>CM031238.1:396885672-397500672 GCA_018340775.1 Taxus wallichiana var. yunnanensis
GAAGTTTCATACTTCCTGGGCCCAAGGCAGTTCCCTCATTTATTATCTAATCAAAATCTTGTGGTCTTTGTGTTCTTATTTTGCAGTAGTCCTTCCAAGACAAAAAGGAGTTCTTCGCAGCCACCGATCTTCTCTACGGTACGCGCACATCATCTCGACATTCTGCTGTATTCCTCCAACCCTAACCTTATCTGCTTCTATAAGGAACGAAGCATTTTCCGAGTGAAACATTTTGGCAACGACTAATGGGACCCATTTTGGGTTTTTCTTTATTTCTTGCTTGCTTTTATTATAGGGAGCATACTTGCTGCTTTTTCTTCTGAGATATTCACTGGTGGTATTTTATTATTCGTAAAAGAACTTGCTTTGTTTTTGCATCTCGCATTAGTAAAAGTCATCTCTTTTGCTTCATCAATATCACTTTCGATTTGGGTTTTAAAACACATGCATTACATTCGCTTCGTTGTTTTTCAATTCTAGTGAACATAGATTAAGTAATGTGTCGTACACGTAAGTGATATCCACTAGATTGACAGAAATTAACCTTAGTTTCACCGCACAACACATACCGAATCACTTCACAATTAACACAACATCTCAAACATCCCCCCTTTTCCGCGGTATTCCTCCGCCCGATCGAGGTAACCTTATAAGCCAAAACAAACTTGATATTTCCCTAAGTCTTGTTGTTTAGATTCGACATCATTCTACGCCTAAAGGCATAAGCCCATTAATAATTAAAATTAACCCTAAGGTTAATCTCTCATTTAAGTGTGCCTCGCTTGTTTTCAAATCCGCTTTCTCCGTCATACTTTGTCTTCTCGTGATCAATAAGTTGTTAAACTACTCAACGCTGCTAAAAATCAAATTAAGAACCCTTTCAGATCTTCTTATTCTAGATTTTGACACCTGCATCGTTAAGGGACCGACGTCCGTTTTGCCCTGTGACCGACACCGGCTACAAACCGATATCGTTAGCATCGTCTTCTCACTCTCGACAAACCAAAGAACTTGCTAAATTCACCATTCTAAGGTTGTTTTTGTCCTCGATAGATCAAACTTTCCCTGTGTGTTCGGGTTCATGGTCGCCATCACTCTAAGCAAGCCGCCGCCATGGTTTCACACGCTTGCTCGCTTTCGCCTCGAATCACCCCCTTCACATTCTATAGGAAACCCTACGGACACCAAGTGAGATCCCCAAATTCCCGTAGAGACAAGGACTTTGCCAAATCCTCGGGATGCTAATCCCAGCACTGCATAATACTATTTGTCTCATACCCCGACCGTACGCCCGATGGTCGCCTCCCTTATGGGCATGCCTATTAGTATAGCTGCTCATTTAGCTCCTACTCCTCCCGATAACAATACCTTACTTCCCGCACGCTAGCCCCGCCTCCCAATCCGGACAGCCGCAGAGGTTCATACGACCCCGATTAGCTTTTTTCATAATCTGACCCCACGTATCGCCACCACCAACCGCCCTATCTCGCTCTCTTCGCACTACCCATTCATGACTTACTCTCTCGCCACCTATTCAAACGAAGCTTTCCTTCTCAAGCTCCGCCTACCTTTTCATTCCCATACACGTATCCAAGAACCTCAACACCTTATATGGGACATCCCTATTCTCGTGGCACCATCACCTCATCCAACCACGATTTCATCAAGCAAATGATGGACAAAATGCAAAACCCGGAGGCTTCGCTTCAGAAGTCGTAGCGCTGACATACGAGCAAGTTTGTCGGGAGCCCATTCACCCTTCTCGTCTCCCCTTCATTCATATCCTTCTCAATGGGAGTCCAAAGCTTACTCGCTTTTAACAAAGAAAGAGGATCCTCAACAACACTCACATCATTTAGACATGCTTGTTATTTGATCGCCCATGATGATGCCTCATACATTCGCACCTTTCCCATGTCCTTATCGTGGACCTCGCATTGAGTGGTACAAAGTTGCTTTAACCCAAAGACTCAATCTTTCTCTTTTAACCAACTAGCCCAATCTTTCGATCATTTCTCCATTAACATTGCCAAGAAAGTATCTATCATCGACTTACGCCATCCGACAATTCAAGACGAATCTATCGCAGATTTCGCTGACGATGGCGGGCCTTATCAACCAACTTACGATGCCTCGCATTTCTCAAACCGAACTTATCGAACTCTTTACGCGGCATCGCGCTAAGCACATCTCCCCTACCCTCCAAATTCAAACTTTCCGTACATTCGACGAGGTTTTACTATGGCTCGAAAATTAGAAATTCGAGCCTTAGAGGAAGAGAAATGCGTGGGTCAGGCAACAAGAACTCCACTTTCCGAACTCCCGATTCTACCAATAAACCAAATACCACCACTCCTCACGCGTCAACCTCTTCTAAATCAAAAGGAGCCGCCCACGCGGTGATGGTCAAATCCCAACCACCGTCCAATACTCCACCAAAAACCACCTATAAATACAAAGCCGAGCCCACCAATTACACTCCTCGGGAGAAACTTATGGCATCATCCTAGAGAAATTGCTCAAAGCCGGGCTATCACCTTGCCCCCTCGTAAAACTCTCACTGGTTTGACTCCACCCGCGCAATACCTTCCCGTACAAAGAAAATGACTTTTCAGAATTTTCACCGCGTAAAAGGACATAGTCATGAAAACCGCAAGATGTTGAAAAACATAGCAGCAGAAATGGTTGATGCAGGGATATAACACTCGATAATCCTAACGCCCCGCTAACCGAAATCTGAAAATTTTCAACAAGCCATTCCCGAATCACTGGCCCAAAGAAGAACGTAAACCAAGATATCTTAGCCGAGGAGAGTGTTCATGAGATCCATGCAGATTCGATACCCACCAAAAGCCTCTATCGAGAAAATTTTGAATCAAGCCTCTTCACTAACACAGAGCCCGAACCTCCTTTACCACCATCAAGCCAAAGCGAAATCATTCCTTTACCCATGAAGAGTTAGCTCGCCTGTGCTTCCTTCCCATTAATGAGTCTTCTTACACCACATCCCTACAAGATCGCGAGCGGATGTTGTCTAATCTATCCATTTCCTGTGACATCTCCTTCTACCACTTTGCGCGCACAAGAGGAGGGTACGCCACTCCTTTTGACATCCTTAGATGAGAAATCTCTCGCACCGACATCATTAAATTCTTTAGTCATGACATGCACTTCTCCAACATGCCCTTCTCGCCTATTAGTCCTCATCACCTAAATCTTTTCAACAACCCGTCGACCTCTTGAAGCATCTACCGATACAAAGGCCTCATCCGCCTCCCGTGTCACACCCGCAATGGATTGGAATTACAACTCACTTTTCCTCTCGTACTCAAAATTACAAATTACACTGAGACTCTGCCATTCCACGTAAGATGACAGCCCATGGGAACGCTTTGAGTACTCCTGCTTCTACTCAAATGCAAATGACCGATCCCGATGTCTCCACCATCTACCCAAGTGCTTGCGTGCTTAAAATGCCCCCGCTCTCGCCTTCACCCTCACCTCTACCAAATTCCCCGTCCACTTCTATCAACTTAACTGATCTTCCCCTACGCTGGGACCTCACCAATGCCTGGGCCTGACACACCCGCCTAAGCCGACTCGATTTATCCCAAAATAAACCCGCCCGCCACCTAGAGACAAACGCAATCCGGCCTCTATCAAAACCCTCATCTTCACACCCACCTTCCATATCGGGACCTCATCCCTCCACCTTACATCAATATATCATACCTCCTTTGTTTTCTCGCAAAACGACCTACGCCTTTTACACCTATACAGTAGATCAAAGGGTATCACAACATCGTTACCCCGCATATCCGGTCCACCTATCAACCCTAAACCAATCCCATCATCAAAGGATTTATTTTTCGTCACTCCCCTTTCTCCGTGGTTGTTTCCCGCTACCATGCCATCTCGTAGCCTCATCATCTAACCACCGAACGTAACTTTCGTGTCCAAGAAACCACGTTTAGTGAAAAACATGTGTCACCCTCGACTAAACCACCACCCATACGAACTAAACACGCCCAAACATTACCACAACCCACACAATCAATACCCTCATCTTCTTCTCGATTTGACCCACTCAAAGGATCCTACGCCAAAATCCTTGCTATGTTGGTGGAGAATGCGACCATCTCTTACCCCCACTTAGACCTTATGACCCGCCTAAGCCCCGACTCGTGGATTATGATGAGTCTAAAATCTGCGCCTATCACCGCACACTGACATGATGTAGAAGGATGCAAAGCTCTAAAACCATCCTTCGCGCCACCTCTTCCGGATCGAAAGATTAAGAAAAACAACTTACGAAGGGGAGAGACTCTAGCACAATTCCTCTACTATACCATCCGTCCCCGCCTCACCAAGATCGATCATTATTACAACCCCACCTCTCAAGACCATGAATTATCCCAACCATCTTCTTCATCTCAGTCTACTTAGATTAATATGATTAGTGTCGCTTACCGAGGAAAGAAAAACAATGGGAAAGCGAAAGAAAACACACTGCGCATCTCTTTCTCCTTCAACCACCCCGATTACACCACCACCTAAAGTGGTTATTCGTGGACCCGCCTATCCCGCCTCTAATGGAGTCGCCACCGAACCATGATCAAACAGCCTTCATCAATCGCCCGTAAAATGACACTATATGATCTCATTCGCACTCTCAATCTCATCGACAAGCTCTCGTTGAGATCCTTCAAGGGATAGAGGTTTTACCCAACGAAACCCTCGCCTGCTACCTCCATTCTAACACCCAATCACGTCGCTCTCTCACCAAACAATCCATCTCCCCACCACTTCGCTCTCAAAACAACAAGCCTGCTATGTTAGTTTCTAAGATGAAATTATCGACTTTGGGCATGTAAGACCCCGACCGCCTCTTTTCATTTCGCTACGTCCGAGACATTCGAGTACGCCGGGTTATGATTGACGGGGCGCTAGCCTAAACATCATCTCTTCAAAAGCCTTCCAACAAATGAACATCCTTCTAGTTGCATGTGTGCCAACCCCATCATGTCATGCGGTCATTCAATGATGCTATTACTTCTACCTTAGGCACCGTGATCCTCAACATTCGCGTAGGCCCACGCATTTTGCCCGAACTCTTCTATGTCCTCAAGGAGAGTTCCAATATAATATATTGCTAGGTCGCCCTCGATCCGGGCCATGGGATGCGTCTCCTCAACATTACATCGATGTATAAAATTTGAGTACGAGGGGAAGTCCTACACTGTAAAAGCTGATCCTCCCCCCTTCAAAACTTGCAATATGTTATACCGCCCAAACGATGTGCTTATACCAATTAAGACACCCATACATTCAACCCAACCATCCTCTTCCAATATACCTCAACCGTCCACCTCAACTGCACCTACAACTGATGAAACCACCGTCGCACAAACCACTTCTCTTCCCGCAGCTAACATCCCAACCTCCGACCCCTTAGTAGACATTTTTCATCGCCTTACGCTGGGGGAGTATCGCCTATATAACGTTAGTTCTTTCCCTACCCCGCAGGAGTACGGACAATTACATGCACACCCCGCCTACGACCGTCGCGTGGGGGAGATAATCTCTACTGACCACCCCATTGCCGCACTAACCTAACATATGGGGTGCCGACGCATCCTCCATTACCCCCGAACCTCCTCTTGGTGTGGTTCCCTTCCAATCCGATTTTCAATACTTGACAAATCGCCGCTTTCGCCCTCACTTCTTCGACTCGCCGCGGCGTGGAAAGGCTTTGGTTTTGGCCTTTACGAACAAGGCCGACATACTCTCATCCCCATCACCACACGCAAACATAATGATCGCAGTGGTCTTGGTTTTTCCGAAACACCTACGCAGAGACACCTCCCCGTCACCGTATCCGGAAGAAGAGGACGCCGCCCTACCGAACCATCATCACCCACTTCGCCATCATCTCCTGGCTGTAATCGATGGACCCCGAATCTATCCTCCTAACTTTTTTTTTTTTCATAAATGCTACTATCTTCATAGGTCCTCTCACTTATCAACGCGATAATGAGGACCCATCTTCTTCCCTTCGTATCCGCACATGATCAAGAGGATTCGCCTTTGATTAATGTTGTTTGAATGCCGTGATGACGACTCCATCCTCACTTACCCAGCGCGATGATTCTTATATTCAACGTGCCTTACCATCTCAAACTCAAACCATGCCGAATTTAATCTACTATAGAAATCAACATCCACACGAGGAAGATCTCACATAGTGAAGATCGACAATCACTGGACACATCGTAACGAGCCGCCTTTACCACCTTTCTCCGTGCTCGCAACCAAGCTGCATGGTCTTACGCCTCGACATGCCAGAATCGATCCTACCATCGCCGCCCATAACATCACTCTAAACCCCGATTCCAAACCTGGGCCAAGGTAAATTGAGAAAATGCATCCACGCATTGCTTTCTTGGTCAAAGAGGAGCTCCAACGACTCCTTTCTCGCTTCCTTCATTCTCGCCTATCGACTATCCTCAATGGATTTCTAACATCGCACTGCCACGAAAGCGACGGGGGACTTTGATATGCACGGATTTCGGATCTTAACCTCGCTTGCCCTAAGGATGACTTCCTCCCAAGTATTGATCAACTTGTTGATCTCATCAAGCGGTCATGAAATGCTTTCTCATGGATGGCTTTTCGTGTTACAACCAAATTTTGGTCAGCTTCGCCGATCAACACAAAACCGCTTTCATAACTCCTCGGGGAACTTTTGCTACCGTGTAATGCCGCTTTGGCCTTAAGAATGCCTGGGCGCGACCTATCGGGCGGGCTATGACCTACATTTTCCATGACATTATGCACACTATCCTCGAAGATTACGCTGATGATCTTCTTGGCAAGTCTAAACATCGCAGTTGAACATCTCGATGTTTTAACCATTATTTTTGATCGCCTGCTACAATATTCTCGTCCGTCTTCAACCAAAGAAATGTGTCTTTCGTGTCCTTTCGGGAAACTTCTCGGGCTTTATCGCTCTCTTTACGTGGCATCGAGGTCGATCCATCTAAAGTAAAAGCTATCCTAGAAATGCCCCCACCCAAAACCTTAAACAATCGCGTAGCTCATAGGTAAACTTCAATCCATCCGGCGTTTCATTTCTCAACTCTGACCGATGTCACCCTTTTCATCACCTTCTAAAAAGGACGTTGCCTTTCAATGGAGTGAGGAGTGTCACCAAGCCTTCAAGCTCTCAAACATATCTCTGCAGCCACCGTGCTTATCCCACCCCAGACGACCGCCCTTTCTACCTTTATCTTTCCGCCACCGACCATGCTATAGAGCTATGCTCGCCCATCGAGACTCCGCACGCCGAGAGCAAAGCCGCATTATATAAGTCGCACTCGTGGATTACGAGACTAGGTATACACATGTAGAAAAATTGTGCTCTGCCCTATCATTCGCCGCCACCAAACTCCGACATTACCTCCCCGAATCACAAAACTTTCGCTCATCACCAACACGCACTCCCATTCATTATATGTACGCCAAACCACACCTAAACCAACGCATCGCTCGATGGCTCATGCTCCTCGCCGACCTCGACCTTGAGTTTATACAACAGAAATCAATCAAAGGACAAACTCTCGCAGATCAACTCATGCGGAGGCCCTCTACCCGGGGAACAATTTACCAATTTTACCTTCCCGACGAACTCATCGCCACTCTTTCGCCGGAGAAGTGTCGATCAAATGACCTCTTCTTCGATGGATCTAAGTGCCAACGCGGCGGAGGAGCCGGCATTGTTCTCATCCTCTCGACACAACCTATGCCTCTTTCATTCGACTTGATTTCCTCGCACTAATAATACAAATGGAATACGAGGCCCTTGTTCTAGGTCTCCAAGTCGCTACACTTAGGTATCAAATCCATCAACATTTTTGGCGACTCTCAATCGTAGTCAATCAAGTTACGGGCATCTACCAATGTAAAAACGAGGAACTTCGAATACAAACACCATGTGGATTCACTTCTAGCTTTATTTACCCACTATTCTATACAAACCATTCCCGCTCCACTAACAAATTTATGATACTATGGCTTGCTTAGCCTCGCAAATTCCCGCCGCGCCAACCGACTCAATTATTCGCCGTGGTCCAACAACTTTTTGCCCCATCCTATTCAACCCCGGTAGTTTGTATGATAAATACCGTATCTACTAATTCACAGGTGGATACCCGGTACCACCAATTTCATGACTACCTTACAATCTCTCGTCCTCCCACCTGATCTTACTAGTAATCTTAAAACGTGCTTTTCTTAAAAGTGTTTCGCGTTATGTTGTCATGGGGGACTCTCTATAAACGTGGCTTTGATGGTATCCTCCTTCGCCTGCCTAATCGGGCATGGAGGCCACTCATACCATCCAACAGTCCATGACGGTATTTGTGGTGGACATTTTAGCGGCCTTGCTGCGTGGCTAAACGAATCCTTCGCCTAGGTTATTATGGCCTTCTCTCAATAACGATCGCCACGTAATATGTTAAGCGCCGTGTCATGTGTCAACAACATGCCAATCTTCAACATACTCCTAGCCACCCGCTACAAGTCGCACGTGATCTTTGGCCTTTCTCACAATGGGGTTTAGACCTTATGGTGAGATTCACCCGACTCTTCACAACGTCACCGCTGGATAATCACAATGATCGAATATTACACAAAATGGGTGGAGGCCATCCCACTCATTTCAATCAAAAAGAAAAAATTGTCAATTATTAACCATCACATTATCTGCCGCTTTGGTATTCCTCATCGCCTAATAATGTATAATGGTAAATCTTTTCAAAAACAAGTTGCATAAAACTGTGACAACTTTGGTATCAAACTTAGTTTCTCATCGCCTTACTATCCGCAGCCAATGGTCGCCGAATCTTCTAATAAAACTCTAACCAAAATCCTCATGAAAGTCGCCAATGAACTCGGGAAGAAATTGGCACGATCACATTCCCTTTGCCCTTTGGGCTTATCGTACTAAGATTCGTGCACTTCCACTAATGCCACACCTTTTCATCATTGGTATATGGCACCGAGGCCGTTTTGCCTCTCGAAATACAAATACTTCTCCCTTAGAATATCTCTTCAAGATATTCTCACCAACGATGATTTCCGCCAAGAGCGGTTAGCCCAATTAGAGCTTCTTGACGAACGACGCCTTACTGCCTCTCGATCACCTCCAAATCTATCAACAACGCATCAAGCGTGCTTATGATAAGCGACTTCATGAGCGCACTTTAAGGTTGGTGATCTTGTCCTCAAAGAGAATCAACATGTAACCAAACTAGAAAAGAGCAAACGTGGAAAATTTGCTCCCAATCGATTGGGCCTTATATAATCACTCACACCTATGGATCGTGCACTTATCGCTTAGCTTCGCTTAATGGTAAACCCGAGCTCGAACCCTTAATGCCTTGCATCTTCACCATTCTACTGTTGAATCTAGTGTTATATCACTCCTTATCTACCTACCGTCGTCCTTGAGCTCATTTACCGCTACATACACTTTGTTTTCTATATCTCGAATAAAATCAAAATCACTTCGCACCTCCCTCGATAATGCCTTCCCTTTTTAGTCTAGTCCATGACTTTAAAGTATTAAAATAAGCCGTATTCTTATGGGATTTTCTTGAGTCAAACTTCCTACTAAACTAGATGCTTCACGCCAAAAGAACATCTAGTTATCTAAAATTAAATATAGATCGCTCCTCAAGGACAAAGCTATATGCCAAACTATTGCCGCTACTATAAATGATCGCCTCAAGGACAAATTTATGCACTAAAATCATCTCTACATTATAAATAGATCAAGCCTCGAAGGACATTTATACATCAGCTCTCTTTATCCAAGCTTCTCGCATTGATCGCCTTCGTGAAGACCTCAAGAATAATACAATCAATATCCCTATAGACTTCCCCGCATCGATCGGGCCTACATTTAATAAAATACAAGCCTCATTCAAAAGAACTTTTTGGGTCATGGACTTGTCTATTTAGGGTAGGTTCTCTTTCGTTGTAACAAGTTCTTTGTACTCTACCTATATCATCCACATCACCTCACCATTTGTTTCAACTCAAGGGACGAACGTACACCCGATATATTGTGATCATACAACTCTTTTCAACTATGGACTTTCGCCTCATACACGCACTTAGGCTTCAGTGCCTGCTCTACGTCAGGTGGTTTGTTTAGCTCTTTTCGCCACGGAGCACTCTTTCCGCTTTGCCTCGCATCTAGAATTGTGTGTTGATCTTCATCAGGACACTATTCCCTACTACTTGGGTATGCTAACCTTTGCTTTACCTATACCTACACCAACAATATTATCCTACCTACACCAACAACATTATCCTATCAGCACCAACAACATTACCCTACCAACATCAAATTTTTACCAAACGACAAATTGCCTAAACCATACCAAATTGCCTAAATTCACCCCTCCCTGATCCTAAGGGAGAACTACATCGGTCTGAGGCCCTTCCTTGCTTTGTGCAATGGGCTATGTAGGCAGACTTGAGACATGGGGTCTCCCAAGGTTAGCCGACCATCCCCTACCATAACCTATCTTGTGTGGTGAATATAAATATTTTTGTTTTTCCTTAAAACATATAAGAAAATCTTCACCGACAATATATTATATCATAACAAATCACCATATTCCGCAAGATGTTAAACAAATACATCTCGCCCGACTCTAAGGCCACGCAGTCGGCATCCTTATTCTTATACCTAAGGCTAACATATACCTGCCATCACAACTCAGAACCAACCAGTGATGCATGACGCCAACGCCTCTCCGGCCTCCCCTCTCTCACCAATTGGTACCGCCCACCGACCGCCAATCTCTCCCCGTAACATGTGAATACGCTCACCGCAAGGAGGTCGCAGAATCTCAGCCCTAGTCCCCCGCCGTGACCCAATCGCAAATATCTACCTCACCAAAGGCCTCAAGCCACAACCATTTGGCCCGACCCAAGGCCTCAACCAACCAATTGCCCGACCCAAGGCCTCAACCAACCACTATTCGACCCACCTAATTTGGCCCGACCCAAGGCCCCTAACCATTCGCCCGACCCAAGGCCTCGCAACCAACTACCTATTCGGCCCGACCAAGGCCTCAACCTACCATTTGGCCCGACCCAAGGCCTCAACCTAACCATTTGGCCCGACCCAAGGCCTCAACCTACTTATTTGGCCCGACCCAAGGCCTCGCCCTACCAATTTGGCCCGACCAAGGCCTCACTCTACCGTTATGGTCCGACCCAAGGCCGCCCAACCAACTTGGCCCGACCAAGGCCGTATCACTTCCATACCATACCCACAATCAATGTTTTATTTTATCCATCCATCATGTACCTTGTGTTCAATCGAGCTCACTTGTTCGTGTTTTAGCATGATTAGGGTCTCGACTTGATCTCGACCAACTTTGCCTGACTCTAGACCGTGACGTTTATCTCAACCAAACCAACCATTCGCATCGCCAACATGCCTAAACGCTCCTCGCACCTTACCCGTTATATACCCCGGAGCTACTTCCTATGCCTTCGATACCAGGATTATATCACCCTTGCTTGGATAAACTATCGACCTTTGCCTATACATTGCTGGTTTGCTAGTCAAATCATGTACCCTAGTCGCACTATTGCATTTCAACATGCGTCCGCTTCCTCGACCTACCGCACCACCTTACCATCCTCTCTACAACATTTACCTTTATCAACCCTATCCCCGATTTCCTGCTCACTCAATCTGTGCTAGATTTGAGGGGGATTACCTATATCCTTAACATGAGAAACCACTTCATATTATTGTCCGCGCAGCCTTTACGTAACAAGTTACACGACAATAAGGGCTAATGTAGACACCAAAATTGTGTCTTACGACCCTCGTGGACCCGCATCTCATTTCGCAACCTAACCTCATTACCTAAACCTTACACAAGTATTTATTAATTGCCTCAGTAATTGATAAATCCACACCACCTTACCTACCACCTCACTTTGCCACTTCATCATGACCTAGCCCTAACCCTAAAACTAACCTAATTAGGACCCATGACTTGGTCTAGACTCACATCCATAACTAATGCCTCCTTACTCGCACTCCAAAGCCGACCTTCTAGCCCACTCGACCAAGCCCGCAACCGATCTCTCTGAGAAAAGTTAGGAAGGTGGGCTATTTTACTAAAAATAGCCTACTTTTTCCTAACCGATGCGGTTCTACTCGACCGCCGTCTTACGCAACCGCCATCGGCCTCGTAAATGGGCTTCCCAAACCAAAACAACGGATCGGAATTTCATTTTGGAGATCGGGCCAAGGATTTTTAATCAAAGGAGAGTCCAAAGCGATTAGCAGAGTCCGTAACTTCACTTGACCAAGCAGAGACGAGTGAAGAAACCTAGAAGAGTTGGCAGCCAAGGAGATCAACTTGCATCTTCATCAAAAAAACCAAGTAAGTTATATCTCGCATGTCCTCCATTATAACATTTCTTGTGCTTTTGAATTGTAATCTTCCCAAATCCATTCTCGAACCCATTATCTAACGTACCATTGCCTCTAACCATCATTCCTTAGCTTCTAACCATCCCATTTCTCAATACTATCCAAAACCAGCCATTACAAACACCACAACCAGCCTGTAAGATCCTAGAACCAACCGGTATCGGTTATCAAGTGACCGCCATCGGTTATAGATAACCGCACGGTTCCTTTGATCAAAACCAAGAAAAACACCTTTTCCCTACCCGGGGCCCTACGAAACAATTTAATTGGTACTCTACAAAGATTTTGTGTTAATTCATATTAGCAGGGAACTCGACCACCTTCAAAGGAAGTTTCATACTTGGGCCCAAGTGCAGCCTCATTTATTATCTAATCAAAATCTTGTGGTCTTTGTTCTTATTTGCAGTAGTCCTTCCAAGACAAAAAGGAGTTCTTCGCACACCTGATCTTTCTACCCGACGCGCACATCATCTCGACATTCTACATGTGTATTCCTCCTAACCCTAACCTTATCTGCTTTCTATAAGGAACGAAGCATTTCCGAGTGAAACAATCCCATAACCTCCATCCCCACCTAACAACATTTATTCTCCTCCATTGGAGGTAATTAACACCTATTCTTCTATTGAGTCTTATCTTACTCATGACTAAACTACTATATCTAGTCTTGCGAATACACATGAGGCATGTATTAATGATAATAATACTTACGATTATGGCGATGATTATGGGGATAGTGGAAATGATGTTTTCATCAAAGTAGATATCCATTCACGTGATGATATCTCCTTTCCTCTCTTGAAATATAAAATAATAATAATACATGGGATCCATATCCTTCTCATTGTAATATAGGTAATGTTATAGTTGAGTGTGCTTCCTCTCTTTCTCCTATTGAAATGGAAAATGATACAATTGAACGTACTCTCCCTTAGTCTCTGATTGAAATGTAAAATAAAACGCTTGAGTATGCCTCCTCTCTTTCTCCTATTGAAAAAATAAAAAATAAAATTGAATGTATTTTTTCTCCTTCTCCCCCTCAAATGGAAAATGAAACGATTGTGTTATTTATCCTATTAATAAAATCAATAATGATGAATCTAACTATGATAATTATTTTGTAGATGATAATATGAAAAATTATTGCAATAAATATCATTTTCCTATTAAAATATAACATGTTACAATTATTACTCTATTCTTGTTTCTATTCAAAGTGATGTACATAATTCTTCTATTGAAGTTACAAAATTATTGCATACTATTATTGATGATTTATATCTAGAAAAAATGTGGAACTAGGCCCTTAGTTCACGAGGATACTCATCTACCTCCCCCTAGTGCTCTTGTTGATGAATCCTCATTTCCTACTCCTTCTCGTAGAAGGAATAGTTTTTATGTGACCACTATCAATGGAAAGATTCAACCCTTAAACAAGCCTCTTCATACCTTTTTTATACATCCTCAAGAGGGAATATCTCAATGCATGTCATGGGTTCTTTACAACACAAAGTACATACCTTATCTTTAACAAACAAGGCCTATAATGTTTGGATCAATTCTAATGTTATATATGGGAATGTAATTGTGTATAAAATTTTGTATTCTCCTTCCTAGAGTTTACACTAAAATGAATCAAGAGTTGGTGATTAAAAATAATATACTCGTATTCAAATAATATTGTTGAGGGTTTAGATATATTTGAAATGAGTTATGAGATAACAATACCTGGTTCTTCTCAATAATGTAAAGTAATCTCCAAATACCTAAATCGAAATATAAACACGCTTGAAAATAGATTTGTTGATTTTGTTGATTAAGGTATTTTCCCAAGTCAAATTCCTAACCCTTTTAAGGTAGATAAAATTTAAATGATAAGAAAATAAAAGACTACAATGATTAAACTAAAAACAACAAAATAATATACTTGATTAAAGACATGGGGACATAAAAATGGTACTAAATTGAATGGTGATGATTCTAGATTAGGTAGGAAGATAGTAAAATCACACAGAATCACACACCAATCACCTAGGTGATTTATAACTATACAAAAATTATTCAAAATTAGATTATCGCAGAGATCTGCACCGCTTTCTTTACAATTATCCTTCTTCATCGGGAATACCTATGAGAGCGTAGTGCAAGTAAGAGAGTAAAATGATCAAAGAGTTAAGAGAGGGTAAAAAAGGACTATGGGACTTATTTTATAGATTCTATGGATGGATGTAAGTGATTTAGCTTTGGTTCCTTAGTGCATAGATAAATGGTATGGAATTTAATGTTGGTTGTTATGTGATTAGGTGCATTTAATTGATGCTTAGTGGAATGTGGTTGCATTAGATATGGTGGTGTATTTTATTTTTCAGTACTATTTTGATAAGGTTTTGTGATTTTTATTGTTTATGAGTTATTTAATTGTTTTTATGGGAATTTTATATTTTGTAATGATTTTGTATGTTTTGTAAATAATGTGACCTCTTACATCAAGGTGTGTTTTTAGTCTCTACATATAGAGACTTCGTTATGCCTAAGATTTTGTTATTGATGGGACTAGTGAACCTTACCTACATCTTAAGGGACACAAACTCTCCATAGCACCATATGATAATGGTAGGATTTTATTAAAATCCTTTCGAAGATTTTATAAGGCCCGGCCTTATATTGGTTTCATCACCTCCCTAGTGGATCATTGAGCACATTTCTAGATCTTCGAGGAGGTATTCCTCAATCTTTTCATAAAAATAAGGGCAAAATTTTTATTTATGAATGTTTTCCTTCTTTACACCAAGGTAAATCCAAATCCATATGTGATTATGTATTACTCTTCAAATTTTATATGCAACAATTAATTTTTCAACTGACTAAATTGGAAATCCATTGTATATTTTTCCACGGCCTCATCTATCCTCTTAAGGAGAAGTTAGTATATGATATGCATGACTCATTTCATGATCTTTTCCTTCATGTTATCACTTTAAAGCAAGAACTTGTTCCTTCGTGATAACTAGTGCCTATGCATGTTGAGAATCATATTCCTAATAAGACACCTAATAAAATTTCTATAAAAGATTTGACTTACAATTCAAGACAATTAAAATTCATTCATAGAAGAAAATATTTCTATAATGTTAGTACTTGATTTATTACACCCATGAGGCATCCTATACTACATAAGTGAGAACCACTTTTCTTGGATAAGTATTGAGATGGACCAAACAATATTTTACATAGACTATTAGATAAACATTTGATCAATTTACCATCTAATGCCCATTATCCTCCTCATAGACTCAAGAATGTAAAAGGTTGACCTTACTATAACTATCACACCATTAATGAACATCATGAAAATGATTGTTATGCTTAATAAAAAATCTAAATCACCTTGAAATAAAAGGTATTATTTCTTTTAATACACTTCATACTTCATCTCTTCATCCAACCCATCTTTATATTGAGGTTGGGATATCTCAAGATACCCCTTTAGGGGAGACAATAGTTTCTTGGCATCCTGCGAGTGATGTTCCTTAGAGAGGATTCTCTTATATGGTTCCCTTGATCTCCTAAATCTATACAAGTTCTTAAAATCAATACATCTCTATCAGAAAACCATAATACCACAATAAAGTACACTTTTAATGAAATATAAATATATTGTGTAATAAATGAATAATCAATGAATATCAAATAAGTATAATACATTCTTACGGCCTAGGATGATTGTGCATCATTTATCATGCTAGCTCACTGTCCATCTATGTCAACTCAATCATAAGCCAATCATCCTAATATGTAATGCCCCTTTTCTAACTTAGAAATACTTAATAATATTTAAGTTAAGCTTTGATAAATCTCTATTTATGGGAAAATTAATAATATTATTAAGAATAAAATGTATTTTTAAATACTAAATAAAAAAAAAAGACCCTTATTCAATTTTTGTTGGATAATAAAATGTAATAGTAAGTCGACATGGATATAGTTCATGATTTTGCAATCCTTTTGTATGTATATAGTAGTATAAGACAAAATCTATAATGTATATCTTCTCTATGCATAGGTAGATAATATGAAAATTCTCTAAATATATGAGAAGGAGATGAAAGGATTGGTAATTCAACAATCATCACATTTTGTATAAAGTTATGTAATCCTATTTGAAAGAGCTTAATCTTGGATCCTAATAGAAAGTACTTCAAAGATAGTTCCTTTTTCATCTTCTCGATATAGCTCTATTTAATTCTAATTGTATTTTGGGATTTTTGTAATATGGTTATCTTTTCTTCAATTATTTGTATATAGTCTATTGCACAATTGAAACATTTAATTATATCCCATGATTTAATATAGACTATAACATGTTTCAAGTACTAATGTCGTAATACAGAACCTCTGTTAAAAATGGTCCCATTTTAGGGACCCAAAATGCTAAGATGGCTAACATGCCAAAGAGATGTAGAAAGATGGCTACATGAGAAAATGAAAAAACAATCAAGATGAATAAAAAGTGATAAGAATTCCAGTTGAAATAATTCATTTAGAATATATTTATGGAGATATTGATAAGAATTTCTAATGCGAGCTTCCAGAGTATTTATCCTCATAGTTATCTTGGTTAGAATTATATTTATTTAAATACAATCCCAAGTAGGAATATGAATGGATAGAGGAAAAAGAGGAAATATTACACAATTTGGATGTTTTGTGGACCCATGTTGTTGATCATTGGATGAAAACTACAATTGATGGGTATGTAATCGAGGTTGTTGAAAAAATGCTCTTTTAATTTATTCAAGCATGCTTTTTATTTGTAAAAAGAGGAAAAATTGTTAGAAAAATACCATTATTGGTCAAAATGTTGGTTGTGGAAAAGGCCATGATGCCTATTTTGTGCAAGATGGAGTAGTCAGTAGAGTCTTTGAAGGGATGTAATCCTAGAAGACGAAGATAAAGGGGAAGGTGCTAAAGTTAAATAAAAATGTAGAAGGGTTTGAGAAGGGTGAAAGGAAGAAAAGAGAAGAATGGAAAGGTTGGAGAGAGAAATAAGGTTTCATAATAGATAGGGAAGTGGAAATAATTATGGGGAAAGAATAAAACCAATGCATGTAGGAGAAAATTAGGAAGAGTCAAGCTAAAGGAGAAGGAAAAAGTCTCCCAAGGGACCTGAATGAACCGAGAAAGAAAAGAAACAAATTGAATGAGAGGGTGTCAAATGAGGTGTGGACCTTGAATAGGAAACTAAAAGAGAAATTGAGGAACCAGAAATAAAATCCGAATGAGAAATGGGGAAAAAGAAAAAGAAACCAAGGGTAGTCAATTAGAACTAGTTAGAGTAGATTTAGTAAGTAGTGGATGTTGAACCTAGAGAAACCATCATGGAAAACATGGTATCATTGGGAATAAAACAAGCATATAATATGAGGAAAGAATATGAAAAGACCCTTAGAGGCTTGTAAAAGATGATAGTACCCATCTTCTAGGATATATATCCCTAGAGCCAGATAGATAATTGATTCCTTGGGATTTTCTAAACAACATAGAATAATTCTAAATTCTATAATAATTGTGAAGGAGGTTAGAATGAAATATAAAACACAATCAATATTAAAATTGAGAGTAGAAGAAATTAGTGTAGGAGAAGTTACAAGATAAGTAGAGTTTTCATTACATATTCCTTCATTTTGGAGAATTGTGCTGAGAGGAAATTATGAAATAAGTGGAGAAGATAGTAATAAGAGTTCCATCAACCCCCAATACGGTGGTCAATTTTCTAGAGTCCGAAGAATAATAAGAAGAAAAAATTAAATCTAGTGCACTCAATATAAGTATTGGATTGAACAATTCACAACCTAAAACACAAAGTCAATTACACAAAGTCAACCAAGATACTAGTTGGGACTAGGAAGCAAAATGGCTCATTACTCTAATCCACATATAAGTCACTGCACCATATGATGGAACTACTAACTCGAGCATTACTTATTGTCCTATGACATGTGATGGGGTGCAAAAGGAGTCACTAATGAAAATTTAAAAAATGTGAACAAATAGGTGCACTGCAAGGAAGAGCCTCGGAATTCATTTACTCAAGATAGTTGAGTTCACAGACTTTCGTGACGTCTACAAAGACTTAGCTCGGTAATTCAAAAGAAACAAGTGTGTTGGGGAGATAATTCAGATCTAAAAAAGCATAGACTAAAGAGAAATGATCATAGAATGTGATCTCATATTCTCACATGTCATGAATAAAGAAAATTTCAATTTTAATGAGTTAAATATAGTTGCTTAGTTTGTAAAAGGATCAGTGCAAGTAAATCTAGTTTGTAATTGTGTAGAAAAAAATTTCAACCAAAAGAAAAGCCATTGAAGTGGCTATTAGAGTGGGAAAAATTGAAGATTATGGAGATGGTAGTATCTTAGCCTCAAAATAGGAGAAAAGATTGATGCGTGAATGCAAATATTAGAGGAACTACATGAAAGAAAGAAACCTAGAATCAAGTATATGGTGTGCAAATTGTGGGGAGGAAGGGCATCATAAAAATGACTACAACAATATGAAATATAGAGAGCGAAGTGAATTTTGTGATGTTTGTAAAATATTTAGACATGCAATTAACAATTTTCCTTTGTTGCAACACTATGTGAGGCACCCTCAAAATGTTGTATGTTATTTTTTTAAGGTCGTGACTCATGAAACAAGAGACTCTTGGGTGTTGATGGATGTAAAGGAGGAAATTACTAGGAATGTTTTTGTAGTACAATCTCAATGAAACATAAGGCATAAAATGTTACAAAGCAGAAATAGAAATGGACACATCACCAAAGTCAA
Organism: Taxus wallichiana var. yunnanensis; assembly: GCA_018340775.1. Classification (NCBI taxonomy): domain Eukaryota; kingdom Viridiplantae; phylum Streptophyta; class Pinopsida; order Cupressales; family Taxaceae; genus Taxus; species Taxus wallichiana. Next base: position 396,905,037 of record CM031238.1, read on the forward strand.
TTGTGCAATGGGCTCTGCACGACCACAAACGAATTAACAATGGATCATGTAATCTACTCAAGTTAGTCCAAGTTGGGCACCACCATATCTACAAAACAATATGGGGTGGTCACCTCCTTCACCTCAACAATCACCTAGGTGGAATATGCCTTCACCAAAAGCACAATATGGAGGATATCAAGGAAAAAATCAAAACTAGAATGCACCACCAAGACCATATGGAGCGTAGCAAGGAGACTACTATGGTGGGTAATGTTAGAAATATTTTCATTGATGTCAAATAAATGATGAAGGTAAATGATTCAAGCAAGATGAAAAATTCACCATGGCACTTATGTTGGAAATTTTCATTGTTTGGGAGTCAAGAGGATAGGCCACCATTCTCGATATGTAAGCTTTCAAATATTTGGAACAAGAAAGAAAATTTTATGATCAGTTGAAGTTTTCTAGTCGTAGAACAAAGGAATTTGTTCTATAGTCTTTCGCGGGTTTCGCAATATATCACAATTTTTTAAAAATCCACACAACAAAGGAAGTTACTTTGCAATATTACAAGGGTTTCCAAATTCAAGCAACAAAGGGGGAAATTTTTAGTGTCACGTGGGTTTTTGAGGTGATAATTTCGTAGAAAAATGAAGGTATAAAGCGTAGAACAAAGGAATTTTTCATAGAGTTACATAGATGGTAACAAAGTTAAAAATTTCACGTAAAAAGAACTTTGTTATAAATAGACCATGGAGGTCAAAGAAGTTCTCGCCAAGGTCGAGGAATGTCGTGGAACAAAGTGGAAGACAAAAATAGACCGTGTAGGTCAAAAAAGAGCCCCGGAGGTCTAAGAATGATGTGTAACAAAGCGGAAAACAAAAATAGACCACGGAGTTCATAGTAACAAGGCTCAACTAGAGCTCACTTATAACATAGCTCATCTAGAACTAATGATCTTAGTCTAGAGCTCGTAAATAATTGGTCTAGAGCTCGTGGTTTGTTTGTTTACGGAGATAGCTATATTAAGTCGATTCATGCTCAATCTTAGTGATAGCATTTGAATCCCTTGATTTCATGTTTTGATTCAAACTATTGATGAATCTCCCTATTTTAGTGACCCTCCTTTTTTTTGGTATTAATATTTAACCTATAGGTCGACCCATGCTTGGCACCAAATAAGATCTATGTTCAAAAAGAGGTATAAAATAATATATAGTTAAAATGAAGTGTGTGTGTGTGTGTGCGCGCGCTAGTGAGTGAACTATTGAAATGAAAAGAGAGGAGTGACTAATGAAGACATATTTTTAAGTCTCAAGAAGATTTTTGAGTGTGGAAGTAATCCAAGAAGTCTTTTCTCGTGGTTTTCTCTGAAAGTGTTTCCACATAAATTGTGTGTTTGCAATTGTTAGATCTTGTGTGATTGTTTTTGTTGTGAGTATTAAATTTTTAAATGAGTAAATATTAAATAATATTAATTCATCCCCCTATTATTAGTGTGTTTTATTCAATTTGTGTTACTTAAAAAATTGTTTAACCACTAGAATGTAGATCTCAGACGCACACATGGCAAGTCAAGAAGGTTTCTCTCAAACAACCAAAATGGATAATACTGACCAAAAAAGTTAAATAGGATTAACTCTTACATCAAATAGATCTGGAAAGACAAGTGAGAGAGAGGAAAAAATCGGCTCCTACCAAAAAGAACAGGACACCAAAACAAAAGGAAAAGTCCGAGAAAAGGCACACAAGTTGAGAAAAAAACCTTACAACATATCTGGACCCCAGAAACAAAAATACCTAAAAGGAGGCCCCAGTTCACCAAGAGTTCGCACACCAGAGAAAAAAACCCATCTTGGAAACCACCGGAGGCCCCAAAACCATCCACCTACTCCTCCTCCGAGATACTTATGAAGGTTGAATCTCCTCCTTTTCTTTTCCCCTTCAATCCCCTCCACTCTGTCAAGCAAAAATTTAACCTGAATCTCCAGCTCCTTCATTTTGTGTTTTATCTAGACCTGATCCATGACCATCTTCTTTGAAATGTTGATGATGTTCAGAATGGACTCCCTTTGCCCCTCATTTGTGTCCTCCATGGCTTTTAGGACCCCTTCTAAATACAACATCTTCCTGCTCCATTCTTCAAATACAATGGGGTCTCCCACACATTCATTCTTCCTCGAAAGCACTGGCTTCCCCAACACCACCCTCATTTTTGTCTTTATCTTTCTCATTCCCCTGGAGGATACCCTTACCCACTTTCATTTTAGTTAGACACTCCACAAGAGTAATATCATCTTCCTCGGCTTGCTCCTCCAGGGCCATTGTCAAAGGATAATCCAGAACCGCTTGCCATTCTCAACCAGAAGAAGAATCAGGCCCTCATGGAGGGGTAGCTCAGCTTTCTCATTCTGGAAAGCCATCAATGAATTTGAAAGAGAGGTGGCAAGAAAAAAGGGAATACTAACCATAAACTTGTGATGGAACATGTTGAGGAAGGTCATGTGATGGGTATAGATTTTTCTATACTTACCCTCCAACGTAATATATTTCATAACTTGAAGGAAAACATCCTTCCAAACCCCAGGAATGCATGAACGCGCAATGCCATCCATGAAGAAGTAACATGTCTCCTTGCCAATGAAAAATTGATCAATCTCGAGGTCTCTATGGGTTCTTTCCTTGTAGATATTTAACCCTTCCATCTTCATATCAGTCACCCTGGCAATATTGGACTCGAGACCTCAACCTCCACACCATGGATAGTAAAAACCCCCTCTTTCCAAGCTTTTCTGAAGTCCTTTGATAGAGATGGGTCGTGACCATGTAATTTAGCAATATAATTGCTAAATCCTCCAACTTTAAGCTTGTTCCAAAGATCCTAGTTACTCTCCTCCATGTTCTGACTAGTGGGTTCCACTCGAATCCTATCTCCACCCATCTACACATTTGCCAAAGTTGTCATCCCAAAGCAAAATCTTTCCACAACCAACAAGTTGTTCTCCTATCAAAGGTCGAACAGAAACAATGATTTTTGTAAAAGCTAGCATGGTACCTGGAATACTTTCCCCACTCATGTCGGCATCATTTATCCTAGCACCTTCTATCCTTAATGATTTCATCATTAATATTAGAGGGTAATCTCTCTCCTTTGCACCAAATTTTGTACTCATTACTAAGGACTCCCACATTGGCCATCTTGTCACACATTTATTTCCCTACCTCAAGGTATGATTGATAGATATCTTATCAAAATACTTTAGCAATTCCTTGATATCTTGAATGATGTTTTTTAATGACCAATTGATCTTACTCCTATTGAGGAGAGCATTTATAACAATTAAGGAGTCACCTTCAATCTGGATGTCCTTAAGGCCTTTTTCCTTAGCAACCAAAATACCCCATAGGAGGGCTCTAGCTTCAGCCATGTTATTAGTCTGCTTTCCCAAGGGACCCACATAGATGAACAACCAATCACCCTCACTATTCCTTAAGATACCCCCTCCCCCAGCTTGACCAGGATTCCCCTTTGAAGCCCCATCAAAATTGATCTTGATCATATTTCCCATAGGTCTAATCCAGTAAACATTCTTACCAGGGCTTTTGATCTTGACCGGACTATAGGTGAACTTATCCAACACTTCCTGCTCCCATTTTGGGCAAGGATTTTTTGTTTTACCTTTAAACAGTTTGAGATTTTCCTTTATGGCAGCTAGGATTTTCCTTTTAGCCACCACAATCAGAGGTTTCTGATCTCTAAAAACACTATCATTCCTTATTTTCCACAAACCCCATAAGAGATGAGGTAGAGTAATCTTCTAGGCCCAGGCTAGATAAGGGAACCTAAAAGGGCTCTCCCATTGAGTACAACAATCCTCCATATTCAAAGGCATAATCCATTGCATGTTGAAAAGTTCTGAAATCAGTGAGAAGACACCTTTAGAGAAAGGGAAATGTAAAAAAAGATGATTCACATTCTCTTCCCCTCTCCGACAAAGAGTGCACCTATTAGGGATCTGCATTCCTCTTTTTATAAGATTTTCAACCGACAGGATTCTATTTTGAATAGCCAGCCAATAAAAAATATTGATCTTAGGGATCAAGTCCTTGATCCATAACTTACCCCAATACTCTTTTTGAAAATATTTCTTGAAGTGTAAGCTATAGGCAGATTTAACAGAATAGTTTCCAGAGTCTTCCTCTTTCCAAATGATGGAATCCTCCTTAGTTTGGAAGATGGGGATGTGGAATTCCCTAAGTTTCTTATTGAGATCTTGAAAAGGTTTGATATCACCATCATAATCAGGAGGAGGGACTATGGTTTCCCATTGGACCTTATCATCATGACTCCAGAAATCTCTTATCCAGATTTTACCATTCTCCTCATAGAATTGAGCCACCTCCTTCCATATATCCTGATCTGCTAAAGGGGAATCTTCAATCCAACTATCCCACCAAAATCTGATCATGTTCCCCTTTCCAATCTCCCATAAGGATCCCTTTGAGAGGATATATTTTGATTCCAATAGATAATTCTAGAAGAAGGATCCTCTAGGGAGATTTTCATGAAAGAAGAACGAGTCAATTCTGCCTAAATTCCAGATATTTCTTTTTTATTATATCAATCCATAGTCCTTCCTCTCTAGAAATTCTCCAGCCAGCTTTAGCAACCAAAGCTTTGTTCATGATAGGTATACTTTTCAAACCCAGACTACCACACATCTTTGGCCTAGTGACCTTCTCCCAGGCCACCAGAGGGAATTTAAACTTTTCGAGGCCCCTACCCTAGAGAAATCTCTTCTGAATTTTTTCCAGAGCATCAATAATTTTGGTTGGGAGTTTAAAGAGAGACATAATGTAAATGGGGACACCTTGAAGAGAGCTCATAAGGAGTTGAATCTTTCCAGCTTGTGAGAGAAGGAGACCTTTCCAGGAGGAAAGTTTCTTGTTAACTCTTTCCAACAGGGCATTCCAAATAGAGATGTCAGGCCTTTTGTAGATAAGAGGCATTCCTAAGTAAGAGTCTGGAAAACACTTGATTTTGCAACCTAGAATGTGAGCTAGCCTTAATTGGACTTGTTTATCCACATTAATAAAGTAAACAACACTTTTGAGAAAATTAACCATCTGCCCCGAGACCGACTCATAGTCCTTGAGAGCAAGTTTGAAGTTGGTGGCTTCTTAGACAGAGGCCTTTCCCATCAAGAAGTTATCATCAACAAATTGGTTGAGGCAGATCGGAGGGAGACCATTAGAAATCTTGATTCCTGAATACTCCTAGAAAGCAAAGCCTACTTACAAATTCTACACAAAGATTCAGCCATTATAACATAGAGGAAAGGAGATAGGGGTCACCTTGTCTCAAGCCTCTACCAGCTTTGAAGAATCCCTCCGGGCTGCCATTAACCAAGACCGAATAACTAGTAGTAGATATAGGTCATAATCATTCTAACCAGAGTATTATCAAAGCCCACTTTATTCAGGATGGCACCAAGGAAAGACCAAGTAATCTGTCATAGGCCTTGTGCATATCTAACTTAAGGAACATAGCCGATCTATCAGAATTAACAATGGAGTGGATGGCTTCCTGAATCACCACAATACTGTTAGTAATCTGCCTACTGGGACAAAAGCACCTTGATTTTCAGAGATAAAATGGGAGAGAACCAATCTGATTCTGCCAGCTAAGATTTTAGTCAAGATTTTATAACTCGTGTTACAAAGACTGATCAGTCTAAAATCTTTGACTTCATTGGCCCCTGCAATTTTTGGAATAAGGACCAAGAAAGTATTATTAAGTTGGTTGAGAAGCTTCCCATTATTGAAGAAATCTTGGACCATTTCAATGACTTCTTTCTTAATCAACTCCCAAAATTTCTAGTAAAAGAAAGCCTAAAAACCATCAGGCCCAAGTGACTTGTTAGGTTCCATATCAAAGACCAAAAATCTGATTTCCTCCTCAGAAGGGATCCTTAAGAGCTCATGATTTTCTTTGGGGAGATGACTTTTATGGAACAGTTCAGGATATTGTTTTGATTCTGCTCCTCAATCCCCTGACCTTGCTGAAAAAGATCCTTGAAATAGTTTATGATGACTTGATTTATTTCCTTGCTCTCCAAAAGGATCTCACCATTCTCATTCTTAATTTCATTTATCTTGAGGAGGTTTTTCCGGGGTGGCTGAGAAGTGGAAGAAATTGGTATTCTTGTCCCCCTCCCTAAGCCATTTCACCCTCGACTTTTGCTTCCAATAGACTTCTTCCTTAGCCAAGATGTCATGATACTCAACCAAAAGATTTTGTTCCTACTCCTTTAGAACCGGATTAAGACCATCAAGATCGATAAGTTCCTCAATATTCCTTAAATCTTCAGCCACTCTACTTTTTTCCTGGAAAATATTACCAAAGACCTCTTTGTTCCACTTTTTGAGACAACCTTTGAGATGCTTTAATTTGTAACTGAGTCGGTAACTGGCCACCCCAAAGACCCTGATATTCCACCACTCTTGTATTCTATTGAAGAGGTCAGGGTGGTCTAACCAAATCTTTTCAAATCTGAAGGGTCTAGCTTTCTTGACCGGATTTAAACCTAGATTAAGGAGGATAGGATTATGATCAGAGCCAATTCTGGGGAGAGTCTTTAGAGAGTAAAGTTGATTGATCATATAGAGATGACTTACAACAAACCTATCAAGTCTGATTTGGATAAGCTCCATCCCAACTCTCCTATTAGCCCAGGTGAACTTAGAACCTTCCAAATCCAAATCCACCAAACCATTATTGTTAAGGAAATCAGCAAGGTCCTCCATACTCTCAGTAAAGGAAGTGATGCCCCTTTTTTCCCCGGAGAAAGGGGGTGTTGAAATCTCCTCCAATAATCCAGTCTTTATCTTTGAATAAATTCTGAAATTAGAGAGATCTTGCCACAATTTTCTTCTCTCACTTACTAGATTAGGAGCATATATGTTGGAGACATACCAAGATTTCTTTGAGGTCAGATTCATAAAACACATTTCCACATGCCCCGGAATAGCAAGTATAGGAATACCTTGCACAATGTTGGGATCCCAAAGCGTGACTACTCCTCCAGAGGCTCCCAATGAACTGCACCCTTCCCAACAGCTATCTTTCCAAATAGACCTTCCCACTTCTTTAAATATTTCCATACTCATTTTAGTTTCTTGAATCATGAAAATATCCGGTTTATTTTTCAATCTAAGATCCTTCGCTATTATGTGTTTGTTGGGGTTATTCAACCCCCTAATGTTCTAGGAGAGAAGAATCATTTAACATTTCTTATTATGGGGAACAAATTCCCTAGAGTTTTCTGAATACCTGCATCCACTTCCTTTCTTGAACTTGTCTCCCTTACTTCCTTATTACTTTTCCTGCCCTTTTGGCTAGAATCTTTACCGAAGTCAGCTCTTGAGCTACTATGAGTGACAGGTTTGGATTTACTCACAGGTGTCTTTGGTGATCCTATCACCTCATAGGTGTCAGCTACAAAATCTGTTAGGATCCCAAACCCATTTGACATTGTTAAATATTCTTCTTTTCTTTGTCCAAAGGAGCTCTGCCCTATAGACGATACTTCATCCAATGATAATCCATCAGCAACTTGTAGAGAAAGTTTGTTTCCTTCCATGTCTTTGCTTTCCCTATCCTCAGAATCTTGGATTTCTTCTTCCAACACCTGACAAATAGGCTCATCATCCTTTTCTTTAGTTTCTTTATTGGTACTTCTTTTTTGTTGAGTACTAGTCCCCACTCCTTCCTCTCTGGTTTTGATAAGTAGATTCAAGGGCTCTACTTCAAGATTTTGTCTAGAGAACCTCATGTTCCTTGATTTCAACAACCCTTCCATTCTTCCCAATCCTTTTCCATTCCTTCACCTCTTTTTTAGTCGCCATATTTTGAGGCATGACTTTTACTTCAAACTTCTTCTTTTTGAGATCTGGACAAGAGCGTTGTTCATGACCCACCAACTTGCAATTTTTACAAGCAAAGGGGGTAGGATCATAATCAAAATGCTGCACCCAATCACCCTCAGGGGTCATAAGCTTAATATTACTTTCCAAACATGACTCTTGATGCATATTCACATAGAATCTGGCATGAGTGAGTCTAGTTTTTGCTTTAGTTACCGGATCCAGAGCAATAGGTTTTGCCCAAACTTTTCGCAATACCAAAAAGGACCTCGGTTCCCAGAATTCCAATGGTAAGCCAACAAAGGTTGACCCATATCGGGAAACTCCGTAATAGGATTCCCATAAGGATTGAAATTTGGCTCCCATTTCTAAACAGTTATATGAGATTTTCCAATGAACCATGGTCCTTCTGCCAAAATTTTCACCACATGATCCTTACTAGGCAGAATAGCTAAGAAGTACCCATTAGCATAAGCTGAGACCTCAATGGTGCCATTAGCCACCCAACGTCTCTTTGCCCAACCTCTAAAATAATCTATATTTGGTCTAGAGCCCATACATTTTGCAAAGAGTGCCCCTTCCATGGAAACTTTTGTTCTAGCCAAAAAGAGACAGGAATTTTGAGGGATAGATTACCTTTTTCTTTATCCGGTTCCAGATTCTCCGAGACACCTGGATCCCGATTTTTCCCCCAAAAGTTCCACCCACGTGCTTGGTCTCCCATCCTTTTCCCTATTTCCAATGGGCTCCATGTCCTTCACCAAGTTCTTCTCCCATTCTCCCTGTAGATTCGGCTCTGGACATTCCTCGCTCACTTTCAAATTTTGAAAAATCATGCTCCCGCTCCCACTACCATTCCATCCCACTTTTGAAGGCAAGTGAGAGTAATTCAAAGGCTATGAATGCAATATTATATGGTTTGTCTGAATTAAATTTTGTTAAGCTGATGCATTGCATTTCAGCCAAGGAAAGTTGGTAGAAACTCAATTATTTATATGAAGGAGGTGATAAAGTGAAGAAAGTAAAACTCTAAATGTATAGAATTCAATTTGATGGTTTGAAGATGATGGATGATGAAAACATTGTAGCCTATATTATTCATATGGATCAAATTCTCAAAACTATGAGATGGCTTGGAGAAGAAATTAAAAAGATATTATTGTGGAAAAAGTGCTAATATCTCTTCCTTTTAAGGTTTGATTCCAAAGTGTCTGTCATTGAAGAAGTGTAGGAATTAAGCTCCTTAACAATGAATGAGATGTATGGGATTCTTGTGGCATATGAGATGAGAACTAAAAAAGATAAATCATCTAAGTGTGAGGCAACCTTCAAAGCATCAAATAATTTTAACAACAAAAATCTCGAACAACATGATTGCTCTAAAGCAATGAGTCAAATAAGGAAGAAGCTCATTTTTTAGGAAGCTAAAGAAAGGATCTAGAAAATACAAAGGTAAGTTACCCTTCAAATGTTTTAATTGTGGTAAAGTAGGGCATTATGTTGTTAAATGTCCATATACAGAAAATGAGAATAGGGATAATGAATAAGATCAAAAATGAAGAAAGGAAACAAGTATTGTACCTAATAATAACTATAAGTAAGGAAAATATGAGAAAAGGAATAACTTCTATAAGTACAAGAAGAACCTCTATACCAAGGAGGAAAACATCTCATCTGAAGAAAATGAAGAAATCAACTTTACCAATGATAAAGAAGAATTATTTTTCATCACAATAGAGATAAAAGAAATCAAAGAAAGGAGAGATGGTTTCATAAGAAAATAATATTCTAAAGTTTAAGGTGAAGTGAATCTTGCATAAGAGATCATTTGTGCCCTAGATGATATCAATATACTCAAGAAGAATAATCTAAAAAAAAAATAGTAGTTTCAAACATTTGAAGAAGAGTATGGTACCTCAAAATTAAATTTGACACAAGATCTTGAAGAATCTAATAAGATCATCATTTTCCTAAAGATTCAACTTTAAGAGATGAAGAAGATGAATGAGGATGTGAGAACCCAAACTGAAACAAAAAGAAGAAAATTGTGAGAAGCTTGAATTTGAAATTATTTCCTTAAGAAAGGAGCTTGAGAAAATAACTACTAAGTTGAACAAATGTCTCAAGTTTGAGAAGATCTCTGAAGTCTTAGATGATATTATCAACAATCAAGATATCACCGTTTATCAATAATGGTCTTGGGTACAAATAAAATCAGGGGACCACCAAAGAAGATCCCAACATACCACTAGAGAATGAAAACATAGACAAGTCAAAGAAGTAGGCATATGATCTTAAAAGTCTAATTAAAAATGAAAGAAGTAAGAATAAGGAGACTCATGTTCCTCAAAATATCAGCATACCAAAGATTCCTGAAAAGAAAGCTCAAACAAATGCATAATATTTTTTTCCTCCAAGGCAACATCATATAACCAAGTTTCAGAATTATTTTATGGTTATTATTTTTCATGCAATTAGTTTGGGCAAAGAGAAGTAGATTGTAGATCTCATGCAAGAAGTTTTGGTAGGAAGAAGAATGAAAATGCAAGTTCTTATGTGTCCTCAAATAGAAACTACAACTCATTTTCTCCTTTGATGGATTTTAATGTTGAATGTTATAAGTGCCACAACTATGGACATATTGCATACTTTTTTAGAAGTGTGTTTGTGGAATCTCCCAAGAAAAATAAGAATGAGGAAACTATGGATAATTGAAAGGATGGACCAGAAAAATTTTGGAAGAAGAAACTAAAATGAGAATAGAAAAAGAAATATCCATGCTTGTTCGAAACAGTGTTTAATGGAAAAATAAAGGAAACGATTGCTATATTAATAAATAGTTGTTTTTCAATCTACATGACTAGAGAAAAAGTTAGTTTCTTGATTTGAAATAATTTAATGGAGGAAGTATTAAGTTTGGAGACAATGCTCCAACAATAATTTCATGCAAGGGTACTATCAGCCTTAACAATGGAAGATCAAAAATTGAAAATGTCTTATATGTTGAAGGATTGAAGCATAATCTTCTTGAGTGTGAGCCAAATGAGTGATCAAGGGTATATTATCACATTTCATGCTAAAGGATGTGAGATTAAAAAGGAAAAATTAGGAAAGGTAGTTGTTGATGCTTGCAGGACAACTAATAATCTTTATATTCTCAAGTGAGATTAAAGGATAAAAATGCTACATGGGGCAAGCAGATGAGATTTGGTTATGGCATAGAATAATGGGCCATATTAATTTTGATAATTTAGTAAAAATCAATTCCAAGTAAGTTTTTAGAGACATGTCAAAGATCACTAAACCAAGTAAACACACTTTGCAAGCAATGTCAAGCATGGGAAGCAAACAAGAGTTATATTCAAGACAAAGGAGTACTCAACTACAAGGTTATTAGAACTTGTTCATATTGATTTGTGTTGTCCTACAACTACAAGGACTCAAATCATGTAAGGTGGGATCTATTTCATGTTATTGATTGATGATTATTCTAGAATAACCTGGGTAACTTTTCTAAAAAAAAAATTGGAGCATTTGAGAATTTTAAGGTGTTTAAATCCTTAGTTGAAAATGAAACTAGTAAGAGAACCAAGTTCTTAAGATCTGACCGTGGATGAGAATTTACTTCGAGTGAGTTTGAACAATTTTTTGAGAATCATGGAATAAGGAGACATTACTCTACTGCAAGGACCCCTTAGCAAAATGGTATTATAGAGAGAAAGAATAGAATAGTCCATGAGGTGGTAAGAATAATGCTAAATGATTATAAGTTGTCTAATATGTTTTGGAGAGAAGTAGTCAACACATCAATTTACATTTTGAACAAAGGAAAAATTAGAGTAAACAACAACAAGACACCTTATGAATTATGGAAGGGAATACTAGTAACAATCAAATATTTTAGAGTGTTTGGAAGCACATGCTATATCAAAAGAGATGATGAAGACTTGGGTAAGTTTGATTCCAGATATGATGAAGGTATTTTTCTTGGTTACTCTTCAAGAAGCAAGGCTTATAGATGCTACAATATGAGAACACACAAGATTGTTGAAAGTGTAAATGTGAAAGTGGATGATATCAGGTATAAAAAGAATAAGACACAAGAAATTGATTATTCAAAGGAAGGAAGTGAAGAAGAAGATGAAGAATAATATTTTTGAAATAAAGGATACAAAAACACCATCTAAATCAGTCTAAAATAACCATTTATAAAGATAGATTATAGGTGACAAAAACATTGGAGTACAAACTAAAAGAAGATTGGAGAATATAGCTGAACATGTAAATTTGTCTTTATTATCCAAGATAAAACCCAAGAATTTTTCTAAAGTAATTGAATACAAGCATTGGATTGGAGAAATAGAAGAATATATAGATCATATTGAGAAGAATGAAACGTGAGAACTTGTCCTAAGACCAAAATATCAAAACATGATTGGAACCAAGTGGGTTTTCAAGAACAAGCTAAATGAAGATGGAAAAGTTATAATAAATAAAGCAAGGTTAGTCTGTAAGGGGTATAAAAAGTTGAATTTATTGGCTTTGAAAAAAATCTTTTATTGCATGTTTATAAGTCATTAGAATGTTTTTGGCATTTTCTTGTATAAAAAATTAAAGTATATCAGATGGATGTTAAATCAGCATTTCTAAATGGGAATTTAGAAGAAGAAGTTTATATTGAACAACCATAAGGATTCATTTTATTAGATGATAAGGATTATGTATGCAAGCTAAAGAAATATCTTTATGGACTAAAACAAGCCCCCAGAGCTTGGTATTCAAGACTAGATAAGTATCTACAACAACAAGGTTTTAAGAATGGAATTGTTGATAACAATCTTTACATCAAAACTGAAGGTGAGAATCAGTTGATTTTTGTTGTGTATGTTGATGATATAATTTTTGGAGGAAGTAGTGACAAGATGTGTCAAAAAAAAATTGTTGAAATACAAAAGGAGTTTGAAATGTCCTTGTTTTGTGAGTTATCATTCTTTCTTGGTTTACAAATTTCTCAATCATAAAAAGGCATATTTATTTCACAAACTAAGTATGTTGAGGAGATGTTGAAGAACTTTAGAATGGAATATTACAAACTAGTTAGTACACCCATGGTCATAGGCTATAAGTTGAGAAAGTATGATGAGTCTCCTAAAGGAAATCGGACTCTTATAGATCAATGATTGGAAGTTTATTGTATGTGACAACATCAAGACTAGATGTGATACAAGTAGTAGGTTTGGTAGCACATTTTCAATTTGCTCAAAAGAAACACATGTGTAAGTGGTCAAAAACATATTCAAATATATGAAAATCATGTTGGATTATGATTGTGGTATCCTAGGGATGAAGATTTCACTATAAAAGCATCTACAAATACAGATTGGGTTAGTTGTGTTGATGATAGAAAGATCACAAGTGGAGGAGCATTCTTTTTGGGAAATATCTTGGTATCCTAGTTAAGCAAGAAACAAGATTCTATTTCTTTATCTACAATTGATTGAGCAGTACATTGCAATGGTTTCATGTTGTACACAAGTCTTATGGATGAAGCAAACATTGAAGGACATCAAGGTAGAGTTTTATTTTCCATTTTCCATGCTTTGTGATAATACCAATGTAATAAATGTATCAAATAATTTGGTGATGCACTATAGAAAAAAGCATATTCACATCAAGTATCATTTTTGAGAGATAAATTTTTATAACATCGGGTTAATTCGAATATATTTCCACAAAAGAACATATTACAAATATTTTTACTAAGCCTCTTCCAAAAGAAACATTTGAATATCTCAAAAAAAGTTGGGAGTGATATCATTTTCATCCAGTCACTAAAGGGAAGCATAAACTCGGGGAGATAGTCATTTTATTATCATTTTAGCTCCATACAACTAATTCATACTTCAAGAGGGATATTTTTGACATTTATTCATTTACCTTTGATGTCAAATGGAAGGAGTGAATTCTAGAGAAAGTGGGAGAACTACAACAAGGGGGAACATTTTGTTATTGTTATTCCTTCAAGTAATTGGTATGTTACATTATATACTTATGATTTCTATACATATTTACATCAATTAAAAAAGAGAGATTGTTAGAAATATTTTCATTAATGTCAAAGAAATAATGAAGGAAAATGAGTCAAGCAAGATGAAAAAGTCACAATGGAACTTATTGGAATTTTTTATTGTTGGGAGTCAAGAGGATAGGTCACCATTCTCAAATATGTAAGTTGTCAAATATTTGGAACAAGTAATAAAAAATTTATGATCAGTTGAATTTTTTTAGTCTGTAGAACAAAGGAATTCACTTTGTAGTGTTACACGAGTTTCTAAAGTGTGTAATAAAGGGGGACAATTTAAAGTGTCCTCGGGCTTTGAGGTGAGAATGTCATATAAAAATAAGGTATGCCACGAAACAAATTAAGTGATTCATAAAGTTTCATGGATGGTAAAAATTTAAAATGTTGTGTAACAAAGGAATTTGTCATAAATGGACCTGCAGATGTCAAATAAGGGATGCGGAGGTCCAAAAATTATGCGGAACAAAATGGAAGACAAAAAATAGACAATTGAGGTCAAATAAGGGACGCAGAGGTCAAATAAGGGGTGTGGAGGTCTAGGAATGCCAAAAACAAATCAAAAGAGAAAAATAAACAATGGAGCTTGTAATAGTGATGCTCAACCAGAGCTTGCTTGCAATGTAGCTCATCCAGAGCTAATAATCTCAATCCATGGCTCATAAATAATTGGTCCGTAGTTTGTGGTTTGTTTGGTCTAGAGCTAGATATAATAATCTAAATCCTACTCAATATTGGTGTTAGCATTTGAATCCCCGATTTCATGTTTTGATTCAAACTATGGCCAAATCTCCCATGTTTTGGCAACCCTCCTTTGTTTTGGTATTAACATTTAACTTATAGGCCAACCCATGCTTGGCACCAAAGAAGATCTACAGTTGAAGAGAGGCATAAAAGAAGATAAGTTAAAATGAAGTATGTACAATTTTGAGTATGAAGAGTGAGATATTGAAAGGAGAAGAGAGGAGTGACTAATGAATACATCTTTTAAGTCTCAAGCATATTTATGAGTATGGAGTAATAGTGAATTGTTGAAGAGGAAGGAATAACAAACTCAAGCAAATTGAACTAGAGAATTGATTAAGAGAAAGGAAGAGCAAGTAGTGCATGAGTGAATAAGAGTGAATGAAGTGTGAGAAGTGAAGGTTTATGAATCCATCAAAAGGAGTGAATTGTGAATGATTGGAGTGAGTGGTGAAAGTAAAATTGAGGAGCAGCAAAAGATACAACATTAAAATCGAGTTCAAAGATATTTAAATTTATCCATTAAAGAAGTGTATTTGGGGATTAGTGTCTCCAGTGATTTTTGTTCATGAATTATGTGAGTAGGTTCTTGGTGTTAGGGATTGGTGTCTCTAATGAGTTGGTGCTCATGAATTAGTTGAGTTGGTACTTAGTAGTGGGGATTGGTGTCTCCAGGTGAGGTTGGTGTCTCTAGTAGGTTGGTGCCTACAAACATTTGTAAAGCAATTAATTTTTTGACTAGATTTGGAAAGTAGATCCAAGCAAAGTATTTTCTTTGTGGTTTTCTCCTGAAAGGGTTTCCACATAAATTGTGCATTTTCAATTGTTAGATCTTGTTTGATTTTTTTGTTATGAGTATTAAAGTTTTTAAATAATCAAAGATTTAATAATATTGATTCATCCCCGATCTCAATATTAGTGTGTGTTCTTAAGGTACTAGTAGAGGAGGACAGGACCTATACCCCAATGACAAATAGTGATTTGTTACCTTTTTCAAGAGCTAAACCACATTGCGTGTAATTTCCCTTCAAATCCTGAATGATACATTTACAATGCTTACTACAGGGTGTAAGTGCAGCGTAATACATAAGACTTTCCCATATTGGAGAAACAAATAAAAGAAAAACAATTACATAATTTCAAGATTATTGATGTGGTGCCCAGAGAAATTGGCGCCTTTAAGTTGTTACGAACATAGTGGAAGGAACAAGGCTTGGAGCATGAGGAGATTTTTATGGAGCCCCACATACATCATGCACACAAAGATACCTATATTGACCCAAGAAAATGAAAGGTATTGTTGGAATAAGATAAAAGGTTACTCCAATCAGTTCAAAATAAGGAGGGTACTACACATAACATAGGTGTGGAAAAATATGAAATTTATGGATAAATGATTAAAATCATAAAACATGAAGGATTAGTTGCAGCTCTACAAGATTTATTTAACATGATGAATGTATTACGTAATGAAGATATCTCACAAAACATATCCAATATCCTCATAACCTTATTAGAAAGTGTATCAAATAAAGAGGTACAAGTGAAGGAAATTGTATGATATCTAAAAACTAAAAATCCTTGGGACGTGGACACCTAACTAAATGTAACTTTGGGAGACTATGAAATAAGAGACGCAGTGTTTGATTTTGGAAGCACCATTAACATGATGCCAAGATCCACTTGGGAAGCAATGAGAGCCCCTGCTTTGGCATATAGTCCTATAATGCTCAACCTTCTAGACCGTGGAAGATTAGAATACATTGAAATACAGGTAGGAGACTTATGTTTGAAAGGATATTTTGAATTCATAGACATGAAAACAAACAAAACACATTATCTAGTGTTGATTGGAAAGAAGAGGGTATATGATGGTAATATGATGATCAACACAATCACTAATCAAATGGAAGCACATCTAGATTATTCTATTATTGTAATTCTAATTAATAGGATTGAATATAATCCATATACCATCCCTAAAGAACCATTGTCTCCATATGTGTATGATGTTGAAAGTTGGTTTAAGGTGGGACATCAAGAATAGGATTTTTACCACAATTCATGTTACAAATAAGAAAGGAAGAGTTCCCAAAATGGAAAAATATGATTCAAACCCACACCAAGAATCCATTCATAGGAGAAGAACCAAGTTATAATATTTGGTCCCCAACTAGATCAGAAATATATCAGCTTTATAAATTTACATAACATGATTAAGACTACATAGATCCAAATGGAGAAATTCATACTCCAAAGGAAATGGAATCCTCAGTTGGTGGCAACTCAGATGCAAATTTGAATCATTAGATGAAAAGGGACATGAGATAAGACCAATGAGGATGGTACATGTTGAAGAAAAATGTATTCTACAATAATTTGGAACTTTAAATTTAGATACAAGTATTAGTAGAACTATAAAAATATGTGCCTCAGATGGAACTAAGAGTAAGTTCATTAGATTATGCACTCAAAGGAATCACTTCATCACGGTGAGTTGGGCATAAATCAAAGACTCTAACTTGGAAGGAAGTCACAAAACTTTTGACATCACGATTCACACTAGAATACAAGATCACTTGAAATGGCCTGAGTAATGCGTAGAAGAATGCCCAGAAATACATATACAGGAATGCATTGAAACTTGGAAAATTGAGAAGATAGATCCAAATTGGTGGGTTCATATAATCCTAGAAACATTGACGTCATGACCAAAAGCATGGTATGTTCTCCAAGAAAGAAGAAGATAGATGTGCAATTGGGGAAATATGCAACAAGGTTTATCCAAACTTTCACTTTTGAAGATAGTAATCCTATGGTTGATATTTCTCTTCACAGAATTAAAACATTCCTATGTTACATAACTATTAACCCATAAGGAGGAGGAGAATTTCTATACCCTAGAGGAAATCACATGAGAAACTACATAGAGTTCCAAAAAGAAACTATGACAGAAAAAAAAATGCAAAGTGAAAAGTTGCAACAAAGTGGGGGATAATGAAAGGACAATAATGAATAGAAAAATGAAGACGATAATAAACTGAGTGAAATATTTGAACCAAAACATGTTCACCCAATATCGGTAGAAAAAGAAGTGAATGATAAAGAATAAGCACATTTGTGTAATCTAAACATAGAAGAAAAAGAAGGATCCATGATGGTTACAGACACCGACAATAAGGGGAAGGCTAAAGTATGTGATGAACCAATTTGTAAGAGGGTAGAATACATCAAACAAACATGATTAGTAAAATGAGCTACCGTGGGAGATTTTGGATGGAAAAGGGAATGTTGAAAATATTGCAATTATTGTGAGACTATGAAGATTTGTTTCCTACAAAATGTAGTGAACTAAAAAGAAGTAGATCCATTAATCAGTGAAATACACATCGATTTGAAAGGAGTAAAATGCGTAAATAAATGGCCATATAGATTGAATCCAAATATAAAAGCCAAATTAAAATTGGAATTGGATCGGATGATATAAGCATGTCTAATATACCCAATAGAAAAATCAGATTGGGTAAGTCTGATAGTCACCCAACCCAAGAAAATAGGATAAATTAGAATCTATGGAGACTATAGGGCTCTAAATGATGCATGTGTTAATGACCCATTCCCAACTCCATTCATAGATGAAATTTTGGAAGCAATAGTGAGACATGAAGTATAATATTTTACAAATGGATTTAGTGGCTACCATAAAATCCCAATTATGTAAGAAGATCAAGCTAAAACCACTTTCATAATTGAATGGGGAAGCTTCACATATAAATTCATGTCATTTGGACTAAAAATGCACCCACAATATTTTCCCGAGTTGTTGTCATTGCGTTCAAAGATTTCATTCATGACTTCCTAGAAGTATATTTGGATGATTGGGCTATATTATCCTTATTCAAAGAACATGTATCCAAGGTACACTTAATTTTAGAAATATGTAGAGCTTTTTGAATTTCGTTAAATTTTAAAAATATTTTTTTCCGTACACCATTTGGAGTGTTACTCGGATATGTAGTACGTAAAGAAGGAATTTTGGTTGATCAAGAAAAAATAGTTTTCATAATTGGACTTAAACCACCAAAAAACCCTCGATCTCTACGTATTCCTAAGAGATACAAGGTATTACAAAAATTTATTGGAGGATATGCGAGCATATTAATACAAGTGGAGAAGTTGTTACTTAAGGGTGAAAATTTTGAATGGACAATTGAATGTCAAAATACATTCACATAATTAAAAGAGAAATTGGTTAGTGTGTCGATACTAGTATTTCCATATTGGTCAAATATTTTCCATGTGCATGTTGATGTGTTAAGTAACGTAATTTGGGATAGTCAAACTCAACTAGGGGAAGGAGGGATATACCATCCAATTCACTTTGCAAACAGAAATTTTCACTCGTAGAAAGAAACTACTAACATGAAGCTTTAGCCATGATCTTTGCACTCCAAAAGTCTAGGCAATATCTGTTAGTAACTGAATTTAAATTTTTCAAAGACCACTAGGCATTGTGATATATGGTGAATAAGATGCTCCTTAGACATAGGATATCAAGATGCTTGATGTTATTCCAATAATACAAGTTTAAAATAAACGTGAAACTAGGAAGAGAAAATGTAGGACCAAATCACTTGAGTCGCATAAACACAGGATAAGAACCAAAGGAATTATATGAAGATCCCTAGATGCACACTTATTTCATGTTATCACAATACTATAATAATTATAAGAAATTGTGCATTTCTATAGCATGGAATTTTTCCACAACACTATACAGAGAAATAAAAGAAACAATTGATTACAAATTCCTTACCATATATTATCATAAATGATTTTTATAAAAACTAAACAAGGATGAATTATTGTGTAGATTTTTACTAGAACACAAGAGAGAAATATTAATGCATGAAGCTCATGAAGGCATTGTCAGTGGAAGTTTTGTAGGAGAACTCACTGTGAAAAATATATTACAAAGCGCAATTTGGTAGTCAACCTTGTTTTCAAGATGTGCATCATATGGAAAAGCATTGCGACATTTTTCAGCGAGTGGGGAAACCAAATTAGAAGGATGAAATTCCTCTTAATCTCATGTTATCAATGCAACCATTTGAGCAATGGGGAATAGACTTCATTGGGCCAATTCACCCTCCGTTAAGAAGGTCCAAAGCAAGATATATAATCATATCAATTGATTATTTTACAAAATGGGTAGAAGTTGTAGCTACAAAAATTTCATAACAAGGGACACAACTAAATTCTTATATGAAAACATAATAACTAGATTTAGATGTCCACAGAAACTAGTAAGTGATAGGGGAACACATTTTTTAAACAACACCATAAATATCCTCACAGAAGAATTTATGATTGCACACCACAAAAGTACAACATAACTCCCATAAGTGAATGGAAAATTTGAATCTACAAAAAAGTTATAGAAAAAAATTTACAAAGATCCGTAATGTTCAAAGAGATGATTGGGAAGATCGAATACCCGCAATTCTATGGGCATACAAAACCAACTATAAGAGAAGTACATGACAAACACCATTTTAGTTGGTTTATGGAATTGAAGTAATCATGCCAATGGAATATATTGTACCAATCCTTCATATTGCAATAATTACTTGGTTGGGAGACAAAGAGTCTAATGAAAATAGGTTGTTACATTAGACAAAAATGAAGGAATACAAGGCAAATGTAATGGAATCAAGAAGCACACAAATATCCGAAATCCTAGTATGACCACAATCTATGCAACAATAAATTCCAAACACAACAAATATTTTGGTGTATGAAAGCAAGGTTAAAGCACACCCAGGAAAATTACACATAAGATGGAAAGGCATGTATATCATTCATCACATCACAAAATATGACACAAGTAATATTGTAGGATCTACAAGGAAATATATTTCCCAGAAGAATAAACGGATGTAGTATGAAATCCTATGATGCATGATTTTTCAAGGTGTCAAAAATACAATAAGTGCCTCAACACAGTGGTTAGAGTAGGAAGTTGTTCAAATTTTCAAGTTTTGTAGATTAGATGTTTGTATAATTAATATGTGTGTGAGTGAGTGAGTGAGTGAGTGTGTGTGTGTAAGTTAACAAGGATGCATACAATATCCCCATCCAACACGACGTGAAGAAAAAAAGGGGAAAAGGGATTGAATATGATAAGTCCAAGAAATCTACATAGTAAACAAGAAAGAAGTAGGAACAGAAAGTCGGGTTTAAAATTTTGAACATAACTAAAGTAAAAATCTATCTAGCTATATGGATGATGTATCAAAGGCCTTGAATATTTTGGCAAATGAAATCTTAGAAACATAAAATCAATTAAGGAGGTAGATCAAGCAATCAAATGTTCAAAAATGACCACTTAGAAGTCACTAATGGTATAAAGAAGCAAATGATCTTACCAAGAAGTACTTTCAGAAAAAGAAAACAAGAAAATGAAGTGAAGTACTAACAAAGAGAAACTGCAAGGAAATGAGTTAACTAAATAGAAAAATTGTAGCGCTCACCCACGTGGGTTCCAAAACATAACCAAATAACCCTGAGGATAATTTTTTTACTTTCATTACTTGTTACAAGACAACACATAGATTTACTAAAAAAAATCCACATCGCATGAGACACAGTATAAACATGAACCCACTCATACAACATGAAGACCATGTAAATAACAAGATGACACGAGATGTAATTCAAATCCACACTTTTATAATGAACAAGTATAAAACCAAAACCCAACATAATTTAAACATCAAGAGTATGCACTTTCCACTATACCACGTTTTCATGGTTATAACCTTATTATAATCATATTTCATTATTTAACCTCAGTGATTTGAAGATCGCCTAACTTATAATGGTTCCATCTAATTTAGTTATTTTATCTTAATGCAAATAATTTTTATAACTTGATCCTCAATTAGAATTATCTTAACATTTACACCTCATAAGTTTTGATTCCCAAATTAGAACTATGTTTTATTGGTTACTTGTTATCACATGGATCAATTCACATAATAAGAAATATTTATTAAGTCACAAGTATTTTCCACGGTACTTAAAGTTATTAGATCGACGCCACAAGGATGTATTCTCAAAAACTAAGTGCAAGTTACAAACTTCATTTATGATTGGAATCTTAATGATGTAATAATACATATCCTAATTGTTGTTATGATCCCAATAACTTTACCTTATCTTTTCTTTCTAATGATGTTTAGATTTTAGAACAACCTATTGCTCAATTGTGCATCACTTTTAAAATTTGAGCAACTTGCATAAGTGTTAGAATTGGCAGACATTCAAAGATGAATGTGGAGAGGCCGCATAGGTTTTGAGTATGCCACGGATGGAGGAACATAGCCGTGGAGGATTTATGTAGAAGCGCGGCGATGAGAAAGTTCTACGGAATGAAGAAAGGCTCCGCGGGTGGATATTCAAGGCCACGCTACAATGGAAAGTGTCATGGGCTAAGGCAGCAATAAAAGATGAAGCGTGGGTCACAAGGAAGCATGTCACATTATCAAGGCATGCCGTAGAATTTCAAAAGCTGCAAGATCCTATGGTGTTGTGATACAAAGGAATCACCCGTGGATATCAAATAGTCATGCAAGACTGAGAGCAAATTATCGCTGTAATGAAGTAGAATGATAATTTTTCATAGAACCAGAAATCAATCTGCCTTCAATTTGATTGTCAAAATATTTACAAATCTAATAAGATTTTTCTCTTCTCTATACAATCAAATCATATTTTATGAATCAAATCGAGGAAAATAGACAAAAACCAAGGAAGCTTCTCCTTCACGCAAAAGTTCTTCTCACAACATCTCAACCACCAGAATTAAATGCAGTATGGGCACCTTTCTTTCTTTAGCAAGGCAGATGGCATGTAGACATGGATTTGTAGAAGCATTCATGCATTTCCTTAGAGCATGTAGAGAAATTAAATGAAGGTGGTTGGCTAGTGGGAGAAATTCAAATTTCAAATTTCCCTCTACATTTCTCTCTCCTTCTATATTTCTATATATTATAAAGCGATGCCTTATTTTAATGTTGGATACTTTGGAATGCGAAGGCATCATTTTATGTTGCACAAGTTTTCTAAGGGTAGCATGCCTTAGACTCGAGTTCTGTAAATGTTTTGCATCTTCTTCATGTATCATGATGATCTGTGCATGATCTTCAGGTAATAAAATTATAGTTTTGTGGCTCATTTCCACCTTGGCTATTGTTTTATTATACTCTCTTTCCTCTCATTCATTTGTAGGTGTGTTGTATGTGTTGTTTTAGAACTGGTGTTCATTGTGCATCATGGAGGTGGAACCTTGAATGTGATTTTGATCTGTGGTCTTTGTTTGGCCCTCTTCACCATCATTTTCTTTCATCTTCTCTCTTGTTGGAGTATTCATCCCCTTACTTTTGGTGTTATCACCTTCTTTAGATTAGGATTTCTATTTTATGCATCTCCTTCTCACCCTGGTCCCTTGGAAAGTTAGAGTATATCTAGATAGTTGCATTTCAATTCCTAGGAGTAGTTTAGCATTAGAAGTAAGTAGGGAAGTTGGCCTTCTTCATAGATTTGTCTTAGTTAGAATCCCACAACTTGGAGACAGTCCCATGTTGTCTCAAGCCTCAGATTCTTGTAATTTGGGATGGGTGCACATTTGAGCTCCAACAATTTTGGCACACTTGGTGGGACATTTGAAATCAATATTTCCATTTTTATCAAGTTTGGTGTGTATCTTGATGAAACTCTAGCCTTTGGAGGCTCTGCAGTAACACATATGGCAACTCCATTCAGAATATCAACTGGTTTCAGTAGTATTGGTGATCCAAACATGTCCCTAATTCATGAGAAGGATCCAAACAAGGTCTAGAACAAGACAAGAAGGCATATTTGAGTATTTGCAGTTATCTCCAAGAAGACAGAGAAGAGGAAGACAAATTTAAATATCTCCATCTCCTCTAAATCAAACTCTCTCCACACCTCCACCTGGTAGACCCTTCTTATAGTCCACTAGAGTTCTCAGACCCATCAGAATGGCTCATCAACAACAACCGCCACCTCAAAATCCATTTGTAAACTTCATAGCAGCCCACTTGCCTTGAATGCCCAAAATCCTATCCCAGTAGCAGTCTTTGAAGAATATTCCATATTTTACTGGAGAAAATCACACTACTCCAGTTGACCACATTCAGACATTGCAAATGTCTATGTTATCCATGAAATTTTGAAATGGATGTGGCAAAGTAAAACTTCTGGCTTCATCACTTAAAGGAAAGGCTTTGTAATAGTTTAGAATTTTAATAAGCATGCTCATCAAGAATTGGAATGAGTTATGCAAACCCTTGTACAATCAATTTGGGGAAAGATCTGATAACTTGTCTCTTTTGGAGTAGTTGACTACAATCAAGAGAGCACCTAATGAACAAATGGCAGATTTTAACTTTAGATTCTAGAGAACCTAGGACAGAATTCAGTTCTCATGAGACCCGTAGCAGAAGGTGCCTTTCTTTATTTTCTAAAATCTCTTAACTTATTGTTGTTATGATACAATCAATGGGAGGAATAACCTTACCTGGCTTATGCATTGGCCATTAGGGCTGAAAATTGTTTAATTCAAGTTGGAAAATTAGCTCCCATACCACCTATGCCATTATCCCTGAATTTCCACAAGTCGTGTAGCCTTCCATTGATCCTATTCCCCAACCAAACTTGCAACCCATTTCTTCCACATCACAAACCCCCGCACAAAAAAAGGAAGATGAGGAAATGAAATCTTTGATTAGAAACTTGACAAACAAAGTTATATCCCTAGAAAAACAACAAGCCCAAGTCATATAGAAATTATCAAAATCAAGGGCAATCTTCAAATCAGGGATATCAGCCATATAGAAACCAACAGTCTAATCAAATATATGCACAAAACTAGAAAAATAATATATGGAAAATTCAAAGTTCTCCTCTTCCATTGGCAACAATTCCTCCTCCACAAGCACTCCCTGCCCCCAGTTCTAGTCAAGCCTTAGTTCCAGTACAAAAAAATATGGCGCAAGAAATAGAGTGGTGTTTTCCATGTAATCTACCTCATAACCAACTTGGTTGTGAAAGGGAAATGCATCTCCAAGCCTATATGATCCAAGGTGCTTCCAGTCAACAAGAACCACTTATTGAAGCACCAAATCATGGTGTGGAAGAAACTCAACAAGTTGCACCTGATGCTAACCTCATGTTTTTCAGAGCTGAGGATTTATGTGCACTCAATCAAGTGTCTGGTAGCTCCGGTAGACCTCAGATGAATGTTGTTGACAACACGTAGAACAAGAAAATAATGTTGGAAGCTCTGGGTCAGTAACTCTCACAGATAAGAGCAATGCCACAGGGAAAGGAAAAGACATTGGAGGGATTAAGGAAAAGTTGTGGACTGAAGAAGAAATAAAAGGGCATGAGAAACCATGGAAATGAAGTAGAAAATGTGTCAAAGAATCATGTGGTGCTTGATAAACTTGTTGCAGAAAAGGAGGTTGTTATTCAAATAAATTTGCATGTTCAAACAATGCCGCAACAAAAGAGATAAAGTAGCATGTCGCAGATGCAAGAATCCATGGGTCTCCCATTCAACATAGTTGAGAAAATAAAGAAGACTAATGTTAACGTCTCAATGTGAGATGTGTTTTCCATCCCATCTCATTGAGATCTTCTATGTGAATCCCTCAAGTAATTGCCTCCAGTGGATCTAGTAATGCAAAAGGCTCATGTCGCGGTTCATGTCTATCAAGAAAAGGGTGATCAAGTAAGTAAAACCATTAAGACCCCACCCTTTTACATGTCTATAATTGTGGGTAAATACCTAGTTCATAATTGTATGATTGATTCTGGGGATAGTACATCTGTAATGCCCAAGAAAATTGTTGATATCCTAGGTCTCAAATACAGTCTTGTGTCTAGGGAGTTTTACAACTTGATGGGTCAATCATGAATGTCTTAGGCATAATAAAAGATCTTGAGTTGACACTTCATGCCTTCCCAAGCCTCACCATAACCCATGAAATTTTAGTCATTGACCTACCTCCCATGTTTTCCATTTTCTTGTCTAGAGATTTCATTGCTAAAGTAGGCGGTTATCTATCCTTAGATTGGACTCACATGCTTTTGAAAACCAGATATGGTACCCGATTCACAATACAAGTTGAGCCCATCTTTTCTTACCATATTGAACCATATAACCTCACTCCCATCTAATCAAATTATCTAATTCAATAAGAAATTAAGTAAGGCTTAGTCTTTGATGAACAACCTATTCCTCCTCGCATGCCTGACTTATTGCTAGATGAATGGGTGAAGAGAGATCATGAGTTTGATCCTTATGATGAAGAACTCAAAACCTTTGAGACTGGTTTGGGCACCTATTGCATTCTCCAGGAAGAATTTTTCATGCTCACGGCATTCAAGCAAGAGGAAAATGATTTTGGGATATGGAAGATGTTCTTTGATGGTTCTAGAAGAAGAAATGGAGCCGAGGTGGGTGTTGTGCTCATTTCCTTAAAGGGTGAAAAGTTCTTCTTTGCTCACAGACTACAATTTTCATGCTCCAACAATGTGGCAAAATATGAGGCATTAGTGCATGGTTTTTGATCATGGAAAAGAGGAAGATTAAGGAATTGCAAGTCTTTGGGGACATTGAATTGGTCATCCACCAAGTCCACGGAAAATGTGCAACAAAGAACAAGTTATTAAAGGCTTATAAACACATGGTATGGGATTTGTTGGAAATATTTGATGACATCAACTTACAGGTCGTGCCATAGAAATTAAATAAATACACAGACCAAATGGTATCCCTTGGTGCAAAATTTACCCACATAGGATTTAATCAAAGGGAATGCCCAACACATCAAAATGGTGGTCAGGACCTCTATTCTAGACAATCAAGCTTATTGGAAGGTATTTGATGATGAACAAATTATGCAGTTCATCCAAAATGAGGCGGAGTTCTCCTCAAAGATGCAAGATGATTTGCAGGAGGTCTATGGGGATCAGATTATGCAACGAAAACAAACAAATTTCCAAAGGGGTTAGTCACTCTATAGCACATCTTCCAACCTAGATGATGAGTTCAGAGGAATGCAAAATAATATGGTGGTGAAGCAGAAGACTGTCAACCAATTTTAATTACCCAAGTAAGGAGCTTCTACTTGGAAAGGTATGTAATGAAAATGAAAGGCAATATTTTGTTTCCTTGTGTCAGAATTTCAGTGACGTGTTTTCATGGGACTATGAAGATTTAAAGGAATTCAATCCAGATATAGCCCAACATTCTATTGATCTTGATCCCAACATCAAGCCAGCCAAATGAAAAAGAGACTAGTCAACCCCAAGATTGAACCCCTCATGAGGAAAGAACTCTCTAAACTCATCAAGGCCAAGATAATTTTTCCAATCAAATATTCTACTTGGGTGGCCAATTTGGTCCTATCTAAAGAAGAATGGTGAAATACGGATCTATGTGGATTTCAAGGATTTAAACAAGGCCTCTCTCAAATATCATTACCCCTTTCCTTCCATGGAACAAATTTTGTAGACAATAGCAAGGGCATAAAGGTTCTCTATGCTAGATGGCTATTCTGGTTTTAACCAAATCAAAGTGAAAAAGGAGGATCAATATAAAACCACATTCACTACCAAATGGGGAACGTATGCATATCAGAAGATGCCTTTTGTCTTATCAAACACAAAGTGTTCTACCTTCTAAAGAGAAATGGATATTGCCTTTAAAGGATATATCAATCAATTCATCTTGGTTTACCTTGATGATATCATTATTTTCTCCAAGCAGAGCACGGATCACATGAAGCACTGGAGAAAGTACTTGAAAGATGCAGAGAGTTTGGTGTATCTCTAAATCCTAGGAAGTACAACTTTGTAGTTCCTAAAGGAAATCATTTTGGGGCATATTGTCTCACATGAAGGCATTTCCATTGATCTAGAGATAATTTCATCCATCATAGATATTTCCTTCCCAACGCATAAGAAATCTTTTGCAGTCATTCCTTAGAAATATCAACTTTATTAGGCACTTTATTCCTAACTTTGTAGGTTTGGTAAGACCTATTACTCTCATGCTAAAAAAGGATGCAACGTTCAAATAGACCGCGGAAGGGAAGGATAGCTTTGAAAATATAAAACAAGAGATTTTCAGGCCCCAACATTGATTAACCAGATTATACCAAGGATTTCATCCTCTATGCTCATGGGGAAGACTTTAATATAGCCGCGGTGTTGTCACAGTTGAATGATCAAACGATGGAGCAACTTGTAGCTTTTTTCAGCCAAACATTAAAGAATTATGAGCTCAAGTATAGTCATATTAAGAAGCATGTGTTTTCTATCATGAGAGCCTTAAAGAAATTCAAAAGCATGATTTTTGCTAGCCGTGTAAAGGTTTTGGTATCACATTCTAGCATTAGAGACTTTATTATGGGAGCAGAGATCAACGAGAAATGAGTTGGATGGGTAACTAAAATCATGGAATATGATGTGACCATTAAGGCCACAAAGTTGGTAAGAGGAAGAGCACTTTGTGAGTAGTTAGCTATGTACGTTGTAGAACCTCAGGAGGTTGTCCTCATGAATGAAGTGCCTTTAAATTATGAGTTGTCACGTGATGTTGAGTGGCATCAGGATGAAAATAATGTATTCAATGATCGCAATTGGATTGCTAATATGTCAAAGTTTTTGTCTATTGGTGCATACCCTCTTGGTTTGAACAAAACAAAGAGGGGACATCTAAGGCTGCATTTTATTCCTTATGCATTAATTAGTGGTGTGTTTTTTAAGAGGAACATTGAGGGAGCAGAGATCAACGAGAAATGAGTTGGATGGGTAACTAAAATCATGGAATATGATGTGACCATTAAGGCCACAAAGTTGGTAAGAGGAAGAGCACTTTGTGAGTAGTTAGCTATGTACGTTGTAGAACCTCGGGAGGTTGTCCTCATGAATGAAGTGCCTTTAAATTATGAGTTGTCACATGATGTTGAGTGGCATCAGGATGAAAAGAATGTATTCAATGATCGCAGTTGGATTGCTAATATGTCAAAGTTTTTTTCTACTGGTGCATACCCTCTTGGTTTGAACAAAACAAAGAAGGGACATCTAAGGCTGCATTTAATTCCTTATGCATTAATTAGTGGTGTGTTTTTAAGAGGAACATTGATGGCATACTACTTAGATGCATTGAAGGTGACTAATGTGACAAGGTTTTAGCTGAATTTCATGATGGTTTCTCAGGTAGACATTTCTCTGCTAAAGCTACAACCATGAAGATTATAAAATTAGGTTATTTATGGCCTACATTATTCGTGGATGCTCATAGGTGGGTGAGGAAGTGCAAAGAATGTGCACTCTTCACTAGAAAGAAAATATTGGCAGCCTTACCACTTCATCTAATCCAAGCAAATCAGCCATTTGCATAATGGGGTCTTGACTTCATTGGTATGATCAACCCGCCATCTAATGTGGGTCACAAATGGGTCCTCACAGCCACAGATTATTTCACCAAGTGGACTGAAGTTGTGCCATTGAAGGAAGCCACTAAATCATTCATCCTAGAATTTATTGAAGAAATTGTCACAAGGTTTGGCATCCACAGACCATTATCTTTGACAATGCTAAAGCCTTTTTGGGATCTAAGATTTTTTTGGTTGGGCTTTAGAACTTGGGATTTATCTTAAAACTTCTTCCAATTATTACCCCCAAGGTAATGGATTGGCGAGAATCCACTAACAAAAATCTGATAGAATCATGAAGAGGATAATGGACATCAATCAAAGATAGTGGCATACAAAGGTGAAGAATGCTCTTTGGGCAAGATAGGATAACAACAAAGAAGGCCATTGGCACTTCTCCCTACAAACTGGTATATGGAAAAGAAGCTAGACTTCCTTTGTCACTTGAGTTTCCTTCACTTGAATTAGCACAGCAACTAGAATTTGAAGGCACGGATCAAAGAGAAATCAGAATGGCAGAATTGGTGTAACTAGAGGAAAATAGAAATGCCACCATGGTCAGGATGGAACAACATCAAGTGTCAACCAAACAAAGTGGTTCGATAGAAAATCTAGAGATCAGACATTCAAGGTTGGAGATCTAGTTTTGAAATGGGATGTGGATTGAGCTAAACTAGGGAGACACTCCAAATTTGATGTTATTTGGAGTGGACCATATATTATCACCGCTTGTAAGGAGGATAACTCATTTGATTTGTATCGATCTTGATGGGAATGTGTTTCAAATCCCAATCAATGGGATTCATCTTAAACCTTCTCATTAATACATTTCATTGCATCTTGTACATAGTAGCTTAGGATTTCAATTCCTCCAAGTGATTTTAGCACACTATTTTGTTGGTAGTGTAGGTTTCCTTCCCCTAAGTGCTTTGCACATGTTTTTTGCTTGGAGGATCTTGTTGCACAGGGTCCATGTCTTCAGAGGATACTATTGAAATCTAAAGTCCAAGGTGTTAAGGATCAGTTGCCATCAATTAAAGGAGTCAAATGTAGGACAACTAAATCAATCAGCCTAACTCCATGCCCAATGGATTCCTAAGGCTACTGATCATCCATCTAGCAGGTAGATGACCCCTATGAGTCACCAAAAATGTTGCCCAATTTTGCATCACTTGCAAAATTTGAGCAACTTGCATAAGTGTTAGACTTGGCGGACATTCAGAGATGAATGTGGAGAGGCCGTGGAGGTTTTGAGTATGCCATGGATGGAGGAACATAGCCTCGGAGGATTTACGTAGAGCCACGGCGATGAGAAATTTCCACAAAATAAAGAAAGGCTCCACGGGTGGATATTCAAGGTTGCACTACAATGAAAAGTTTCATGGGCTAAGGTAGCAATAGAAGATGAAGCGTGCATCACAAGGAAGCATGTCACATTATCATGGCATGCCACATAATTTCAAAAGCCATGGGAGCCTATGGTGCCGTGATACGAAGGAATCACCCATGATATCAAATATCCACGTAAGACTGGGAGCAAATTACCATGCAACAAAGTAGAATGATAATTTTTCATGGGAACTAAAAATCAATCTTCCTTCAATTTAATTGTCAAAATATTTGCAAATATAATAATATTTTTCTCTTCTTTATACAATCAATCATATTTTATGAATCAAATCGAGAAAAATAGACAAAAACCAAGGAAGCTTCTCCTACACGCAAAAGGTCTTCTCAGAAATCTCAACCACTAGAATTAAATGTAGTATGGGTGCCTTTCTTTCTTCAAAGAAGGTGATGGCATGTAGACATGGATTTGTAGAAGCATTCAGGCCTTTCCTTAGAGCATGCAGAGAAATTAAATGAAGGTGGTCACTGGTGGGAGAAATTCAAAATTTAAATTTCCCTCTACATTTCTCTCTCCTTCTATCTTTCTATATATTGTAAAGTGATGCCTTGTTTTAACGTTGGATACTTTGGAATGTGAAGGCATCATTTTATGTTGCACAAGTGTTCTAAGGGTAGCATGCCTTAGACTCAAGTTCTGTAAATGTTTTGCATCTTCTTCCTATGATGTGATGATCTATGCATGATCTTTAGGTAATAAAATTCTAGTTTTGTGGCTCATTTTTGCCTTGACTATTGTTTTATTTTACTCTCTTTCCTCTCATTCATTTACAGGTGTGTTGTATGTGTTGTTTCAGAACTGGTGTTCATTGTGCATCGTGGAGGTGGAACCTTGAATGTGATTTTGATCTGTGGTCTTTGTTTGGCCCTCTTCACCATCATTTTCTTTCATCTTCTCTCTTATTGGAGTATTCATCCCCTTACTTTTGGTGTTATCACCTTCTTTAGATTAGGATTTCTATTTTATGCATCTCCTTCTCACCCTGGTCCTTGGAAAGTTAGAGTAGAGCTAGATAGTTGCATTTCAATTCCTAGGAGTAGTTTAGCATTAGGAGTAAGTAGAGGAAGTGACCTTCTCTGGAGGTCTGTCTCAATTTGAGTCCCACAACTTGGAGATAGTCCCATGTTGTTTCAAGCCTCAGATTCTTATAATTTAGGATGGGTGCATATTTGAGCTCTAACACAACCATACGAGTACATGCTAGAAATTTCCTATAGTATGTCAAAAAGTGCCATTTTTCCCTACATCAAGGATCTTACACACTTTCATACCCACATGATTTATCTCTACTAGGCTCTTATAGAGGAAAAATCAAACTCTTACGGTGATCCTAAGTATTTAGGCCTATGAAAGAAGCTAAGATTTGATCCATTTCAAATCCCATAAGGTGGTTTCACATATTTAGATGTTAAGAAAACATGTTCTTATGGTAACATGGATTGATGATCTTATCTCCTCTTGTGAAATTAAACTTCTATAGTCCATAAATGTTTGATGCATTTTGAGATACACATGGGTCATATGAATCCCATGTTCGAGAAATAAGGTCACAATGTCAACATATGTGTTCCCATAAGGAACAACTCATATTATCATTTAAAACATGAAAGGGATTACTAAAGAGTTGAAGGAGGTGGTTTCCATGACTTGATTTTCTCCTAAGCTCAACATTCTAGGGACTCTCTTCGATAGACAACACTCAACATGGGTTTCATTTGCCAAAAATATCTAAAAAGGGTGATAGGTCTACTTCTCTTCCTTTAGAACTCAAGGGATCTACAACTTGATACAAGTTAACATTAGAGCAATCCAACTTATCTAAGATTAATTGGTTACGAGAGGGGGTTAATGGAGTCAAACATAAGGGTTTAATGTGTGGGTATAGTGGTAAACAACTCCACTTAAGTCTTTTAGATATCTTAATGAGATAATTCTAGGTGTATAAATGAAATGTGATAGGTGTAAGTCTTTTCTTATTATGGTAGGGTATTGCAAAATTGAACAAGACTTGATTAAAAGAGAGAAATACAACAAGAGTTAATAGTACGGTTCATTTTGATATTTTAGGAATGGTAAGTTTCTACCAAACAATACATATATTAAAAGAGAAAACATAATAACCAGCATGGTGGATGACTGTTTCAAAACATATAAAACATAAGAGTAGCATATAAACCCATAATTAAATTCACTCCCAAAATAGAATGCTCGTTTTCCCCAATACACCAATGTGTTATAATTTATTACGGCTACGTGAAAAATCCATAAATAACATTCATGTTTATAACCATAATATTGATTTATCCATTTGATATTACATGTACTTCAAAGATAATCCCATATTACAAAAGCACAAGTAATGCTATCATTTTCTTCTTGTCCCGGGTACCTGCATCGACCACATGGTCAACACAATTGTTGTCATGGCATCTACTTATAATCTAGTAAAAATTTTGATTTCATAGTTTTACAATAAACAATACTTAACACACTTCTAGGGAGAGTACGAAATACAAATGCCACTTAACACACTTCTAGGGAGAATAAGAAATACAAATGCCATTTCATTTCATTTTCAAAGCCAAAGAGAGAGATAGAGAGAGGAGAGAGAAAACACCATTTTTCCACAATCAATTTCTTTTCAAGAAAGCATCAAAAGAAGGTTTCCTATAGTCATGTATTAGTGTTTACAAGGTTTATCAATCGATATTTTTCTTGGATAAGGTCATACGACAATTTTCTCCATTTAGTTACAAGTTTCCAAAAAGCATCAAATTTAGACAAGTAGCTCAACAATTTGCATTCAAAAATAATCTCCAAAACTCAAACACATAAGGAAAAAAATACCTACCTACTCCCCTATATAAAGGGAGAAACTTGGAGCTGAAAGTACCCATAATTGGTGAACTAGGTTCAATTGGTGCCCGTCTTTCTAAAGCTACCGATCATAAATGCACCCAAATGACCTTGTTGCCCAATGACCGGAGGCATATTGAACCCACCTAGAAAACTAACTTGTGAGGTGATGAGTGGACCCCACCTAAAAATATAAGTTTCTGAACAAGTCTAGTTTGGGACAAGGTTGTCCAAAGGAGTTTCAAAATAAATTGACATTGTTTTTAGTATGGGATTTTCAATTGATGTCCATGATGGTTTCAAATCATGGTTGAGATCCAGAGGGAAGAGTGTGCCCTATTTATGAAGACTGGTCCTAAGGCAGTTTTGAGGAAGTTTCAAGTAGTTTCCAGAGATGGACTTGGTTGAAGGCCTTCCACTTAGAGTTTGAAGGAAATGTAATATTTTCTAAAAAGTAGATTCAAAGGGATTTTAAATGGTGTATTGTTTGTCTTATAATGATGATATTTGAGGTTATCTAGCTTAATTGTGGAGAAGAAGGTCACTTAGAGTTTAAAGGAGATTTAATATTTTCTGATAAATTAGATTCATAGGAATTTCAAATGGTGTATTGTTTGTCTCATGATGATGAGATTTGATAGGTCATATATCTTGATTTGTGGAAAAGAAGGTTTGTTTATTTCGGACAGTGATTTCTCAAAGTGAAAGATTGAGGTACAAAATACATGAGATGGATATTTTGATGTTTGATATCAATTAGAGAGTGAATATGGATTAATTTTTTTCTTATTTAATTCTTTTGGAGGTATTTAAAGTGTAATCAATGGTGCAAACCAATTGAGTTCCTAAACCTACTTTTGGGAAGCTTAGTTTGGTGAAGAGGAAAGTAGGTGTGGTTTACACATATGGATTTTTCATGATATATAGAAAGAATGGATGTGATATATAGGTCTAGGGGATTCCATTGAGTGGTAACATGTCATAGTTGAGGTTTTTGGTGTGTGTTTGAGGTCCATAGGTGATGACAGGGTCCCGAAACATTGTTTTGAGAATGATATGAGCCTTCTTGAGTATGTTATGAAAAAATTGATTAGTGAAAGATAATTAACGATCATGGATGATGTTTTTATGTCATATTTGAAATTTTTGGTGAATTTTGTATCTTGAATAATCATGGTTATGGTGTTTGTGGTTTTAACTCATCTAGGTTATGGGGTTTTGAGCTAGTTTTGTGCTTGTTTGGTGTATTTGGGCATGGCTGGCCTACATGGGTCCACTATGAACATTTTAATGAATGTATTGGGATTTTTATAAGTTGTTTTCATCGAAATTATGATGTAGTACCGACCTCCTTTATTTTTATGAGTTGGAGTGCATATAAAAGTGAAGTTTGAATTCAAATTTACACTAATTGTGAGAGAGCGAAAAGTGTGACCCATGTGTGTGATTATAACATGTATGAAGACATTGTTTAATAGATGAGGAAGTGTGAAAGAGGTTGAGGAATGTTAGATATTGTGTGTGCAATGGTTTGAATCCAAAACAAGTTGTGAAAGTGTGTGAGTTGAATAGGTGATCTTCATCACGGTTGTTAAGAACAATACATCATAGATCTTCATCCAAAGGTGGTTGAGTGGGTGATTTATCATCTTAGGGGGTTGTAGCCTCCTTATGGAGTTGGTGTTTCACTAAACTAGGGGTTGGTGCTCCTTGTAGGGTTGGTGCTCTACTAAACTAGGGGTTGGTGTTCCTTGTGAAGTTGGTGCTTCACTAAATACTTTTGATTTGAGTAATATAATCATAATTTTCAGTGGGTTTTCTTCCCTTGAGGGTTTCCCACTTATATATTTCTTTCTTGTGCATCTTGTATGGTTATGTTGATTTTATCAAATACATTTCACTCATTAATGAATAGATGAATGGTTTATCGTATAAATAAGCAAATATAAAATTAATTAAAGTTTTCTAAGGAATAATTCACCCCCTCTCAATCTATTGTGATTCCAATAATTGGTATCAGAGAAGGTCCTTTTGGAGAAGTTTGATCACTTGAAAGGAGATCCTTGAAGCATAAAAATGGTGATTCAACATAGTGGCTCTTCTACCAGAAAAGCACCATTGTTTTATGGAGTGAACTATGCTTTTTGGAGTCTAAGGATGAGGAATCACATCATGTCCCTAGGGTTTGATATTTGGTAATTTGTGGAGGATGATTATATTGCTCCTCCCGCTACTCCACCGACTAGTAATGCTTCGACATGAAGTTGTGTGTGATAGTTCAAAGGATATGAATGCTATCATGTGTGGATTAGGTGAATCTGAGCTTATGAAGGTGATGCATTTCCAATAAGCTAAGGCTATGTGGGAGAAAATTTAGGTCTTGTATGAAGGAGACTCCAAGGTAAGAATTTTTAAGCTTTAAACTTTCAAAAATTAGTTTGAAGGACTAAAATGAATGATGATGAGTCTATTATTGCATATTTACTTAGGGTTGACAAGGTTTTCAACACCATGAAAGGGTTAGGTGAAGATGTGAAGGAATAAGTTGTTGTTCAAAAGGTTTTGAGATCTCTAACTCCTAATTTTGATTCTAAAGTGTGTCTTTATTAAAGAGGTCAAGGATTTGACTCTCTTGAAGATGGATGAGTTGCATGGGACTTTAATTTCCTATAAAATGAGAATTATTGATTCCAAACCAACTAAGAAAGAGATTCTTTCAAATCTAAAATGAAGACCAAAGGAAATAAATCCAAGGATTATGGAGATGCTACTGAGATTGAAGATGAATAATTCTTTTTCATAATTTCTAGGATAATGAAGGTTGGCTCTGGAAAATATAGAGGTAAGCTTTTACTTAAGTGTTTTATTTGTGGTGAAGTAGGTCATTTTTTTGCTAAGTGTCCTCATAGGCATGAAAAGGAAGGTGATGAATACCATGAGGATGATCATGAAAAGAAGAATCATAAGTTTAGTAAAGGTAAGAAGAACTTCAAGAAGTTTGACTATAAGAAGAAGGGAAAAAGAAGTTTTTACACAAAGGAAGAGGCTTGTTTATCTAATGCAAGTAGTGGTGTTTCAGATTCTGAGTCTAAATTTGATCATGAAGATGTTGGAAATGAGGTATTTTTCATGACTAAAGATGTCATGAGATCTACTAGTGGTGGTTATTCATTATTAGGTGATTTTATATCAGGTTCTTTGCAAATATTTTGAGGAAGAGTAATATGATCGTGTGTGTATACGAGCTGAGTTGAGGCATACTGAAAATAAGAACAAGAAGATGATATCTCAATTCAAAGGATTTGAATATAAGATTCATGATCTATAAGAGAATCATTGGTATGAAACAAGAAAGCTAAATGAGATAGTAAAAAAATAAGAAAAGGTAAAGTTTCTCGTCACTATTTTGTAGGACAAAGAGAGTAAATGCACCAAATTTGAAGAGAATATAGAGTTTTTTAGGGAAAAGTTGTTAGATGATGGTAAGAAGGCTAAATCCTTTTAGAAATTTGAGAAAAGCACCAAGGATCTTGATGATATTCTTGGCAAACAAAGATCAACATGTGATAGAGAAGGTTTGGGGTTTAATGATGACCTCAATGGAAAATAAAAGATGTAAGATGATAGTGTTTCAAGAAAGAAGGATGAATAACCATGCAAGAAGGATGGAAATAAGGAGAACTCCACAAAATACAATTTGAATACAAAGTTCATTAGGCAACCTAATTCATCAAGGTATGAAAGATATTTCAATGGTTATTATTACTCATGTAATGTTTTTGGGCATATGTCTAAGGAGTGTAGGAGGTTTGCTAAAGATGGTCATCCATGGAGAAATAGTAGGAGTGAGCAAGCTTAGAATGTGGTATATTATAACTATCATGAAAGAGGTCATGTTGTCAAGTATTGCTTATACAAATCTTCAAGTCAAAATTGAAGTAATGGAGATTACAAGGAAGGAGTAGATTTGTGTGTTTCAATTGCAATAGGTTTGGACATATTTCTAGGGGTTGTTATGGACTAAAAGGAAAGGATGAAACCATCAAGGTTTCTTATATATAGGCTAGAAGGAAAAATAGGTCATAGGAGCCTAGAAGGAATGATGGAGTCTCATCAAGAACATATGTTAGTGCAAATCAAGGTATGTATCAGGACTCATATCAAAAACAAGTGGAATGGAAGTAAGGTGCGGGCATCTAAGAGTGCTTGGGACCTCTTTAGGTCACTCTTATATAGATATATCATGATGATTTATGCCTCTACTAGGATTCTTAGAGGTATAATGATTCATATGAAGCATTGAAGGAAGGGGGAGCTAACTAGGTTGATGTATGATTCCTCCAAGTTTTCAAGGTATGTTGTCATAGCTTCAAAGCATGTCTTGTCATCTTAATTACTTGTTCAAGTAGTGAAAATGATATGGTCATTGTCAAGAGGTCTCTGAGTTTTTACAATTGTGTTCTCAAGTTTGTATTTGTCATGTCATGAAGTGTTATCAATTTTTTAAGGTTTATCTTGAGTAAGGTTCAAGTTGTGGTTTCAAAGGGAGATTGTTATGCTTTAGAGTCAAGTCAGAGAGTCGTATCTTGATCTGATTTAGTGATCAAAATTAGTGGCGTACATAAAGGTCTATTTTATCATGAGAAGTTAGTTTTGAGTCAAAACATGATGTGCCATAGGACTCTCACAAGCTATAATTCCCATATCAAGTATGTCTAACAGTATATTTAGTGTGTGAATTTTTGCAATGGTCTTAAAAGGTTGAAGTAAGTGACCAAAGTATATTAGAGCATGCATATTCATCAAGGGGTATGTTAAATCATTAAGAGTTATCTAAGTCCTAACATTCTAGGTTAGGTATATTTATGTCATGCTCATTATGGTGTCAAGAATGCTAATGTTTCAAGAAGGAGAAATGAAGAAGGGGCCTTAGAAGGAATTTATACAGAGATGTTGGAAAAACTTGAAGACTTGAAATTAAAATTTGTGCTCTTTGAGTTGGTTCTACCTTAACTAGGCTTTAGGAAACTATAAAAAGTGGTGTGAATAAAATCTTGTGTTTGAGGTACTAAATGGTGGAGTTGAAGGCCAAAATTTGGAGAAAATCATCTTAACATGGTGTACTTGAAGATTCAAGTGGTTTCATCCCAAGAGGAAGTTAGAATTCATAGGAAATTATGACAGTTCTCATATTTGAATATGGAGTGCACTAGGAGACCTAATTGACAAGGGTAACTTGCAAATTGGGTAGAACTCTTTCAAAGACAAGTGGACAAAGGGGTATTAAAAATAGGTAAGTTTTTCTTGTGAAAGTGAATGGATCAAAAAATAGGTGTGAATTTATCTTGAATAGGGTTAGTAGCCTCGAAGGACAAATGGAGAAGACAATGTGGTTTTCATGATCGTGTGCATCATCTCAAGAAAATTTTGAAAGGTTAAAGAGGTATTGTAGAGAGCAAAATGATTATTCATCAAGAAGAAATGTAGGATGACTATGTTATTCATGACCAAGATAGAAGAGTTACACTTTGAATATTTCTCATAAGCTCAAACATAAATATGTTGAATGACTCGGTGGTTATAGGTATAGAAGTGGATGTCTTAGTTTAAGTAATGTGTTAGTTGGTCTTAAAACACACTTTGAAGTGTCAAGGATGGATGGGATTTATAGTGATTGTTTGAAGACTATATGAATGAAGGCATAGTTAGCTCAAAGGTTTGAAATGAGAGGTTATTGATATGATGGATTATCTCTTAGGAACATGATAGATATGTTATAAAATATCATTGAGTATGTCTACATGGGTGAGGTAATAAAAGAATAATGTATTGAGAAACAAGAACAATAAAGCATGCTTGGAAGGGAGATATGAATGTATAATAGTGTACAAATAGTGATAAGGTGTTGTAAAATTGAGAAAGAATGGCACTTGCAAACTAGTAGGTGGTCATTTAGATGTGCAATGAAACTTTTGAAAGGTTCTCAAGAAGACAATAGAATATGATGGTCCATCAAGACATCAAAGCATGAAGATAAGTGGTACTCTCTGAGGTTAATGCTTGTAAGTTTATCAAGGTCTGCGAAATCCAAGGTATGTTGTCTAAATTTTTATCTCTTAAAGTCGAGTATATCGTTTCAAAGGTGTGTATGAATTTCTATATAGGTTGTATATGAAATCTCAAGAGGTCTCAGTATGATAATGCGTTGACATAAAGAATATATCCTCACTATCCCTGAGATGTGGTGTTGTGTTCATTGAATCTATATAGGTGATTTGTGTATAAGTAAAATGACATGCTACATGTTTGAGGAAACTTCTTACACATGGGGAGTCCATGTTGGATCTCAAAAAAAGGTCAAAAGATGTTACAAGGTGTTTAGGGGACTTACATAGAAAATTAAATAAATATGCAAATTACGAGTGGTGGTTAGCTTGCATGAGTGCAGTTTTCATGATATCATAGTACCACAAACATGGCCCTACATGTATGATAGAGGTATGGGGGAGCTTATACTTCTCTTTACTATGTGTTCTAGATGAAAAGAATGAGAGGTAAGACAAAATTATTGATGATTGAAGGTATGATTACAAATTATACTTCTTAGGAAAGCTTGTTACCAACATATGTTGGTAAAATGTGATGTAAAGAAGATCAAAAACACTAAAATAGTGATTCAGTGGTTTGTAATAAAATGTGTGGGCATCCTCAAATCTTGTTTACAAGATATGTGGATTGAGTTTTATACTTACTATTAGAAGAGAATAACATGAACTCGGGGGAGTGATGAAAAGGAGTTTCATGAAGTTTATGGGCTTCAGTGGCATTGTAAAGTTGGCTAAAATTGCACTAATGGAACTATTTAAGGATCCTATTCCAAAAGTTGTATGGAAAAAGATATGGGAAAGTTTAAGACTAGTATGAATCTTGACAAGTTAAGATAGGATAAGCAAGAGGTAAGTGTGATGTTTTGGCTTAAAATCATGATTGTTGGCATGGATAGATGTTGTATATGTTATTTCCCAAGGGGAGTACTTCATAAAATGATTTGAAAGAGGTAAAAATACAATTTAGTGAAGAAGGACATGTTTTATGCTAGTGTGAAGACTTTGGTTGATTGTTTCCAACTAAGAGGTGATCCTATGAAGTTGAGAAATATTAAGAACATGCAATTACGGTATTATTCTTTGTCATTAATGTAAAAAGGGGGAGAAGATTAGGTGGTTTAATATCAATGACAAAGGGGGAGATTGTTGGCATGTTGAGTTATAGGTGTTGTCATTGATGTAAAAGCTCATTAATGATAAAGAGGATGATGGAGAAAGATCAGAGGATGCTAGGTAGGTTTATCACATGGAGTATCAGTGTGGTTTCATGATGGCATGAGGAGATTTAGTGAGATTGGTTTGGTCTAAAGCAATTATAGTCATGTATCCTAGTTAGCCTAGGTGATGGTGCATGGTGAGTGGAGATAAATGATGACTTGAGGATCATGGTAGAAGCATGGAGAGAATGTTTTGGGAGTTTTAGGTACTCACATGAGTTTTAGAGTTTAGGTACGGGTGGAAGGCCAAGTTTAGGTTCTCATCTAGACCAGGTCTAGGTGCTTGGAGGCATGAGGATGTGTTGTAGACCCATAATATCTTATGGAATCATGCAGGGATGTCATACATGTTGTTATAGGTATGTTAGGACCTTTTGGAGAGGTTTCATGATGAGTTACAGTGTTGGTTCAAGTTGACCCTAGCCTAAACCATGCAAAACCCCAAGGGATAGTCATGCAAATGAGATGGGTTGAGAAGATACATACCTATTTGAGCCATTATTATGATTTTATATGGTGCACAGAGGTTTCTTAGAGGTGTGAGAAAAATTTGGAGTCATTATGAATAATATTTTGTAAGTTATGTTGTTTTTTGGTGAAACATGGTCAAGAAGAAGGTGATTTCAGCTCAAATTGCACCTTTTGATGCTCACCATGAATTGTGTGCTTTTGTATGGGACCTTTTGGATTTCAAGGATAATTTTTCATCGAGTTAATAAGATTTTACAAAAATAATGAGGTCATTTTATCGTCAAGTTTTTATAAACGAATGTTAAAAAGGTAAACAACTTTTTGTGTGCTTGAAACCCTAGTTCAAAAGTGGTAGGAGAGATATTAATCATAAGTTCCCAAAATTGTTTTTTGTGCCAATATGAATATTTTATGTTGTAGAGGACTCCTCTATATTTATAGAAAGGTATGATAGAGCATGTGGTGATGAGTGAACCACACCTGAAAATGCAAGTTTCTAAAGAAGTCCAATTTGGGACAAGGTTTTCCAAAGGAGTTTCAAAATAAATTGACATGGTTTTTAGTATGGGACTTGTACTTGATTTCCATGATGGTTTTTGATCATGGTTGAGCTCCTAGAGAAAAATTTGTGCCACGTTTATGAAGATTGGTCCTAAGGCAGTTTTCGGGTAGTTTCAAGCAGTTTTCAAAGATGGACTTTGTTGAAGGCCTTCCACTTGTAGTTGGAAGGAAATGTAATATTTTATAGAAATTAAATTCATGTGGATTTCTAATGGTTATGGTTTGTCTCATGATAATGATATTTGATAGGTCATCCAACTTGATTTGTGGAGAAGAAGGTTTGTTGTTTTTCAGGACGTGATTGCTCAAGTTGAAAGATTCAGGTATAAAAGGTATGAGATGGATTGGTTAATGCTTTATATCAGTTAGAGAGTGAAGAGGGGTTAATTTTGTTCCTATTTAAGGACTTTGGAGGTCTTGAAAGTGGTAGAAAGGGTGCAAATCATTTGAGTTCCTAAACCTACTTTTTGGGCAACTTAGTTTGATGAAGAGGAAAGTAGGTGTGGTTTTAAAATATGGATGTTTCATGAGATATAAAGCAATCATGGATGTTATCTACAATTCTAGGTGATTACCATTATTTGTTATATGCCATATTTTAGGTGTTTTTTGTGTGACTGATGTCCATAGGTGATGACAGGTCCTAGAAAATGTTGTTTTAGGAAGGATATGAGCCTTCTTGAGTATGTTATGAAAATTTTGATTGGTGAAAGATAATTAACAACCATGGATAATTTTTAATGTCATATTTGACATTTTTGGTAAATTTGGGAACTTTACTAATCATGGTTATGGTGTTTTTGTTTTATCTCATCCATGTGATGGGGTTTTGAGCTAGTTTTGTACTTGTTTGGTACATTTGGGCATGGCCGACCTATATGGGTCCACTATGAATATTTTTATGAATGTATTGGGATGTTTTTAAGTTTTTGGTTGAAATTATGATGTAATGTTGGTCTCCTTTATGTTTATGAGTTGGATTGCATATAAAAGTGAAGTTTGAATTCAAATTTATGTAGACACAAAATCACACACTTTGGTTAATTATCTAGTCTCGATCACATACTACTATTTGCATGGTTCCTAAGTAATAAAATTACTAATTAACCCATTTATTTTGCCACCTTTATTTGTTTTATGCTTCTTCTTTCAGTCTTGTACTCTTACTTGCTCAATCTATCTTTTCACCTTTTGGCATTTATCATTCTGGACACCAGCGCCCAACTAGGATGTCAGCGTTACGTGCCCCCATCCCTCTAGGTGCCCTTGTCCTCTTTTTACTTTGGTCACACTTTATGGGTCCTTTCTAGCCATTTGAGCATCTTATCTTTTTGGTAGTCGGCCTTTTTGGGGTTAATTATGAAATTCAAGCAAGGGAATCATATAAATATAAAGTTATGTAATCATACTAACGGACCAAGCATTAAGCATATACTATCTCCACCTAAGGTTGCATCCATAAAAGATATTTATAGCTCCATTTGCATCCATATATCTCCATCACAAGGGACAAAGGCCGGTTCATTTGCATCACACTTCATAGGAGGAGAGTTTATTGTTTCTCTTGGAGCAACAACAAATTGCAACAATAAATTTTATTTGTTCTTCTCAATATATTTCATACAGAATGATGGACACATTTTATAGTTTAATATTCTCCCATAAACAAGGAGGTAGCTTTAACTATTCTCATATACACATAAGTTATTGAAACAACTTGTAACAATATTA
The DNA here is from genome assembly GCA_018340775.1 of Taxus wallichiana var. yunnanensis. Lineage (NCBI taxonomy): Eukaryota > Viridiplantae > Streptophyta > Pinopsida > Cupressales > Taxaceae > Taxus > Taxus wallichiana. The sequence continues at coordinate 396,948,653 of CM031238.1, forward strand.
TTTTCTACCAACTTAATGGAGCACTAATATATTATATTTCATAACATTCCCCCTTAGTGCAAACATGGGGAAAATATCCACACACTTATCTCGCATTATGATCACCACCGTGAAACATGTCCTACAATGTGACTCGTGATCTTAATCAAAATAAAGGCTCTCTCCTTCCATGGTTTTAAATAGGCTTACCATAAACCTTGGCATGAATAGGCTCCATCAACTTTCCACCTCGTGTGGTTTTCTTGATCCTCCCATAAACCCTTTCAAGATCCATGAACTGACTTACTCTAGTGCTTTTGTTAGCCATTATGCATGTACATCAGGGAAGTATATAGGAATCACCACCATCTTATTACAAAATTGCACAACAAAACATATACAGAGAAAGATAATTCACATTACTTCCTATAAGAATCGTAATGTTCTTAATCGCAGCCTACTATTTTTTATCGCTACCACTCGATCTTGAATAACATAGAAACTACCACTACCACCTGGAAGCTACCTTTTAGTTTAGTCATTTTGGGCTCATAATGGAAATGGAACAATGGTGACATGTCCCCCCCCCAAATGTGAAATTTTCACACATGAACACCGAGAAGAAAAATGTATCAAGAACATACTATTGACAGATCTTCGCTAGTCAAATATTGTTGCACATGGTCACCATGCAAGTGAACGTATTCACAAGTGAACCATCTTCCAACAAAGTACGACATTCAAAGGATCGTGTCAGTTAGAGGATCACTGACAATCATATGTACTCCAACACAACTCTTTTTCCAACATCCAGAACCACACAAAACAATACTAAATAGAAACAATCATAGGTACACTACATCCGAAAGAAAGCACACTAAAACAAAATGTCACAACCTCATTTCACGTCACCGTTGCCATGGGCTAGTGAGAGGACGTTGCTTGTCCTCCATCCTCTGTTGCCTCCGACCTCCGGTGTGAAGCTGCTACCTTAGCAAAATGTGCTCATGATGCTCAATCATTTCTTTTCTCGGACGTTGGGTAACATCAAAATGCGTTTGTGAGGCCAAAAATTATTTTTACAATTTTTGACAACATGAATTTTAAAATTTGACACTTTAACTACACTATATAGACATGACGTACATACCATATTACGCGACTCTTTTAACTTTGATGATTTTTTACAAATTTTAATGACTCACAAAATAGACTTGACAACGATAAAACTAACATGAAGATATGACGTTGTTGACAAAATTAACAATAAAACTGAAATAAATCCAATTAAATATTGGATTAGAAAATGTACAAACACTTTTGACAATAATCCTACTAATCGCCTATGATACTTTTACTTTAATAAATGCAAACTTTTACCATTTAATACTACTATCAACACGACTAGACCTTAAAACTCTAAAAACCGACGTGCTAAATAGAATTATCATTTCATAAAGACACTACACTAGGTATAACAAAGACACAAAAGAAAACTAACATTTAACTATTTCTAAACTTGCCTTGATTCTTGAACCGGTGTATGGATTTTCGCATTGATGAAAAGATCAAGAATCATAAGGTGTACTCGGGATCATCAAGCTTTCATTGACCACAACAATGAATGTGGAATATGGTTTATAAGGACTGAACTGTATGTTGAATATGGCTACATGACTACACACGACTCAACTATTACTTCAAAACAATTTGAGTGTCAATCTGAGGGTCAGTAACATAGAAATCTGAGTGCCAACAGAATGGACGAGTCGTGGCAGGTACAAGTTCACAAGTGGAAACCTTTGATGAAGATCAAAAACAGAATTGTGTGTGGATTGGAGAGGCTGAATCTATTTTGTAAACGCTCAGAGCAATGCAACGTAGATCATGTAACTGCACCTTCTTTGAATCTCATGCATATTCAAACTGGGTGATCAAATGATAAATTAGTCCCTGGCTATCCCTGCGCAGGTTCGCATCTGTTTAGATTGTAATTTTGATCAACACGATGGAGATGACCACAAGTAGATATGCTAACAAAAGAGATGTGGGCCGTGTAGACTTATAAACTAAACCAATTCAATGCTCTTTGCGATATGGGTGGTTTTGTATCCATAGCCAACAAAATAGAATGAAGACGTTGATGCTAACAATGGCATTTCTATTTAGAAAATGAATTAAATATATTCCTATTCAAATATATTCTAAACTGCCTAGCTAATAGCTCAGAAATAAAGTATAGTAGCATTACTTCAGGGCAATGAAGATTTAAAAACTGCCCTCATATATGTATTAGCTTTCCATGAAAAGATATCAGGAATAGGATGGGTACTCCGATACCAAATCTTGGAGCAGCAACATATTGAAATAGGAAATTAGACTTGTCCTTCTCAATCTATTTCATACGGAATGATGGATACATTTTATAGTTTAAGTTTCTCCTATAAACAAGGAGGCAACTCTAACTATTCTCCTATACATGCAAGTTGTTAAAACAACTTGTAACAATATTATTTTCTACCAAATTAATGGAGCACTAATATATTATATTTCCTAACAATTTTTATGCACACATTTATTACATTCAACATCTAGCTACTTGCTCTTTATCCACGTGTGACTGCACAAGAGCAACCTAGGGTACAATCGCACGCACGCACACACACACACACACACACACATAGAGAACCGCATTAGGTCCGAGATGTAACGTAGTGCTTAGTGATAAGTCCATAATTTTGGTAGCTGAGGACAGTCTGACCCCTTCATTTGCATCTTTATTTTTAGGTTTTGATGCTTTGTTTGAGGTTTTGTAGGTGATTCATTCATTCCATATTTGTAAGTACTTCAACGACCTTATAGTGACCTTGAGGTGATCAAGAGAAAACAAGTGCAAACATCTTACGACACCTCAAAGGAGGTTTTCTGAGCATCTACGTAGAACAGGGTACCCATAATTAAGACTAGAGCACCCACGGGCACCCCTATCCCTCTCCAGGCACCCCATTCCAGTCAAATCTGCTAGATCTGCAAGTTTCAAGGCTTCTATGTGAAGGTCTCCACATCTGTTCAGCCGGTCTCACACAGTCCAACAACCTCTGTGAATTAGCTAAGGCTCTTCTAACCCTCTTTGCACATTAGGGTTTCATATTTTCTAGCTTAGTTTGCTTGGGTAATATTTCAAGTATTCATTTATTTACTGCAAACTTGCATTAGATTAGCCTATCAATTTTACATTTTAGTTTAATCATTTTGGTGAACCCCACTCGTGATCGGTCTTTCGGATCCTTCTTTGGCATATCATCTTCTTTATCATGGCTCCTAAAATTCCTCAAATTTCTTTATATGATTTACTTCAAATGCATCCTAATTGCAAGTTGTTCTTAAAAATCCCTAGACACCAAGTATCTTCCCTGAGATACACCTCCGCATCAAGTAAGTGTTATTTTTGATCGCTTATTTGAAGACCCCCCAAAGATTCGTGATCCTCCATCTAATCAACCCATGTTGGATTCAATTCAATCTTTGCATTCTTTATTTCAAGACAAATTTAAGGCTATACAATCTACGATTACATCTCTCAAATATGAAATCCAACATCTTAAGGATGCTTCTCAGGCCCATGTTTGTTCTCCTTCTACATCTCGTCTTCATTTTATGTCTTCTACATGTGCTCATATCACCGATCTTCAAGTCATACCATTACCATATCCTCTCACCTTTAATCGCAATATTAAGCAACATAACATTATTCCTGAGCTCCTTAGTCATTAATTGATCACTTTACCGCCTACTCATTATTGTCCTTCTTATCGGCTAGCAAAATATCAAGGTTCTCCATATTGCAATTATCATCAAATCAAAGGATATAATGACGATGATTATTATGCTTTACAATGAAGAATCAAACATCTTGAGCATCAGGGATTTATCTCATTCATTGCACAACATTATGTTGCATGCCCATCTACAAATGCTACATCTCAATGGGTTCCTAAATCTGATTCATCTATGTTTAATGAGCACCACGCCATCACTTCTAATAGTCATTCTATAGAAATTCAAGCACCGCCTAAGCAACTACCTCTCAAAATCAATATAGCACCTCCTCCTCTCAAGACATCTATGGCATTACCAAGTCAAAGTACGTAACCGCCTCTCAAAATCAATCAACCTTCTTCTCCTATCAAGTCTTCTACAACGTCATCAATACCACCAAAGCTGCCACCATTCAAGCTTTCTCCCCATCCCACTCCACTTCCATTTCCAATTCATTTTGTCAAAGCAAATCGCTCTTTCTACTAATGGTTAAGACACATTTCAAATTCCACCACCTGTCACATGGTCTTGATGTTGCTTTCACCGCTTACATGGCCACTTAATCTTTGGTAGGTGAATTTTCTCACTCCATTACCTGATGACGCACTCTTGTGCTTCGATTCACACTTAATTGTTGAGGGCATCCTATACACATGAACTTCACACACTACACAATAGGCACTACACATTATGCATCTTCACGCATCTTACAATTTTATCATCTTACATCATACATCTTACATCTTGTGCTTCATACATCATGCACATTCTACACATATATCATCCACACATCCTACATACATACATCCTACGTCCTCCATTTTACAACTTACGTCTTACATACACTATGCATCTACACATCTTATATCATTTACACGTCTGCATACATCCTACATTACACACTACACATTACACGGTGATCTCTCATCCCCACATCAATTACACATATTACATGTTTGGCACATCCACTTTTACACTCTACACTCACTACCCGATGACAAACTCTAGTCTCATGATCCATACTGGATTGTTGAGGGTATACAAATCAAATGGACCTCATCACACTCACACATTCACTCATTCAACCTTTTTCTATCATGTGCCATTCCCATATTAGTGATGTACGCTATAGGCTACATCATCACTTCCGCTTGCATCATTTAGTGATATACACTTTAGGCTAAATCATCACTTCTTTTATCATCTTTTCATGAAACACGCTTTAGGATACATCATCACTTCTTATATTATCTTATAGCGATATATGATTTAGGCTAAATCATCACTTCTTCCATTATCTTGTAGTGATATATGCTTTAGGCTAAATCATCACACATTCTCACACCTCATCTCTATGTCACATATCATCATTACACATTCATCACATCACGCTACACACAACATATAGTTTGACCATTTCCGATGACGCACTCTCATTTACGGTTCATTCTTGACTGTTGAGGGGGCATAATAAATGAACCTCACTACATACAATTCCATTCACTCGGGGGGCACACGGATCCTATCATTCACTCTGCATTCCATTCCATCCATCCATAGCATATTGCATATCTTGGTTACATTTAATCTTGCTTGCATTTACTTGTACATGTTCACTTTATTCCGCATGCTAGATATATATCTTGTATGTCATTATCTTTATCATACACACATGCGTGTTCACTTTCTTTCTAGTTGTGATCATAGACTCTACAGATCCATTACATGTAGTAGAGATGTTTGGCATAATACCTATTAACCTGTCACACGAGGCTCCTAGGGCCATCCACTTTCGTACACTACAGTGTGTTATTGTTTCATTATATTTCATAAAGACACAACATTATTAGATTATATGTGCTTTGACATACTTCTTATCTTTCTAACATGCTAACGGGTGCTTCATGTGCAACATTTTTTTTGCAGGATTATTTTCTACCATGGTTATCTATTACATTGTTTGTTATTGCTTGTCATTATATGCTCTCATTTCTGGGCTTTGCCCTTTTTTTGTGTGCACACTTGTATGTCTTTGGCTTCATCAACATTTATTTTCTTGCGACTTCGTGAGTGATGTCCCATGTTTGCAACCCACCTTTTTCAGTCTACATTGTCTTCTTGCGTGTTTACTTGCATCTTAGCATATACATTGTTTAGCTTACACTTATCTTCTACATGCATGTTTGTTCGTACTAACACTTGTTTCCTAGCCACTTGTTTGCATGTGCCTTGGTTTCTACCAAGCACATACCCTTCCTCCCGCAAGGCATGGTTTCAACTGGTCGGTCTTTTTGGGCCACATGTTCCTTCAATGACATCGCATGCACCCCAAGAGGGGGGGCATCATTTTGGTGAATCAATCACCCCATACAATGATTTACACATAGTACATAACACAACATAGTATTAGTACATCACAATTCGTGGCTCGAGAATCATACTTAGGTCCTTAGTACATGAAGCGATGCCCTTCTAGGAGTGTCTATAACTAGGGGCGCTTACACAATGATTGGGTTCAAAGCACATGCCTATACAACTCATACACAAGTGGATTTTACAGTCAATTTGTCCTTACTCTCTACACTACTGTCATGACATTGGATCACCCAAAAACTAGATAAGATGCTGATCTCTACAGATTTCATGGAGCAGTTAAAGGTTAGAGGACGACACCAAATAGTTTCTTCATACACTTCTTCCATGGCATTTGTGTGAGATCGTCCGAAAAAATCACACGCATCAACATCATCTACAGGATCCTTTCTACACTATTTTCTCATCACAGATCAAGTGTGCATGTTCCTTTTTCACATTTTCAGCATTTATCTTTTGTGATACTTCCTTACATGCTTTTTATACATATACATGCGTATTTGACTTCTTGATCATCTTCTCTTTTGCACGTCCATCGTCTGTATGGGAAGAAAGCAAAGTCAACATCATCAACAACAACATGAACATGATATTAACAATAGGTACATCACACACACATCAATATCTACACACATCATTTTCATCATATTTTACACTTTTTCATCTTTAGTCTCCATGCTCCATATTTTGTCACTTCATCCTTTGTCTAGTCCCTTAAAGACACTTTCTACATCAATCTACATGGATATTAGGTACATATCTCTATCAAATTTATGTTACCGAGAATTTTCTCACCAACATAAAGTGGGGAAAATATAGACACAAAATCACGCAATTTGGGTAATTATCTAGTGTTGATCACATACTACTATTTACATGATTCCTAAGTAAGAAAAGTAATAATTAACCCATGTATTTGGCCACCTTTCTTTTTTTTTTTTATGCTTCTACTTTCATGCTTGCGCTCTTACTTGCTCATGCCTGTCTTTTCATCTTTCAAAGCATTTGTCATTCTCGACACCAACACCCACCAGACGTAAGCATCGTGCACCCCCATCCCCTCTGGGTGCCCTTGTCCTCTTTATACTTCGATCACACTTTCAGGTTCTTTCTAGTCGTTTGAGCAACTTATCTTTTTGGTAGTCAACCTTTTGTGGTTAATTCTGAAATTCAAGCAAGGAAAACATATAAATATAAAGTTATGCCATCATAATAGGGGACCAAACACTAAACATCTATTATCTTCACCTAAGGTTACATCCATCAAAGGTATCTATAGCTCCATTTACATCCATCTAGCTCCATCGCAAGGGACAAAGGTTGGTTCATCTGCATCACACTTCATAGGAGGAAAGTTTATTGTTTCCATGCACACATTTATTACATTCTACATCTAGCTACTTACTCACTATCCATGTGCGACTACCACAAGAGTAACCTAGGGCAATTTTCTGCACACACACACAAAATTACACTGGGTCTGAGATGTAGTGCAATGCTCAGTGATAAGTCCATCATTTTAGCAATTGAGGACAATCTGACCCCTTTATTTTCATCTTTCTTTTTATGGTTTGATGCTTTGTTTGGGGTTTTACAGGTGATTCATTCATTACTGATTTGCAAATACTTTGGCGACCTTACCGCTACCTCGAGGTGATCAAGAGAGAACAAGTGCAAACATCTTATGACACCTAAAAGGAGGGTTTTTGAACATCTACATAGGCCAAAGCACCCAAAATTAAGATCAAGGTGCCCACGAGTGGCCATATCCCTCTCTGTGCACCCCCGGTCCAGTCAAATCGGCCAAATCTGCAAGTTTCAAGGATTTTGTGCAAAGTTCTTCCATCTCTGTTTAGTTGGGTCTCCCGTGGCACACAGTCCAACAACCTCTGTGAATCAGCTAAGGCTCTTCTAACCCTCTTTGCACATTAAGTTTTCATATTTTCGAGCTTAGTTTGCTTGGGTATTATTTCAGTTTTCATTTATTTACTACAAACTTGCATTAGATTAGGCTATTATTTTATATTTTAGCATAATCAATTTGCACGCCATTGTGAGAAAGGGAAAAAGTGTGATCCATGTGTCTTATTATAATAGGTATGAAGGCATTGTTTCAAAGCTAAGGAAGTGTGCAAGAGGTCTAGGAATGTTAGAGAGAGTGTGTGTGTGTGTGTAAGGGTTTAAATCCAAGACAAGTTGTGAAAGTGTGTGAATGAGGGTTTGAACAACAGTTTGAGGGTGTGTGAGCTGAATAGGTGATCTCCATCAGTTGTTTCAGCAACAATACATCAGATATTTTCATCCAAAGGTGATTGAGTGGGTTCTTGATCATCTTAGGTGGTTGTATTCTCCTTATGGGGTTGGTGCTTCACTAAACTAGGGGTTAGTGCTCCTTGTAGGGATGGTCCTTCACTAAATACTTTTGATTTGAGTAATATAATCAGAAGTTTCAGTGGGTTTTCTTCAACTTTATGGTTTCCCACTTATATCTTGTGTTCTTATGTCTCTTGCATGGTTATGTTGATTTGATTGAATGTTTAGCACACATTAATGAATGGATGAATGGTTTATGGTTTAAATAAGAAAATATGAAATTGATTAAAATTTTGTTAAGGAAAGATTCACCCCCGCCATCACCCATTATGCTTCTAAAATTTTTCAACAAATCCATCTTGTACACATCCAGTAGTTATTATTATCTATGAAACCACATAACATTAGAGTATTTCTTTGATCCATTTTGTCAAATATTTCTTGTGCCTTGTTTGTGCTTCCACATTTTGGCAAACAATTCTAACATGGAATAAAATATTGTAGATTACTCACAAAAGAGACAAGTATAAGAGATTAGGTCTATCAACGCTCAAACTAAACGGGGAAAAATTCCCAATGAGCTTGGAAATTTTTTTAGCACACTAAGGAAGACAAGGCATAAATTATTGTAGGAAAATACGTCTATTGAGATAAGGTGTTGTTTTAATGATTTTAAGAACCACATAGAGAGAATTTTATGCAAAAAAACTACCATGGCACTTACAACCAAACCTCCGGAAATAATCTTTCCTTCCCAACCTCGACACATGTCCATGCCCAATTTTAGAACTCCTGTTATGGAATAGACAAGGGGAACATGTATGGATATATTGCGAACTAGTTTGTTGCATTTGGTGAGACAACAATGCTATTTCAAGAGAGTACCAATACCTTGCTCCAAAAATCCCATTTACACATGGTTTGAGAGCACTAAACAAATTATCCACATAGCCACTACAAGTTTACTAAAAAGTAGAAGGAAATTTTGGAGCTTCCTTAAGTTGGCAAGGCACAAGCAATTAAACAAAAGACAAAGAAGGACAACATTCCTCTAACCAAATCCTTATGATGTGCATTCAACCACACAACAACCAAAAATTCTAATATCCTCTCACATATGCAACCTCACAATACCAAAATTTCATTAATTCTTTTCTTGAAAAGAGGTTTGCCCAAGCTCCAAAAAATTAGAGGGATTTAAGAATATTTATGTTTTATATATATTTATATGAACTCCCTTCTATTATGTTAGTTTTATGATTTATTTTATTATTTTAAAATTTTCTTTAACCAGAACCTCAACAATTCCCTAATAAGACACTTATTTTATCCCATAATTATTTTCATTAAATTTAATAAAGATAATTATGGCACAACAAAAATGACCTTGTTATTTTTTAACGCACTTCATGTCTAAGGTCACATGGATCATCCTAAACACCGCAAAGGTGGTAATAACTCGTGCTTCAAGGAGACTTGACTCCCACCAAAATAAAGCGTCTTTAGGCTTACATTTTAGTACTTTCTTCAATAAAGATAATTGTGCTCTTGACCTTATAAGAATGATGAGATATCCATACGATTACTTTTATCCTTTATCAACATAAAATATTTTAATTTTAGAAATCTAATACTATTTTTCTTATGTTGTATTTTATTGCTTCATTTTCCAAATTATTCATATCATAATCACAACACTAAGAAAACGAAGTCAATCATACCATGGGGCTAACTCAAGCTCCTACAACTAGAGTTGAAAAATGTGGTAATGAGAGGGGCATTACAGAAATGGATCCCTTCAATGCACTCCACTAGCCCAAAATTCCAAGGAATGAGGCAAGAACAAGGGTTTACATTTCTTTCCCTATTAGAAATAGAAAAAGAAGACATGGGTATCTATGCAATGCTCCGGCTGCACTAGGTGGAGTGACCCACCTCGCTAAGTGCTAGTAGAGAACGTGCCCTAAAATTTGGGTGACTGAGTAGCCAAAATCCCAAGTAGAAGTTGCACAAGGGTAGATTATGCCAAAGGACACGGTTTGAGGAACAATTTCACACAAGCTCACAATAATGCTTTACATGGGAGACCATTTCAAGCTCATGTATAAAATCATGAGTAGATACCACAATGAAGCCATATGGTTCTTTGAATAGGACATTTTTCCCATCAACATAGCGACGGTTGCCTAAGCCACAGGTCTCCAAAACAGGGGTATCTTTATTCTACCATATAAAACAACCAACCACCTATAAAGACGACAACTCGACCATCTATGGTCATTTACACAAAGGGGGACATATCATTGGGGTCCATCATAAATCATGCAGTCATAATTATGGTAGAAATCATAGAGGAACAATATTTGTGGGAAACTAAGGGGGTAAACAAACATCCCTAGGAGTTGTGGACATCATCACAAAAATGTGGGACGACGACCTAAAGTTAAACTAGTTTAAACTCCTTGTCCAAAATAACCCCGTGATATTTTGACCACTTGCAAATTTAATTTTGGACACATGTAAACTTTTGATGAGAAAAGTTGTAGAACACTACATCCTAGTGTACCACGGAATGAGGAATTTAGTGTTCCATGGGTACTTCTAACCCACGGACAAAGGAAGGAAGTTAGTGTTCTGTGGACTCTTCAAGTCTGCAAAACAAAGGAAATCAATGCGAAGGACTTAGGTAGATTTTGATGGTCTAAAATCACGATGCATGGAGGATAAATTCTTTATGGTGTAGCGTGACAAAATAGGAATTTTCAAAGAAAATAAATTTCAAATCCATGGAACAAAGGATTCAATATTCCGCAGACTACTCAAAGAACAGTGTTTCGTGGACTCTCAAAGTCTGTAGAATGAAGGAAAAGATCTTTTCGGTGAAGGAAACAAATTCTGATGTGGCTAGGGGAAAAATTAGAAAATAGTGTTATGTGGACTCTCCAAATCCACAGAATAAAGGAACTTGATCATGATACGCAAAAGCCACATAAAAAAGAAAGAGACTTGAATGGCATGTGGGGAGGGTCTAAGGTCACGTAAGTCTTGGAAAGACGTATTTCAAGGAAAATTCCTATGAAACATTCAAATCACATTCAAAGCTGCATAATAAAGGCATTTAAATATGTGGAACAAGAATAAGGCCGTGAAACGATGGAAAATCATCTTGGAATCTGCATAACAAAGGATTTCTTTGTGAATGTCATGCGATTGCTTTTTTAGTGATAACTTTTGATGTAGAATTTTATTTCACCTCAAATTTGATCTATTAGGGACATCTTGGAGAGGCCTTTCAAAAGAAGGAAGCTTTACAAGGAATGATAAAGTATTTTGTGAGATTTAAAATGTGGATTTTAAGTACGTTTCATGTCGTTTCATATGTCAAAAGATGTCGTTTTCGGTTATGATGTGCTTGTTTGATCCTCCTCACCGGAGATCCTTCAAATGCTTCCAAAAGAGCATATTCTTCATGCCTAATTAAAATGATGAGGAATGGTGATATGTGTAACAAAATTGGACATTTGGCAACATCACATTCCTCCATCTTCTAAATTTTATGGGCATCCATTTTATCTAAAGGTTGTGTTCCTCAATAAGAAAATATTTGGAGTTTTCTTGCAAGTAAAGGCAGCTCCAAAAGCATGAACCATCATAAGGTGAGGAGGTTACCTGTTGGAAGTAGTTAAAAGGTTTTATCAAGGTTTAATATGTTGAGCATCTTCTCCAACATATTTTTATCCCTTCTCGTCTCCTCCCTTCTATAAAATGTAATGTGTTTCTTCATCGAAGCATCCTCCCTTTTTCGTAATGTTACCATGTCAAAATTGTGACAGAACCAAGGAGTTGTAGACCCATGGCATGCATTTTGTAATGCATCTTACCGTACGTTGATTGTAGCAGTCTATGCATATTTACAAAAATAATATAATGTCAAATGTGGCTTGAATTTTCCCCTTTGCATTATTGTCCTCTTTCCTTCAATTCTTTCATTTTTGATTTGTATCCATCATGTTTTATAGAGTTTCATATCATTTGTGTCAAATTAAACAAGGTTGTGAGATGATTTAGTTGCAAAGTTGGGTTATGGAAAGTATCTACCCCTTGAACCTTACATTTATCCTCCTTGTTTCCTCGAGACTTTGAGATAGAGTGATCACCTTCTTCATGTACATCGCATTTCCTTTCCTTTCACCTTAATTTCCTTCATGCATTACTTCTCCTTTTCATCTACAATTTGGTCTTTAGCATTAGTTTAGGAGTGTAAATAGTGTTGGTCAAAGGAACAAGAGAAATTCAGCCTTCTCCAGAGGTTGATCTCACTTGTACAAGTACCACATTATGGATATCATCCAATGTTATCTAAAATTCTTGATCTATTGTGATCAAATCCTAGGGTGTAATTATGAGCTACAACAGTTTTGGTACATTTTGTGGGAGAGGAATTAAGAGCTTTATATCATTTCACTAGGATTGGTGTGTGTCTTAGTGATAACCATCCTTTGGAGGCTTCAAAAAAACACATTTGGTGACTCCCAACAACATATTTACTGGTTTCAATAGTCAAGTGTCTCAGTTTCATGAGAAGGATACAAACAAGCAAAAGCAAAGAAAGAGGTGGGTCTTTTAAATACTTGTAAGTTTCACCAAGGGGAAGAGTAAAACTAATTAAGAGACTCTTATTCCCATAACCTAGAGTCTATTCAACTCCTCCTTCTATGAGGCATTACTCTCATACTCATAAGAATCTACAACCCACCTCCCTTATAACCCTTCCAAGGAATTAAACCTTTCATACTTTTAATACTTGTAGTACCCGATTTTAAATACACACCATGATATCTTAGTAGCTTCCCTTAAGAGCATCCCATTCTTTACAAGAGAGAGTTTAACCACTCCCATTGAAAACATTTTATATGTTGCAAATGTTTGTTTTATCCACCTTATCAATGAAGATAACGTGGCACTAAGGTTATTAGCTTCATCTTTTAAGGGGGAGCATTACAATGATATAGAATTCTATAACCAACTTATATTCATACATGGGATGATCTTGGGAAGAAACTCTACCAGCATTTTGAGGATAAAAGTGACCATCTATCCCTTATTGAGCAACTTATTGATTTAATTAAATTTGAATTAAATCAAATTACAAAGTAATTATTGTTCCTAATGATATACAAATTCTAAAATATAGTACGACATAAGCAAAATAACATGTAAAGTATAAAACCCCGAGAAAGAAGGAGAGATAGAAGAAATTAGTTGATTTCTAAATGGATAGGAAGTGATCTCGAGCGGTGCAATGATGAATAGAATGCAAACAGTGGTCGTCATTGGTCACTAAAAATCTAGAGTGCAAGAATAGAGTCAGACACATGCACCGTAGCAAGACAGGTGGGCTTTGAGACTGAACCGGGTGTTGGTGACTATACATATTCTTGAAATCTATTTCTTCTATGTCACTAGAGTCTTTAGTTATTCTCTATGATCACCCGATATTTACACCAAGGTCGCCAATGATAGCTATGACCTACAAAAAGAAGTTCACTTACACAAGCCCATAAACCGCATCAAATCTAAAAAGGAAAATGTATAATGGGGAGTCAAACTGACCTTGAATGTCACCTCGAGAGTGAATTTATGACTGATTATTGCACTACATCTTAGACTCCATATAGTTCTTGTGTGTGTGTGTAGAAATGATGCCCTGTGCAAGTTACACTGATAGTTGGTCAGAACTATAATGTAGTGATGTAATAGTATGTGTGGATGAAATAGAATAAAATTCCCCTTCCTATGTTGTGTATTGAGAAGTATGCAACCCTTTTCCCTTATATGTATGTTAGATGGATGCCTTTGAAGTGCTTTAGTGCCTTTTGACTGTAAGCTTAGGTGATGATAGTAATGCTTAGTGTTTGGTCCTTCATTTTAAAAACATAACTATGTATTTATATGATTCCATTGTTTGAATTTCATATTTTACAACTGAAAGGTTGACTCATAAGTGAAAAATATTCCCAAAATATAAAAGATACCCAAAAAGAGTGAGTAAGTAAGAAAAGGGTCGGAGTATGTCCAAAGGGGATAGGAGCACCTAAGGCGTTACTACCATGCTTAGCGCCAGTATTCGAAGCCATGAAATATATTTTAAAAAATAAGGTTTTTACTAGGTTATAGGGTGTGTAAGACCAAATAGAAATCAAGAGATAAAGAAAAGAGTCCAAAGATAATTGTCAGTACTAGTTTTCTTTCTTAGGAATCATGTAAATACTAGATGCTTTTAGGACCTAGAAATGTACCTAAGTGCTTGATTTTGTGTCTAGATTTTCCCCACTTTATGTTGTTGAGTGAGTACTGATAACATAAAATAGATAAGATATGTGTACCTTATGATCTGGTAGAGTGTGTGGCGAATAGTGTGCAGAGTGGAAAAGTGAAGCATGAGGCGTAGAGACTAGGAAAGGAAAGTGACCCTAGGGGTGAAGCATATGTGTTTTTTGTACCTATTGTTGTGCTTGTATTTTTATTGTAGGCTACTTCTTGTTGTGTATTAAGGATGGACCTACAAAAGAAGAGAAAAGAGTATTCAAACTCCTGTATATGAAAAATCTGAGTTACATATGTATAAGTATGAAAGTATGTAAAAAGGAAAGAGTGCACCTAATGTATAAGAGTGTAAAGGATAGAAAGATGTCCTGAAACACTATGAAGGGCAATTTTTTTGGGTGATCTCACGCCAATGGTGGGTTTTTTGGGAAATTTGATGCCAAGTATGAGTTTTTGGGTGATCTCGCGCCAAGTGTGAGTATTTTGGGTGATCTCACACCAATGGTGAGTGTTGGGGAGAGAATTCTAGTTTTAATTTTCTTCCATGACTCTACCCTTATAAGCACCACTACATATGGTACATCCCAATTTAGTTCCAATTTTCCGAATTAATTCTTCTTTGTTCGACTATATTGGTTGTTTTGATTGGAGGAGATATAGTGTATTATGTAATCAAGGTATGTGTCTCAGAATCATAGAACTAATCAAGATTTTTGTGAATTATGTTGATCTCGAGAAGATAATTATTTGTGTCGTAAGGACATTAGCTCACGAGGGAGGACACAGCACCCATGCGTTGTTGTCTAAGTCTAGGCATCGGTGTCTATATTTTGTTTTGGACCCAAGTTAGTCTCTGGGCCATTTTGTGGTTGTGTTCTGTGTTGTTATGAACTATAGCTCTAATCATTGTAGGGGTGATTTGTTCACCGGATGTATGTCCCCCTTATTTAAGTTGCATGCGATGATAGTAGGAGAATGTATCCCAAAGGAGAGGGTTGGATGCTAATATGAAGTGGATTCCTATAGGGATAGAGGATGTGTATGGTAGAAACCAAGGCACATGAAAACAAAGTGGAATAGAAATATTTGTTAGTAAAAAGTAAAACATGAAATAAAAGACAATGTAACAAGAAAGTGTGCAAACAAGATAGACCACGAAAAGTAGGTTTCAAACATGGGACATTGCTCACAATATCACAAGACAATTAGGGCCAAAGTGGCCAAAAGCATACAATGATCATACAAGACATAGAATATAGCCTGTAAAACAATAAAGCATAAAGTAAGAAGCAATAAAAAGCAAGTAGTGATGATAGTCATGATTGTACATAAATCCTTCAAGGCAAATGCTACACATAAAGCACTCATTAGCATGTTATAAAGATAACTAATATGTCAAGAGTGTGTATATATCAGCAAAAATAAAAGTAAATGTACTGAGATTTAACAATAGAACTTGTGTAGTATGTGATAGAAGTGGAAGTACATGCCCCAAGAACCTCAAAGTGGGAATGGTAAAAGGTACAAGTGCAAGCATCATTACAAAGCATGTAAAAACCTATAATAGATCTACATTTACCTCAAAATACCAAGTGAATGTGCATATGTGTGTATATATATAAAGATGGTGACTTACTAAGAATCCATCTAGTATGGAAAACAAAGTCTAACATGTAAATAGAATGAGCTAGCAAGAGTAAATGAAACCAAGATATGTAAATGTAACGTATGGGTGTGATGGTTGATATGTAAAATGTGGTGATGGTAGGAGCAGCATGCCCCAAAAGAGATGTGTATGAGATGACGTTAATTTATAGGAACCCTCAATAGTCAAGAATGAACCATAGAACAAGAGTGTGTCATCGGGTAATGTGTTGTGTAAGAATAGATGTTATAAAAATGTATCATGAAGCATAGAGGTTGAAGTGTGAATGATGTAAGGTTTATTTCAGATTTAAAACCTTAGCATTTGAGTATGAATTATGGAACTAGAGTGCATCATAGGGTAATGACGATAATATGCATGTATCAAAGGGTTTGAAAGTGCTTAGAAATATTAGACATGATGCACATAGCACAGTGAGTGTAGTAATAGGTATTAGAAAGGAGTGATGATGATTGGAAGGGGGAAGAAAAATGTGATGCCCCCAAAGTGTGTGAGGAAGAGTAGGCTATCTAATGATAGTGAAGGGCAAGGACCGTCCACCCGATGTCCAAGGAGACAAAGGCATGTGACGATGCTCTAATATTGGTGGTGTAGGGAGTAATTATGTGTATGTGGAGGAGACCTATGTGGTGAAGGAGATGACGAACATCTATGTGAAGGGGTTACCTGAGTGGGGGACTTAAGCTGACGAGGTGGAATAGTGGACCGATGAGGACGATAAGGTCGTGTACGAATGGGAAAACTAAGTGTAGAGTGAGCTTTAGAATGGATAGGCATAGGAGGCCTAGATACTGTGATTGGTGTATAGATATCATCAAGATTAGGTCGAGGCAATGGTGTTTATGGTAAAACTCCTTTAAGAGTGACAAATTTATTATTTTAAATGAAATTGAGGCATAGAGGATTCATGGAAGGAATAGTTTGGGTGATGTGGAGCCAAGAAAGACCTAAAGATGTCACAACCTTTGATCAAGATGCCACAAAGAAATGATACAAGCATGGTAAGAGGGGCAACTATAATGGGAATCCCGACATAGCTAAAGGACTTACAGATCGTAAATGTGACATTAGATAGTGGATAATTGATAGTAAGGAGGAGTACAATGGAACATACATTCGTAGGAGCTACGGATAGATCATAGTATTATTGACAATATATGAGCCGATAGAAGCATTGATGTGCAAGGAATTAGAAGTAAATGTAGAATGGTAATTGTGATTTGAGAATGAAATTGGTGGCGATGCATCAGCAGAAGTGACAAGAAAGTTGAGGGGCCTCGATGAAGGAGGAGGCACAACTCGATATGTATGATTAGTAGAAGAATTAGGAGATTTTTTTTCATGTTTGGGCAAGGGGTCATTGAAGTTTTTTAGCTTTCTATTATCATTGATCGGCATAGAAGTGGATGGATCAAGGTGTTCAGTGCATTATTTTCAATGAGATCTTGAATAATATGCTTGAGTTTGAAATAATGATCGGTAGAATTCCCAACACATTGGTGATAATCACATCGTGTATTTTCATCATAATTACGGCCCATGGGGGTGAGAGGGGTCGATATTGAGTGGCGGTGGCAAAGTGATGAGATTACTTTCGATAAGATATGGCAATAGAAACCAAGGTGTATAGGTTAATTTGGTAAAATTATGCTTTGGAGATTACAATTGAATTTTTAAAGGTGGAGTAATAAAGCATTAACAATTTCCTTTGGTTTGATGGGTTTAGGAGATTGTTTGAAAGTAGATTTAGCTTGAAAGCGATTAGAAGATGATGATGAAGCATTATCGTAATATTTCAATTTGTCCATGGATAAAAAATTTCTTTCTTGTATGTTTAGCGTATGACATAATTGATCAAATGAAGGAGAGGTCTCAAAGATAACACTCTCTTAAAGTGGTGGTAATAGGCTTTGAAAAAAAAATCTTGCAATTCAGAATCAATGAGTACATTGGTCATCTTAACTAAATTTTTCTTGGAGCATAACACATAGTTAGCTAGATGCTCATTAGATCCTTGTTTGAATTAAGTGAGTTATGCATAGGACATCTTGGTGCCGATATTGATTGAAAAAGGAATAAGGAAAACATCGGCTAAATATGTAAAATAAGTTACCAAATGAATAGGTAGATCATAAAACCAACGTATGGTGTAATCTTGTAAACCTCTAGGAAATAGATTAGCTAGCAATGTATGATTATCCTCATAGTCAAGACATGCCATGTGAAAATATTAGAGATGATCTTGAGGGTCACCATGGCCATTGAAGATGGGCAGCTTAGGGGTGACGAGGTTAGGAGGAAGTGAATAAGCAGAAATGGCAAGTGCCAAAGGAGTATGAAGGAGTAGTGAGGAATCAACATATGGAGAGGAGCATGAAGTAGCTTGTTGTAATTGATGGATTTTAATTTGTAGATCCTGATATAAAGAAGCTAAGTCATGAGTTCCTGAAGAGGAACTAGGTTGTGTATTAGAGGTATTGGGAGTAATGAGAGGGGTGGTAGTGGTAGTAGCAATGAAAGTAGGAATGTTAAGGGGTTGGGTGGAGGCCATGACAAACTAAAGAGGAACCTACAAGAGGAGCAGAAGTAACATCTCGAGAATGTTTAATAGTAAGGCATTGAGAACATGTAGAATATGCAAAGAGTCATGCATAAAGCTTGACAGAAAATTAGTGAGCTTGTCTAGTTGTTCTTGATCAACATTAGTTTCCTCATCATATGATTGCTCACTATCAAAGGTTTCAATGTTTTCTATAGGAACATTATGTGAGTTAGCAAATGGGTTATTAGATTCATCCATTGGTTTAGAAACCCTATGGGTAGATGGAGGAAGCTCAGTGTGCTCAAAAGATCCAAATCGACCACTACGGGTAAAATGGGCATAAGAAGGAAGGGTTCAAGCGGGTGGGTTCACCAAATAATTTAATTAAATTTTAATTAAATCAAATTGCAGAGTAACTATTGTTCCTAGTGATGTACAAATGCTAAAATATAGTATGACACAAGAAAAATAGCATGTAAATTATAAAACCCTAATAAAAAAAGGAGAGATAGAGGAAATTAGATTATTTCCGAATGAATAGGAATTGATCTATGTAGGTTAAATGATGAACATGTGACTGCAAATAGGGTCATCATTGGTCACTGAAAAATTTGGAGTGCAAGAACATAGCCAAATATGGGTGCACGTAACAAAGACAGGCTTTGGAGACGGAATCAGGGTTGGTGACCGTCATACAGATGCCTGTAATTTGGTTTCTTCTATGTTGTTAAGGTTTTGTAGTTATTCCTTGTTGTTCACCTAATATTCATAATAAGGTCGCTAATGATACTTATGACCTACAAAATAGAAGTTCACCTGTACAAGGCCATAAACCGCATCAAACCTAAAAATGAAAATGTAGAATGGGGAGTCGATCGACTGACAGGTCATCCCGAGAGTGAACTTACAGTCGAGCACTGCACTACATCTCCAACTCCATGTATTTCTTGTGTGTGTGTAGAAATGATTCCCTAGGATGTCCTTTTACAAGTTGCACTTGATAGTGGGCTATAGCTCGAATGTAGCGATCTAATAGTATGTGTGGATGGAATAGAATAGACTTCCCCTTCCTATGTTGTGTATACAAAATTATGCAGCCCTTGTCCCTTATATGGATGTTAGATGGATGCATTTGAAGTGCTTTAGTTCCTTTGGAATGCAAGCTTAGGTGATGATAGTAATGTTTAGTGCTTGGTCCTTCATTTTGAAAACATAACTATGTATTTATATGATTCCCTTGTTTAAATTTTGTAATTGACAATTGAAATGTTGACCCATAAGTAAAAAATATGCCGAAGAGATAAAAGAAACCAAAAAAGAGCGAGTAAGGTAAGAAAAGGGTCAAGGGTACCAGAGGGGATAGGAGCACACAGGCGTTGCTACACCTCGGGTGAGGCGCCGTGTCCAAGCCATGAAAGATAAATAAGTAAATTTCTAATTGGGTCAGTAGGGTGTGTAATAAAACTAAAAATTAATAGACAAAGAAAAGAGGCCAAAGATAGTTTTCAATCACTAGTTTTCTTGCTTAGGAATCATGTAAATGCTAACATGCTTTTAGGACCTAGAAATGTACCCAAGTGCATGATTTTGTGTCCACACTTACTACCATCAAGAGATCCCCTTATGAAGTTATGATAGATTTTAATATTAGGTTTTAAAATATCCGGGATAGAAGTGCTACATTTCTATATTTCTTGAGAGCTTTGAATAGTGACATGGCTATTATGTTTAAATCCATGGGAGGAAAAATCTTACCATATTCTTATGACATAGTTATCAGAGCTAAAAATTGTTTATTCCAAGATGGGAAGATAGCTCTTGGCCACCAAAGACCTTTGTTCCTAGAACCCTCCCAATGCATCATGTTTCGACACCCATTCCTAGAGCAACCAATTAACCAATTCCTCTTGCTTTTCCCCCTAATGAGTTACATGGAGTTGTAACTATGTTGAAAACTACTAGAAATGAAATGGTGACCATAAAGAGGAAAGTATCCCAACAAAGTAGACCTTACATCCCCTAAATCAAGCATATCATCCCAATAAGCAACCTTATCAAGGTAATTCCCAAGGACAAGGTCAAATAGGTTACCCTAGGCCCTTAAACACATAATACCCTACCGTTGTAGGCTCTCTTAAGGCCATTGTTCCAATTAAGATTAACCTAGCACATGATTAGGAGTGGTGTTACCCATGATAGAAACTCTTGCGAAATTAGAGTTTTTAACCATGATCTAATGGTCCAAGGTGCATTCAACATGAAGAGTCAATTATAATATGAGAATAAGCTCGAGGATAGACATTAATTTAATCTACCTTCTTAATTAGTGAGAGGGTGAGTTTTGTGGAGTAAATTAGGAAGTTGCAAATAGGGTTACTATTTTGGTTGCACTCAACACAAGGTCTAAAAAGATGCCTATGAAAGAAGAAACATGTCCCATATGTGGTCAAGCAACTACCTCCCAACTAACAATATAAGGTACAACTACTAAACCCTATGAATTACAAGAAAATAGAATCTTAGGAGCGAAAATCCACCTAGAAATTAGACTCGAACCAGTCAAGAATTGGAGAGATAGAATGTTACTACAACAAAGGTCTAGTCAAATGTTAGCCATATTCCTCTAAATATAGTTGGAAAAATGAATAAAACCAACATGAATATGACTATCTGTGAATCCCTCTCCATTCTAACGCAAAGATTTTTATTGCAAGAAGCTTTGAAGCATATGCATGACACAAGTAAACCATTAAAAGGTAAATTAGGTGATTCTATAAGTATGTGCTAGCCAATAGAAGGGGAAAACATCAAGATCATCAAACCACCTCCATTTTATGTCTTTATAATCATTGGTAAGTACATTTTACACAATTACATGATAAACTCGGAGCAAGCAGTTTTTGTTATGCCCAAAAGATTGTTGATTCATTAGGCATAAAATATACACCAATCACCAAAGGAATTATCCAACTATATGAAACTCTTGTTAACACCATTGGGATCATAAAATATTTTAATATTACTTTAAATGCATGTCCAAGTCTTTCAATCTTGTAGGAAATTTCCGTTATCAAGCTCCCTCCTTCTTTTCCATATGCCTTTCTAGATATTTTACTACGAAGGTAGGGGATACTTGTCTATAGATTGGTCACATATGCTTCTTAGAACTAGATATGGAACTAGAGTAACTATTAAATTTGAGCCTATTTCCCATAGTCACATTGATCCTTATGCACCTAGGCCTATGAATATTAATTGTGTCATGTTGATCAAGAGGAGAGTGATGATCTTTATGAGGTTTCCACATCCTTAGAGGAGGTTCCTAACATTCTACTTGAAAATTGGGCAAAGGATCATTTTGAGTTTGATCCTTATGATCACATGGAAGAAAAAACATTAGATACTTATTGTATGCATGAATATAATTCTCTCATACCTAGCATTATGAGTTCACGAGAAGATCAATATTGGGTGTGGAAGTTTTATTTTGATGGGTCAATAAGTAACACAAGGGTTATGTTAATTTTTCCTAAAGCAAGGAGAAATATTTCTTTACATTTAGACTTCAATTTAGCTATACCAAGAATGTGGAGGAATATGAGGCATTGGTCCAAGGTCTCCAATTAACACAAAAGTGTAGAATCTATTTGTTATAAATATTTAGAGATAGTGAATTGGTCATGCATCAAGTCAGAACTCAATGTGTGTCCAAGAACAACCTATGAAAGCCTATAAGCATAGAGCATGGGACATGATTGAAGGTTTTGATGCTTTCAACATTCAAGTGATACCAAGAGTGTAAAACAAAGATGTTGATATACTTGCAGCAGTTGGATTCCAACATGAAATTCCCTAAAACATCAAGAAAGGTTTGTACCAACATGTCAAGCTCATGGTGAGACCCATCATACCGATAACATAACTTGTTTGTAATTTTTTAACAATGATGGGAAAATTATAAATTTCTTACAATATGAGGCAAAGTTCTCTACTAGAAATCAGTCAAGACTCTAAGAGAAATATTATGATCATATCATCCAACTCAAGAGCTAAAAATTCCTAAAGGATTAATCACCTTAGAAAGCAACTTTAACCACGATGATTAGTTCAAAGGGCAGAAAATGAACATAACTGTCAAGGAATAAAGTTATGAGAACGTGGTCGTTTCAAGAGACAAGTCTTAAAATTTTGGTAAGATATGTATCAATTCTAAAAATCAATCTCTTATTGACCTTTGCAAGGAGTATGATGACGTTTTTTCTTGGAGTTTTGAAGGTCTTAAAGGTTTTGATACAAGCCTTGCATGGCATACCATTGAATTAGATCCCAACACAAAACCTATTAGAAAAAACCGAGACCTATCAATCCAAAGGTGGAGCCCTTGATGAGAAAATAATTGACTAAGCTCATGGAGGCAAATATCATTTTCCCAATCAAACATTCTTCTTGGGTGGCAAACTTGGTTCTAGTTAGGAAAAAGAATGGGGAGATTAGATTGTGTGTAGAATTTAGGGACTTGAACAAAGCATATCTAAAGGACCATTATCCTCTTCCATCCATGGAACATATCCTTCAAATGATGGTTGGGGTAGAGATATTTTCTCTCTTAGATGGTTATTCAAGGTACAACCAAGTCCTTGTGCAAGAATCAGATCAGTTCAAGATAGCCTTCACCACCAAGTGGGGTACTTATGCTTATAAGAAGATGCCTTTTGGGTTAACAAATGTTGGTGTAACCTTCCAAAGGGAAATGGATATGGCCTTTAAGGGACTTGTTGGTGACATGATCTTGGTATATTTTGATGACATAACTGTCTACTCAAAACACACAAGTGAACATTTGAATCATTTGAGGAAGGTATTTGATAAATGTTGAGAGTTTGGTGTTTCCTTGAATCCTAAGAAGTGTATATTCTTTATTCATGAAGGAAAGTTGCTAGGACATGTGGTGTCAAAATATGGTCTTATAATAGATCCATATAGAGTGAATGTAATTATGCATCTCTCTCTCTCCCCTAGGCACAAGAAAGGTTTGCAAAGCTTCCTAGGAACAATAAATTTTGTAAGAAGGTTTATTCCCAACTTTGTTACTTTAGCTAAACCTCTTACTTTTATGCTCAAGAAGAATGTTGTATTTAGCTGGTCAAATGAAGGCAAGAAAAATTTGAAAATATCAAGAAAGCCATTTCTTAGGCCCCCACTCTTATAAACCCTAATTATGCTAAATATTTTATTCTTTATGCATTTAGAGGAGGTGACAACATTTTTTCCATCTTGGTTTAGAAAAATAGTTTTTACTGGAGCAACCTATAACTTTTTTCAATCAAGAACTCAAAGATTATGAGCTTAGGTACAATTTTGTTGAGAAACAAGTCTTTATTGTCATTCATGCACTTAAAAAATTTAGACACATGCTTTCAAATAATAAGATTTAGTTGATGGTGTCTCATCCAAGTGTGAAATACTTCCTCTTGAATAGATATGTGAATGAGAAGAGAGTTGGGTGGATCACCAAGGTCATGGAGTATGATGTTCATATCAAGGTCACCAAGCTTGTGAGAGGAAAAGGGTTGTGTGAACAACTTGTAACAAATTTAGGAGTTGATAAGGAGGTATGTATGTTACAAGAATACCAACCACCTCCTCCCCATGTTCTTGATAGTTGGTATCAAGATATGATGACCTTCTTACAAACAGTGGTTATCCTCAAGGTTGGAAAAAGGAAAAAGAAGATACTTAAAATTACAATCTATTCCCTATATGCTCATAGATGGCATCTTGTTTAAGAAATACATCAATGGTGTTATTCTAAGGTGCATTGATGCCAATCAGATAGAAATTTTTTTACATGAGTTCCATGATGGACCCATGGGAGGACACTTTGCCCCAAGAACCATAACACTCAAGATCATGAAGGGTGGTTACTATTGGCCTAAAATCTTCAAGGATTGTCATGCATGGATCATAAAATGTAGGAAGTGTGCTTTATTTTTGGGAAAAGAAAAACTTGCAGCCCTTCCCCTCCACCCCATTTCAGTTGAGAAACCATTTATGCAATGGGGTTAGATTTTATAGGAGTGATTAACCCACATTCAAGCTTGGGGCATAAATGGATATTGACTGCAACTGACTATTTTACCAAATGGACTAAAGTTGTTTCTTTGAAGGAAGCAAATGAAGTTAGTATCTTAGACTTCTATGAGGGAATTATAACCAGATTTGGGGTCCCTTCCACCATCATATCAGATAATGCCTTGACATTCTTGGGAACTAAAATAATTGGATGGGTTGTGAGAAATGGAATTCATTTAAGCACATCTTCAAACTATTATCCCCAAGGAAATGGACTTGTTGAATCAACAAACAAGAATCTTCTAAGGATTATTAAGAGGACCTTGGGAGAAAATCAAAGAACTTGGCATACAAAACTGAAAACAACTTTGTGGGTGATAGGATCACTCCTAAGAGGTCAACTAAAAACTCATCATTTAAAATTGTTTATGGAAAGGAAGAAAGATTGTGAATATCCCTTGAACTTCCAACCTTGGAACTCAAAACCAACTTTGATATGTTTGAGGAAGAGGTAATGGAGGTTAGATATGCAAAGTTGATGGAGCTAGAAGAACTAAGAGACAATGTCATGCATATAATAGAAAGGCGACAAACCCAAGTGAAAAGGTGTTTTGAAAAGCAAGCAAAGAAAATAACCTGTAAGGAAAGAAACCTTGTCCTCAAATGGGGTAAGAAAAGATATCAACTAGGTAGGCACACCAAATTTGACACCATTTAGAGTGGCTAATATATGATCTCCAACTATAAATCAAATAACGCTTTTCAATTATCAAAGATGAATGGAGATGAACTTCCTATCCTAGTCAATGGGATGTACCTCAAGATTTGTTATTGAGGTAAGGTGTCACCTTGTATATAGTGGTTTCTTCTTGCAAACAAGTGCTTGTGCACACTCTGCATGTTTCCTTTTGGAACATGTATGATTTTCATCTTTTGTACATAGTTTTGTGGGTCTCCTCTCGTGGTTATGCACAGTTCAATTCACGCTTGTTTCATGGTGGAAACAAGGTGTTTTGGGAAACTTTTCAAGGTTATTCATTCAACCCCAATATAAAATGCAATTCAAATTTGTTCATGTTCCTTCCTTGGAAAAAGATCAGAGGTTTTTGGGGTAGTTTCTAAGCATTTTGTTTCAAGTTCCAAAGACCCAACTTCTTTCGGGGTTCCAAATCCACTCTTCATTGCAAATTCAAAGTTGATTTTTAGAGAGATTAAAGATTGTGAAGATCAATTCAATTTATTTTATTAACCCCATTCCCAATGGATTACTTAAGGTTATTGGTCTCCATTATCTATTAGGAAGATTCCCTAGAGGTCGTTATAATTGTTGTCAAAAATAACCCTAGGCTATTTTGACAACTTGCAAATTTAATTTTGGACGTAGTTAAATTTTTGATGAGAAAAGTCACATAACACTACATCCTAAAGTGTACTTGCAAAATGAGGAATTTAATGTTCCACAAGTTCTCCTAACATGTGGGAAAAAGGAAGGAAGTCAATGTTTCATAGACTCTCTAAGTCCGTAGAACAAAGGAAATAAACGTGAAGGACTTAGGTGGATTTTGATGGTCTAAATTTGTGATGCATGGAGGATAAAGTATTTTTGGTGTGGCATGAAAATGGAGTAATTTTCAAAGTGGATAAATTTTAAAGCCACAAAACAAATGATTTAGTGTTTCACTAACTATTCAAAGAACATTATTTTGTGGACTCTACAAGTCTATAGAATGAAGGAAAATAACTCTACGATAAATAAAAGCAGATTCTAATGCGGCTAGGGGAAAAATTTAAAAATAGTGTTTTGTGGACTCTCCAAGTATGCGGGATAAAGGAACTTGATCGTGATATGTAAAATCCGCATAACAAAGAAATAAACTTGGGTGATATGTGGGAAGGTTCTAAGGTTTGTAAAAGTCTTATAAAGTCGCATCAAGCAAGGAAAATTCCTACAAAACATTCAAATCACATTCAAAGTCATATAATAAAGGGATTAAAAGCCACATAACAAACAAAAGGATGTAAAATGAAGGCAAATCATCCTAAAATCCGTACATTGAAGGATTTCTTCACAAATGCTCAGACTAGTTTTTAGTGATAGCTTTTGATGTAGAGTTTTGTTTCACCTCAGATTTTATCCATTAGGAACATCTTGGACATGCCTTTCAAAAGAAGGAAGCTTTACAAGGAATGATCAAGTATTTCATGACATTCAAATTGTGGATTTTGGGGACATTTCACATCATTTTTAGAAGTCAGAAGATGCCATTTTCAGTTATGAGATGCTTATTTGATCCTCCCTCACCTAGAGATCCTTTAGATACTTCCAAAAGAGGATATTTTTAATGCCTAACCAAAATGAAGAGGAATGGTGATCTGTGTAATAGAATTAGACATTTGGCAACGTCACATTCCTCCATCTTCCAAATTTTGGGCATCCATTGATCTAAAGGTTGTTCTCATCCACAAGAAAATATTTGGAGTTTTCTTGCAAGTAAAGGAAGCTCCAAAAGCATGAACCATCATAAGGTGAGGAGGTTACCTACTATAAGTAGTTAAAAGGT
The DNA here is from genome assembly GCA_018340775.1 of Taxus wallichiana var. yunnanensis. NCBI lineage: Eukaryota > Viridiplantae > Streptophyta > Pinopsida > Cupressales > Taxaceae > Taxus > Taxus wallichiana. The sequence goes on from CM031238.1 coordinate 396,976,305, forward strand.
TTTAGTAAGGCTTAACATATTGAGCATATTCTCCAGCATATTTTGATCCCTTCTTCTCTCCTCCCTTCTATAAAATGTAATATGTTTCTTCATTGAAGTATCCTCCCTTTCTTGGTGATGTTACCATGTCAAAATTATGACATAACCAAGAAGTTACAAACCCATGGCATGCGTTTTGTAATGCATCTTACCCTACATTAATTATAGCACTCTATGCATATTTACAATAATAATATAATGTCAAATGTGACCTTAATATTCCCCTTACTTTTCATTATTGTCCTCTTGCCTTTTGTTATTTCATTGTGATGTGTATCCCTCTATGTTTTTTAAGTTTCATGTCATTTATGTCAAATTAAATAGGATTGTGAGATGATTTAGTTGTAGAGTTAGGTTGTGGCAAGTGTCTTCCCCTTCAGTCTTGTATTTAGCCTTCTTACTTCTTTGAGACTTTAAGAGAGAGTGATCACCTTCTTCGGTGCATCACCTTTCCCTTTCCTTTCAGCTTAATTTCCCTTCATGCATTCCCTCTCCCTTTTCATTTGTAGTTTGGTCTTTAGCATTAGTTTAGGAGTGTAAGTAGTGTTGGTCAAAGGAACAAGAGGAATCTAGCCTTCTCTAGAGGTTGATCTCACTTATGCAAGTCCCACATTGTAGAGATCATCTAATGTTGTTCATAATTCTTAATCTATCATGATCAAATCCTAGGTACAATTATGAGTTATAACACCCCTCACACATAAACTTAATACAAATGCACAAAACATCACATAGGTAGGAAGTAAAGTGTGCAAGATGCAGTGAATCGTCATTTTACTTTTTTTCATAGATTGGAAGGCTCACGATGGCATTATAGAAGTATATATTATATGGGGACTCACAACCTATAAATATATCCCCCACCTTCCACCCCTATATAGATTTTAGATTCTATATATGGTCACAAATAGGAGATTTAAGGTGACTCTCTCGAGTCGAGGATCTCACCGTATATTCTCCGGGAGGCCGAGGACCCCGAACTCAAGGACCCAGGAGACATAACATGCCCTATCTATATATGGATAATTTCCCCCCCCCCATATATAGTAATATAGGGCTCGACTTCCCGATAGGATTACCACCCTAAATCAATGAGTACTTCCCACAAGAGAGATTTGCGTAGTTTATCCCAAAAATCCCTACACAACTTTTGAAGATACACAATTATTGGGAAGTTGACTAGCAAAAATCAGAAAATAGTTTAGCACAAACCCCCACGTACCCAGGGAGGTAAGAACATACACATCCCCGTATGACAAGATCAATATATTGCATGATGGGATCATATTAAGATCATAAGTCACCGATGAAAAAATCCAACTCCACCGCCATTCTTCGTTAACATGGAAATAACCAAGGTCAAACCTAGTGGACAAGATGACATAATTCCAACAAGCATCCAACCATTGTGTGCACAAGGATCAAAGAAACTAATGAGGGGAGAACTATAGATGAGAGCAACTAAGAAAGATCAACCCAATGAGAAATTTGAAGCGAAGAGTCAACAAGGGATGCTAAATGGAAAAGAGGGAAGAAACTAATCATTATGCCAACATGATAATCACCAAGGGAGAAAATAGACCCCATGTTACCAATCCAGTTTTCCAATTTGGATTTTCAAAAAATTCAAATTGATAGGGATAAAACAAGTGTAATTACAATTTTAAAAATGGACACCAACATGTATCTGTCAGAGGAACATAAATGGTACACCTAAAAATCTATTGAAATGCAATAGGATGTAACCAAGTAACTAAGGTCACAAAATAGGGTTGAACTCCTGATGATGTCAAAGTATCTCATGATCAATGTGGGATGAGAGGATGCGACACAAGAATAGTTGGTGCACAACATTAAGGAGGGTCTAAAGGACCATGGGCTTGATGTAGCCACACTAGAGGAAGAATTCTTAGTCTCCTCACCTAAGAAGAAGAGAAGTGAAATGAGCCCTTTCAAAGTGGTGTGAATGCCAATAAACAAAGAACCAACTATGTTAAGTATGAGTGTCAGCATGCGTAGAAGAGCCTCACTCACACATGAGAACATACAACAACAAAATACAATTGTGCAGTAGGGGAAAGAAAACCCTATTGATGACAGGGAACTAAGAACATATAAGAGATGGGAAGTTAAGGAGAAACTAAGAATCAAAACCACAATCCCTAAAGTTTCAATCCAAATACCAAGCACACCTTCTCCTCCTCCATCTCTACAAGAGGTAAGTAACCCATCCAAAATTGTCGCAATGGAAATTCCATGTGTGTAAATAATGTAATAATAAGAATCCATCTGCAAACCATTGTGTAATCGGTGGAGGAACTAATACAAAGAACTGGTCAAGAAGAGGATGTAGCTAAACAACATCACTTGAATAATAAATAAGCTCAAGAATAACTACATAAACAACAAGTTCAAGAACGATAAATACAAGAGGAAGAGATTGTGTGTAAGGAATGAATAAGAACAACAAAAGATTAAAAAAATTACTTATGCCGCCGAAGCATAAAAGGCCATAGACATGAAAATTAAGCAAGAAGAAGAATAAAAGAATCAGAGAGAAGAAAAACAAATAGAGGAAGAAAAGAAACAAAGAGAGGAAAAATAAAGAGAATAAGAGGAAGCACATGCTAAGGAAGAAATAGAGGAGAAAGAAAAGGAAACATAAGAAAGTATAAGGAAAGAAGAAGAAATAAAAAAGAGGAAGACAAGACAGTGACATAAGAACAAAAGTTGCATGAGCAAACAACTGCGAATGTCAAGGAAGCACAGGAAAAATTAGAGGTTGAGACATTCAACTCAGCAACAATTAAGACAGAAGAAATAGATAAGGGATATGTGCAAGCATTTAGGTAGGCAACACAATTAATGACACCAACATAAAGATGCAATCTATTTCTCCCTTCATCCCATGTTTGCAGTGTACTCCCATAGATTACACAAACAAGTTCACAAGCTACAATAACCCAGTATATAGTTAGTGCAATGGAAGTATATTTAGAGAAATTAAAATTGTAAACACAGATCGAAGGAGTACATACATTGCAAGAAAACATTAGAGCAACCACGTTGCGGTTGGCCCAAAGAAAATGAGAACTTGGATAAGACGTTGCACAATCTAAGGTTATCTATCGACAACATTATTCTAAGTTGGTCATAGATACCATAAGGCGACAAGTCATGAGAAAATTAATGTAGATAACACTTCTCATTGACACATTGGTGGATAATTAGAATGACAATGAAGTGTAAAAATATTATATCAAAAGTAGTCAATGCTAAACAGAAGTAAAATAGGCCATAATGATAATCAAGGAGTATGTCACAATGGTCAAGTAGGTCGAAGCTTAGGTGAAGCAATTTAGCATTCGAGCTCTTAGATTGGAATACACATTTTTATACTGCAATGAGAAATAATAAGAATGATATTCAAGCGGGAAAAAGTACACCAACATGTGCCGATAGAGGCAAAGGATAAAAAATATTGAAATGAATTTACAATCATCATTGCAAGCTAGGGATAATGTCAATGAACAATTGTGGGAATGGAAATTAAATGCGATAAGGAACACTTTTGTAGGGGTTCAAACACAACGAATGAGAGACCAACTAGAGACGCTCATTCAAGATATCCAGACCACTATTTCAATTCATAACCAAGCTACCCAACATGCCAAGGATGATCAGTTATATGAAGTTATGCATGTACTTGTGTAATTGTAGATGTATTGTGGAAGAATAAATAAAGCCTTTGCATATTGGAATACATACAAGGAAAACCTAGAAATAATTATCCCCACTGCATAGGCAATGAAGAACACACCAAGGCTTATAATGTCGCATATACATCTTCAAAGAGACAATACCACACTCATAATGCCACCACCACCATTCAACCCTCGCAATCAAATTGAGTAGATGGATTAGTAGAAGTAAACCGAAAGCAACAACAGTAAACAATGGGCATCACAATTTTGTGGAAGGTAATTAAGCAAAAATATTAAATGCGTAATTTTTCTCAGTATCTATGTTGAGCCCGCATAGTCTAAAAACCCGTAAGGGCATATTATGAGGGAGTTCCCATACATTGAAATTTTGTAAGGGTGGTCTATTGGGAAGTCTACTTAATTGAAAACTCAAAAGGGTGGTTAAGTAGTGCGTAGAGGATGAAAACTGGTAAAAACGTCCTCTCAGATCGATCGCAATGAGTAAGTTATAATGCAACGTATTCAATACTCTAACTCGACAAAAGAAAACACAAACAATTCCCTGGTAATTAAAATCAAATTTTGTCTTAGGACAAGAAAACTATTGAGTCTAACAAAGGGTTCGATAGTAAAATTTAATAATAAGCCAACATGGATATAGTTCATGATTCCACAATCCTTTGTATATATATAGTAGTATAAGACAAAATCTAGAATGTATATCTTCTTTGCGCATAGGTAGAGAATATGAAAAGTCTTTGAATATACGAGAAGGAGATGAAAGGACTGGTAATTCAACAATCATCACATTTTGTATAAAGTTATGTAATCATTTTGAAAGAGGTTGATCTTGGATCCTAATAGAAAGTACTTTAGTATAGTTCCTTTTTCCATCTATGTTCTGATATAGCTCTGTTTAATTATAATTACATTATGAGATTTATGTGATATGGTTTTATTTTCTTGAACTCTTCTTATATAGTATATTGTGTAATTGAAACATTCAATTATATCCCATGTTTTAATCTAGACTACAACATGTTACAAGTTTTGATGTTGTAATCTAGGAATCTCTGCTAACAATTTTCATTATTTTCAATCGGATAAAGGGGGAAGGAAGGAAGTAAATTAATAATTTAATTTTAAGTACTAAAGTAATTTTAATTATATGCACTTTAATTAAATTGTTAAAAGAGGGAAAAATGCATTTAATTAATTATTTTTAAATTCCCAATGGAGCGACCCAAAAGGAGAACTAAAAAGGAAAAAGTAAATGTTAAAAAAATAAAGGGTCTCATATGGTGTGCTCCACAAGGAAAAATAAAGAAAATGCTATAAAGGCAAATGTTGGGGCTCATTATAAGCATCATTTGGTGAATTCGATACTTTATTTGGAAATTGGAGCATTGAGCTCTCATTTTTCATCCTTTCGAGGACGAACACACTCATTAGATCCTATTAGGGGTAAAAACCCTCAATAGTCACAACACTGGAGAGGATAACCCTCATTTATTTCATCGGTGGCTTCATCCGAGAGTCACTAATGAGATTAAAATTTAGAATTTCAAAATAACAAGGGTTTTCATCCGTGCTACGACACAAATTCCAGCTAGGGCACACTTTTTCTGGGATGCCACATTCATTTCCATCTTGGGTGAACCATTTGGAGATTTTAGGATCACTTTTTGGTGGGTTCTCGGTGGTTTGATTTTTTTATCCTAATTTTATTTGATAGTTGCCTTTTTGTGGTCATTTTGAGCTATCATTTGCATTTTATCTCCAAGTATTTTTGAAGATATGGATTTTTGAAGTTTCAACTAGTTTTTAGCAATATTTAATTCTAGCAGTTTGTATTTTATGGTCAAGAATTTATTTTGCATGATTACATCAAGGGTTTCATGTTATTGATGTATTTCAGGAAGATTTATGTGTCGAAATACTAAAATCTGAATTTTACATAAAATTTGATTTAGGTCGCTTAGGGTTTTGTGGACCTAAACAGTCGTTTCCCTCATTTTTGCATAAAATCATATTGTTGTCATAAAAATCAGGTTTTATACTTGTGATTTTCATCATTTACAACAATGTTCCATTAGGGTTTTAGGAAAATCCAAATTCCTCAAATTTTAGGATGAAAGGGGCATTACATAATATATTGCTATAAATTACAAAATCCCATTGAAACAATATAAAGACATAATGTGCAAATGAATTGTTCAAATGTATACACATACACACGTACACACACACACATACATATGTATTATATATGTGTGCATATGTATATATGTATGTAGATGTATATTTGTGCATATATACATATGTATATATATATATATATATATGCATATACGTATACATATGCATATATGTGTGTATGTATATATGTATATACATATATACATATACATCTCAAATGTCTCATCAAAAATGATATACAATTAGGGAATGCCCTTACAATAGTCTATCATACATCCTCCTCCTTAGACTCATCTAAGCTATCCACATCTTTACTCATGTGAGAGGTTGAAACATATCTTGAATCTTGTCATCCTCGGGTGTGTGATCACGATCTATACTATTCTACTCTCTCTTATAGCCCACCCAACTCCACTAGAACCTTAAAATAATCCACATGCAAAGTGTCATGTACCTATTTTAGATGTCCCAAGCAAGCTTTATCCCTAGTAGAGGTATGGGGTGACTATCCATATTTTTGTGGCAATCATATCTATTTATGGCTAGTATTTTGCATGTTATCGCAACTACTACTAGATAAAAAAAGGTATGCATGCTCACCTATTATGTCCTTCATACACTCTAAAATCCTAATGCCTATAATATCTATGAGCACATTCCACATTAATGTGTAGACTACGTCATCAACAATCACAATCCAACACTATCGATCGCAATCATAACACACTTATAAATAATTAGTCATTATTATAATCAAATAAATGTTCAAACAACACAACTTATAATCAAATCACATCATGCTTACATTATGTAATGACAATCAAATCACGATGAGGGCACACCCACTATTGGTTCCATATCACCTCCTGCTAGTGGGGTCATAACTCCTATACAACCTCATCCTATTGTACCCACACCCTTTATTGGGATCCCTACCATCACTTGGAATAAAACCACCAACTACATATCCATCCACAAAGTGCTATATATAGGTAGTTGTATAACTAAAATTTTTGCTACTAGAATAGTCATTTTGTGGGTCCATCTTTTTAGTTGATTGAGGGGCTAGCTCTGGTTATGTGGGCCTTGGTTTATCCCCCTCATGATGTGTAACTCATGTGGATCTGTCTCCATAGGTATGGTGTTGGGGGCACACTCTGTATGACCCCAAACTAGTGGTTCAACATCTTTACACCGAAATGATTCCCTTGACTTGGGAATTAGTCATTTAGCCACATGGTCACCTCGACACATCACAACTCTATGACATCTTTGGCCTAACTACCAAAATCCATGTATGGTCTCCAAATGATGTTATATGTCTAAAGATGACCGATACTTCATGGTATTGAGTCCTCTCCTATGTGGGATAAACCACTACCCTATAAATATCTTTGGGTAGCCCCAATCGACTTGTGGCCCATCCATTTACTAAATCTCCACTATATGGACATACACCCACACATACAATAAGATCAAATCACCTAAAACTCTTACATGGATCTCGGCACCATGTAAACCGCACCTCACTCCTTAATGACGCGTATAATCTCACAGAAGCGGTAATAAATGATACCCACTGCATCTACTACCACAAATGAAGCTAGCAATACATAAATAATTTTTGTAACTATAGAACATCTACTCGATAATATCACTAACTCATACTATAGGTCCTACAAACTCTCTACTCTCCCTCACCCCAACCAAAATCTATTAACCCTCCTCATATGTAATGGTACATATGTTGGCAAGACATGTACCCTCTCACCCATAATGGGCAATCACAAAATGCACCACACATATTCACGTGTCACTATCATTCCTCTCATCAAGAACAAAATGTACGTGTATTTGCATTTCATTTCTCGATGAGTCTTTGTCATTAAATGCATATTATAAGGGGCATCCACCAATCATGAAATATGTCCCAATCAATCCATGTCCAAAGTATCCCATACAAATATCATCTATACCCAACTCCAACAATGTCTCTATATGCCTCTCACAAAAAAAATCTTGCCCATGCAAGTCTCTCTACAAACATCATAAGTGAAAACAACGAGGATTAGTGACTAATATTCATCAAAATCATCAAATAAAACTATCACATCGCTAAAATTTTAGTTTCTCAACAACAAAATGAAACCTTTTGAAATGGACAATACCATCATAACTAACACAATACCATTGGAATTTTAATGGTAACGCCTAAATTATGAAGGTTTTGTCTAAATGGGTAAAATTGCAATACTTAATTTTAATACTTTCCATGCTAAAAACGTAATAAAACACAATTTATAAAAATCTAATTATTGATGAAATCTCAAGCCAAATACAAAGTTTCGAGTTACTTACCAGCTCACCCATTATATGCGATAGTATGGCCTCCATTACTCGACAAAGCAAAGTTTAAGGGCTCCCGAACATGTAGCATCGTGTCTATATCGGAGCTAAAATATTTATCATGCAATTTACAAATGAAATTACAATTGACTTTTCGACATTACTATTTGTAGTAAGTCAAATTTTCAAAAATTATACTATTTACGTCAACTCTAACTCAACTACTTAATTATTGCCTTAATCTTGTCCATGCGATATCTCAAGTTCCTCTTATCAAAATTACAAGTCATTAGTGGTGTTGAAATAGTCATTCTACTTGCTTTTGTTCCACTTTTCCAATTCATCCTACTACAAAGCATTGGTGGTTTTGTCATGTAAGTTTTCATTGATCTATGTCACTTTTATATCTCACAACAATTAACTCTTATGTTGTTACAAACACCAAATCAAATATGTCAATCACTACATTATCTCATAATCAATTACTTTCAATTCAACCAATTCACTCCTATTTCATCCCCCTCACCGAAAGGGAGGAAAATATCTAGGCTTTTTATTCAAGCCAATCTACCACACGAATCGATATAATGAGCTATCCAATGATACAATGGTCAAGCCCAGAAACAAGAGCACATAAATATCAAAACTACAAATTTCACCACATTATCACAAATGCGGGGGAAAAATAGCAAATTAAAAATGCAATCCTATTTTACAAGTGACAATTACAATGCATAATGGGGCATGAGTGCACTTCATCATGATTTAAAGAGATTTAAATCTTAATTAGATGACGGATACCCAATGAATATAATAGTAACAAGCAAGATCTATCACGCTAGAAAAACAAGCAAGTGTGTATAATAGGAAAATAAGAGTGACTCAGCTTGATTGATAGATCTAGGATGATTTTGGGGTGGGAAACAAACCAAGAAGGATGGATTTGAACTATGTATGCTTTGTATGAGAAACTAAGTGTCAGCATTAAAAACTACAAGCAAACAAGAAGTAATAAAATAACAAAAAGCAAACCTCTCTTATAGTCTTTCTTGCAAACCTTGATGATAAGATTGTTGAAGTTTTAAACTTATAGAATCTTTGAAAGGTTGGATTGTGGATGCTCTTGAATTGATCTCCAAATGTAGAAATAATAATGCTACGAACAAATTTGGACACAGGGAATGCAAAGTTGAATAACAAACTTGGTAGAAGTTAGCTCCGATTTTTTGACATTGGGTAAAAGTTAGGATTTTGGAAGGATCCTAATCCTTGTACAAAAAGATCCAACAAGAGGATCCAAAAATAGGACAAAAGAGGTAACCAATTACATATTTCAAATATCATGAAGGATGTTAGCTGCTTCCATATCAACCTAAGTTGTAGCGAGTAGAATTAACCACAATGTTAATAGAGCACTTAATCTCCTCACAGGTGTTATCAATAACATCTTTAAGAATATCTGTGTAATATTTCCAATTCTTGATGACTGAAAAATGCATTGAATCTTAGGAAGGATGAGGTTGATAACTGGGTAAAGGGGTCATCTTCTTCGATGACATAGTCCATAACAGTGAGTTAGTCGGGGCAAAATTTGAAATAGGAGACCGATTGTCCTCCAAATTGGGATCGACAAGAGAATCCCGATCCGAGTCTCCATAAGCGTGATAGCAAGAGCATCAATAAAATTGAGATCCAGAGATGGTGGAGCAACAAGATATGCATCCGAAGGAGACAAGAAAGAGGCGGGGGCTACCTAGGGTCGAGATGAAAGCAGAGAAGACAAAATAGGGAGGTCGAAGAGGACACGATGAGACGAGCAGGTAGAAGGGGCAATGGGGAGAGAAGGAAAATGAAGGCAGAGGCTCGGTGGGGAACATAGAGGGAGACAAATGCAAAGAGACGATTTCAAGGAAATCGTTTGAGCTATAATGAATGAAGTAGTAGAGAGGCAATGAGACTTATGGAGGGGGTCAAAGAACCAACACCAAGCAAAGTGCATTGGAGGCAGACCCAGGAGGGGAGGGAGATACTTGTGCTTCCCTGGGAAGAACAACATGATAATAAGGGATGATGGTAAATAGGAAAACTTTGGTGAAAATAATATAAAGCAGACCTAATGGAGAATAAGATTAGCTCCTTTCTGGCATAGTCAATAGAGTTTTTCAATGAGTCAAGAGGATTTGGAGAAATTCACTAGCCTCCCATGGTGGAAATGAGCAAGGAGAAATAGATTAATACCATGAATGATTTTGTAACAGCTTTCAATGGTGAAAAATGTATAATGCATTGCATTACCTTATTCTAGGGATGTTTTAACGCGCTCCTCTTGAAACGAGAATGGTACTTTTGAATTTCATCGGGATCATCAACGTAAGCTATGAAGAAGTTAGTTAATCGCACAAAGCTTCAGGATACTTTTACAAAGGATATGACATGTTTTTATAGTTGAGGGAGAGGCCATGAAAATTGGATCAAATTTTGAATGAGTTCCAGGATCATGAATGCATTTTCCTGAAATAACAAGTGGATTTGATCAGGCATGTGTTGTAGTTTTGAAGGGGCAATGATTATTTGGTTGGTACTAATATTTCATTTGAGAAGGTGGTTGTACATGCAATTTTATTTCCCCCACCTTTGTAGGGTTCTAGAAGTGGAGTGGGAGTGGAGTGACTAGGATAGTGGAGTGGAGTCTAAGTGGAGGATGAATAGGAAAATAGATTTATTTCTATTTTAAATAACTAATTTAATTAGCTATGAGGTGTGAGAGGAAATTAACCATTTAATTAAATAAATGTTTAATTAAATTAGCTAAAGGGTGTGGGAATTAATTTAATTAATTCCAAAAGTATAATAAAATTAAATTAATTAATTCTAAAGGGTTATGATTTAAATGATATAATTAATTTAATTAATTCTAAAGGGATGTACTCTAGTAGGATATAATTAATTTAATTAATTCTAATGGGATGGAATTAACTTAGTTAACTCCGAAGGGATGTAAATATGATATGAATAATCCAAGAATAGGCTAGAAATAGGTATGTATTTTTAGGGTGTCTACATTTTCCCCTCTTTAAAGTGTTATTACAAAGTAATATCATTTTAAAGATAGTAGACACATGTAGATCAATGAGTAGAAGGTAGGGAAGCCGGTGGAACATTGAGATGCCCCAATGAGTGTGGATGCAATGGAACATCAAGTTTCCCAATGAGTGTAGATGCTTAAGGCAATGCCCCTCAAGTGGATGGGTGACGTAGCAAAGCGGTGGACAAACCACTTGATAGGAAAAAGGGAAAGGCAAAGGTAGAGGGAAGTAAAGGAAGAGGGAAGGAATTTTGCTCATAGTATGAGCATTCATTTAGAGAGTGAAAGTTAGAGCAATCTTATTTTGTTGTTGCATAATAGAGTTGTCACCATGATTATGAAAGAATCATGACGTTTAACCCGTTACGTGTGTAAATAAACACACAAAACAAACAAAAGGGAAAAATGAAAACAAACCCAATATACAAAATAGGTGTAGGCATCGTGGTTATAAATGAACCAAGATGTTAGCATACTACTTGTAATTATTCCAAAGCAAAACGAGAGAAAACAAACACAACATACACTGTAAAATTAGGCGTCATGGCTATAAAGGAGCCAAGACGATAACAAAATACGTGTAATTTTCCAAAAATAAAAATAATAATGCAACACAACTTTGAAATAAAGACAATTAACTTTGCCCCTAATGTGTTCCGCAGTGATAAGTAAGCAGATTTGAATGCCCCTAAGCAATGATATATGCAAAGGGATTGGATCGTACTCAAAGAGCAGAGTAATATTAGATACTCCTCATGACACTCTTATTGGATCTCGTTGAAGTGTAATATGAGATTGAAAAAGGTCATTGCCACCAAAAAAAGGCTTAAAATGCATTGGAAAGAATGAGAACCGACATTGCCCCAAACGAGGATACGAGCAAGGGAAATAAGTGATTGTGATAGTCGTAAGATAGTTTGAAACGACCACAAAGGTTGGAGTGAATTGTCTGCTTTCACTTATTGTGTTGTTTTGTTGGATTTTTGAAAATTGTGTAATTTTTAGGATTTTGTGATTATTTGGATTTTTATTATGTTTTTTTGATAAATATGGTTTTTTTTGTTGATTTTTGGAATATTTTTTGAATTTTGTAGTTTTGACACAATAGAGAGTACATGAACCGAATAAATGAATGCGACACCAAGAGGAATGTTGTATGTGTCATGGGGACACATTTGGGATGCCTGACGAGGTAGAATGAGGTATTCGAAATGCCTTCACAAATGGGTGGACGTCGCGACGAAGTGGTGAACAACCACGTGACAAATGAGAGAAGAGGCACAGCATAAACACATGAAGTATGACAAAGAAAAATTAGTGTTCTTGGTCACAAAGGCCAAAAATAGAAGAATTAGGGTTTTAGAGGGTATAAATAGATGGGTGGGAGGGTTAACAAACATCGCGACTCATTTGTGCTTATAGATTATTTTTTCCCTCTGAGTTATATTTGAGCTCTAATATTTTAGAGAGATGGCTTGTTGATCATAGAGGACACATCGGGAAGACAACATTCGAGAGTTCAAGCGGAGGCCAAACGAGGGTGTTGTGGTAAGTAGCTCAAAAAAATAAGTTTTGGACACATTTATTACTAGTTAGAAGTAGGATAAAATTGATTTTTAATGCTAACTCATACACTTGAGTGCACTAGCATAGCCCAAGGAATGCGTTAGCATTCAAGTGTATGTGCATTAGCGTGTAACTAAGAGTGTGAGTGTAAAGGGGGAAATGCGCTAGCGTGTTAAACACGCTAATGTCATAGTAAGAGCATGAGCGCTAGTATGAGTGTGCTAGCATGGGTGCATTAACATTCAACCGGGTGCGCTAACATGAATGCGCTAGAGCTAAAGTGTATGCACTAGCGTATAAGTGCATGCACTAACATAACAAAAGGTGCGCTAACATAGTAAATGATGTGATAATGTCATCAAATTATTTTTAGAAGAAGTTGTGGAGGTCATGTAGAAGAAAAATGACTTAATAATGTTTTTGAATGATTTGTAGGAGAGACCGTTAGCATTAGACGTGCGGGAGCGTCGTGGTCAACACGGTTGGTGTAGATGTTTGAGAGGAGATTCACACATAGTCAAGCAATGAAAATTGGTTGCATTATTAGAGGCGATAGGGTTGTCATATTTTCTCGAGATGCCACACATCATACTAGTTCATTGTTTATCGCGCAGTGCTAGTTGAGCAATGACATAACAAGAGTCATACATTCAAAGCTACCGACCAAAGAGATGACATGCTATGCACCTAGGAAAGGATGTTATGATGTATATGTATTGATGGGGATGCCGACATGTGGCACACATCCCCTTAGTTATATGTATGGGTTCACATGGGATATAATATTATAATGTATATGGGTTGATGGAGATTCTGATATGTGGCACACATCCCCTTAGTTAGTTATATGGGCTCACATAGGAATTAATTATATTGGGTAATGGGTCGGCCTACATTGGGATTATGTGTTACCCATCCTATTTAAAGGATGTGAGTATCATTATGAGAGGAATGTATGTATGAGTTGAGTCTTCTACTTGGTAGAGGTATATTGGAGGTGTCCCCCTCGAAGTGGATTCCCATCTTGGGAGATTGTGGAGTTACTCCTTCCTTAAGGAGCATTGTATGAAGACCTATTTTGGAAGATGGCGTGCATGAAGACCACATCAAGATGCGAGAGATGTGTGCACCATGCATTGTCTATATCTTTGGAGAAGTGGATTTAAAGCGTTTATGCATGGAGACAAGTTGAGAATAGAATTGACACTTGATTACAAGAGGACTATAGATAGCGCACTTGTGTGTGTGGCTATGATTGTAAATGGCGTGTGGCTATTAATAGCATGCGACCTATTTTTGGAATAGATAAGCGGTGAAGGAAAGTCCCCATATATATATATATATATATGATGTTAGGTATAGTAGTAGATGTAGGTACATAGAGAGTATGGATGTATAGAGATGTTGATGTATGATGTATGTATGTGTAACAAAGAATATATGCATATGGTGAATCATTGTATCAGTTCCATACGTGCATTGGTATAGATTGACAATATTGTAAGGAGCTTCTATATTTATTAATAGATGGAAGATATTGGCTGAATCTAAGTGTCATTATGTGTGTAGTTGAATAGTGCATGTTATTAATTCAATCATGATTATTGTTTAAGCTTGTTCTTTCATAGATCTGAGGGTAGCATGCATTATAGAATGATGGATTAGTTATGAATCTATATGTTTCTTCCTTCATCATGTTAACATCTGTTATAGAAACCCTAAAAAGAGGACTGGTACCTTTGCGTGCTTCGGGTGAGCACTCAATCTAGGTGAGTGATGTGCCAGTGTGACTAGGGTGTTATCTAGTAAATTCTAGGTTGCATCATTGGTTCCATTTATAGGGACCTCTTTTTCAGTTGTTTTAGGATGGTTTGCGATGAAGATGTACCGGTTAACTCTAGCAAGTATTGAGGAATGGATACATGATCTGGAGGAAGAATATATGCATGATGGTTCAGTAGTGGATTTGAGTTTAACGCACACACTTGGGTAGAACAGAACCTGTATGACAACTTATATGAGAGATTTTTTCTATCTTTCTAGTAGAACTATACGAGTGGCTTACTGCTTATGCATCTCAGTGGAATTGGAGGTATCACGCACTTGTCTGGACACAGGAAGAATTTCAAGGCCCTCTATGATGTTGATCTGATCTGGACTCATGTGGTGGATACGTGGTTTTGTGGTGTTCTAAATAGTTATATTTGGAATATTCAATTTTGACGTACTCTTGCCCAGAGGTAGCTGAATTCCAGTTTTTGTGGTATCCAAGAGGAACATATTTGCAAGGTATTCCACTGGCGATCAAGATCTTAATGGTAACTTTGAACCTGGAGAGTAAACCGATGGCTAACTAAACTTCACCACATGCGTGAGGGTAGGAACAGGTTTGGTTTAAGATGGCAGAGACCTAGTGAGAGAAATAGACAGAGAGAGGAAAGGTGGCTTAAGTATAATGAGGCACGTGAGAGGGAGATAGAGAAGCGATGCATTCCATTGAGAGTATGGCATGGAGGAGAGAGATGGCTCGTGAAGGATTTACAGCTCACGTAGAAGACGTGGAGCCAAAGCATCAGGAACTCCCCATCTTGGAAAGCATGATAGAGATCCCCCTCGGCCTCACATGGAAGTGTGCCAGTAGAGACTACTTGGGCCATAGGTGTGCGCATCTTAATCCACCTAGTGACCTAGCCTTTGCTTGGTTTTAGTATCTAGTATGACAAGTAACCAACAAACTAACTTGGGAAGTAGGAAAGTAGGAGTAAGTCAGGGATCAAGTACATCAATGGCTAGGATAGATGACTTCAATGTCATTTGGAGGAGCATTCTTAGGCATCATCATCCACACAGAATGTGAGCACGTAGAATGTTGGATTCACCTCTGGAAGTGGAACTACCTCACAGACTGTAGGGGTACAATATAGTACTATTGTCGGAGCACAGGGGAGTACATCTACAGGCCCTATTCCAACTACAGGTGGTGGATCAGGAGGTATAGGTGGTTCTAGTTCGGTGGATCTGGTGGTTGGAGGTAGAGGGAACATAGGAGGTTCTAGATCAGGTGGTCAAGGTGCAGCAACCACAAAATATCTATATGGAGATGTCTCTTCATCTCCGGAGTATAGAGGTATAGAGGATGTTGTCGAACATGTGCATATGTGTGAAATCTTGTGGTGCGCTAAAGGGATCATAATTGCTGAGTGAAAGGCAAGTCAATTCGCCACTACATTATTACAAGGGCACACACACAAGCTGGTATAGGAAGTTTGACCTTGATCAAACTTGCGTGGATTATGCAGCATTGAGAGATGCTTTCTTAAAAGAGTTCCATATCCCTGAGTTTGAGTAGAAGAGTATAAGTGTGCTCAAGGATATCAAAAAGGCACTACGAGAGTGTACGTGAGTATGATGCTCATTTTAAGACACTTCTATCTAAGCTATCTTATGATATTCATGCTAGCCAACATGCACAATGGTTCGTTGGAGGATTGATTACACCTTTTAGAAGGGCGTTGTCACATAAGACATACATTGATCCGTGTGAAGAACTGGAAGTAACTTTGTGTGTTGAGGTAGTTAGGAGCATTGACACTTGGCAGTTAGTCCATTCTAGAGGCACAGATTGCAGCTATGGAAAAGTAGTTAGAGAAGCTATCAGCAAATTCAGCCCATGAAACACGTGCTCAGGAATTTGGTGTATAGATTGTGAAGTGGAAGGTCACACCAAGGATAGTTTCCCTCGCGTAGATTGTATGCTCATTATTGTTGGACTATGAAATTTTCATTTGAATCATGATGCTAGTCATTGTCCTTTGTTATAGTGTGTGATAAGGAAGAATGTATCTTGCTTTTGCAAAGATTTGCAGGTCCACGACCCATGATACTGAGGATTGTCGGTTGATTGGTCAGATCCAGGATGCTATAGACATTGGAGTATGACAGACAAGTATAACAGATAATTCTAAGGGTAAGAATGAGCACCAGGATTGGGATCATAATCAAATGTGCTATGACATAGGAATGAGGGGCATTTTGAAGGAGGTCGTGGAAGGGGACATGGATATCATGGTGGATATGGAGGATGAGGCCGTGGTGGAGGAAGAGGAGAGTTCCCTCATGGAACATGTTATACGTGTGGATCTCCTGACCACTATAGGTGTGAATGTCCTTAGAATATTGCATGTTCTTTCTATGGGAAGAACCATAGCTATGAAGAGTGCCGGACTTATATGAGCATCTGAGTAAGTAGCATAAGCAAGAAAACAAAGGTGTCGGGATGGTTAGAATCAGCACATGGTAGAAGATCAGTGGATGCCCAAGATAGTAGAAGGACTGAGGCATTGACAGTGAAGATTACTACACACGTTGAAGTAGCACGCGTGAGAGAGGCATTACACCAAAAGCCTACGATCACCAAGGAGGAGGTTTTGCATGCGAGGTACCCAGATCCTGCTCATCAGAAGGAAGTTTACCAGGATACCATGGAAGTGCTAAGGAATCTTCAGGGTGAGATATAGATACCTAAAGGAAAAAGAAAGCATCAGAGATAGTCCAAACTGATATCGATGATCTGCGAGAGGTGTGCAAGATGTTGTGCCTAGGAGAACATTATTCCACTATTAGGAAGTTGGTTAAAAGGGAACACTCCATGCGTAAGTCTTGAGACCGGATGATAGATTCTGCATGCAAATCTTCCCCCTGATAGCATTGACTATGAAAAGAAATTACTCTGAATGTTGTTGTGGATGGGTGGTTGTTGAGAAACATATTGATCGATACAGGTGTGGAAGTAAATGTGCTTACATTAGATGCATGGGTACAAATGGGGAGGCCTCCATTGCAGCCATCATCTAATGTGTTATTATGGAAAACTAGACTAAGGCCACTCCCATAGGAGTATTGAAAGATGCATCTATAACTATCTAAGGGCCAAGTTCATTAGGGATTTTGAGGTATTAGCACTTAGAAGCAGACAATTTTCCAGCCCTTGGATGCCCTTGGTGTTATGCGAATAATGCTGACTTGAGATTCAATAAGGGGTATATCAGCTTTGAAAACAAGGAGGAAAGGGTTGTGATACCTTTGATAGATGGGAAGTCTACACCATATGTTGAGCCTCTAAGTGAGGAGGATTTAAACAGAGTCTATGTACATGTTATTAGGACCCAGAGGTCAATGAGCCATCAAAAGAAGGCATCCTACAGTGGGAGGATTCTCATTCTATTAGTGATACTATGAGTATTGCTTGTGAAAATTGGGCTCATGGTACATATGAATTAGTAGGGCATGAGGTGAAAAGTGTGGTTGTGCGAAGAATGGATTTCATTCAATTCGATGGATAGGTAGCACAGTACCTTGGTATACTAGGGACAGAAGATCTTCCTACCTTTTTGAAGGCCATGGAAACATAGTGGACAGATCAAGTTAAAAGGAGAGATATGTTAGTATATACACTGTGTGGGACAACAGCTGCATTGGTGGGTAGTCCACAGAGATAATCTTATAAACTAGGAAGAGATTGGAATAGCTTTGTCTACTAGGTTTATAAGGAACAATGCACCTACACAAATCTGCACTTATCATGGTGATCAACTTATTCAACATCACATTCAATAGTGTGAGAGACTCTGGACAAGTAGGACATGAAGCATTACCACCTTCACTCTGGGTGCATAGATTGTATTCCACGCTACAAGGATGATGCATGTGCGCTTGGTATGTATATGCAGAACTACATCGAGAAACTAGAAACTGGCAAGATTTGACTGCAGGTATGATCCAGACTTTTGACTACTTCTCGACTAAACCTCTATAGAGAGGCATTAAAATTTGTCAAGTGCTTAACTATGGGAGATAGTGCAAAAGCAGAAGAGCATATTCAGGAATTGTTTGGTGAGGTAGAGTTTGGAGCATGTTTTGAAAAGGAAGAAGAAATGGACTCCTTACTACTTGAACACGCTTGCCTTGAGAAAGAGAAAGGAAAGATGGTTTACGTCGTGGATGATGAGGAAGTTGAGAACCTAGATATTGAACATTCACATGGGGTGCGTGAGGTCTTGGATAGTGTAGACAAGGATACATGTGTGCCTACCATGAACCCATGAAGACAAAGAAGGTGAATATAGGTTTGGAGGTTGAGCCTAAGGAGGCCATAATTGGAGATTATTGGTCAGATTCGGAGGTAGCAAAGATCATCGAGTTACTCAGGGATTATCAGGACTTATTCCCGAGATATCATGAACTTAAAGGTGTGCATGAATCACTTGGGAAATGAAGATCAAACTTAAGGATGGTGCATGACCTAGTTAGAAAGAGACCTTATAGAATGAATCCTAATTTGTGTGAAAAGGTAAAAGAAGAAATTGATAAAATGTTGAAATCTGGAATTATCAAGCCCCTTGATGAGTTAGAATGGGTTAGCCCAATGGTGATCAGTATCAAGAAGGATGGATGGATTAGGATATGTGTGGACTATAGGGAGCTGAATGTTGCATGTCAGATCCATTCCCTACGCCATTCACTGAGGAAATACTAGAAGGAGTTGCAGGGCGTGAAATATATTCCTTCACAGATGGATTTTTTGGGTATCATCAGGTTAGGATTGCTCAGGAGGATCAAGAAAAGACAACATTTACTATTGAATGGGGTAGTTTTCCTATATTGTGATGCCCTTTGGATTGAAAAATGTGTACTGTTGTATTCTCACGCATAGTTGTTAGGCATTCAAGGATTTTATTCACAACTTCTTATAGGTCTACCTAGATGATTGGATAGTATATGGGCTTGTGAAAGATCATTGTGACAATCTGCGCTTAATGTTTGAACGATGTAGACAATTGAGTATCTCTTTGAACATCAAGAAGTGCATATTTTCTATGCCATTTGGGATACTGTTAGGACATATAATCTATAAGGAAGGTTTTTTAGTTGATCCAGACCAAGGTTGTAGTCATTTTAGGCTGGAAGTGCCTACCAGTCAAAGTGAGGTGTGGATTTTTAGGTCATATAGGATATTATAGAAAATTCATAAAAGGGTATGCCAAAATTGTTACACCCTTGGAAGAATTTTGAAGGGAAAGGTACATTTTATTGGGGAGAACCACAGCAGCGTGCGTTTGAGATATTAAAAGAGAAACTTACTACCGCGCCCATTTGTGCTTTCCCTCATGGGATAAACCATTTCATGTGCATGTGGATGCTTTTGGTATGGCCATTGGCGTTGTGTTAGCTCAACCTAGTGAAGGTATTATAGATCATCAATTTCTATTTTTGCTAGTAGGAAGTTGACTCCTGTTGAATGGAATTATACAACTACAGAGCGTGAAGCTTTGTCAATGATCTATGCATTGTACAAGTTTTGATAGTACTTGTTAGCAACACCATTTGTGTTTTATACAGATCACATGGCATTGAAGTACTTGGTAAACAAGCCCATCTTACAAGGGCATATGTAGATGGGTGCTCCTATTTCAAGAGTTTGACTTCACAGTTGTGGTGAAGCTAGGGAAAAGCAATTCTGGACCAGATCATTTATCTAGAATCAATTCAGGAGAGGATGCATAAACAATTGAAGAAACAATGTCGGATGCATAGTTATATAAGTTACAATGCGCGCCCATGGAATTAGAAGACATTGTTGTCTTTCTACGAACAGGTATGGCACCAGAAGGAATGAAAGCATTAGAAAAAAAGAAAGAAGCTTGTTATACATGTGACACCATTTATGTTAATTAGTGGTGACCTCTACAAGCTAGGTAGAGATGAAGTATTACGTCATTGTGTATTAGAGCATGAGCGTAAGGATATTATGGAAGAAGCTCATGGTGGTATTGCAGGAGGCCATTATGCAGGTGATGACTACGGAAGATCCTACTTGTTGGATTATGGTGGGAGACATTGTATAAGGATTGTAAAGAATATTGTAAGGTGTGTGATCATTGTCAGTGCCTAGGAAAACTAGGGAAAAGAGATGAGATGCCTTTGAGACCGATTACTAGTGCTGAACCATTTGAGAAATGGGCCATTGATTTTGTAGGACCTATTTTTGCCAGCACGCGTAGGACTGGATCATGCTATATCATTACTTGCATAGATTATCTCATGTGGTGGGTAGAAGAAGCAGCACTACAAGGACTGTATGAAAGCTACAACAACTAGGTTTTATGTGGGAGAATGTTCTTACAAGATATGGATGTCCCTTAAGCTTGACAAGTGATAGAGGTACACTTTTTGAATGAGACAATCAGGATCCTATTAGATGAGTTTATGGTTGCACACCATAAAACTACACCTTATCATCCTCAGGAAAAAATGGAACTGTTGAGGCCTTCAACAAGATTTTGAGCAGACTTTGACAAAAATTTGTGATGTTGGAAGAAAGGATTGGGATGACAAAAGTATCAGTTGTTCTTTGGGCATATAGAACAACTTACAAGAGATTGAACAAAGCCACACCATTTTAGTTGGTGTTTGGCGCGGAAGTTATTCTCCTATAGAATTTATGTTACCTTCTTTGTGCATTATTGCGTCATTGGAGGTCTAGCTGATGAACAGGATTTAGAAGAGTGTATCGAAAAGATGATTCAACTAGATGAGTGCCGAGCCATAGCACGATGGAGTCAGAAGTAGGAAAAGGCCAGGAAGAAGGCATGGCATGATAGAAACATAAGGGATAAGAAGTTTGAGATTGGACAAATGGTACTTCTTTATGACTCAAAGTTCTTGTGCCATCAGGAAAGCTCAAAGTACATTGGTTGGGGCCGTATGTTATCACTTCTATACTTGAATCAGGTGCTTTCCAGTTAGAAGCACTTGATGGAACATGACTACCCAGTTACTTTAACGGGAGTAGGTTGAAGCCCTACTATAAATAAGTCTTCTTGGTGTTTGTAATAAGGTAGTATTGCCATTTAGTTTAGGTTTTCAATTATGTATTTCCTTAATGTATTTCCTTCATTGTCATTATGCTTTGTCAATTTAGTTGTTGTTCTTGTGTAATAAGTGTGCTTGTGTGCATGAAGCTAATTATTGTATGAAGAATGTTTATGCGTAGAGGACTGCACATACTTTTCAGTGTGGGGTGGTTGTAGTTATCAAGAAAAATATTGTGGGAATTGAAAGGTGAAAGGAATAAGAGCTACTGGGTGTGCTTTAAGTCAAAAGAAGATTGCTTCTCAAAAGTGACCAAGGATGGAGATGAATGAAAGAAAAATAGTATAACATGAGGTAAGTGGAGGCCATGTTAGCTACCAGGAGAAGGTATACAGTGATGAGGTACTCGGGTGCAAGAGCGCGTTTGAAGAGAAGTTTGTGACCAGAGGGTAGGAAGGTGTCGCTAGAAGGTTATAGTTGGGTGTGAAGATGTACCATGTGGAATGAATGGATTTGGTCAATGAATGAGGGGATATTTGGTAGGTGAAGGAGCAATAAATGCATCAAAATTTGAAAAATTATATAAGGATGGGATGTGGATTCATTTTTACCATTGATGACTAAGAGTATTTGAGAGAAAGAGCCAAGTGTGAAGAGCGAGTGATCGAGTTAAGGTGTGAAGGGTGTGAAACCAAGAGTGACAACTAGATCTGTGTGACAAGAAGCTTGCGTCCCGGTGGTGAAGGGTTTGAGAAAGTAGGGAGATAGAAAAGAGTTAGGTTATAAAGTTTCCACCTAGGGCATAATTGAATCGAGCTAGGGTTTGATTCGTGAGTTGTTAGAGTTGAAGAGGAGACATTTGCAAGGTAAAAATGGCACCAAAGAAGGCATCTGCAGCAAGTAGTAAAAGGAAAGAAGAAGGTAGTCATTGAGGAGGAAGAGATGGCACCGAAAGCCATTTTTAGAGATGTAATATCTAGAAGGAGTCATCATTGGCCAAGAATGGGATTCACCCATAGAAAAAGAGAAAAGTGAGTGAATATAATCACAGGACTTCAGAGAACAAGAAGGAGCTCGATTCCTTGCTCATGCTAGAAAAAACAAGTGCACATGACAGATGACATGCCAGTATATGATGATGCGGGTGAGAATTTTAAAGAGAATTGGGGTCTACCAGTTGTATGAGCTTCCATATTTTGGGAAGTATGAGCCCTTGTATCAGTGGCTCATGAGTAGGGTACATGAAGACTTCTTCTACTTTGCTAGGATGTAGAGTTAGAATTTCATCTATGCTTGTCTCATCAGTTACAGGTTTGAAGGCCATAGGAGAAGACATAAAAGGTGACCTTGTAGATAAAGCCATGATTGTAAAGACCAAACAGGAGTTGGGATACCTGAAGGGTCCACGGAATGGACATAGATAAATTAAAGAACTATGTCAGTTATACAAGCTGCAGCACACCTTGTTACCAAGTTGAATGATCAGGAGTGGTGGTCACAGGTGAATACTATGTGGTTACATGTGGCGCGTAAGATGTCAGAAGGGACAATCTACAACATTGCAGGCTATATTGTAGAGAAAATAGTCGAAGAAGCACACACGAGGAGGAAGATCAGCTTTGGGGTTGTTCTACTATCACTAGTATTCATGGAGATTGGAGTACCAGATGGACCGAAGGAGAAAGTATGGGAATACCCCATGGAGAACAAGTCCCAGCTGAAAGATTTAGCAAATACCTATGCAAGGGGCCATGACAGATGATGTAAAGCAAAGGGTGGAGAAGTGGTATGACAGGCTCGCGTGACATTTGGGGAAGAGTGGCGCATCCCAAAGGACCTACCAGCGTAGTGGTAGGGAAACAAGTTAGTTTTTGTATATCAACATTTTTGCATCACGTGCTTCCCAATGAAAGATGGAGTCTGGAGCCCTTGTGTGCAAATTTGCCTTACGCATTCACTGTGAGGTATTTTCAAGCATTTGTTCATAGATTTCTGAGAGACACGTGCCAATTGATCTTGATACGAGATAAGGTAGACTTGTGACTACCATACATTGAGGAAAGTATATGTATCTGGAGAAGTGCTTATATAGAGAGGATCATTTTAGAGGTATTGAATATCAAACCAATAAGTTTGGTTGTAGCGAGATGTGGGGAAGCATTGGTGTATCTCTCAGTTGAAGCCAAAGATGGAGAATAAAAAATATGTGGAAGGTGAGTTTGCACTTCAGCACCACCAAAAGGAAAGCATATGATGGAGAACATCCCAGCACCTAAGCCCACAGAGCCAATTGAAGTGCAGGATGAGGAGGAGAGAGCGAAGATAGTGGTGGTTTGGAGCATAGGGGTAGGAGACATCCTAAAGTAAGGAGTGAAGTGAAGTGAGTGCATGCATTACACCACCTCAGCCACAAGAGGGGGATGAGAGGACTTGAATGTAGTCCAAGGGGAGCACAGGTTTAAAAGGGTATTTAGGAGAACAAGGACCCAAGGTGCTACTCCAACCACTGTGTGCAAATCACCCAGACTCTCTCCACAGAAGGAGGTGACCACGAGAGAAGGAGGAAGCTGAAGTTGAATGAGGAGGTGGAAGAGTCAGAGGAAAGCGTGCCTAATTCTCCTACACTTCTAGAGGACATAGAAGAAGAATAGGGTGAGGCATCAAAGGAAAAAGAAGAGGAAGAGAAAAGACTAGAGGAGACAGCTGCAGAGGATGTTCAGGACATGGAGACACAAGTCCCAAATTTGGAGGCTAAAGTTCCTAAGCAGAAAAGGTCTAGAAGGACAAGTGGAGAGCACATTCCACCGGCCATGGGGTATGTAGAGACACAGGGAAAAATTTTCCGTGCCCACTTCTAGAGCATGATAGCGTAAAAGGATTTATTTAATGGGAGTTGATGGATGAGGATATGATGATATGTGTGCACTAGAAAGCAACTATCATGGTCGATGCACACCCACATGGATGAGCCTGAATTTGATGTGTGTGAAGAGTCATGCATTTGAGATGATTGAAGAAGGCACCTCAAGCTAGACACATGATAGTAAAGCCTATTGTCATGTCAGATGAGTAAGTCAACAATGCATTGGTGAAAGTTTTCTTGAGGTGGCTAGAAGAAACATGGAAAAGCTGCCATGATCAAAGTGTTGCGTGAAGAGTTGAAGACAAAGGACATAGAGATAGTGCATAACATAGGAAAGGGACTTCATGCAAGAAGAAGAATGAGGTGTTCATAAGCATCACAGAGGAGATTGGGGACAATGTAATCAAAGCAAGGCCACACTTGGAGGCCAAGGTACCATAGACATTTCCTTTAGTGATACACTATGTGGGAAAGTTGGTGGACTTGGTACTTGAAGATGAAACTCTGTGTATGCAAGTGCTAGAATGCTCTGAACAAGATGTTGATGAGAGAAAGCATCTGATGATGAGAAAAATTACATCTTATGAAGGGTTGTTGCAAGCATTATAGGAAGTATTGAAGAAAGTAGACCAGGCTTTAAATGTATGCACAACTCCAGAGGTGCTTATCAACATCAAGACCCTCGAAGAGAATAATGAGGTCTAGAAAGTGATGAAAGATGAGACATTGGGCCATGCATGTAGAAAGGTTGTCAATGGTTAAATAGAAGCGTGAGGCCTGGCAGTGCACAAGAGCCACACAAGACTCAGTTGGAAGAGCTTGGAAAGCTGATTGCGTAGAAGATGGACCTTTTAGAAGGAAGAATGACATCAATGTCTAGTGTTGTGTTGGTTCTACAAAATGAGAAAGGAGAGATTGTGAGGGATGAGTTGGAATCCATTCTTTGTGGACATCCAGAAAAAGCAAAGCAAGCACTCACTGACTGGTAGGTATTAGAGGCTGAAATAAAGGAGGAGTATCTAGAGTTGATACTACTGGCCCGATCTGAGAGGAGGTTTCCTAATAACCTCATAAAAATTCTTTATTTATCCACATTCTTTCATTCTTATTCTTTCATTCTTATTCTTTCCTTCAATTTTTGGAGATACCCATTGTCGGGATGACAATGAGATTAGTGTGGGGTAATGTTGATCAAAGAATACTTGTCAAAGATCACACAAGGAGTCGTGTGGGATAGAAGGCCCGAGAACCAAGGGCGCGGAAGGACAGGAAGGACCCACGTGTGGAAGGCAAGTTCAGATTTCAGGACTTAGCGATTTTGAGCATGAAGACCTATTTTTGGAAGATGGCGTGCGGACCACATCAATGATGCAGAGATGTGCGCACCATGCATTGTCTATATTTGGAGAAGCGGTTGAAGTGTTTATGCATGGAGACAAGCTGAGAATAGAATTGACACTTCAGTTAACTGCAAGAGGACTATAGATAGCACACTTGCATGTGTGGCTATGATTGTAAATGGTGTGTGGCTATTAATAGCATGTGACCTATTTCTGGAATAGATAAGTGGTGAAGGGAAAGTCCCCATATATATATATATATATATATATATATATGATGTTAGGTGCATAGTATATATAGATGTATAGAGAGGATAGTAGAGAGATGTATATAGAGATGTATGTATGTATGTATGATGATAGTATATACACATATATGAATGAATCATATGTGAATATCGATTCCATACGCGCATTGGTATAGATTGACAATATTGTAAGGAGCTTCTATATTTATTAATAGATGGAAGATATTAGTTGAATCTAAGTGTCATTATATGTGTAGTTGAATAGTGCATGTTATTAATTCAATCATGATTATTGTTTAAGCTTGTTCTTTCATAGATCTGAGGGTAGCATGCATTATAGAATTCATCATGTTAACATCATGTTATAAAGACCCAAAGAGGACTTGGTTCCTTTGCGCTCTTCTAGGTGAGCGCTCGGCCTAAGGCGAGTGATGTGCCAGCGTGACTAGGGTGTTATCTGGTAAATTCTAGGCTGCATCACAATGCATCCTCACACATTTATACAAATACCTGCACTTGATAGTGTACAAAGGAAGGAGAAGTTTGAGCCCAACTACATTGCTTCATATATGGGCATGGGATCATATTGTGATTGGATAGCCAATGGGTATGTTGCGAGTTAGGAAGCCGGATGAGGCCTCATCCTTCATATGGGAGACAATATGTGTGGGTTAGAGAGGCCATATGGGGGATATTAATTTTTATTGGTGGGTGTTCGATGACTTACAACTTCATATGTTTACATGGAGACCATACATATTAGACCGGTGGGATCGATGACATAAAGCTATGTACGGTTGAGGTGGGCCATTTTATTATTGGTAACCATAGTCATATCATGGAGATGTACAAGGTAGAATAGGTTCGAGAGAGACAACACATAATCAATCATGATATTCTAGGTAGTTATCGGTGGTACACATGAGTGACACATGAGATAATGGACTTTAGACAACGGACACAAAGACAAGATGCCAGGGTGAGATTTTTGGGGTCATTCCACCGAGGTATTGGATGATTGTGCTCAAGTTGTGGATCTAGACACTACTTTAGAGTATGTGACATGGTATACATGGATCATTTTTAGGCGGATCACTATTCTACTGGCGGTCATAAATGTAGCGATAACGGCACCTTCTGTGGGTGGGCCACAACAAAGGAGAGATAGGGATAGACTTGGGTAGGTGGAGGCCGAGGCATAGATATAGGTTATTCGTGGTCCATAGGTTTAGGTGGCATAGGGGCCACATGTACATGTACAGTAACATAGGTGCAGCGGGAAACACAACTTCACGTAGCTCATACAACACAAGTACATACATAGGCAACATAGGGTCATGTAGCCCGGTACCATTCCAAACACCACAATAGGTTTTGGCACAAATACAGGATAGGTGCTAGTCATACGAGATGCATATATCATTACAGTACCAAATTAGATTCTAGCAAAGACAAATACCAGTGTAGGTATCATTACGGTACCTTTACAAACACCATTGGAACCTCTTTAGAGAAGACTCGCCTAGATGAGGACATGACCAGTTCGGGCGTTGGTTTCTCAACTAGGCGTTAGTGTCCTAACAACAAATCCACTTTTGATCTTTTTAGGGTTTGAACTTATCTTTTTCCTTCCGCTCTTTGTCACATCCACTTCATTGTAGGGTTCCCATGCGCATGAACTGCGAAAAAAACCCTAAATACCTAGACAAAGCTCAAACATACATTATATGGTATAAATAATACATTTGATTAAGTCAGATTAACCTTCACGGTCACCCCAATGTGATTGTCACTGAGTGTTGCACTACATTTCAAACATTATGTAGTTCTAGTGCATGTATGTGTGAGAGAGAGAGAGAGAGTGAATTATGTCCCTTGAAGCTAGGTTGTTTGTGTGTCGGTCATACCAAGATAGCGAGCTACAACTAGTTTGCCCCCAAGATGAATGCGAGAGATGGAATTTAGAAACAACCCTGTCCTATGTAGTTAATAATGCAAACCAAACACACTCCTTAAGAATTTCTCTTTGCACAAAGTAGAAGATAGTAAGTATTAGCCCAAAGTTGTCTTGCTCCTAATAATGGTGAGTAAGTCATGTATATATATATGATTCCCTTATTTGAATTTTGTCATTAACAACAAAAAGGACAACCCAAAGTGATAAGTAGTAATTTAGAAAAGATAACAAATGATGTGGCATTTAAAACTTGAAAAAGAGAGGAAAAAGGACAAAAGCACCCAAAAGGGGAAAATAGCGCAGCACTCTTGTCTCCTAATGGGCGGTAGTTTCTAGGATGCTCGGAGGATAAAACAGAAATATAAAGTTGGGTCATGTGTTTTCCAATGTCCAAAAGTAAAGTGACCATTTGAGAAAAGCAAATGTCAAGAGTACCAAAAGGGATAAAGCAATGTAAAAGCAAAATAAGTGTTATTAATGTCTAGTTTTCTTACTTAGGAATCATGCATATAATAACATACTTAAAGGCGTGATGTAAGTAGTAAGTGTGTAATTTCGTGACTACACATCTCCTTTTAATTTTGCACACGGAACATTGATGCATATATAATGCATGATGACGGCATGAGTGTACTTCATTCCCTTTCGACCTTACACAAAATTTTACATTTGGAATCTAGATCTATATGCGAGGGTGTGACTCAGTGGATGAATTGGTTTTACTTTTCATCTAGTGAAACCTTTAGTACATATGGGTTTAGTGACACCCTAGGACACCTTTGCTTCCTTAAAAAATTTGAGTGTAGGGTCTAGCAACACCCTACCTCTTATGCTTCTATGTTGGGATTGATCACCCCTAATGCATTTCAAACATCAATTATTTTTCAACTACTTACTCCAAATTCTTTATCTCTAACAACCTTGACACTTACAACAAATTCTCCCTATCTTCATGTGGGTTGATTGACGACTTGCATTGTTCACAACTATTTGATAATTTTTCTTGATTGACACAAATGTGGCACACTACAATATCTCTCTACTCTAACAAATAAGCAATGTTGTCAAATACACTTTTTCTTCCTTTACACACACACACACACGGGTCTTAAACAACGAAATAAATATTGAGTGGTGCAAGTCCATGTTTGGTTTGTTGAATAAGGACTTCTACCACTCAATATTTATTTTGTTGTTTAAAACCATTATTTGGTTTTACACAAAAAAAAAACATTGAGTGGTGCAAGACCTGTTTGGTTTGTTGTCATATGGTTTGATTGTTAGTCATCACTCATCTTATCCTTATTTCTTCCACTATATTATTTTGTGTCACAAATATTTCTAGGTTTTTCATTGACTAATTGATTATTTTTGTTCTTTGGATGGGATCATTTGTTTTTAAGAAAATTATCCAATGGTACTATCTAAAGTAGATGATTCCATCCGGACTTTCTTTAGGGTTATTTTTATTGTTGGTCATTTGTAACTTTTATTTACTTTCACTTCATATGGTATGGGTCGACTTTTGTGTGCTTGTAGGTTCTAATTTCAAAGTAAGAGACTTATATATACAAGTTTGTCAAGAGGTATAATCTATCTAACAATTATCAAGTCTTATGTAAGGTAGGGGTCCCATGGAGAGGGCCGCTACTCCTATTTTTATTCAGCAGGTGGTCTCATGACAAAATAAATTTAGGGAAACAGGAATTTTAGAATCTTTTCCTAAAAACAAGGAGCACCATTTTTTTAGGAGGAGAGTTTAAGGGGATGGTAAAAGGGGGCTAAAAGTTTCCCCCACCCACTTCTATTTTGTAGGAACATATTATGCCAAATGTCAATTTATAAATGAGCAGATTTGATTTAGAATTTTATTGCAAATTAAAATATAACATTTTAAATATCTTCCTAAAAAATTGCAGCATACTCTAAAAAAAATTATACCATGAGACCACTTTTACTATAAATACTCCTAAAATTACTCTCCACACCAGCTAAGAAAATTTAGGAGCCCCCTCCCATGGGACCACTTCCTAAGAATATTTCAAAAGCACATCACACGAATACATTACAATTATAATGGAAATTATTACAATTCATAATTCTATTTATGTATACAAGACTTATAATTGAATGAATTGAAAGATTTTATTGACGTCCATGAGACCAAACAACCTATCGGACCCAAAAACAAAAACAAGCTGCCCTAAATACACCAAGGAAACTGCCCAAAACCGTTACTTCTAATTTTTCTTGATTTCTTTGCTAATATCGAGCCTTCTATTATGGATTTTAGTCAAGTAATCTGCTGTTTTTGAAATCTTTTCCTCTTCAAACAGGGTTGTGAGAGCTTATATATTTTTAAAATAGAATAGTTACTCTAAATGTCCTCATATGCTACACACTCCATTACGAAATGCCATTATGTTTCCATAGACTCGACCTACAAAACCGACAAACTCTTTCAAACCATTCTTCTTTTGGCATTGTCCATCTTCCCGTTTCACATCTAAGATGATGTGAACTAGTTTTCATCTGGGCAATTAACATTTTAGCTTTCCATTTTATATTCACCTTCATATAGTGCTTTTGCTCATGATCACATGTGGGATTAAAGTTCTTGACATAATATTCTCTTTTTCTTCCTAGTTGTTTTGTCCACGTGACAATTTTAACTTTCTCTCTCACATACTTTTTGATATCCCCATTAGTGTTAGGACATTCCTGCATGCTAATTCCTCAATTCTTCATCCACTTTTCATTTTTCTTCATCCAAGTGCACTTCCTTCTATTCAACTTTTTTTCCACTGCTATCATGGGCCATCGAAGATCGTCTATGCTTTCCACTTTCTTCAAGTACCCAAAAATCTGAATCAAAGCCGCCACTTCCATGGGAAGGCCCCAACTTCAACAAGAATGATCTCGTAAGGAATTGTGGATTTTATTTTGAAGCTACTTGTGATAAAATGTTTTTATAACCTTTTTATTTGTCTCCATTTCACTTGATGTGTTGTTGCCCCAAACTTCACAACCATATAGAACCACCGGAGAAACAAGCAACCCAAAAAGAGTCAACTTGGTTTTCCAATCCCACAATTCTGTTGATCTGCATATGTTTTGGAGCATATATAAAGCTTTCCATCCCCCTTGTATCCTCTTAGCTCTATAGGCCTCCCAACTGAGATTATTGTGAAAGTCAAGACCCAAATACTTGTAATCATTTACCACTTGCAAGGGACCACCTTCAAACTCAAAATTTATTTGCCTTGGTTTTCTTCTTAAAGTAAAAATCATTATTTTGGTTTTACTCGTGTTCACCTACATCCCCACCTCTTTACAAAATAATTCTAGAGCTCTCAAGTGTTCTTGCAATCCATGCGTTGTTTTAGCCATTAGGATAAGGTCATCAGCATAAAGCAACAATTTTACCACATAAGAGGCTAGGTGGACTCCACTCCCACCCATCGTGTCAATCCACTCCTCTAACTTGTCTATGTATAGCCCAAACAAAGTGGGAGATAAAGGACATCCTTGCTTGACCCCGATGTCACTCCCAAAGCACTCGGATAAGCCATCCTTCATTCTTATTTTGGCTTGAACTTGATCATAAAGCCTATGAACCGCTGCCCTATATTTTTCTGGTATACCCAATTCTTCCATTCTAGCCCAAAGTTTGCTTCTAGGCACCGTGTCAAATGCCTTTTTGAAGTCAACAAAACAACAATAGACCTCTTCCCCTTGCTTGTCCCATACCTTTTCAATCATGTGTTTGAGGGTGACACAATGATCAACAGTAGAATGTTTTGGTTTGAATCCAGCCTACCCTTTTGCCCTCTTACCTTCCTTTTTAGCCCAAATATTAATTCTACGTTCGCCATACTACCAAAGAGCTTTCCAAAAATATGATTTATCATAATAGTGCGGTAGTTTGATGGATTGTTGACATCACCACTTTTGTGAAGAGGAAGTTTGGAGGGTTGTCCAGCTTTTTTGGAAAACCGTACCAAATAACTCTATTGACTATCTCTTTTATGTATGGCGCAATGTCATTCATACTCCATTTTTAAAGTTTCGCAGAGCCCATCAATATCTTGAGTACATGCTGTTGCTAACTTTTTGATTCCTTCCTTAATGTCCTTATTTTCAATTATAGGAGGAGGAGGGAGAGGATCTTTGTTTCAATACAACATTTTTGTATATTCTAACCATTAGATATATGCAATATTGTTCTCCACATTTCTTCTAGTTTGCTAAAGCTCCATCCAAAACCTCTCACATTATTCTTCCCATAGAAATCAACTTCTTCCTCGTCTTCATGAATTATTCCTTTTTATCTCTCACTAGATTTTTGTACGCTTTTATATATGTATTATCCTTTCTCGAGGTATTCACCATTTTCTTTACGACCTTGCACTCATCATCAAACCACGGATTAACAGGAAACTATTTTCGGTACTTCTTCGGCTCTTTAACACTTGCACTCCAGAGCGCCCGTAAATTATAACCATCAAATCCTCACTTTGTTCATAAATATCTTGTTCCCTTTAAAATCTGTCAAAATTTTAAATTTCTGAATCTGTTTGTAATCATAGCTTTAAAAGTGTTTTGATTCTCCGAGTCCGAATAATTCTGCTTTGAGCCTCTTTTTTTTACTTGTCTGAAGATTAGTCCTTTGTTGATCATAGTTTTTCATATTAATCTTCATAAGAACGGGGCCGTGATCGATTTCATCAGTAGTTGGGTAACTTCCTATCTCTACATCTAATACCTGAGACATTGCTTTATGAACAAATAACATAATCCACAACGCTTTGTCATTGTGAGTATGACATGTGATGCTTCCTGACTTCACTCATGCTTTTACCCCATTACAAATGATCAAATTATGTAAATTGCATATCCCCAATAATTTAGCTCCAAAATGAGAGATACCACCTTTTTTGTCTTGTGAGATCCTTTCCCACTTTTTCTGCTCATCTTCATCTAACCACAAAGGGTTGTTGTTCCACCCCTCCTTCATACCAAGGTAAAGAGCCTGATTATTTGTTGTTCTTGCATTAAAGTCCCCTAATAAAATGACCTCGCATGTGGCATAAAATTCTACAATATCTTTTTTCAATGCTGCAAAAGGATCTTCTCTATCTAGGTTCCTTTTCTTGTATGTTTTAGAACCACAGGGAACAAAGTAACAAGCTGCTATATAAATTGTATCTTCTTTGTCTTTCAATTTCATCCATATGTATTGATTATGCGGATCCTTTTTTTCCATCTTTATGGCTCCTTGCCATGTTTCCCTAATTAGGATCGTTACCCCTCCATGCCCTTTGCCATTATCCACCAACTCATTCCAAACCAAGACTTTTACATAACCTTCAAATTTTAGCACTCGCAACCCTCATGCTCATGAGTTTCAACTAAGACAATAATATCCTTACCCTCTGCTATGTGGCCTCTCTAATTTCAACTAATCAAATAAGATGAACCCGACTACCTGGACTCCTTTTTTATTATATGTTTTCTTATTACTAAATTAGACTTTCTCCTTCTATAGCGAGGGTTCTCTTCCTTCCTTTCTCCCTCCCATCATTTTTTCCAATTCTTTCGTTCTTTCTATATAGAATTAGAAGTGCAAGTATTACAATTCAAGCATTCTATTTACGCATACACAGGAAGGACCCTTCCGCATGGGACGGTGATGGCTTTTGCCGTTACTTCAAACAAATCGGTCTGCTGTGAAGTAAATACAAGTTAAGAAGACGCATTAGGAATTCTAATGGAGACGGAGATGGGCAATAGCAGAGGAGCGAAGGCAAGGCGAAGACCGGGCCGGAAACGTTTGGCTCTCACACTCTCCGTTGTCGTTTGCTTTGTTATTGGTAAAACTTCTCCACCTACTCCATCTCTCTTTTGCGCGTAATTAGTTCCATTTGAAATCTACTAATGATAAAATTTGCAGGTGTTCCAATGTGGCTTAAGGCAACCGAGGTGTACAGAACGCATCTTCCACACGAGGCTATACGCTCTCTGTCATCAAACCCTCTGCCGCTGCTTCCTGCCATTTTAATGTCATACTTGTTCACTCTAACTCCCAAATTGAGACGGAGGATGACTTTGCCCTTAACCGCTACTTGGAAGGATTCGCAAGTTTAATATCACAACAACTGAAAAATAGAACCAATGGAAATGGCCATGGTGGTTGCGGGAATGGCTATAATGTTACAGTGAGCTTGGATTGGAAGGCCAAGTGCTTGAGAGGTGGAATAACCCAACATTCATATTGGCCTTGTGGGTTGGCCACTTTTTTCGTCGGTCGATATTTCTTCAGATGACAATGTTGTGGATGAGTTGTTAAATTCTTATTCAGGCCTGGCATCCGGTGATTTAGATAGTAATGGTGGTGTATACACTATTTTAGTTGTGGGGAATACATCAAATGGAAATGCAGATTCTCATAGATGTGTGATTGGGAAGCACCGTCATGCATGGATAACGGGGAGGTGTCAGATTCAGTTGTTCCATTAATTGGAGATATTGCTGTCAACTACTTTATCGAGGGTGGGAATGTGGATGACAACGGCGAGGGCAAGGGAGAGGGTGTCTCCATGCCTCTTGCTGCAGACGGGAGTGCCACGCTTTCATTCACCCTTCTAAATGCCAACCCTGCAGATTGGATATACCAATGGTAAACTCTACTTTTTTGCGTTTCTGCATACACATACGAAAACGTTCAAAAATTTAACGTGAAAAATGACACAATTATGATTCGCGACAGAATAAGGCCAGATTGGATCAGGATTCTTTTGCCAGGTTCATTCAATTAGCCCATGTTGTTGTTTTCTACGAATCATGAGTATGAAATTAGTCCCAACCCTATGCAACCGGTGAACTTGGCAACTCACAAAACCGTCTATGATTTAATTCCTAATTATCATGCACAATTGTAATATTCACGTTTCTTGTTTGGAATGCTTTTAGAGTAGCATTTTTATCTGCAGCGCTAACCCTTCAAGTTTTTAGTTCCCCGAAACTTGTGTAAGAATGATCAGAATACTGCCAATTTTAAGCTGAGATATTGGCATCTGATTATCAACCTTAGCACTCACAACAAATGTTTGTTGTTTTTGACTGGGGTGTCCACCAACAATAATTTGAAAAACTCTTTGAAGCATTATTTGAGGAACCTCTTACGCCTCAGCCCTACTTGTTTGTCAGCATTTTGGAGTTTCTCTGCAGAATGACGTACAGTCTACCCATTAAGAACGGTTTTATATCTTGCCAAATGTGCAGGCAGGCTAAGAAGCAGGTTAGCAGTCTAAGAAGATACACAGGGCTAGACTATCGAAGAAATATCAGTACCATTGTCTTTGGATATATTAAAGAGCCAAGAAGGACTTTCGTACTTATCTAGGGCTACATTAGCATCACACGTAGCCTAAAGGGACACACCCCATGTTTTGTTCTTTGAACCTGCATCATACCGAACTTGCATGACCTTGCTTATTACCTTAGGTAAAGGCTTTCTCACTTATGAGTTTCAGACAATAATGGCTTCTCATTTAGGAATTCGAGACAATAACATGGTTGGAATGTTGTTGAATGTCAGGTGACCTCAATGGATTATATGTTAGAAGAATGTTACTATTGCATCAATATAACACATGTTGCTGAGTTTGGGGCAATCCATCCATGCTGGATGGCTCTTCTTCATTCTTTGATTTGTTGCACTGTGTTGAGCTCCTTTTTGGAGCTCTCAATGGAGCATTTCTTGGGTACAGTTTTGTGTGACTTAGATTGAAGACCTCTTTGAGAGGGATATATGTATAGGCATTTAACATTCATGGTTGCTTCATTAGCCTTATGATGGAGGGCTGTGCAAGAGGTTGCTTCTCTTAGTTGCAGCTCTATTGAGTTATATAAATGTTGTTCCTACCACATGTACAATCCTATGTTTAAACTATATAGATGTATGCTTGTGGTCATTCTAAAATAGAAGCAGCTAGTCTATG
The DNA here is from genome assembly GCA_018340775.1 of Taxus wallichiana var. yunnanensis. Taxonomy (NCBI): domain Eukaryota; kingdom Viridiplantae; phylum Streptophyta; class Pinopsida; order Cupressales; family Taxaceae; genus Taxus; species Taxus wallichiana. The sequence continues at coordinate 397,012,526 of CM031238.1, forward strand.
GTTGAAGCTCTCTTGAGACTCGTGGGGCTTATGTCATCATATTTACATTCCCATTAGTAGACTATATTGATGTGTTTAATTGTGTTGAGGCATTACGATTCTTATGGATTGGACTTGGCTCATAGACATATGTACTTCCTTGAGTTGTTGCTCTTTCGTATCCCGATCTTGAGTCGTGATGTTGGTTTCTTAGCCTCGTTTGTTATATTCATTTGGAAGTAGAGCTTGTACTGTCATGCTTGTAATTTTCTATGTACAATATGGTCTTCTTGACAGAATAAAACGGTGGTTTGCCAGCTCTTCAATTGTATTCTTGAAGATGGATTGGTTTTGCTTTCAATTCTGATTGAATGCAAGTTGGATGCAAGTAGGTAGCTTGTTGGGTGGTGAAGCTCTTAATAGACATCATAGGTTAGATACTCAAGGACCAGAATTGGAAAGCTCTTAAACCCTAGATGTGTTTTCAGGTCTATCCACAGTTTAACGAAGTCATAAGGTTCTTTGCTACTTGTCGAGACATACGATAGTGCATCACTGTGCAATTTGATGTTATGGTAGCTCACATAGGATGTTAGTGGCAGCAAGGTAGGTGTTTTATGTTTGTTTAGGCATGGTGATTACTATTTGCTGTGTGTTGTGCCTTGTATGCTTGCTTTTAATGAAAACATTTGTAATTGGTTTTTGGATGAATCTTAGTTTTTTTGGATTTCAGCTTAATTTTGTTGGGGTGTCGCTACATCAACATAGACACCACTATGAGAAATTAAAGCCATTAGAATCTACCCACTTGATATAAGTCATTGAGCAAGATGGATATTATATAGATGTGCTTCTAGTATATATCTTTCACAAATAGTTTAAAGTCTTATTGATAAGTGTCATGTCAAGTAGCCTCACCGCTTCTTATTCATGGTCATTTTGAAATTAGAGGCATTGAGAGAAAATTTGTAAGTAACTAAGCAGTTTAAGAAGTTACACATGGCCTAGAATATCAATGAAATCTTAATACCAACATCTTCAATAAAGAGCTAAGGACTTGTTGGAAGCACAATGGACTGAGAGGGGGTGAATTAGTCCTTACAAAATTTAAATCAGATTTAAATTACTCAACCAAACCACAAATTCACTTATCCAATCATTAATGTGTGCACATCATCAAATATCATAAATGCAATGAACCATGAACAAGATAATCAACACAAAGACACAAGATATAAGTGGGAAACCCTCAAGGGGAAGAAAACCCATTGAAATACAATCTTTATATTGATATGTTTCAAATTTAGTGAGACACCAATCCCACAAGGAGCACCAACCCCTAGTTTAGTAGAGCTACAACCCTACAAGGAGCACCAATCCCTAGTTTAGTAGAGCTACAACCCTACAAGGAGCACCAACCCCTAATTTTGTGAAACACCAACTCCATAAGGAGGCTACAACCCCCAAGATGATCAAGCACCCACTCAACCACCTTATGATGTTTTGATCCCGAAATATTCTGCCGCCAAACCGATAGACCAATGATTCAACTCGCTTTTCTTCAAACCCTTGTTCAAACCCTAGGTCTTCAAACTCTCACAAACTAGCTCTTCCTTCACTTCTCAAGCTTCAAACTCTTGTACACATGCAATTGACCTTCCTTAACCTGTCACACACTTGATCTGATCTCAATTCATGCTCATACACCTGCAAAACTCTCACATCTAGGTCGCACTTCTTGCACACACACCCCTAGGTCACAAAAGCACCCAAAACTATACTTTTATAAGCTCCTTAATTCAAATTCAAACCAAAACATTTTCCCTCCTTTTACACGACCAATACATCATAAAAACATCCCATATACTTTTCATAACAGTTACAAGTGACCCATATGGGTTGGCCTAGCAAAAACCTTCTTCCATGCACCAAAAATCCTTAAATCCCATGCATTGGAATGACAAAAATCTCCTAATACCAAAACTATTTTTAGTCATGCTTTAAAATTCATCACATATGTTTAAAATAACATTTAAACATCATACATGGTCGCAATTTACATGAACCAATCAAATTATTTTGTTTAATGGGCCCAATGACTAATTGCCTTCACAAAACACCTGTTTCCAGCACCTGTTTTTACCTTTTGGCTTTAAGGTCACCCAAGAACACCTCAACTATGGCATGTGACCACTCTATGGAAATGACGAAATTGTACAACACTCCTAAACAAGTTAGAGCCCATGAAACATCCACTAGGTTCAAACCACAACAACTTTTGCCTTCACCAAATCAAGCTACCCAAAAAGTAGTTTCCAAAAGCAACTGGTTTGCACCCTTCCTGACACTTTCAAGAACCCCAAATGGATTCATTGGATGCCAAATTCATCTTTCTTCACATTCCGGTGATAACAAGCAAAGACCCAATCCATCTCATGCTCCAACCAACTCAAACTTTCAGCAAAAGTAGTTCTGTCCTGGAAAGCCAAAAATCTTCTTGCCCACAAATTGACTTGGAAACCATATCAAAACTCATCATCACGAAGCAAACCTTATATCACTGGAAAGCTCCCTAAATTCCAACACAACTTGAATCACCTCCTAACTCCTCCTGTAGCTCCTGTAATGCCCATTTATCAAGATTGCTTTTAATCGCACCAAAGCGCCATTTGACCAGTCAACCTAAATGAAACATACTTGACCATCAAACTGTATCACCATGACTTGAAACTTCTTTGGACATCAAGAACAACTCACATTCGTCACATAATGACCATTTAGTTTGCAACTCCTTTGGACCACCTTGTCCCAAACTGAACTTCTTCAGAAATTGACTGTTTGAGTGGGGTCCACTCATCACTATAATCTCTACCATACCTTTCTAGAAAAGTTGGAGGAGTCTTCTACATGTTCCAATCATCATCCATGCACTAGAAGCAATTCGCCACATAGGAAGCAAATCTCTCAAACCGCTTTCAAGCTAGGGTTTCAAACTCATAACAAGTTTACCTTCTTAACATTCGTTCATAAAAACTTGACGATGAAATGACCTCATTCTTTTTGTGAAACCTTCTAAACTCAATGTAGAAACATCCTGAAAGCCACAAGGTCCCATGCAAAGCACACAATTTAGGGTGAGCACTAGAATTTGCAATTCGAGCTAGAAATGCACTTCTTCTTAACCCCGTTTTACTAAAAATGACATATCTTGCAAAATTCACATCATGACAACCTGAAATTTTGCCCACAACACAAGGACACACTCTACTAACATCTACAATCATCACCATTCCACAAATAACTCTCAATCTTTCTAGCCTATCTCATTTGCATAACTAGCCCTTAGGGTTTTGCACTATAAAAGCTAGGGTCAACTAAAAGAACACTATAACTCATCATGAAAACACTTCAAATGGTCCTAACATACCTGGTACATCATGATACAATTGAATACATGCATCCATGAGCTCATATAGCTCCATAACTCACTCTCATGCTATCTAACAACCATACTTGGTCCAAATAAGCACCTGAAACATAGTCACCAACCTGTATCTGCACCCTGAAGCTCATATGAGTGCCCAAACACTCTCCAAACATTCTCTCCATCATGCTAACATGCTTCTTAAGTAACCAAGAAGCTCATACAACCATGCACTATTACCTAGGCTAGCTAGGTCACTTGATTGGGCTTGCAAGAACAAACCATCCTCACTGAATCAACTTGTGCAACTAAAAGCATACCTGAATCTCCATGAGACATTACTTTGAGCATCATTTGACCCTACACCATCATCCACTTTGTCATTAATGAGGTTTTGCATCAATGACAACACCTATGCAGCAACATGTCAACAAGACTTTGGTCCTTGTCTAAAGTTACATTAATGTTGCATGTAGCCTAAATTGACAAGCTCCATGTTTAGTGCTTTGAACCTGCATCATGCCAAACTTGCACGACTGCTAATTTTATTAGGTACAGAGGCTTCTCATTTATGAACTTTAGACAGTAACATGGAATGTTGCTGAATGTCAGCTCATCCCTATGGATATTTTATAGGGCTACGCACTATTGCATCATGTGAAAAAAATAAAAAATAAAATAAAATATACACAACCCTATACCGTCTCCTTGTTAACTGGACAGCTTAGAATATGTTGATGAATGTTAGCCAGCCTTGATGGATTATGTATGGACAGATTACCTACAATTGCAATAATATAGAAAATAAAAATCAGACATCAGAATATACTACATATGATGAAATTAAGCACTTTTGATGTGAGAGATTATTATAATTTAGGCTGTAATTTTTGATGAATTTCTGTGGGCTTTGTATAACTTGCTGAGGTTCATAATCATTTCTTTCCCTAAGGATTTGTGTCTCCCATTAAGTAATTTGGGTTTTAGGTAGCCTCCCAAGATGTCATTTTGACCATATATGTATGCTTGCAAATAATACAGATATCTAGTTCAAGAAACAATTTATCGAGTTACTTGTATGGATTTTGTATGCCATATGATTCCCATCTCCCAAAGAAAAAGCTGAACACGCAGCAGTTGCACTCTCAGATACTAACTTTAAGTTCTAAAAACAACTCAATGGACAATGTTGACACCAGTCAGTGTGCGACGGAGATGGGATGGGTAAATGAAATGAGTAAGATTCTATGGGAAAGTGCACTAAAGGGGAGGTAGAAGAGACAAAAGGCTGGATTGGAAGAAAGACAATTGTGGTGATCTGCATGGAGCAGAATATGATGTCTGGTAGCATTGTACTGTTGATATAGAGACCTATGGAGCTCCAGGAGTTGGAGACAAAGATGGCTGAAGAGAGGACAGAATAAATGTGTAGATCAAAGTGGGAGCTTGTTGGAGATTTAGCAAAAGTGACTGAAGAGAGGACAGAAGAAATGTGTACAATGATGGTACTGAAATCTAACCTATGTAAAAGCGAATCTGGAATCAAAACAAAAATAAAATCAATTATTTTAATTTTTGAGCTTTTTTGGCAATGGCCACCCTTGTAAGAAAAAAATTAGTCTTTTTTGTCTTTAAAGTGATTTTGCAAGCAATTTATTGACTAAGACCCATTCTTGTGCTATGACAAGCTGTTAGTGGCTGCAAAACAATGGTTAGGCAACAAAATATCAATGATCTCAAGCAGCCCTAAAGAACTATGCTCAAAGGATGTTGTGATACTTGTGTGCGAGTAGAGATACAACATTTACATATAAATAAATGAATAACATTAATCAAGAGCAAATACTCAATAAAATCCATGGTTTTATCCTTTGAGACTAAGTAGCGATATGGGTAGGGGGTTTGGTACACCGATACAATGCTTTGCTTTTGGAGTACAGATACGGCTTTGGGTATGGCCGTACAAAAATATATAAAATATTAAAAATAGCCAAATAAGCAAAATTAACCATATAATATGCATAGAGTAAACAAAATAAGCTAATAACCACAAAACATACTGATAATTCAATGCCAAATGTCATGATATTCATTGGTCGAACTTAGAACAAGTACATTGTGCAAATGTTACAATGTATACACAAAAATCAAGATAAATCAGCATATTCATTATATTCATAATCATATTGCTTTCCAATGTCTTCATCAAGAGTATCAACACCTAGAACCACAAGGAGTAGTAGTGCTGCTCCCACTAGCTCCGCTCTGCAGGCTCCTTAAATTCCTTGGCAATTGTGTGGCACAGGATTAGCAAAAGGATGGAGTTTCAGCCCTAAGCAATTGAAAATTTGAAGGTGAAAGAAAATGTGCAATCACAATGAGAGGTAAATATTCAATGTGAGGTAGATATGTTGTTGTTTAAAAAGAGTTTGGGAACATCTTTTAGGGTTTAGAATGATTTTAAAATATTTTTTAAAGTCCATTTTTGACTTTTTAAAACATAAAACAATTTTAAAGACTGTTTTTCTGTCCGGGTCTGCCCAAGATAAGTTGGGATGAACAGGGCAGTGTGGCGTAGGATTAGCAAAAGGATGGATTTCAGCCCCAAGCAATTGAGAATATGAAGGTGAAAGAAAATGTGCAATCACAATGAGGGGTAAATATTCAATGTGAGGTAGATGTGTTGTTGTTTAAAAGGAGTTTGGGAGCATCTTTACGGGTTTAGAATGCTTTTATTTTTTTAAAGTCCATTTTGATTTTTTAAAACATAAAACAATTTTTAAGTCTGTTTTTCTGTCCAGGTATGCCCAAGGTAAGTTAGGACGAACAGGCGTCTTATGATGAACCCGGTTCTACCCGAGTCTACCCTGTCATACCTTGTGCATACCACCCACTGATGAACTGGACCCATACCGGTAACCGATACATATCGTACTGGGACCGGTCCCCTGCAGGTGGTTACCTGGCTTACGTAGCTTTGAGAGTGAGGTGATGTGTGTAATGTCTAGTTTGGAGATTGCTGTTAAGGAAATCATTGAAACTCTGTTGTTGGTCTATGAGAATTTGGAGTCCAGACAGACGGAGGAATGGAGGGCAGCTGTGTGGTGCCTATGACACCCCGATAAAGTGCTTCTCATGCCCCCTCCAAATTCTGCTCCCAGTTGATTGAATAAATATGTTGTACAAGTTAAAGGGGTGGTTTGTAAGGACCCCGGACAATATGTGGCTATGAAAGTTGGTTCTTGCAGCAAGCTTAAATTTTCACATTGCTCAGAGACAAGAATTCCAGAGATGGTTAAAATGACATGTGAAGGTTGTTTGCCTCAATCAATTCCATCCCGAGGTCTGGTGCGGGTATCGGAGCATACATTGACAAACAGAGTGGCCGGTGTAGGCATTAGAAGCCCCATTAGAGGGAAAGCGACGATGGCTTGAGGAGACTTTTAGAAGGTGTTTGTGACATGCTTGATAATCCTATGCAGCTCCTGTCCTACACATAACAATGGCACAAAAAGATCCATTGTTGCAGACCAGGCTACATGGCTAGTGCTAATTGCTGACGAAGATGGCTGTTTGGAGAAATTGACGAAGGGAAAGAAGATTGTATTGCAGGAGGAAAGACCCGGTCATCTAACCAACTAGCTTCACATTTGTATTTAGATTACTTTTATACTTTGTTTTCTGGCTATGGCTACATATTGTTATTTCTGTGTATCTATTGCATGCAGTCTAATGATTATGCTAGGTGCAGTCCACACCAAGGAAGCACACAAACTCTTTCTGGTCTTTTTGTTCACTGTATTAAACCAGCTTTGATGTAATTTGACCTGGTTCGTGCCTACTGTAATTACTTTGATACTTTGTTTAAACTAGGCCTGATGTAATTTGGCACAGATTGGTTTTTTGGCAAATCAGGGCCCTAACAAAACCTGTTATAAAAGAAGCAATAGCATTCACCACATATGCATGAAATTATGAAGAGATGCCCAAAAATGATAGGTAAGATTCCAAAATTACTTTATACTAAAATAAGAAAGCAATGTGACTTCGAGGGGCAATCTCCCAAATGCTTAAGCCAAATCTGATTGCACAAACGATAGTGTCCAAATGAAAATCTAACACCCATTTATACCTCAATTAGGTTGGGAGAACCCCATAACCCCTAATGTAGTCAATTGCTAGAATCTAGAAACCTCTACTTGATTAATACAAAGTGTTTTCAAAGGAATATACCTCTCTTTTTGCTTTGGAGCGTCCATATTTTCAACAACGTTTTCAGGATATCTATTCAAAGACACATCTCTCTTTAACACTCTCATTAAAACTACTACTTATGGTTCAAAGGTTTGAGATCCTAGGTTAGGTTGTACTGATTGGGCGCACATTGAGAAGGTACGGGCTATCATGCGTCAATGTTTGATCTATTGTTAATAAATGGTTCCTTAATGCATCATAGAATCAAAATTTGCTGTCCAATCTTTGTTTGAGAATTTTTTATCTTTGTAGTCATAGATTCTTGGGTGGTTCAGCCTCAAGTCGAGAGAAATATCCATATTTAGCCTTTTTTTAGAGAGGGTTGCTTTTGCGGGTAACATTGGATGACTACGGTGTTGGTATTTTGAGACTGATTTGCTTCCAGGCTTTCAAAATTTGTACCATGGGTATGCTTGGATGACTATGGTATTGATATTCAGATACCAAATTTGCTTCAAGTCTTTTAGATTGTCCATAGATTAGTTTTCTCAATTTAAATACTTCTTGGATTGCCCCTCCTTACCTTGCAAAGGGTGAAATTAGTAGAGTTATCCCTTGGATCTCTCCCCATAGTCCCCAACCATGAGTATTTCTTGTATATTGTTGATGGCACCACCATTCATCCGAGGAATCGCCAACATCATTGGTTCGCATAGCCTTCGATTTGTTTTATCAACCGAGGTTGTGTTCCCTCTAGTTGTAAGTTGAGACTAACTGCCATACTCAACACTCAACCTTTGTGTTCATGGCCTCCCTAAACCTTCTGATCCCTTATAGGCAGGTCATGCACTCTTGTGTGAATCTTTGGACTTGAAAGATATCTCCCTTAACAAAGCTTGGAAATTGTTGGACAACACCCTTGTTATTCAATTCCAAATTGTAGAAGAGTATTTGCAAGCTCTTAAGCAAAAAAGAAACTCGTTGCCTCTTGCAAAAATTCTATGTAGATGTAGATCTCACAAGACTCGAGGTGGAGCTTCGAGAAGCTTGTATCCATGTTGAAGCTGCCACGGAAAGAAAACAAGCGAGTTATTAGAAACTGTAGTGCTACCATTCACGATTCTCCCTTCTTGGGTGGACACGCCTAGACCATCAACATAATGATGACCTCTCGGTCTTGGTGGGTGGTGGTGGCATCTCCATTGCTTGTTGGAACTGCAGTGGCACTATTTTATCTTCTCCAGGTACCTTCTAGGATGTTATTGCTTCACAGGATCTCATCTTCCGTACTGAGATTCATGAAAGCCTCGAGTAGATCTCATCTTCCTTAAGTAGGCATGGGGTACTCACGGGTTTCAGATTCTCATCGTGAGACCCATAGATCAGGGGATGTCTGTGATTTAAGTGGCGTGGCTTGCATCATTCAGGATAGCCTCGGGTTCAAAATTTCACTTATGGCTTATGATAATCACTTTAGATACATGTGGTTGTAGGTTCAGAGGGGTCTACCTTTTCAAGACGTCTTCATAGTTGTATGCTACCTCGCCCCGCCACAGTTCCATTTATCATTCACGTTGATGGGGACCTATACCTTGACCTCGATCCAAATATCTCTCAATATTCCACTATTGGTGATATCATTCTTTTAGTAGTTTTAGTGCTTGTACGGGGAACCTTCGACGCTTATTTATGACCTTGGACAGGATGAGTTACATCTTCATGAGTTGGATATAGAGGAGTTTGGTCTATAGAGAGCATCTACATGACAACAATACTATAGTACAACCTAAGGGGAGACACCTTCTCGGTTGAGTGAATCTCGAGCCTACATTCTCAATGGGCTTCCTCACTTGACTTTGGTAAATTCACTTGTTTTCCCCATGTTGGTGATGTGAGTGTCGTGGACTATGTTCTCACCAGCACATCCCTCATCCCCATTCCCCTCAACTCCCCCTTGTTGGCCATGCCATTTTGACGTTCACCCTCCACATTGGTTCTCTCCCCATCCCTTACTTTTCCACCCCACCCCCAACATTAAACACACCACAATCCACTTTGATGATGACTACACCCATTAACTACGTTGCCGTCTCTCCCTTCTCATGTGTGGGTTTTACTCCCTCCCTCTTCCCACCCCTGATTCCATATATACGTTCTTACGTCAAACCCTTTAGGACACTGCCCTCGACTCTTGTCCCTACACTATACGTTACCCTAGATCCCCTTCCCACCATTGATCCTACCCCATGAACCAAGGTATGATGATGAATGTAAATCCCTTCATCAAAAAATTCGGTTTTCCCTAGCCAATGACTTTCCCTCCATATCGCCCCTCCATAAAGAGTACCGTTGTCTTCTCTGACGTATGAAATGGGAGTTTCTTAAATCTAGACGGCTTGCACTCCTTGCTGATCACCACCACTCACCTAAGACCTTTTGGCATACTCTTCTCTTGAGAAAAACTATAATTTCCGACATCACAACCCGATGCATGGGTCTCCCACGCTATTTCTCTCTATGATATTGAAGACCATTCTATTATCACTGCCCCCACTCCTTTGCCATTCTCTTCTACCTCCTCCACTCATTCATTTAAGAGAGCTATATTGAAATTGTGCACCATGAAGTAGCGGATTGCGAAGGTATCCAAGTTATATTCATCAAATATGGTGTGGATTCCCTTCCCTTTCCCTTTCCACACTCTTTAGTGAGGTGTTGTGTTCTGGGGGTTTCCTCAAGTAGTGGTCCCAACACATCGTTCGCCCTATTTATAAATTTGAGGGTCTCTCTATCCTCGACAACTACATGTCTACTATGATTGGGCATATTGGTGTCACTCAGATTTCACCCTGAAATCTGCGACTACCCTATCCGAAAATTTTTCGTACTTTTAAAATAACGGGTCGTTTGTTGTTTTTATTGCCTGAAAGTTCTGTATTGCGTCAAAATAATCCCAAAGAACCATATTAGCCTTTTTCGCCAAATACCCAGATGCCCAAAATTGTTTTATTCTGTCGTCGGGATTTGTCTGCGGGAAATTTGTATTTAATTATTTTGAGCCCCGTATGAGGCTATTTGCGCTCTGTTTTAACTCCATTATGAGCGAATATGTTATTATTCCTATGTACCAGAAGGATTTTAACTTATTTTAAGTTTTGGGCTTTATTTGTAACTTTTGGCAATTTTTCGTGTTTTTGTGGTGTCCCGTTTTGTTTTCTGTGAAATTTCTCTGGAGCAATTCCCTCGCCGGGTAAGCCCGATTTTTGGCCTGGAGCAGCTGGAAAACATATACGCACATTATGCCCGGAGGAAGTCGTCATCGGAGGTCTGGATCACTGGGAAAAAGCGAAGTCGTGCACAGAAAAGCCCCTGCGGGGATGGGCGCATTTTTGGAAAACAAAGGATTTAAGCTGCAATGGGAAAAATATAAGCCGCAGGCAGGGTGAGAATTTTATACCTGCCTGGCAGGGTACTTTTTCCGTGTTATAAAAATCACTTGAGTGGATCACGGGATTTTGGTGCCTGCCTGGCAGGGTAAAGCATCCCATTATCAAAAATTCTTAAAAATAGAATTACATGTGCAAAAAAGTGCGCCCCCTTTGGTGAGAGATTAAAAGGATTAAAGTTGATTATTTTTATTAATCTTTCTTCTCAAAAAGTGCACCCAAGTTTGGAGGAGGTCAACAAGTCAAAGATGAAATAAAAGAAAGGAGTTAAATGAATTAAATTAAATTTATTTAATGGCTGCCCTCTTCTTCTCAAAAAGTGCGCCCCATTTGGGTATTATTTAATGTTTTTTGAGGCATTAAAACATCAAATTAATTTCTATTTTCAGTGGCTATGGTCAAAGCACATTGTGAGGCTTGAGTGAAGTGCTGTGTGAAGGATTAAATTGGATTAATTTAATTTATTGGATGGCTGTCCTTAAACATGCTATTTTTAAAAGAGAAAAACATGATTTTTAATTAATTAATTGCCTTTAATTGTTAGGGCAATTATTAATTATAGAATTGTGAAGGTTATATAAGCATGGGCAGCCATATGGGTGAATAATTTAATTCACAGGTAAAGAATTGCAGCCAGGAGGAAAAGTGCGCCCCCATTAGAGGAAGGATTTTGTTCAGACAAAGTGCTAACAAGGCTAAAAGCTTCCAGATTTGGCGCATGCTTTGGAGAAGGTTGATCTTCGTCTGCATAGTTGTTTTCACAGGTGTTACAGGAGCTCAGGTGTTGATTGAAAGGATTCATGCTCTCTTTATGTGCAAATTAAACACCAATTTTTGGGGCAGCAGGCTTGAAAAGTGCAGATTTTTATAATTTAAATTCACTATTCATGCTCCGGTGGCCATTTTTGTCTGAATAAATTGCAGGAATTCATTACAGGTGCTTTACAAAAGAAAAGGAGTTTTTATCAATGTCCAATACATTGCAAATATCCTCCGAATCTGAAGAATTGTCCAGATCTGCACCAGTATTGAAGAAATCCGGCCAAGTTAGAAGAAAAAGAATTATTCAGACAAAGATAGATAAAGCCATGGCGAAAGGAGATGAAAAAGAGAGCACGATGGATTCATGCATTGCTTCCAAACTTTCAGACATAGGAGACACAGATCTAGGCCCAGAACCTCTTTCTGATTTGATTGATAGATCCAGAGCGGGAAAGACTTCACTCATGCGTGCGGTCAAAAGTAGCGGAATTATCCGAGCTGCAGCTTTCCCATGTACAGCCCAATTGCCAGAGTTCGTAATGGAGTGTGCTAGATCTTATCATCCTTCATCCAGATCAGTGCGTGATGTTGCGGGAAAGACAATAATTCGTTTGGATGCGGAATTCATCAATTATTGTCTGAAGATTCCAGTGCGAAAGGTGGTGACTTCTATTAGCATTCAGGATGCTGACAGTAGATGGGAGAAACATAGAGCTGATTGCGTGAGCATAATGAATAGCCGGTTCATGAACTCTTCCACGGTCCCAATTTGGTGCGGGAGGCGAGATGATGTTGTCAAATTGCTATGCGCAGTTGAATGGCGAAGCGAATGCCTATACTTTTCGTACATGGATGTATGCTTTCATCAGACCATGAAATCAACAAAGTTGATTCTATAATCAATTGGTGGGAAATTAGAAGAAGCAACATCGGTGAGCAACTTCGAACGTGAAGCGTACTTTCAGCTTCAAGATGACTTCGTACTTGGTATATGTTGCAGCTTCACAGGGTGTCTTTTCCAAGCTGGATAGATGTGGTGTTCTTTCCAAGGACCCCATTTTCGAGTGCTACCCACGACCATGTGACTGCGTGCGAGAAGGACTTCAAAGTGATCAACGATGACTTCTACGATTTCATCTGCGCAGCTGACAAAGACTTGAAGACTCACAGGGTAAGCAAGGAAGCGTGGGAAGCAGTGTCCAAGATTGGCAGTTTATTCATCCAGTTTGCAGATTTCACATACCTTAGGGTTACGGGCTTTTTTGGAGAACCTATAAAGATGCCTGTATCCAAGTGATAGATTGATCGCCATGGAGTCGAAAGCAGCAACTCGTAGAGTTACACGACCTTCAAATTGAAACGACACAAGTCTACGGGCTTCTTCCCAATCACCGTGGGATATTACAATGCGTCAAGCATTCACAGAGCTCAAGGGATGGAAGCACAAATGTTATTCGAATATGAGCAAGAGCTTTTCCCTGCACGGCTTAACTTCGATCCATTTGGAGTAGCCAGGAAGACAATCTCCCAGGAGTACGCACATGTGCCTTCGTTAGAAGATTTCTAGATGAAGTGCAGAAGTGAGTACGAGGTTAGAAAGAAAGATTTCAGCAGGCTATCAGCAAAGCAAGTGTTCGACTTTGGACTAGCGCGGATACCTGCGGATCTTAAAGATGATGGGAACGTGGTACTTGACACTTACCATCAAATGGGAGGAGATAAAGCTATCTTGCGCAGATAACATCGAGGCCGCCATTCAATCAAGAAAGATTTGGAGAGTGTGTTGGTGAATACTTCGAACCGGTTGCTAACGAAGGGATATTGCCTTGATGAAGTATTGATGAATCAAATCATGGGCAACTTCGGCGCAGGAGATTCCCTCAAACGAAAGCATGAAGGAGAAAGCAGCAGAAGGTCCGAGAAGTTGAAAGTACACAGAAGATCTCAAGAGAAAGAGAAGACCACTTCTACGACCATAGCTTTGGCTCCGATTTCGCCAAGCACCGAGTAAGATCACCAACTATTGCACCGCGCGCAAAGAGGATGCTTCCATGCCTTCATCAAACGGCGACATTCGTTTTCTCTCCGCAGACCCACGTTCTGCTCAAAGCACCCGCTCCAGAGGAGATGTCAAGCTGCAGATGACGGAGTTCGAAAAGCTTTGTCCTGGATGTTTGAGAAGATGGCAGCCATGACACCGTGGCACTTTCTCGACGGAGAGGATGCAGAGCGGGAGATGGTAGTGCACTCAAGTGATTTCTTACTCCTCGAGAAATAACTTCTCGGGATGGTTAGCTTTTGCAGTTGGTTCCTAAGCAAGAGTAGAGATGAACTTAGAGGAACATGACTTGCAACTACTATAGGATCGAGCGAGAAGAGACAGAAGGCCTAAAGTTGCTAAAGCAACTTCTAGGTTGATCATCAAAGATCTCGGGAGAGAAGTTTTTTGAGATATCAATTCCAACGGAAGGAAAGATAGAAGAGGAGCTCACTACAGAAGATGTGACGGTGACCAAAATACCACTCGGCCAAGCTACCACTAAAGGATTGAAGCAGACACGCAAACGCTTTGGATGCTTTGTTCCTTAGGCTCGACAAAGTGAAAAGGCGGAGAAAAAGAGCTGCAGAAGCAAATATCTCAATTATGTGAGATCATAGCCAAGGTTGCTAAACCTTCCATTCACCCATTTCAGAAAGCGGTGAGTGATCATCTTATGCAGAAATGGAAGATGCAAGCAATCAAGTAAAGGCTATTGACGAATGGAAGGATTTGATTATTCGCAAGCTTCTCGCAGGCAACTTGGGAAGTGCCACCCGCTTTAAAGGTTATGAACGATGCAGCAAATCAACTAAAGCAACTGATGGAAAGCATAAAAGGCATGAATACAGTTGCAGAGAGTAACCTGAGTATTTTGGCCGAGATCAACAAGCTGCCGGGAGATGTATTGGTTGCAGAACAAATTGTACCGGATGGATCAGTCGAGAAGGGGAAGCAGCTAGAGTTTGCAGTATCTTTCCGCTTGGAAATCTGCAGAGTTTTGCTGAAAAGGATGCAGGCACTTGAGAGTAGAACATCAGATTTACCAGATAGTATCATTTCTTTCACTGAGGAAAGAGTGGATGGAGGTGTTACTTCATACGTGCGGATTGTTTCTAACGAGGTGCATGATTCCCTGGAAGGTTCTCTTTTGATGGTGCAAAAGAGAATTGATAAAGCTACCAAGCCTTTCACGATGAATTCTATCAATAGATTGGTGGCGCTGCAGGCAGACATTGCGAGGTTCGGGCCGAGTTTGAAAGAGGTGGAAGCATGCAAAGAAAGTGTTGAATGAAGGGTCTTTGCATTCAGACAGAGAAGGAAGCAGTGGCTAAAACAGATGGAAGGATGCTGAATTATATGTTCGACAAGTATATCAGATATCAGAACAAGAAGAAGATGTAAACATTACAGCTGGCATGACTTCTTCTATTCTTTCTTCTTCTATTTTCTATGTTCCCGGATGAAATTGTAAAACTTCTAAGTTATTGGTTTTGCAACCATTACTTGAAGTCATGTGGAACCATTCTATTAGTTAAGTGATACATGTGTCACTTAAGAAGAAGTTAGTTGAGGATGATTGCCAAATGTCATCTTTACTTGTTGTTCATACTTTAGTTCAGTTTGAGTCTTCTATTTGTACTTTCCCTCCTACATTCTATAAGTAGGAGAAGAACCTCCGGGTTAATGATCGATCAGAATTTGTAAGAAGCAATCTTGTGTTCTAGACTTTGTGTTGAACCCCTGAGAGCCACTTGTTGCAGAGGAATACAAAGAAGCAGGTTTCCGGAGAACTTTGTGTCACGGCGTACTGTGTTTCTTGCTTTTAAATCTTTAGATCTTTTAAGTAAACTTTGTGTTATTGTAGATCTGGATCTAGAGCTGCCTTTGCTTTATAATTCTGTGTGTTCAAATCTATTAAGTTTCTTCTATGTGCATGCAATTAGCTCTGCTATCTACTAATTGGGATGCACATCTTCCTCATTTCTTCTCTGTAATTCCTTTACTTTCTTCTTCTATAATTTTCCTTTCTTAAACAGCTGCTTACTTGCTGCAGAACTTCTTAGTTATGGTTCATGAACTAAGTAGTTAAAGTAAAACCCCCTGATAGATAATAACACATTTATATTGACAAATCTGACATGGGAGCCTCACCGGTTAAATGAGGGAGATTTATCTCATGACTGCCTAGGTTTGATGCTATGCAGAAAATCTAGCCAACACATACATATGCCAATTTTTTTCCACGGTATTTAACATGCCGATGTCGGTGTTCTTGGAAAGGAATAATATCGAGCTAGGGGAAAACTAGCTTTAGGAGGGACTATTAGACTATTGACCATATGTTTACATCCCGAGTTACTATTGAGGAAGTTCGTGCATAGGTCCTCTAAAATTTTGTTGTATTATTGACTTCCGAAAGGCCATTGACTTGATTTTAAGACACTTTTCCAAAAGTTGAGAGATATTGACATCTTAGATTCTTTGATTACCATCGTTTGGAGGCTTTATGGGATAGTTATTGGATAGTTTTATACTTCTCACCATTTCTCCGATTTTGTGAAGAGTACTGTACATGAAAAAATTGACACGTACTCGACTTCTCGAGGTCAGCCGAGACAATTGAAATATGGAAAATGATGCGAGGATGAGAGATGGAACGTGGCAATGAAGATAATAGGGGATGGTAAATATGGTGAGGGTGAGAATGGCTAAGGATCGAGATTTAGTGGGCGAGCGACTCTTGGTCGATCAACTTGCAAGTACGAGTCTTGTTCGTCGAGGACAAGAAAATCTCTCCCTAACTCTATGTGTGAGATGCTGCAATATAGGATAATTGTTGCATGCAATTCCCGATCTATATCAGTTAGGCCGAAAATACTTCAACCAGGTTGATAGACTGTTGGGAAGTGTCCATTCGTCTCTAGGTATTCCTCTCTAGAGAGGGTCATGCAATAATGTGAATGATGTTGAATAATAACCAAGGTTTGCATGTCTAAGATAGTTTGTTTGTTCGACACAGAATTGCTTAGTTCTGAGATAAATATTCATTAAGTAGAGCTTTGAGTTGACTAATAATCAATGGAGGTAAGGGAGTAGAGCGAAAAACCAATGCACCCAAGTGACTAAGTCTGTCTCCGATAATGATTAATGCTTGGTGGATTGATAATGGGTTCAAAGATTCTTATACGAGCTTGAGCCGGGCCAGGAATGGGCATGTGTGGGAATCAACTCGTGAGAAAGAATGAGAACAAAGAAGGGCTAAAAGAGAATCGAGAGGCTAATATCGAGTATTGTGAGTTCTAATAGTAATGTTTGTTGTTTTTGTTTTGATTCTAAACTAACTTAAGATCCAACAATGAATAAATAATTGAAAGGGAAATTTAAATAAATTAAAAGAAAGAAAGACAACTTCTTTGATTTATCAAACTCACTCTTAATTAATTATTCAATAAAATAAATAAACTATTTTAAAACTTTCTTTTTGGTATTTTCATAGATTTGAACTTTTCGAAGAATGAAACTAAATTACCAACTAACTAATGTTTTTGATCTTTTTCAACTATTTGGAATGTCTAGGAAGCTAATAAATTAAAGAAATAAACAAATAAATGAAGAATTAATCTATTGCCTCTTTTGACAGAAAATGTAAAATAAACTAAACAAAGAATAACCAGGTATAGTTATTCCTCTATTTGCGGGATTTTAAATACCAGACTAACTGAAAGCTTTTGCAAGTATAGACATGGCATTTAACAATTAATGGAATAAAAACCTCCTACGATAAAGTTTCTGCCTTTGGTCACAAGAGGGAAGCTTCTCAAAAGCTATTTCCCTTTTTCCGGACAAACTTTCCTCACGAACTGCTTCTACTTTAACCGAAACTATAAAAGATAATAAAAGATCTGTAGATTTGTAGATTTCTACACTTCTATCTCTAATCCTTTCCAAGCAAATCCACAGAATAGGTTGAGAAGTGATTATCCGTGATAGAAGGTCATGTTAGTAGAAATTTAGGAAATGATTGAAACTACATAAGATGCTGGGAAAAAAATAAAATAGATCTTATTTTCTCAGGTGTGAATGTAACTAACTTTTCAAGATTTTAACAAATAATGTAACAAAGCTTAAAGAAATTTAAAGACACCTCCAACTTGGTCACTACAATATTGTGGCAGCTTGTCCCAATGTTGTTGGGGTGTTTCCTTTGTCTCCTTAGCTTCAAGCTCCTTCTAAGTTGCAAAAGCCAGTTGCTTCGGGTGAGCAGAGTAATAAATGGCAGTGAGGAACCAAAAAAAGAGAGCTGGCTGGTTTGGTATGAAAATGGTGGCTAGAATTGAGCAACAAGAAAGCTTAACAAAGAAGCTGGATGTCAACCACAATGACCTCTTCAAAATTCAACAACATAACACTTCTAAACCTCAAAAATGACCAACCCATGAAACGTTCGAATGAGGAGCATTTGTAAGCTACTGGGAAGGAAGAAGTCATAATACACATGTCAAATTAGGAGTGACTTAGCATATGTGGAAGAAATCAAGCTGCTTATTTTTTAAAGAAAGGTAGAGGAAGTGAAGACGAAGAAATCAATCGCCTATTTTTTTAGCAAAGGTGGAGGAAGCAAAGACGGTTTTAGCAAGCCTATTCTTGACAAAGTAAACTTGGAGAAACACGAATCGCAATCAAAACATGCATTCGAAAACACGTGTTTTTGTTTTGCTTTTCACTGGGACAAAACCGCCCGTTGATAGACCCATAGCTCAAAAAAATTGTTATTGGTAATTAGTCAAGGACAAAATTTGACTCGGTAAATCAGGAATCGGTGATTTCTCGACAATTTATTGGCATTAATCGACAACTTTATCGCTACTTTAAAAACATTTAAATTCATAAAATACGCTTAAATTAAATGTAAAACATTGTTAAATGACATGAGAAGTGAATGTATAGATTCATAGAATGCCATAGGCCCATAAATATATTTTCACAACTTCACACAAACAAAAGTTACATATTAATAAACCATACGCTTAAGGTAAAAGATAGACACAAAAGACTGCAGACCTAAAATATGTTTTAATATGCCAGTACATGGCGAGACGGTCACAATTCACAGTCACACAATCCCAATCTAGACCCCTAGGGATCGAGATTTGGGGGAAGATAATGAGACGAGAATTAAATATCCCAACAATGGCTAAAAGACAGAGAGACGAGAAATCGTAGGAGGCTTCAACGTTGAATTTCCATAGTTGATCATGCCCATTCGTATGTTATCATGCCCTAACTTGTAAACAATTCTCGATCCATGAACAATTAATGTAAATTTGTATGAGCAATGAAGTTGAACATTGATAATAAATAAAAACAAATGTATAATAGTAAAATAAAGCTAATCGTGGTCAAAACCCTAGCATAACACGGGGGATGAATTAATGTAGGAGAAAGTCAGCCCTAAATGCTTTGAAATGAACTTTTAAAAAAAAAAAGTTTTGACGTTTTATACCTAAGAAACGATTTTCCACGATTTTCAAACCGATTTTCCACTATTTTCCTTGAAATTTCTTGCTAGAAATCACCAATTTATCGGGACGGAAAAAATCATGATTTTCCGAAGATAAATTGTTTTCCTCTAAAGAAACGATAAATCGCGATTAACCACCGATAATTCGGGATTTTTCGTATCGAGGAGGATAGGCCGGGTCATTTACAATGATTGCCGACAAAGGGAGATTGGCCGTTGTGTCCTGGAGAGGAAAACAACTGGTTTTCAAAGCCTGAAAACATGGAGCGAGGGGTTTTCCAAGTCAAAGGGAGTGTGCAAGAGAAAATGGCAGGGATCTAGATCTTGTTCTCATTTTTTAAGTAGCTCTATCATCATCGGAGACATGTTTCGTCAAGTGTTCCACTTTGTGTAATTTTGGGTTTTATGCAGTACCATTGGGGTCATGAAAGGCTGTCCACTCTCTTTGACCCTCTTGAACATTTCTTTTGAGGAGTTGTAGGAGTTTCTTCGGCTACATACCCATTTAGATGACGGTTGTATTTTGCATGAGGTGGTTATAGCTATCCTTCTTTTCTTTTTTTGTCGATGATCTTGTCCTTCTCTCACACTTTATTGAGGGCTTACAGCGACAACTTGATGCCCTTGCTCATTTTTGTGATCTTTGACAACTTGTGGTCAACCTTAGTAAAACTAAGGTCATGATTTTCAATATTCCAAGTGCTCTCTCTCCAAATTTCAGTTTTTCTACAAAGAGGAACTTCTAGAGATCACATCGACCTACACATACTGGGGGTCCAATTTTTTGGTCCATCCTTTAACATGAGGTTTGCCTCGCACCCGTAGTTTTGCAAGGGGCATGCCTCTCTTTTTGTCTTGGAGCGTTAGTGTTTCCAGATCCACTTCCAGGACATCCCTTCCAAGTTACACCTTTTTGATACAATCATCAAACCTACAATTTTATATGGTTCAAAGGTTTGGGGACCTAGCTTGGGAGCCATTGATAAGGCCCATATTGAGAGGGTCCAAACTCTCATGCTATAATGCATGATCCATTATAAGTGGATAGTTCCTCAGTGCGATCTTTTTGTGTTGAAGCGTCGTGTTCTAGATCCACTTTGAGGACATCCCTTCCAAGTTACACGTTTTTATACAATCATCAAGCCTACAATTTTATATGGTTAAGAGCTTTGAGGATCTAGATTGGGAGCTGTTGATTGGGCTCATATTAAGAGGGTCCGAACTCTCATGCTACAATGCATGATCCGTTGTATGCGGATAGTTAGTGCATCATCAAAGCTGAACTTTCTGCCCAACCGCTATGCCTTGAGACTATCTTCAAGCTTACTTTCAACATCCACAGACTCAAATCCTTGGGGACCATAGTTTTGGGCTATAAGAGATATCGATACTCAACACTTTGCTCTTTAGATAGGTCCCCACTAGATGCCGACATTGTTGGTAGGCGAGGTAACTCCTTTCTATTGGCATCTCCTAAAATTAAAATATCCCTTATGGGATACCACTCAAAAACACACAATATATATATGGCAGCAAAATAAATTTCTGATTTATTGCAGAAAATACCCAGAAAATTGCAGCGAACTAGTTTTGATTTAAACTCACAAAATACTTGTTCAAAACCCTTGAAAATTTGCAGAGAGCTTGCTAATAATAAAACTAACACTAGGAAAATATTTTTGGAATTTTTCAGATAATAAATCACTGCCAGAAAATTACAGAATGCCCTAGGCAGCTGGAAAACTTCAAAAATTAATATCTCTCCAAATACAAGTGCAAAAATTCTGAAAATCTGGAAATAACTTCTATTAATAATGTAAATGAAACCCCAACCTCCAGATCCGGTAGCCGCACTTGGGAAACCCTCCAAAAATAGCAGTGAAATCCAAAAGTGGGTCGCTACCCTAGAAAAGAGGCCAAAAACCCTCTGAAAAGTCTTCAAAAATGGCGCCCAAACCTGCCCTTATCGCTGCAGCCAACAACTGATCTGAAACCCTTGATTTTTCTTCACAAAAGGCCCAAAAATCCTCAAAACCCTTCTCTCTGGAAGCTCTGAAAATTATCTCTGTAAAACAGCCCTAAATCAACTCCAAAATGACAAGTTAGGGTGGATCTCTCACCACCGAAGAATGCCCTGCTAGCTAGGGATGGATCTCTCACCACCGAAGTTAGGGTCCCTATGGGATCTTACTCCACAAGTTGGAATTTTGCAAGCAGCAGTTGCACAATGAGAAAAATATGAGAGTATGCAAGTGTGTCTTCCCTTTCCTCCCCAAACTCCTTTTATAATTTTTCCAAAGCAACAAGAGGCCCAAATGGCCCTAATCGACCCCCTCTAGAAAGGACCAACAAAACATAAAGTAACTTAAGTTACTTTACCCCCTTCAAGTCGCCATAGGACATAAGTGACCCCAACGCAATATTATAACATTAAAGTGTTATGAGGCCCCCTTAACGACAAAACATAACATCTAGTCCCACCAAGTCACTTTATGCTCATGTCAACACAAAATTATAACAAATGCACTAGGTGGTAATAGATATTCATACCCAATAGCCCTCAGAGTCCTTAGCCCCTCGGGTATGACCAAGGCTAAGACGAATGAAAAACCTCATAGGCTATCTGCTCGGAATTGGGGACATTACATCTCCATTAATAGACTACCCACTCTCATGTACTCCCTAGACGCCCCCTCGGTGTCCTTACCGCAAAGGCAACTACTTTACATGTCTTAGGTACTTTTGTTGTTTTGCTTATGGGATTCTCTCTTCCTAGAAATTTCTATTGTTAACTTTGGTATCTTTGAGTAACATTAACCTACTTTTGGTTATCTGTGGACATTAATATAATTTCTTTCTTTCTGCTAGGTGGTAGGATTTGTTTTCTTTGGAAGTGGAAATATATACTTTGAGATATGGTGGAGACATCAAGGTTTGACCAAAGCCCAAGGAGGTTCCCCAACTACGTTTTTCCCTTATTCCCATTAGATGTGCTTGGCCATTTATGTTTGGGAGTTTGGTCTTTCAAGTCAGACTTTATAGGAGACTCGTAGGACTACTAGGTTGATTAGCTCCTCCTTTTTCCTTATTTGAGCCTTGGGAGGTGTCAAGCAACTCTGGATACTGCAGTTTTAAAAATTGGAGACATGTTAGTGAGAGTGCATTTTCATAAGTTGCCTCCAAAGTACACCACTGTTATTGTTGCATCAAGCATTGGGGATCAAATTCTCTTTGATTTAGGGAGCCAACTAGTTCACCTCACTCACACTCCAAGTTACGGGTGGAAACATGTTTTACCAAAATTTTCTCTCCTTCTAGAGGCTAGTGCACCATAAATTTTATGAGAGGTTCTATAGGGACCACCTTGCTTCCTCCTATGGCTGCCTAGCCAGACACTCTGAGCGTAAGTCATTTTGCTATAGATATAATTATATTTTGTAACAAACCATTTTTCCTGATTGATGATGGAGCTGTTGCTCCGTTTACTCCAGACTTTGTTTTAGATTAGTGCCAGTTGTGATCTCTAGTGCTGGCCTTGAGATTCAGTTTTTGTCAACTTCTTTCATATTGTTATTTCTATACGTATCATATGGCTTTATCCTTTCTGACTTGGTTCATCCCCTTTAGTTTGGGTCTTTCTTTATTTGTGTCAGTGACTTTTCGGTACTTGGAGTCATTATCAACACTTCTACTTGCAATTATAACTTCTTGTACTTGCATGTCCCCTTGAAGAACTTTGGTCATTCATGGACATTGACATAAGTCATTTCATTTTTTCTTATATTGTTTTATCAGAAACAAATTTGCGGCATCAGATAAAAGATAAGGAAAATTGGATGCAAGCTCATGAAAGCCATAACGGCCATTGGTGTCATGCACTGTTGTCCACAAATAGATCTTACATTTTGTAGTTCAGGTGCAGACCAGATGTTTGGTCAGGCTGTCAACCTTCTTTCAGCCATGGCAAATACAAAATGCCTAACATTTCAAGTAATGCATGAAACAAATACGAAGGAAATTGTTGTCACAGATGTCAACTGAATTGTTTCGCATGTCGAGAGCCTTAGTGATCATTTTTAGGCATTTTGCTAATTCTTAATGGATTTATCTTTTGTCTTCAAGGAAATTTATGTAACTTTATAATTGATGTTAAATTTTCTGTTAGATATATGTCTATTCCTTTGTTATTACTGTTGCTTGTATAGTCTTAACTCTTGCCATTCTGTGTATCAGGGATTTTGAGAAGCTCGAGAAGCATTTCTTGTCCCCTTTGGTAGAAATGCTGGCTCCTATAGCACATTTACGCGTGGAGAGCCAGGTTAATATTTTTTATGAAAGAACACTTAAATTTATGTTATTCCAAAAACTTACTTCTGCTAGTTCCATAATAGAGAATGCAAACTGTTGTTTACTTCATTGTGATATGCGATTATATCAGATTTGGATAGATAATCTCATACTTGTCAACATACAGGTTCTGTACCATACTCCAAAAGCAGCTCATTCTTACTGGGACGAACAGTTAGCAAGCTATGTTTTTCATGTCAAGGATCTCCCTCTTTGTATGTTCTTTAGAACCACTACCAATATTTTTTATTTATTTAAAATATTGTATTGATGTTACATTTTGCAATACAAATAGTAGAGTTTCAGGTCTTTAGTTAAAAATGATCTTCATGCACCTAGCTCCATTAAGCATTATTTAAATAATTTAATTAACTATCACATTCTTCTAGAAAGTTAAGTTTTTGTAACTATGCAGTTTAAACTAAGGCATGCCACACTTATTGTGCAAGAATGATATAAGAACTGGTTTTAGATTTGCATCGACTGCGTTGAGTCAATCCCTGTTTTATAACTTTAGTTTTTGGACGTTTCTTATCATTTCACTTCAATTTTTTTTTGGCTTACACACACACACACACATCTATATCTCCTCTGAATGAAGCTTTGCTGATTCAAATATTGCAGGTAAACTCTAATGAATGGCATTTGGATACATCTGTTGCTGCTGCGGGACGTTCTAAGATTTTGCAATTTGCAATGTATTTTCACTTTTCATTCTCTTTTCTTAGTTCTATTGAGTGTTTAGATCTGTGATTCTGCTGTTAAGAGTATTTTATTGTGGATGATGGGTTGGCCCTTCTTTTCAAGCTTTGTCTGAAAACATAAATTCAATGTTTGAGGGTGAAGCTGTTGAGAATCATGTAAGGTACCGCTAATGATATTAAAGTGCAGCAGCATAAGGTGGCATGGTCATTAGGAAATGATTTTCAAAGAAAATTACAATCAAAATAAGCACTAAAATGTTGCAGTCCAAGAAAGATGAATTGTAACTGAAGAGGTAACCAATTTCATCTTTGAACTCGTTAAATTAGCATCTTTCAACCATCATGGGAAACCATTATGTTAAATAGGAGAAGAAGATAGTAAACTATCTTTAGGACCATGATGAATGGGGCCAACGCGGATGTACAAGGCATTTTTTTTGAAAACTATGATAAAAATAATCACCACTTTAAATGTTGCACCCAAGAAAGACAAATTGTAACTAAACAAGTAACCAATTGCATCTTTGAACTCATTGAATTTGCCTCATTCCACCATCATGGGAAAAAATTATGGTAAATAGGAGAAGACAACAGTAAACCATCGGCTGGACCATGATGTTGAGTAAGCCAAGATAGATTAACAAGGTCCATAAGGATTAACAAGGCCCATGGAGTTAATCAAGCCCACATAATTGACTGAGACCAGATAAACAATTGCTGGAGAAGTTGCCAAAATGATAGGTATAGAACCCACCTCAACCCTTGAGCCCAAAGGATTAACTATCAAACCTATAGGCTCAACCCTTGGGATTTTGGTGTGAAAGTGAATTTCATAGGTAAGAGTTCCACAATTGCGCAACTTTTGTAAAATGGCAGACCACTTTGAGAGGCTCCTAATTTTCAATGCCTGATGATAATGTGCCAAATGTGACCCTAATTAATGAGTTTAGTCCTATGCCTTACCCTCATTCGATATCACTATACAAACATATATTTATTGCAGGATCATTCTAAAACTTTGGGCTAGCTTTTTATAATAATGGAATTTATTCAATGAATGTCAAGAGAGGCCAGACCTCAAGGATGACCACATCTAGCACATAACATTACCCTCTTTGAATTACTTCAACTTGAAGCATTTTATGAGACCAAGTTGTATATGTTCTCAAAGTCAATTGCTGCCTTACATTATTGTCGATTCATGTAAAGATGATACGTATTCGTGTTGTCTTTAGACACTTCATTATGGCTTAATCATTTCCTCTTCAAGACCACATGTTTGCACGTCTACCCCAATTTGTGGTGGTTTATGTCCTTTCTTTCTTGTTGTTCTTGTAGTTGCTTTCTCGAGCCCAATTTTGCACTCATTATTACAAAGCTTTGGATGCCAATAATCATTTTATCGTCACTAATTTTGTATTAATGAGGATACCAAATTTGACCCAGGGAAAAGACTCTAAGGAAAGCTTTCATTTACAAGGATAAGTACCTTACCGCACATGTGATACGTGCGTGATTGAACATACTTGGTCTTGTATAAGAGGGTGGATGAACAAGACCGTGTGTGAACTATGTAGACATAAGGTCATGCAAAATCAAGAAGGAATATTCTATAGGGCAAGGGTATTTGAATCAACGACACAAATGAAACATCGTCTAGTTGAAGGTTATAGATGGCATGGGCTCAAGCATGGGAAGGATGCAAATGGGTAGTGCCAGAAACCTACAAGGTGCATGACAATTAGGCACCAACCAAACAATTTCTTAAAGGTTATGAAAGAGAGGTAACATGGTCCATGAATATAAATACGCCCGCGAGGTCCTCATTTGGGAGATCCTTAGAGGTTGGGACGCATAGTTCAAATTTTTTACTAAGACATTACTCGGCAGCCCAAAATTTTGACTCGTACTTGAGACTTAGGAGTTTCTCAGCAATTACTCGACAACTATATTGCTACTTAAAAAAATATAAATTCATAAATAAACTTTTTTAGATAGATAAACGCTTTTGATTTGGAGCTATGAACCGGAGTACATTCAGCCAAGATATAGCATTTAAGCTCAACAATTAGCGAACCAGAACCACCACACTTGAACACACTTCTAGCGCAGGCAATCTCGAACAGAATCCACCTCTGTTAAATCAGCCTGCCAGCCACGCCACCTCGGACATTACCACCCCGAACGGGGATCGTGCCTAAGTGGGATTTGAACCTAGGTGGAGCCGGATACAACCATCCATCTTAACCACTCCACCCAAACCCCATCGGCAATTCATAAATAAACTTAAATAACATGTAAAATACTATTCAATGGCATGAGAAATGAATGTAGACAATACATAAGTATATTTTATATTAATTTTTGGCCAAAGAAGAGTACAAAGTAAAAACTACAACGCTCAAAGAGTCATAGACATAGTGAGTTTTGACATAGTCATCAATGCACCAAAATATACTAATATAAAATATACGATCATCTTTAGCTCCTAGTATAAAGTCTACTCCACCTTGGAAGTGGAAGGTAAATATTCCTCCTTTCCAACAATACAATCCACCAAGATATTTGCATCCTCACCAACAACTCGACTCTTAATCCCTCTAGTGCCTTTGACACTATCACTTCCTTTGCTTCCTTCTCAAACTCTACGATGTCGTTGATAAACATGGGCTCCTCATTAGTTGAAGTCATGAGGCCCCTATCTAATTAATCTATATCCATGTAACATGAGTTTCCTGTCCCCCTCAATCGGCATATGGATCGATATCTCTTATGTACCGGGACTATGATATTATAATGTATATGGGTTGATGGAATGAACTTGGATAGATAATTAGAAAATAGTAGAGGAACACCAAATGATGGAAATTGAGCAGAAAATCACAAATATATTACTAGGCCACTTTGAGGGGGCAACCGCAGAACCTTACAATAAGAATATAATACTCAATATGATATTCAAGCACTAACCACTACCGCCTATTTAAAATCTACTTAGGCTATGATAACTCTATTGGCCGACCCTACTAATTACACTGAGAGGTGTTCCTACAGTGGTAGGCAAGGAGTGTAATGGTGTGCGTTGATTGAAAAAACTTTTTATTTGCCGACTAATATTTAATGGTTAAAATAATTTATTTTGTAATGCCGACTCAATGTTTAATAAATAAAATAAATATATGATTATGTATTTATACATGGAAATGGAAATGTAAGTTATTTTAAAAGTGTGAAAGATAACAAGTGTGAATTGGTAAATAATTGTGTAGAGATGTTACTCAAGTAAATTCAAGTGTGGGGATATTAATTTTTATTGGAAGATAATTATTGTGGAGTAAATAATAAGTGTGAATGGGTAAGTAACTATAATATTATTATATTGATCTATATTATTTTTAGTTTTTAGTTTTTTACTTTTAAATGTATTTTTTACTTTTACATGTAAGTAACTATATTTATTTTTAGTGGAAGATAATTAGTGTGGAATAAATAATAAGTGTGAATAAGTGTTATATTATTTTTAGTTTTTAAATGTATTTTTACTTTTAGATGTATTTTTACTTTTAGGTTAGTTTTATTTTAGTTTTTACTTTTAAATGTATTTTTACTTTTAGATTAGTTTTATTTTAGTTTTTACTTTTAGATGTATTTTTATTTATGTTAGTTTTATTTTAGCTTTTATATTTAGATGTGTTTTATAAATAAAACATATAAATAAGTGTTTTATTTTGTAATTAAAATTTAATAAATACAATTCTATATTTAAAAACTAACATAGATATCTTAAATACATCTATCTAAAATACACCGAGAGATATCAATCTCGAGGTGCCTATATTGAAATTCTCACATAAGTTAGATATGCACCTCAAGATTGATATCTCTCGGTGTATTTTAGATAGATGCATTCAAGATATCTATGCTAGTAATATGAAAGCATAAAGAGATGTGTTATGACAAGTTAAGAGATAATGCCAGCCACAAGTTGGCCATACATATCCTAATACATATTATACATTAAGGGTGTAGCATGCCCCTTCCCCCCCCCCGCCACCCCAACCCACCCCCAAACAAGTGTTCTCAATGTTGATCATCTTCGAAGCTTTTGTATAAAATCTTCATCCTCCCATGTCGCATCCTCTCTTGGCATTTTTTTCCATTGGATAAGATCCTTGGTGATCACCTTGGTTGAATCCTCTTGAGTTGAGCCTAGTTAAGTCCCTCTAGTTCCACGAAGATTCTTCTTTCTTGTGACTCTCTCTCGGATAGAATTCTTTCAACCAAAATTAGACACTTGAAATACAATGTGTGTTTTTGTTAATGATGACCACTTTTGCTAGTGCTGATTGTAATCCTTGATTGCTTGAAGTTTTGGTTGTACTTTGTGGGAAGAGGTAACAAATGGCAGTTGTGAGCCAAAAAATGCTTTGGAAGGAGACTTTATCAAGAAGCCTATTTGATAGGTGGCTGCTCACTTGGCTATCCTCAACCTTGATTGAATGCTTTTTCACCCCCTTTTTGATGATTTGGTGGTTATTGTGCTTTTGAAGATTTTATCTTCCCATGAAAATAATTGTGTCAAGGCCCTATTGATCCCTTGTTGAGACTTGTGCATTTGATGAGAGCTTACCACATGTGGTGACTTAGTGCACAACCCTCTCAACTCAAAGCTCTTGCCTTCCGTATGAAAACACATGAACAATTCCTAGAAGTTCATTTCAATCGTGCCCAAGGTTGTGAGCTATTGAACTCCCAATACAATATTAGCTCTTACCATGGGAAGGTTAAACATAGGGCTATTGAACAAGTAGTCACCCATAACGAGTTTAAGATTATGGCATTTTCTTGAACACTTAATGATACTCCCATTTGCAACCATGACCTGAAATTCTAGTGCTGGATACACAAAGGAGTTTGAGCATGCAACCAACTTATTGTTGATTGAAATTATGAGTACCTCCTAAGCCAATCATTATAGTCACCTTCTGATTTTTAGGAAATCCATTACTTTAAGAGTTTGTGGGGTGCTAAGTCCTAAAAGTGCATAACAAAGTATAATTGGTTGGGAATCTCTTGACTCAAGCATGTCATCAAACTCGTTGCTTTTTCTTCATTCACATCTTTATTGATTCCCTCAATGTATAACAACTCCTTTTCAACATATTTGTGTCTTTGACTATATTTGTTATCTCGGTGTCCCACCCTGAAATCTGGGTCTATCCTTTTTAAATTTTTCGTTCTTTTCAAGTAACGGGTCGTGTTTTGTGTTTTGTTTTGCTTGCAGTTGTTTGCATTGCTTTAAGGTATCCCTAGAGAGTCATAAAAGCCAAATTCAACCAATACCCACATGCCAAAGCTCACTCAATCCCTTCACCAAACTTTGTCTGAAAGCGTTTTATTTATTTATTTATTAAATAAATAAGGTTCTTTTAAAAATAGATTGAGCTAAAATTAACAAATTTTAGGTTATATAAACCACCACACCCCATCATTGTTACCACACTAGTATTACTTTTCACCTTCAAGTGGAGCATTCACCCGGGGGAGGGTTTTTACAGGCTAGCTAATTGGCGAATTATTTTTGAGCAATTGTCTGCAACTTTTGTCAGGTATTTTGTTTTTATTTATTTCTTTTTGTCTGTGTTTTGGTCTTTCTCTCGTGATCTTGTCTGACAATTCCCCTTGGTCTTTTTTTTTCGTTTTGCCTAACCAATTCCCGAGCCTAGGTTTTTAAGAAGTCATTCTTTGCCTCAGACAAGCGGATAATTAATTAATTACGTTGGTTTTCAAGCTATTTTCAACGCAGCTATGGAGGAAAGGATGCAGTGTTTTTGCAGGGGAAAGTCATGGTGAAGTCATGGTCTTGTCTGCCAAATTGAAGGAATCCAATTGCCTCTATAATTCATGCAACTGCCCTCTTCAAATTTCCATGCAAATACCTGGTGCAAGTCACAGTTTTTGGAAAGCAATTATTGGTGCAAGTCGCAATTTTTCAAAGCTGCCCTTCCACTTGGTTTTCCACGCCAATTTTGGGAAGTTAATTTCAAGTGCAAGTCGTGGAAATTGGAGCTGCCCGGCAGGTTGGAATTTAACGTCAAGACTTA
The DNA here is from genome assembly GCA_018340775.1 of Taxus wallichiana var. yunnanensis. Lineage (NCBI taxonomy): Eukaryota > Viridiplantae > Streptophyta > Pinopsida > Cupressales > Taxaceae > Taxus > Taxus wallichiana. The sequence continues at coordinate 397,043,048 of CM031238.1, forward strand.
AGTGAAAAGTGTGGAAATTGGAGCTGCCCGACAGGTTGGAATTTAACGTCAAGACTTAAGTGAAAAGTGTGGAAATTAGAGCTGCCTGGCAGGTTGAATTTTAACGCTGCCTTTCCTTCATGTTTTTCACACAAATGTTAGCCAATTCACTTATGCAAGTCACACTTTTTGGAGCTGCCCGGCAGGTTGGAATTTAACATCAAGACTTAAGTGAAAAGTGTGAAAATTAGAGTTGCGTGTAGGTTGAATTTTAACGCTGCCTTGACTTATGAAATTTCACACAATTTTAAAAGAAATTTGCAAAGCAAGCTGTTGAATATAAGCTGCTTTCCACTTGATATTCCATGCCAATTTTTAAAGTTAATTCCAAGTTCAAGTTGTGATTGTTAGCTGCTCCTTCTCTCCAAAATCAATGCAATTTTCCAAGGGGCAATTTCTTAAGTGCAAATCGTGAAAATTCGTAGCTGCCAACACCCTTCAAAATCCATGAAACTTTTAAAGAAGCAAGCTGCCTTCCTCTTCTAATTTTCACACAAATTCAAAGCAAAAGTCACTTAGCTAGAGCGTGGATTTTAGCTGCTTTCCTTCATGAGTTTTAATGCAATTTTTAGGAGCCAAGCCCATGTGGAAGTCATGTAAATTGCATGCAAAAATCCCTCTAAAAGCCTGTGCATGTGCTTCCCAATCTTCCAGTTGAAGCCCACATTGAATCTATTTATATTTTCCTTCATCCGGAGTGCTTTCCAGAATTCAAAATTGCCCCTATGCAATTAAAAATAAAAGTGTGATGAGTTTGTTTGAATTGCTTACGACAAGCATTTCACTGGTGCACATACTTGAGAAGAACTGCAAAAGCTTCAAGGATAAGAGAGAAAGACAAGTCAGAGGCAACACCCACAAGGAAATCACAATTCGGTTGCTCCTAGATCCCGGTTTGGTGAGAATCAAACGAAAAGAGTCAATCGCATGTGGGAGAAAAAGCTTCTCAGATTCAAGGAAAACTATTATTCATTGCTAAAGTAGATGAAGCGAAGTGCAATACTGAGTTGGATCAACATACGTAATATGGAAGACGAACAATACCGGGAGTGTTGCAGCTTTCTTCTCCTTTTTTCTGCTTTCTCTTATTTTTTTCCGACAAAGTAATTGAGTAATCAATTAAATTGTAGAACTTAAGTGATTGGTTTAAAAGCCATTACTTCAAGTTCTTTGGAAGAAATCAATCACTTAGAAATAGGTGGCAAACATGCAAAATAGAAGGTTCTATTATTAGTTGTAAAGCATGCATGTCATGCAAAGAGAAAGTCTTGGGGAAAATATCGCGATTGCTTTCCCATTTCATAGCGTCCACATGTGGCAATTCATCGAAAACTTCCTATTTGTAATTGCCCTCTATACACTATAAATAGAGGAAGAGCCTACGGGTTAGATCATCACAACTGGTATTATCAGAACTTGTTTTGAGTTTTTAGACTTTGTGCTGGAACCCTTGATGTGATTGCTACAAAGGCTTGGGATTGAATAAAAGGTGGATTTCTGGAGAACTTTGTGTCTACAGTGTTTTGTTGAGTTCTTCTTTTTAGAGGTTTTTGATAAACTTTGTGTTATCTCAGATCTAGGTTAGAAGTCATTTCTTTCCCGTTCTGAATGTTGTGATTTATCTATTTATTTAATTTGTGTGGATGAGACCAACTTTGATAACTATTGGTTGATTCAGACATCTTCCTTTCTTCTTTCCCTACTGCTTTTTCCCCTTCTTGCAAATAACCCATCACAGCTGCTTTCTTGTTGCCAAATTACCCAGTTGTGGTTCACGAGCTATGGGAATTAAAGTAAAACCCCGAAAATAGTTATTAGGATTCACCCTTACCAAATTGATAAACATCTTACACGGGAGCCTCACCGTTAAATGAGGGAGATTTATCTCATGACCGCCTACATAAAATCTAGCCAACATTGTCATAGTTGAAATGCAACCCTTTTGCCTTCTTCTCTTTAATTTGTTGATGCGTTGACCTAATTGGTTGCGGGAATGATGGTGCATAGGAGCAATTGTCTATGATGCTAGCGAATGTGTGTTCATTGGCATTAACCCTTTCTATTTCCTTCGCCTTGCATGCAAATAGTATAGACTACGATACCTAATGTTAGGAATATTTGCTTTAGTGCTCACATTTGGGTGAATATAATTTGTATATGGGTGAGTTGTAATAACAACTCATATTGTGAGTTGTTTAAGATATTGTTATTTAGGATGTGTATTGTTACGTGAAAGTGAGTAACAATCACACTAATTTAGATATTATGGGATATTGTGAGAGATATATGGGGCAAAAATTGAGTGATATGTGGAGAATGTTGATAAGATGCATTCCTTATTTATAGTTATATTCTTATATATTTGTAATCATTGCATATGAATAAAATCTTGAATGAATTGAGTTTGTTGTGTTAAATCTATGTTTTATTCAGAATGTTATTTAGTGCAATCTAATACCAAAATTATATTTGGTATCAGAGCAGGAATGATAATTCTATGAGATTTGTGTAGGGCATATTCAAGTTGTATATTGCCTTGCTTTATGATTCTCATCTACCTTTTTGCAATCGCTTAAATCTGTTAGAACTGCTCTAAAGAACATGTCGTAATTTCTATATTACGATCTGGGTTTCTCTAATTTTTAATGGGTTTGTAGAGTTATTTCTGAGAAAAATACTGTCCGAATTTCAGCTGAACCCACATCCTAGATCTGGAGAAATGTGGAAAATACAACAGGGATTTTGTGTTGATTTTTCTCCTTACGGCCTGCTATAACATTCAATTCTGGAGTATATTTTCAATTTGTTCAAGAGGTTTTAGAAGTATTTGCGGTTCTTTTGGTGTTTAGTGGAGATCTTTTCAAATCTACAGTGAATCAGCATACACAGTTTAATCTTATACAGTCCCCATTATAACCAGGTCAGTCAAATACATCCCAGTTAGGCATTGGTAACATTCAGATCTGCAAATTTATCAGCTTAAACACAGATCCTTACAAAAGCAAAAGGTCATATTTTGCATTGAGACTGAGCAATATTCTATTATTGTTGACCCATGTGATCTATCTATAGTTGTGTAGATCTGTTAAGGCACATTGCTTCATCATATATTGTTGTTCTATTCACATTCGGAGTTTGCAGATCAAAAGAGACACATCTGGTAAAGGAGGCGTGAATGTAAAAGGATATATTATTTCTCCTTATAGTTTTGCATACAATGATTTTAGTCATTGGCTCGTCCAGCTACATGCATGTGTAGATTGATCAGATATGTGCAACGTCTGTACTCATGCACTACGTGACTGTAGTTTCTGCCTCAGCTAAACATTGATTCCCTTGCGTATTGTCCTCGTTAGTTGCTGGGTGTTGGGCATGGAAATGCTCCCAAAATATTTCCTGGTGCACAGAATGGATGTGTCATTCCTACCGAAGGTACCACAATACACCATCAAACGGCCACTCAAAGGCACAACTTGGCTCCTCACGCGAGTAAATCATAAAGCCATAGTTTTACAGATTAGGTAAAAGTGTTTGTTTTTAGGCTTTTGTGTTTTTAGGTATGTTTAGATTCGCAATCAGTTTTAATATATGTCTAGTTTATAAAGTTGTGTCAATTTCTTTCATTATTAGTCAAATACAAGTAAATAGAGTATTTATGAAGTTTTTGTTATCAGAAGTGTCATAAGAGTCGTTTTTTTGAAAAAGATGGTCTTGTTAAAATGTGTTGTTAGTCAAAGATAAAATTATTGTGTATAGGAATATTAAAAAGTAATTTTTACTTTTATTGTCATTGTATCTTTTTAGTGAAGTTTGAGTTATTATAGAATGTTATAAAATGTATTAAAAAGCATAGTTACCAGGTTCGGAAATCCGATTAAATTCGGAAGGGCAAAAAATCCGAAAATTCGGAGTTCTCGAAAAAATCCGAAAAAATACGGAAAAATCCGGTTCGGAATATATATACTTATATTATTATAAATTTATATTATTGTATACTTATATCATTATATATAGACAAATCATACAAAAAAGCATCCATCTACCATAATCATCATCATCATAATGATTCTTTCAAAAGATTGCAAGAAGTTGCTTGGTCCGTAAAGGTCCAAAATTGGATTTTATGAAAATAAGAAAAATATTGCCATCAATGCATAGAGCTCGAGAAAATATATACTTTTAGAGAAGACGACACCTAAAACGGAGCCAGAATGAAAGTTATGGCACATGCAAGTTTTTGCTGCTACATCTTCCCGGACCCTTTCCAAAAATGGCAAATTTTTTTCCCTACTTACGATTTGCCAAAAAAGGATTTTTTTTTTTTTCCTACAAAAACAGGGCCGAACCGAACCGGATTTATTCGGTTGCTTCAAAAAATACGGTTCGAACCGGATTTCATACAAATCTGGCCGAAACTCGTAACTATGTTAAAAAGTAATAGTCAATTACTTTTTCATTGTAAATCTTTTTGTCAATAAGTGCAATATTGTAATCCTTTGTATTTTTGTGTCTCGATACTATTGTCTTATTTGTCGTCGTTTATCTAAAGTCGAGTCAAAACTTTCTAAATTCATTGTGTCATTATTAAAATTCTAAAAAAATAAATTACCCGCATTACTCCTGGATGCATTTTCACTTGTATGTGATGTCCAACTTGTGGGAGGGATTTTTTTTGAGCTTCATGATCACATATGGCTGAACTAAGTAGCATCTCGTTGGAGGACAGAGGCAACAGAGGAAGGAGGTCAATCAACGACCTCTCGCTAACCGCAAGCGACGGGGCCACACAATGAAGTTGTGGCATTTTTTCAGTTGTGTTTAATTTCCGCCATGTGAAAATAAGAATAGAAGTACATTCTGTTCAAAATTGTAATGTGTGAGCAATTTCTTGTATTTTCCCCTGAATGTAAGAAGGTGATGAGAGCTGAAAGAGTATTGTTATATCTAGGTTGTTGGTTGACCTTATAAAACCATCGTTTGTTATGGTTGTTGGTTAACCACATGTAAAACCATCATTTGTTTGTAGGTTGTTGGTAAACCGAGTGTAAAACCATCATGGGTATTTGTAGGTTGGTGGTTAGCCGAGTGTAAAACCATCATTTGAGTTGGTTAGTAGTACAAGATAATGTTTTCCCCATGTTCACACTAAGGGGGAATGTTAGGAATATTTGCTTTAGTGCTCACATTTGGGTGAATATAATTTGTATATAGGTGAATTGTAATAACAACTCATATTGTGAGTTGTTTAAGATATTGTTATTTAGGGTGTGTATTGTTAACACTAATTTAGGAGTGTGAGATATTATGGGATATTGTGAGAGATATATGGGATAGAAATTGAGTGATATGCGAGAGAATGTTGATAAGATGCATTCCTTATTTATAAGAGTTGTATTCTTATATATTTGTAATCATTGCATATTAATAAAATCTTGAATGAATTGAGTTTGTTGTGTTAAATATGTTTTTTATTCGAGAATGTTATTTAGTGCAATCTAATGCCAAAATAATACCTAACTTGGATTAAACATTCAAACATCGAAATTTGGATGCTATCCCTGAGCCCCTAGAAACAATTCATTTAGGTTTTCCTTTGTAATGTCCTTCATCGGTAAGAGGGACAGGTATGGAATTGCTATACATAATCCTTAACAGGTTTTGTTTGCTATAGTTTTGGTAATTGGTGAAGTAGTTCTCCATCACATTGTTGCGGTAGTGCATTTGCAGTTCATCAATAAATGCTAACCATGTAATACTAAGGCCCTTCTTATTCTTTTGAACACACAACCATCGATACCAACCGAATTACTCAGTTCCAAATATAGGGATGCCAATACCACCTTCTACACACATGAAGTCGATGTATATCAAAGAGATTCTCCATTTGTTTGATCCATGCAATTAGATCCTTCCCATCAAATTTGTACATCTCCACTTTTGGTAGCATGTTTTGAGCCCCTTGATTGGAGTAAGGCCGGTTTTGAGGCTCTGCGAAATTTGGATTTGGGTTGCTATAAGATCTAATTTGAAGTGCTTAAGAATTGTTGGCCTGTAGCAGTGTGTGTTGAAATGACAAGGCAATCATGCGCCATGAGTTTTGCTTTCATTATAGCCAAATCGTCTATTTTCACCATATGTCACATGTCTTCTTGGAGCTAGGACACAACTCAATAATCCCTAAATCAAAAGGTAGTAGTTACTCCATCTCTTCCTTGTTAGGAGCTCCTCCGGAGTGAGATGACCTTTGTCTCACCTCGAGCCATGCAACCTAGATTGTGCGGGATAAAACTTTGCCCTTCCCAATATATTATAACCATGTAACTAAGGGGGATGTGTGCTACATGTCAACATCTCCATCAACCCATATATATTATAATATCATATCATTAGGTACATAAAGCAATATCATCCAAGTCGGTTGCTTCATGATTCTCTCCCCATCCACTTGTCTCGCACGAAGACAAAGATTGCATTGCATAAAAACAAGGTCATTAAGTCGTGTTGTCACTGTTACATTTCATTGTGTGAACAACTTAAAAATGTTCCCATTTAGAAGAGCTACATGATTGACACAAAATGCGTATGGCTAGCTTCTAAAGATTTGGTGCTTTTACACCATAATCTTCCCACCACAAATGTAAATAGGACGTTTGTAATTTTGTAAATCACCTAACTCTAGTACTTGCATGTAAGTAACGAGACTAAATACAAACGACTCAAGTCATTTTTATCGGTTGAGAAGTGTTTCTTCTTTTCATGCATGGAACCGAAGAAAAGAGTCCCCCTCGGTAGTCTTGTAAATCTGCAGCTCCTCAACAATTGTGTCTCTAGTTTCTTCATTAGAGGTCATTCTCTCTATGTATGTATTAAGGCCATCCATAACGTCCTCATTAGCCTTCAATGAATAAGAATAGAAAAAGTTGGTAGTCAAGTAGTAGGTCTTGCTACATGTATATGTTAAGCGGAGCTATTTGTTCTATCTCCGATCAATGAAGCACCAAATGATTTCATATTCTTTTTGATTTTTCCCATAATAATTTGCTATGGCTTTATTGATCACGTCCATAGCCCCATACAAATAACCCATTGTGTTTTTCTTCCCATCCACCAACTATCGAAACCTAACCAAAGGTTCAAACATTTAAAACAAAAGAATGCACAATTTTAAAATCAAAATTAAGAGATTTAAAATTTTAAATAAAATTTTTATGACAAATAAATGATAAATAAAAAAATAGTTAAGGTTATCTTAAGGGTTTCCTTTGTGTTTGTCATGCAAACACATCATCAAAAACAATCTTCATGACCCTTTTCCCTTTGGGATTTCCTAGCATAGGAAGACTCCAACCACCATGTACTCACAAACATTTGCTTAAGAGATGTTAGTGAGGCTGCAATGCTTTGCAATGTGATGAAGGTTGTGGCAAATTGTGTGACTCCCACTCCCACAAACTTTTTTCGTTTGCGTGCTCTCTCAACAAGCTTAACACCCAAGGGTGGTTGTAGTTGAACTATGATATTTCTTGCCTCTTAAACCACATTCTTTGCCCATGTCATCTTTCCTATGTCCTCAAGTAGGAGATTAATGCAATGGCTTGTGCAAGGGGTCCAAAAAGTGTCGGGTGCTCTCTCTTTAAGAAGTCAACCCGGTGCTACATATGCTACTAGGTTGTCTGTCACAATTGGGATAACATTCTACACATCGACTTCCATCACCACCTCATCCAACATATCACACAAAGTTTTTGCATTTTTCACTTGGTGGGATGTATCAATTGACTTCAAGAACACCAACCACCCACTTGAAGCCACTAGAAAGTTAATGAATGTGCGGTTTTTCCCATTCGTCCACCCATTAGACAAAATGTTGCATCCTTTTTGCATACCTTTTTTATCTTTTATAATAGCTTGTATATGTTTGACGGAAACCTCCAATAATGGGCCACTCAAATCATGAGGAGTAGAAGCCTTGAACCCCTTCCCGACAACGATCAATGCAATGCCTAAATTCTCCCAGAATGGGCTTTTCACCACATTGAATGGAATCTTTGTTATAGTATCAAACATATGCCACATCTAACCTTGCTTCATCGTGCACTTCCTAGTTCCAATTAGTACCTTCAAGTGAAGGTTGTGCCTCTGGACTACTTGAGGACAAAAAAGGAACCCGAATTATCTCCAATAGATGAGCCATGCCCGCATCCTTGACCCTTTGCAGTTTGGGCAATAGAAATGGTATCAATCTTGCAATTATCTCTTGTTGCCCTCCTATTCCCTAGGGCTCTAGTTGCATTAACTTCCCTCTTTTTGCTTTGCATAACTTGCAAGGTGTGTGACCATCTTTCTTTGAGATCAAGTGGCGCTTGTGTGCACACTGCCAAATCTTTCCTTGATATTCATGCGATTGACACCTCCACTCATCTTCATCACATGATAATTGCATACCACACAATTGCCCATTACCGCTAGTTCACAATGCTTCCATGAAGGCTCATTAGACTTAGGTTTACTACGGGAGTTGAATTGGATGCAAATGCCATTCTCAAACAAGTTGAAACCTTATAAAACTAAAAAAACTTGTAGATGAAAACCCCAATCGCTAATCAAAGGAAAAGTGAAAGATTCAAGAAATTGAATATGAATTGTTGAAATCTCTAGGACCTAGTTGTTAGTGGCGTGCTAATCAACGAAGAAGTAGATATTAGAAAGTAGAAACTAGAAACTTAGAAAGACATGTTTTTCTACCCGTATGCTCTGAATCTTTGATTTAAAACTCGTTTTTGTTAAGTATAGGTTGTATATATTCCTTGATATTCTGAAAACCTTTGCTCAAATGGTGTGCCAATCAATCATATCCATTGTATTCGTAGAGGAAAATGCAAATGTAACAGTTTTTGGGATGAAATGACATAATTTTGATATAGGCGTTATAATGTTGCAGTTTTTGAGTCAACGAGAGAAACTCGACGAGTTTCACTGAGTATTGAAAAAATTACTCGGTGAAACTTGCTGAATTTCTCGACAATACTCACCTCATGAGTTTCAGGCCGGTTTTCCGATTGATAGGTGACTTGTAAGCTTGCGCGAGTAATCACCGAGTATTAAATAAGTGGTTGGATGTTTTTTATAGAATTGTTTATAGAGGTAAGGTTGAATATTTTGGAAAAGTTAAATATCAAAGCAAGAGTTGTAGAGCTCTAGTGGTGTGCATGGCATGTGGCTCATACACACACATAGTGTTGCTTTGTATTCCCTTATTGTATTGTGCATGGTGCAAGGTGTTTACACCCATTTTAGCTTAAGACTGATATGTTAATCTAATTGATTTAGTGAGGTTGAATTTACACTAAATGGATGTAGGTTAGATGCAGGGGACTATTTTGACTAATTAACTTCCAACATTAACTATACAATATCAAAATAGCGTTCTAAAACATGCAATACAAGATATGAACTTGAAAGCATAAAGGAATGAGTACACTTAGCTTGTTATAAAGGACTCTAAGAAGTTTTGGGACTGTGCAATGCTAGAACAAGGAGATCTTAACTTGGAAGTGCTCTAGAATCGAGATCAGAATCGCAATCACCCAGGTTAGGATCGTACAGTTCTTCCGAGGACCGTACCATCTTGTCTAGCCCCTTTTGTGCGATCTTGGACTTGCTTTGCTTTCGCTTTTGTAACTTTCGTGGTGGTTTCTTGCACGAATTTCTCATTGTCAAACCCCGGTTGTCCCATATACGGTGAAGCTCTCCGAATGGGTTGATTTTCATCTCAAACCCTAACGATGGATGAAGAGTTTTGCAAAACAAACATTAGAAGGGTTGTCAGGCACCCCTGCGTATCGCCGATATGGGCACTACTCCGAAGAGGCCTCAAATCGCACGTCATTCTCCACATTGCATGTGATATCTAGATAAATCAATCATATTTGACTTCTTTGACAATGCTTGCTTTGGTTTTGGCTCTTGCTAAAATACTTGGGGAGAGGATGTTTGAGTGTTTGTGGAAGAGAGAGATGGTTGTCTTGACCTGGTTTGGAGCTTTATATCTGATGTGGTTGCTGCCCTAATGACTTCAAATGTGTTATTGTGAGATTTAGGGAGCTTTGGATGCCTTTGCAAGTGTATGAAGTGAGTGCTCTAGTGCATTGCATTAGGAGTTCCAGGTTAGTAAATGTGGTAATGTTTACTTGCTTATATAGGGTTTTGTAGTTGATTTATCCAAAAACGGCTGACCAAGACGAAGTATAAGACCCAATAGAAGATATCAATTTGAAAGCAGAGTTGGAGGACATGTCATCAAGACCGCAAGCCGGATATGATCGATACAAATTCTTGACCAAATTGTCCAACCTTGATTGGGGATAGAAAACATGAAAAATGAAGTTTGGAGCTTGTCAAGTGATGTTTGTCTATGGATTTTGTGCATTGTATTTTCAGAGTTTGTCAATATGGTAGCGTGCAAGGATAAACAAGCTAAATAAGAGACCTTGAAAAGTGCTAAGCGGGAATGGAGAGATGGTATTTATCATAACAAGAGTGCATTGTCAAATCAAGTGTTGTCAAAGTGCAAATTGCCAAATTTGAGTGTCTACATTTGCCACCCTTTAAGTATGAAATGAAAATTGCATGCTTAAAGGAAAATGTATCGAGTGTGTAAACACACTTTGCCTTTGCTCGAATGTTTGTTTGGCAATTGTCCATCATTTTGCTTGGTGTTGGTATGTTCCATGGTGAAACCTGTAACACAGAGTGTGGTCAATGTCTAGGATAAAGATTTGAACTTTAACTCAAATATAACTTGTAATGTGAAAGATTTGCATTTGCATATAAGTGAAATGAAAAGATGTAAACAAGGAATACACTCGTTTGCTTTGTGGAAGAAGAGAATATTGTGCTTTGCTTGTGCTTGGAGATATGTATTCTTTGAACTCGCCGAAGGATTGGTGGTGAGCAGTCCCCAATTCATGTCATGGAGAAACTAGAGTGTTAGGTGTATGTAACTCAACACGTAAATGTAAGGAAGAAAGATGAAGAATGACGTACAAACGCACCCATGCAAGGGAAGAAGACCATGTAACAAAGCTATTAAGAAACTCGATATCTTGCCCTTTGAATGTGAGAGGAGAGGAAGGACTGCCTAAGAAGACCTAAACCCAATTTTGCAAATAAGGACATACAATTCAAACATATCTAAACCCAATTTTGCAAATAAGGACATACAATACAAAAGAGGATAGGTGCCCCCAAACTCTTGCCATATGCCGCACAACCGATAACCGAGTAAAAGTTTAAGTAGAAACTTAAAATGTGAATGTTGATAAAGGGAGGAGACTCATGCCCCAAGATCCTTGAAACTCTAGTAGAAATTGAAATGCCATGGTGAAGGAGTGAAGTATTTCATGCCCTTTGAACTGAGTGAACTACATCTGAAAATGTGTTAAAAGCCTGAGAATTAAGATTTACTTTGTAACATTAGAAGGTTGTGGGCACCCTCGTGCATTGCCGATGTTGGAACTACTTTGAAGAGGCCTCAAACCGTGCGTCGTTCTTCACCTAGCATGTGATATCTAGATAGATTAATTAAGATTTGACAACTTTTGTGATTGTCTGCTTTGGTTTTGGCTCTTGATAAAATACTTGGGGAGATGATGTTTGAGTGCTTGTGGAGGAGAGAGATGGCTATCTTGACCTGGTTTGGAACTTTAAACCTGATGTGGGTGCTTCCCTAATGACTTAAGAAGTGTTATTGCGAGATTTAGAGAGTTTTGGATGCCTTTTGCAAGTGTATGAAGTGAGTGCTCTAGTGCATTGCCTTGAGTTCCAAGTTAGCAAACGAGGTAATGTTTACTTGCTTATATAGGGTTTTGTAGGTGATTTATCCAAATAAGGCCCACTCAGATGAAGTATAAGACCCAACAAAAGATATTAATTTGAAAGCAGAGTTGTAGCACATGTTGGTCCAAGACCGTACAAGTCGGTTAGGACCGGATACTAATTCCCGACCAAACTATACGACCTTGATTGGTGACAAAAAAATGAAAAATGAAGTTTGGAGCTTGTCAACTGATGTTTGTCTATGGATTTTGTGCATTGTATTCTCAGAGTTTGTCAACATGTTAGTGTGTAAGGATAAACAAGCTAAACAAGAGACCTTGGAAAGTGCTAAACGGGAATGGAGAGATGATATTTATCACAACAGAGTGCATTATCAAGTCAAGTGTTGTCAAAGCGCAAATTGCCAAATTTGAGTGTCTACACAAGGATTTTTATCGTAATTGAAGTTTTTAAGTAATATATGATAAACATACTTTTGTGTAGGTGTAATGCATGTGCAAAGTATCATTGATTGTGAGTGTAGACACTCCTAGAGAGCCGAGAGAGCTCCAAGCTACAGTAAGAGGACCAGGATGAGGTCAATTACATCACCCGATGCCAACACCGAGGTGAGGAGGAGATGGATCGAGCAGTCAAGAGTCGGAGAGAGTCATGGATGACTCTTTGTATGATATATATATATATATATATATATATATATTGTTTTTGTATACGCCTCATGATGAAGGCCTATTCTTTTGTATCGATGCCGATTATGGCACGTTGATGTATATTCATGTATATGCCACTCTTTTGGACCTTGTACATGGACATTTGATTTTATTGATGTATATAGATGATGATTGTTTTATTGATTTGCACATTATAACTTGTTTTATGGATGAATAGTCAATTGATTTCATTATTATGGTAAATGATGTGATATATATGATATTGATGATGATGTGAGTGATTTTGCTCGTAGCTTGAGCTTCCATTCAGATATTGTACTTTAGAGCAACCTATTTTGCTATTGCACAACATAGTTGACATCATGATTATTAAAGAACCATGGAGAGTAACTCATTATGCGCGTAAACAAACACACACAATAAACAAAAGATAAAAAGTAAGATAAAAAGTAAAACAAACCCAATATACACAGTAAATGTATGCACCATGGCTATAAATGAACCAAGATGATAACAAAATACTTGTAATTGGTCAAAAATAAAACAAAAGATAAGAAGTAAAACAAACCCAATATACACAAGTAAATGTATGCACCATGGCTATAAATGAACCAAGATAACAAAATACTTGTAATTGGTCAAGAATTAACTAAGAACAATAACAATGCAACACAACTTTAAATAAAGACAATTAACTATGCCCCTAATGTGTTCCACAATGATGATTGATTTGATTTGGATTGCCCCCGAGCAAGGATACATGCAAGGGGTAAGATTGGATCAGGCTGAAGAGTGGGGTCAAGTGACACTCTTGTTGGATCCACATTGAAGATTGATTTGAGATTGGATGGGTCATTGCCCCTAAGCAAGGATACATGTAAGGGAGAGAATGAGAGCCGAGATTGTCCCAAGCGAGGATACATGCAAGGGATAGGATCGATATGTCTTGCCCCAAGCAAGGATACATGCAAGGGTAAGATGATTTGTTGTGATAGTCGTAGGATAGTTGAAATGATCACTAGGATAGGAGTTAAAAGTTTGACTTTGTTAAGTGTGTTGATGTTTTGGGATTTTTGTTGTTTTTGTAAATGTTTAGGAGTTTTGGTTATTTTGAATGTTTTGGGTTTTGTTTTTTTGTGTTGAGTTTTGTATTTTTGAATTTTTGAATGTTTTGAGTTTTTGTATTTTTTGAATGTTTTGAGTTTTGTTCTAATAGTTATGGCCGGTGAGATTTAGTTTGGTGATCCCAAACCCACCCAAGCATACACAAGCATGTAAAAGATTATGAAGATCAAGGGATGGATATGGGTGAAAATGGATAGTATGAAAGATGGTAAATGTCCTACATACAAGGAACAAGTGATAAAAACCAGTTTGGGATGATACTGGTAAGATGGATAGGATGAAGGAGCTATATAAGTGGATGTGCCAAAATGCCCCCAGCACAAGAGGTATGTATAGATGAATCAAGAATAGAATATTTTCAAATGAACCACATTCATGGGTTCTTTAAGCTCTTGGTCATCTTGAGTAGATAACTTGATGCACCTAATCTGAATTTTGTAGTGATAAGATAAGGACCCAACCAATTTGGTTCAAATTTTCCTTTCTTGTCCCGATCTTTGGTTGTATTTTTTAATTTTCTTTTAACACAAGGTCGCCGATCTCAAATTGTCTTGGTTTGATCTTCTTGTTGTAGCATCAAAGTCGATTCTGATACACTTTTAAATGATCTAAAGCATTGAGCCGCTTTTCATCTAGGAGATCAAGCTCAACAAGACGAGCCTGTTGATAGTTGTCTTCTTTGATCAGACGTTGGAGGGATATACAGAGTGATGAGAGCTCGACCTCTATAGGTAATACAACTTCAGAGCTGTATACCAGTGAAAATGGAGTGGCTCTTGTTGGAGTACGGATAGATGTGTAATAGGCCCAGAGGGCAATATATATTTTTGTATGCCAATTGTGACCATGTTTGTCGACAATTTTTTCATGATGGCTTCGGTGTTTTATTGGGCGCTTCGACGCTTGGCCATTACATTGTGAATAATAAGGTGTGGACCAACGAAGGCGGATGTGGAAGCGTTTGGCTAATGCTTTAACGGTTTTGTTTTTAAACGACTTACCGTTATCAATAACAATGGAGGAAGGAATACCAAACGACAAATGAGGTGGTTGAATATGAATTTGGAGATATTAGTACTAGTGACATATGTGAGAGGCATTTCCTCTACCCATTTGGTAAAATATTCCGTGGCGGTGATAATGAATTTATGGCCATCAGACGACGTGGGATTGATCTTTCCTATAAGTTCGAGCCCCTATTGGGAGAAAGGCCAAGGTGTAGTGATTGACTATAGAGCTTATGAGGGTGTGTGAATGAGGTTCCCATATGTTTGACATGCCACACACTTCTTGAAAAAATCGCATCGATAAGATTCCATAGTAGGCCAATAATAACCTATGTGTAAGATTTTCTTTGCTAAGACCATGCCGCTTGTATGTGCGTCGCAAATACCAGCATGTACCTCTTCTAGAGTTTGGAGTACTTTGTCTTGGTTGAGACATCTTAATAGAGTCCCATCATAGCCTCTTCGATAAAGGGTGTTTGCAAGTAGGGTATAGTGCGAAGCACGTTGTACTAAGGCTTGTTTATTTTGGGAGTTCATATCTAGTGTTTGAGCTAGCCATAGAGGCTTCTCAGACTAGTGAGATTATCCTTGTTCAATTAAATGTCTTTTGTACTTATATTTTACTGATTTTCAAACTTGTGTGAATATAAGGGTTTGGGCATAGGATCAAAGAAATAGATTTGATAAAAACAAATCATGTAAAGCTTAAAATCAGATTAAAACACACCTAAAACTATCACGAGATCTTATTATGTTTTATCCCAACTAAACAATATTCAACTTTTGTCTTATACAATGTTCTCATTTCAACATTGGTTGAATAGAAATTGGGGCGATGACAAAGTGGTCTATTTCCGTCTTCTTTTTTGCTGATTTTTGAAATTGACACAAAAAATGTACTTTTGATGAAATAATGATACATGAGGTTCAGATGATTGAAGGATGAGAACTAAAGTACAAGAAATATCAAGATTGTTGAAACCAAGAAGGAATCTGGCTCTTTGTTTGGGTGGCTAACTGATAAAAACAATGTTTTCCTAATCTGTTCCTAATAGTCATTAATCCAAGAGATGACAAACTAAAACTTGGAAATGCTTGTTTTGCAGTTGCACTGCTTCATGTTATCATGAATATTAAAGAAAGCTATCGTACAAGTTCTTCCGTTGTGAATGAGCATCCAATTCTAGCTTGCAAAGATTCACCTCAGGCTACTTCTGTCTACAATACTTCATGTTCAGCATGGGCCAAATGCACTCTTGGTTCATAAATCTAAACTTCCTTCCTATTTTTTATGCTCAAATGGCAGATACGGATTCTAGCCACACCCAAAACATATTCTATCAAATCCTCTACCAAAACCTGTACCCGTATATCCTCTTTCTTTGTGGGAATAAGATTTGCTTCTCCGACTTAGCAGTGAGGAACTCATCAGTCCTCCATCTTCCCCATGCTTGACCTCTTCAACTTCTACATTGTAATATTTTGGAAAAGATTTCCTCTAACCTCAAGGTCAGCCAATATGGCCTTCTACTGAATGCAACCTATGCAAACTCCGTTCATCTTGAATGCTAAGTTGCAGACCATTTACATCTCTAGATATTTTCTATTTATCCTACTCTAGATTGATGACATCAAGATGGTTGAATCCACGTGTACCAAGCAAAATAATATTGCATCATTACAGTGGGATCTTTTGTAGTTGGGAAAAGAATGGGACAAGTGAAGTTAACTACTTAAGATTGGAGAGCTTCAAAAGTCAGATGTTCATGCCCTCCAATTATCCACAAAGGTTGTTTGAGAAGTTGCAAAACTAAAACAAAAGGAGATTAATGTGAAGCAGTAAACTTCATATTAGTTTTAGGAGTTAAGTTTGTGGCATTGGTTGGCTATATAAACAAAGCCCAATTGCCTTAGAGAGTCTGTTTTTGGTAGCTTGATCTAGCTCATATAAGCAAAGCAAAGGCGGATGCGAGCTTAAGGCTCAAAGCAATGTGTATTTGACGGGAGAATGACTATATGACGTTCTGACTGAATCGCTGGCGATTGGTTTGTGTGTGTGTGTGCTATTCCTCATTGAGCATATAGATAAAGCTTACTAATGTGTTGTTTTGTTGAATTATGTTTGTGTTATTGCATGCATTGTTTGTATGTTTTCCGTACTTGAATTTGAGGGCAATGTGGTCTAAGGTGGCTCCTCATTGAGCACCCTAATCATGTTTGCGTCATTTGGTATATGAGCAAGGTTTGATTTCCTTGCGAGTGGGGGCACAATGGATACTAGTGGTTTTCCACATTTGCGAGTATGGGTAGAAAATCATTACAGACATCTTCTAGTGGGTGACTGCTCAGTTGAACATGTGAGGCTTACACATTAAGCATTGGCGGTTTTCCAATTTTGAAAAGGTGGACATAAAATCATTGTAGCATCTTCCAACAAGAGATCATTGGGTAGGTGTGAAGGAGTGCAGAGGTCGCATTCGTTTGAGGAAATACAATGGCACACAAGAAGAATTTTGGTGGAGCTCACGAAATCGGGAGCTAGAGTTGAGGATTTGACCGAATTAATGCGGACTATGCAAACCCGTTTGGAGGCCATGGAAGCCGCACAACGCCTAGGTGTTGTTGTGGAAGATCACAATGATGATGAGGGTGGACCTATGCAACAAAGAGCGAAGGCAACCGATGCAAATGTCAATGAGGAAGAAAAGGAAGCACAAGATGGTCTAGAAGATAGGTTGTTGCGTGCAATTGGTAGAATGGGAGTAAGCATAAATTTGATACCTTGAATTATTCTTGTAGTTTGGAACCATCGTGAGCTCATCAATTGGTTTACGGAGCTTGAGGAGAATTTTGAGTATGAAGACATGGAAGATCCTAAGAAATTCAAATTTGCTTGCGAAGTTAAAGGGTCATGCATCTCTATGGTGGGAGCATATCCAAACAAATAGAGTGCAAAGAGGCAAACAAAAGATCAAGACATGGGATATGTTGGTTGCGAAGTTGAAGGCAAAATTCTTTCCTATAGATTACTAGCTTGGTTTGTTTAAGAAGTTGCAAAATTTGTGATAGAGGGAGTTCGGTGTGAAGGAATACATTGAAGAGTTTTACCAACTTACGATTCAAGCAGGACATGTGGACAACATGGAGAAGATATCCAGGTATATGAATGGATTGTGCATTGCGATTTAGGATGAGTTTGGAATGATCCAAGTGAGGTCAGTTGAGGAGGCCTATCAATATGCATCAAGGCGAAGAGAAGTTGGTGCACAAGCAGTATAGTGCTGCTTGTGGAAAGGGCAAAGCCACTCAAAGCAAATGGTAGAGAGAAGTCTGTGCATCATGAAGGCAAGGCGAGTTTGAAGCCATGTAGTAAAAGAATAGGCAGAGGAGGAAATGCTGCAAGGGGAAGAGGATCCTTTCATCGTGGATTCAACAACACATGATACGGGCGTGGAGAAATAGGGCATAGAGCTGTTGAGTGCCGACATGCCCGAGAATGATGGGAATAAGGGTAACCGTAATATCCCCATTTTGAAGACCCTTAGCCTATATGTCCCCGTGGGCTTCGGGATGTGCAAGGGGAACATTTTTATTAAATAATTAAATATTATTGCCTAGAGCAATAATTATTTAATTATTTAATTATTTTATAAAAGTTATTTAATTTAATTCCCAAAATATATAAAATTAAATGGGGAATTAATTAAATAAAAAGTTAGGTGGCTTTTAATTTATAAAATCACCCTTTGCAAAGGGGACGCCACACCTAGGGAAGACAAACTGCTTTTATTTAATATTTTCCTTCTCCTAGGGTTTTCGAATTTTGTGCCTCCTTGCTTATAAAAGGAGTGCTAGGACCATTATTATGATTATGTTATGATGAACTTATTTTGATACTCCATGCTTGGAGTTGGGATGCATGCCCTTTGATGTTCTCTCTCTCTTGCGTGGGAGGTTGGATCGAGCTGATTTGAGATTTATTTGTGAGATCCATGTCTTTGGCTTTGGACAATTGTTAGATGAAGTTTACTATTGAAATCTGCCCTTTTACTGTAGCAACGTCACTGTAGCAGCTAGGTTTTGTGATCAAATTGGAGTATTTTTGGTGTGCTTGCAAATCTACTTGATCTTCAGTTTTAGCGACTTGTTTGTGGAGTATTGGAATTGATTTGGATGCATATTTAACTAGCTGGTCGTGTGGGTTTATAGCTGGTTTTTCCTTGGCATCAAATACAAAAATTATTGCAAATCGACTTGGTGTATTGGTCCCCAATCCCAGCGATTCCTCTTATTATATTTGTGGGCTGTTTGTATACAGTTCTGAGGATGATACGACTTGATATATATGCTTGATTTGGTATGAGATCCATGTGCTTAGAAATCTGAACTTTATCTAGTTGTTTGCTGTTATTCCCTTGACCAGCGATCTCTGTTGGAAGTTCATGTTTGTTAATTGATAGATCTATCTCCCTCCTAACAGCAGCGCCATCTAGGAATGAGTTTTGAATAGTTGAATGCATGTTTGGGGCTCTAAATATTCAGCGAACTGATCCCTGTTGCAGCGATCTCTTTCAGAGCAATACGGTGATAGTATTTGACATGATTGTGATCTGGATTTGGTGTGAATAAAGCTGCTGTGTTTTCCCTTGGATCAGCGACTTCATTGGGGAAGGTATTGAATGTTTGAAGGTATGTTTTGAACCTCCACAGATCAGCGGACTGTATGGCACTATTTCTTTGATCTTAGCTGTTATTTTCATGATGTTTTGAGCCATCTAGGGCAGCGATCTGAATGTGTTTGTTTGAGGTAAAATACTGAATGACTGGAAGGGAAGAGTACATGTTCCAATGATCTAAATGGACATACTACTCAAGTGGTGTTGACTAGGTTTAGCTATTTACAGTTGAGTGGAGTGTTGAAGAGTTGTTGATTTGCATATTTTCTATTGATCCCGGAAGTGGGATATTACAGTAACGCAAGTGCGCACATTGCACAAGGTGATGTAGATGATATGTCAGGCTGTAGAGAAAACCCAAAGATGGGTGAAGCATTGATGTTCAAATGCATGTTGAAACCAATAAAAGAGGAAGTTGGTCTTGAGTAGAGGAAGAGTTTGTTCGAGAACAACATGCAAGTCGGATGGAGAAGTCCGCAAATTGATTGTGGATGCGACAACACCGATAATTTGGCTGCGCAAGAGATGGTGGATAAATTGGGGCTGAAGAAGATCGAACATCCTAATCCCTCATTAGTTGTTGGTGGTGAGCAATGTTTGGTGAAGTTTCAGATTGGGAGATATGAGGATGAAGTAATGTGCGACATCATGCCTATGGACACATGTCATATGCTACTTGGAAGGCCTTCGTAGTTCGATTGGAAGGTGCAGCATGATGGTTGTGCAAACACCTACACATTAGTGAAGGATGGGAAAGAGTACACTCTACATCCAATGAAGGATAAGAGTGAAAGAGAAGAGTTGGGGCCCAAGGTTATTTTTTGCTGTCGTAACACAATTATTGAATGAGGTGAAGAAGTGCATTGCATGTTTTGTGCTAATTGTGAAGCCCACGCAAAGTGAGTGCGTAGTGGCTGCGATAGAGAAAGATGAATCGATGGCGCAAGAAGTGAAAGAGATGTTGGGAGAGTTTGCGGAAGTTATTTTTAGTGAGTTGCTAGAAGGGCTTCACGCTGTGAGAGACATTAGTCACCGCATGGATTTGATTCTAGGTTCGAGTTTGCCGAACAAGGTAGCTTACAAGATGACACCACAAGAGAATGCGGAGATGCAACAAGTCGAGGAGCTGTTGAATAGAGGCTTGATCGAGAGAGAGTTTGAGCACTGTGAGTAGTACCAACGGTTCTTGTGCCAAAGAAGGGTGGTGAATGGCGGATGTGTATAGATTCAAGAGCCATAAACAAGATCACCATCAAGTATAGATTCTCATTACTGCACATGGATGACATCATGGATTGTTTGAGTGGTGTAAGAGAGGATACCATCAAATTTGCATTAGAGAAGGAGATGAGTGGAAGACTGTGTTCAACATGCAAGGAGGACTGTATGAGTGGCTACTTGTGCTGTTCGGATTGAGCAACACATCGAGTACCTTTATAAGGTTGATGAATGAAGTCCTAAAACCATTTTTGGGCAAATTTGTGATCATGTACCTTGATGATATCCGATATTCAACAAGATGCGAGAACATTTGTTGCATATAAGGCAAGTGTTGCAGTGGTTGCATGAGGAGAAGTTAATGATTAATTTGAAGAAACACAATTTTGTGTAGGAGGAATTGGTGTATCTTGAATTTTTGATTTCTAGTAAAGGTCCACATAATTGTGGATTAGCCATTGCCACATAGTGCATTTAAGGGACACGATTTTCATGGGCTGGCTAGCTTTTACCACAAGTTTATAAGGGACGTTAGTGGAGTGTGTGCACAGAGGCCATGCGTGGAGATAAGAAGAGTTTCATCCGGAGCTAGTGCGTAGAGGACAACTTTCAAGAGTTGAAGAGGAAGGTGACATAACAACCAAAGTGTTGGTGTTACCAGATTTTGTGGTGTTCTAGGTAGATTGTGATGCTAGTGGTTTAGCCATTGATGAAATGCTAAGTTAGGAAGGGAGGCCAACAACACTTTTTAGTGAGAAGTTGATGATGCAAAGAGAAAGTATAGCGTGTATGATCAAGAGTTCTATGCGATTTTGCAAGCGCTCAAGAAATGGAGCCACTACACATTCTTCTAAAGGAATTTGTGCTATATATTAATCATCAAGCATTACAATTTAATAAGAGTAAGAAAAAGTTGAACTAGAGGCATATGAAATGGGTTGAGTACCTACAGGGGTATACTTTTGTGTTGAAGCATAGAAGTGGCTGGTCTAATAGAGTTGCTGATGCGTTGAGTAGGCGTTGTATGTTGTTGGCAGAAATGAGATTTGAAGTCATGGGTTTTGAATCCATGAAGGAGTTATATGTGCAAGATGGAAGACTTTGGCGAAGCATGGAGAGCATGCGTAACACTTGCAAGTGTTGACAAAACACTATGGTTGGATTTCTTTGTGCAGGAAGGCCTTTTGGACAAGGGTAACCAATTGTGCATTCCTAGAGGATCAATGAGGGAAAATTTGATAAAGGAAAAACATAGTGGTGGATTAGTAGGGCACTTTAGTTTGGATAAGATGTTAGCATAGCTAGTGGAGAGTTACTTTTGGCCGCAAATGTCTGTAAATGTGTGCAAGTTTGTGCAATAATGCAAGGTATGTTAGTTGGTTAATGGGAGATCTTAGAATGCGTGGTTGTATCAACCTTTGCCCATTCCAGAGAAGCCTTGGGAGGATAGTAGTATGGACTTCGTTTTGGGATTTCCTAGGATGTAGGGGGAATTTAATTCCATCTATGTTGTGGTGGATAGATTCTCTAAGATGGCACATTTTGTTTCTTGTAGGACTAATGATGCGACTAACATCGCAAATCTTTTCTTCAAGGAGATTGTAAGATTGCATGGTTTGCCTTGCAGATTATGTCCGATAGAGATACTAAGTTTGTTGGTCATTTTGGAGGACATTGTGGAAGAAGATGAATACAAAGTTGCAATTTAGTTCCTCATATCTTTTGTAGACCGATGGACAAATAGAAGCAATGAATAGGATTCTTGGAGACTTGTTGAGGTGTTTGGTTGGACAAAAGCTAGGTACTTGAGACTTGGCAATAGCGTGAAAAGAGTTTGTGTATAATAATTTAGTTAATTAGAGAATAAGGAAGACAACATTTCAGATTTGTATGTGGAAGTAATCCGTCGGACACGGCGAAGTGAGAGAGTTATCGGGCGAAGAAGGAAGAAGTGCTTAAGGAGAAGATTTTGCTTGCAGAATATATTGAGGAAGTGCACCAACAAGTGTGTAAGTAGTTGGAGAAGATGAATGCCCAGTATAAGCAACGTGCATATGTGAAAAGAAATGAAGTAGAATATCAAGTTGGAGATATGGTCTTAGCCCTTTTGAGGAAATAAATGTTTCCAAAGGGGACATAATAAACTCAAATGGAAGAAAATTGGACCATGTAAGGTGTTGAGGAAGTTTGTGTAGAACGCATATGAGATTAACTTGCTAGAAGGCATTGATATCTCGAGATATATAATGTGGTGGATTTGTATCCATACGCGTAGTGCGGGGAAGCATTGTGGGATCAAATTTAGTAGATGGTGAGATGGATTGGAGAGAGTAGATGCCAAAAAGAATGTGTGATGAAGTGGAAGGAGTAATTGAAACTAGGATCAAGAAACTGCAAGGAGTATTTGGCTAAGTGGAAAGGAAAGAACATTAAAGATGCGACTTGGCTAAGTCTTTGTGGATGTCGGAAAACATGGCATTCGGATTTCTTGAGCAGAGCTCAAGGTTTCAAAATTATCCGAGGTGTATGATGTAGGAACATCGGGTTCATAGACAATCTTGGATCAACCAAAAATAATTTGAACAATTGGAGTCGTTGTTTGCATTTTGTGTTGTTGGTGGGTTGTGTTGTGACGGAATTTGTTGTTGACATGATTGTTGTGTCTTGTATTGCATTATGTGGAGAGCGCAAGCTTATTGTGTAGTCTTCTTGCACAATGTTTGGTTTGTTGCATAGTTTGCACAATTCTATGGAGTCCTTGCGAAAGCGTGGAAGTCAATCTTACAAGCATCGGTGTGTTGGCGGAAGCCATGAAACACCAAGGAGCATGCAATACTAAAAGTTTGATTTGAAGCCACAAAGCACTATCCAGAGCGCAAAAAACTACAAAACTTTTTGGAAGATGCAGAGCATTGGAGAAAGATCATTTGAAGCCTCGGTTTGGTCGACCAAGTTTGTAATGGGTCCTTTGAACTATACTTCATATTAGTTTTAGGAGTTAAGTTTTGTAGCATTGGTTGTCTATATAAACAAGGCCCAATTGCCGTAGAGCGTTAGTTCTTGGTAGCTCGATTTAGCTCTTAGAAATAGAGTAGAGTGTGAATGTGAGCTTAAGGCTTGAAGCAATGTGTATTTGATAGGAGAATGATTATATGATGTTTTGACTGTATTGCTGGTGATTGGTCTATGAGTGTGCTATTCCTCATTGAACATATGAATAAAGCTTGGTAATGTGTTTTATTGTTGAATTCTGTTTGTGTTATTGCATGCATTGTTTGTATGTTTTCGCTTGTGATTACGAGGGTGTGTGGTCTAAGGTGGTTCTTCATTGGGCATCTTGACCAGGTCTACATCATAATACCTTATTCCATTAGGTAACATTGTAAGTGCTATTTGGGCCATTTGGTTTTTTCCATCGCTGCAAAAATGCCAAGGGGCGTTTATCCAAGAATCTACATGAAGTTTGTGACCAAGGAAGAACTGAAGTGATTATTTGTAAAATTTATTGTAGAAAATCGAAGCGAGATGTCTCGGGAAAAAAACCATATGATTAAAATCCAAAGTCCTTGGTCCATTGAAATACGAGTTTTGGCGAAGATAAGGAGGATGCAAGCGTTGGGAGACCCCGATTCTTCCTCCTATATGAGGACCAGGTGGAAGAAGGTTCTCAATGCCTCTCTTTTTATTTGTAAATGAAGATCCCACTATAGGAATTTGGGAGAGAAGTAGAGGTGCACATGTGGATGAGAAAGATCAAGCTAACTTATAAGGTGCCACACATTTATGACCTTGAGGAGAAGCTAAATGATGGTTTACAACATCCGGATGGGGCAGATCTTACACATGGAGGTAGATGGTGCTTTTGAAATCCTAGGGGAGCTTTAGCTAGTTTGTTG
Organism: Taxus wallichiana var. yunnanensis; assembly: GCA_018340775.1. NCBI lineage: Eukaryota > Viridiplantae > Streptophyta > Pinopsida > Cupressales > Taxaceae > Taxus > Taxus wallichiana. The sequence goes on from CM031238.1 coordinate 397,067,518, forward strand.
ATACATTACCTCAAAGAGTCGATTTGTGATGAGCCATATTTTGTCCAACTCGTGCACTTGTTCTAGAAAGATAAGACAATAGAAGAGTATAGTTCTAAAACTCATAGAATTCGTGAGTAATCACAAGCAATGTTTTAAAAATTAGAACCGGGATTCGGAACCGGCCAAAGGTTAGATCGGAACCGAACCGCAGGCTGGACCGGTTTAAAACATATGAACCGGTTTACTAAAAAATACATAAAATATTACAATTTTAATGAAAACAAGAAATTTTAAAGATTACAAACAATTAGAAACAAAATATGCAAAGTTTGCTCATGTATATACCATGTAAGGGTAAATATAGCAAAATGGCACCGAGTGCACTACATATCCGAAACAAAATACATAAACAATGAGGCTCTAAATGGCCTATAGAGTCCAAAAACAATATGCTACAAGCTACTACATGTTTGATATCAATCATCAAACTCAACACCACTGCTAAGAATGGGATCCTCATCCTCATCAATGTCATCTTGTTCCTTTGGCTCAAACACATCGGACTCCTCAAGGACATTTGTAGTAGTTGTAGTAGCACGACTATTGTTTGCCATGTCTGGTGCTACTAGTGGTTCATCATCCAAAGCCATCCACCCCAAGTCATCGGGATCAAACTATGTCAGGTGACTCTCCTCTATCCATTATGAGGTTGGATCAATATCATCCAAGACAATGGGATCTGTATTAGGTATCCTATTCAAGTAATTGGTTGCACCTTAGCCGGCGGTTGTATTGCATGAAGACGAGATCATTCAACCGTTGTTCCAAACGGGGTCTATATAACATCATTTAGGGTTAGGGTTAGAAAAAGGTAACTTAAAAGCTAAAATTGGAAAAAAATGTTTTAAGGCAAACCCTACCCCTCAACTAGTTTACTCTTGGTCGATCGGAACCGGCCGGTTTGCCGTGTTCGATCGGAACCGACCGGTTTGGATGGTTTGACGGAACGGCTGGTTTGACCGGTTGACGGAACCGGCTGGTTTGACCGGTTCAATACGGAACCGGATGGTTTCGGTTGAGACGGAAATGACCGGTTTGACTGCTTCGACGGAACCGGGGGTTGATCGGTTGATATGGAATTGGATGATTGACTGAACCGGTATTGAATCGGCTAGTTCCGTACTGAACCGGTCATTGGTTTGGTTTTTCTAATGGTTTGCAATTTTTTTAATGAACTGGTCAAACCGGCTGAACCGAACTAGAACCAGAATGGTTTTAAAACGTTGATCACAAGTCGAAAGGCTCAAAGACTAATTAGCCAAGTCAAGCATCTAAAAGCTCGCGAATCTATGCTTGAAACTTGACAACCACCAATGTTTATCAAATTCTGTTTTTTGCAATTTTGTTCATTCTTTATGGATTTGAAGGATTCTTAACAATTTTCCTTATTGAGTGTTCTCGAAATTCATTTCTTATGCTTTTTAACAATATTTTGCATGTTATTTAAGTTTATATTATGAATTTATATATTTTTAAAATTGGCATGTTTTGGCCAAGTCCCGACTCAGAGTCAACTATTTGGGGGCTGCTGAGTTTCTACTGAGTTTGAGTTCTTGCTTGGCAGTGAATTAAAAACTACCTTTACTTTAACCTTTACACGGATCTCTGCCTTCCTAGCCACAAAAATAGCCTTTCCTAAAGTTTTGGGTCAAACATCCTTACCTCAATTTGGTTTTGTTATTGTATGTTGGAAATGTAGAATTCGAGCACCATGTATTTTTGAAATTTGGCCTTTAAATAAAAAATTTGAAATTTATGTGTACCCTTCAACATAGTTTTAGAAATTGGACTTGACAAAAGCTAGACAACCCAAAATTTTGACTCAAACGTGGGACTAGGGAAAAAATAATTGTGTTTTTTTTTGGCAAATTAAAAGAATATATAAAATAATAAAATCATAAAATAAACTTAAATAATAGGCAAAATGCTCTTAAAACGTGTAAGAAATGAATGTAGAGAACCCACAAGGAAAATTGTTAAAAAATCTTTCAAATCCCTAGCAAGGAAAAAGATTAGAATTTTTTTATTTTTTTATTCTTGAATATATATTGCTAGATTGTGATTTTTAAGCGTTGACTCATGAGTACTTTCGAGTTTTTAAATGCCAAACTCGGTGAGTACTGCCAAGCCTTATTCCTTTGGTGAGTTCTACAAGTTTCTTGCGAGTTTAGAACTATGGAGACACCAAATTGGTGTATGGGACCCCTTGTGGAAGTCTTCAAGGGGATTGTTTTTGACCCTATATACTGTTCAATTAGGTGTTCAATAAAACCCCTTCAAGATTTGAACATTTGATCTCCCTATGTAGTACATAGTGCACACGCCTTTACCATCAGGCCCACTCATGTAGAAGCTTTTAGGAAGAAGACTATGGTTTTAAGAAAAGGGCGTATTTAGTCTTCACAATTTCAAAACCCTAAGTGTTAGTCAATCCCAACCCCAAATCCACCAGCCAAAAATCCTTGCCATATGTGCCCCCAAACATGGAGTAGTGGTCATTCCTATAACCTAAAAAAGATCTACATGGCTGAAGATACATGTCCATCTGAGTTTTTTTCAACACATTATAATCATAAAGCCCTTGGGTGTGGCGTCTTGATCTTGAGTGTGAATGAGATCCAAACCCCATTGTAGTATAAACAACAGAACTATGTTTGTCCTTTGCTACGATGTTAGGCTTGGACTTTCTTGATGCCTTCAAATTTTCCTCGCACATCAAAAGGACTACAATTTTGATCATGGCATATCTGATGTCACACTTAATATTTTGGAGAATAAGCATGTTTGTAAACTAGCTCTTCATGTAGATACCTCCGAGTACTTCCCATATCTGTCTCAGGCCAGCGGAACATTCAATTCTTAGGTGTGGTGCATAACCTGTATATCATAGTGTATTTTTATACTGTTAATGACAATTTTTAAATAAATATTACTCCCATGGTGCAAAGAATATTTTCCTACATTGCGCAACAATGTCTTTAGATGAATTGTCCTAGTTCAATATATCTCATGACCCATTATGGTTCCATTAATAAACTCTTAATGTGCCAAACCATTACATTTAGAAGCTTTTCGGTTTTCTTGCTGTCGGCTGTTTCACATTTTTGTCAGTGTATTGAACAAGTATCATTAGTATGATATTTTAACACTCCCTCTCAACACTAGGAAACAAGTTTCATAACAGAAAAAATGACTAAAAAATATCCATTTGGAGGGCAATCATTTATTGATCAGGGATGTCCTCAACACACAATACCCAAAGCTGCAGCACAATTGTGCCAAGCAACTCCGAACTGTAACGTCTGGTTGGCCCAATTCCCGAACTGCAACATTGAGCCAGGCAACTCGAAACCAAAGTGCCTCACAGCCCAATAAGCATGCATGACTGCAACTTTCGAGACGGACAAACTCCAAGACTATTTCACAGCATCTCTGCTATTCTCCATGCTCTCTAGCATTGCTGGAAATAACACCTTTACTTCTCCTACCGAGTGACCAACAACCTGTCTACTAAGCCTTTATTTTTCTACCGGGATTCCTCCCAATACCGAACATAATACCTCCCTACCAAGATGTGGTTTTCCTTAACTAACAATGAAATATTGTTACACTTCCAGAGAATCTTGTTTTGACCTTGCAGCAGACCCAAAAAAAGCTTTCCAAGATTTTTTTGAGAACAATAAATTTTAGCCTATCATTTCTTGCTCTCAGCATGCTTCCTCTCTCTGAATTCATGTTAAAAAAGTAAAGCATAATAAATGAGAAAACCAAAAAAATCAAAGGAAAGGCAGAAATAAAAATGGTATAAAACAAAAAAAGATGCATTTCAAGTGGACACCATGAATTGGAGGAAATTATGAGACAATTACAAAGAATATCTGCCCACAATGGGTACCAATGTCTTCAGAAGTATCTTACCAATTTAATACAACCCATCTAATACATTTATGCAGTTCCCATGCGTCGTTATAGCTGCATCAAGAAATTCTGTATGCAAAAATCGTTTCATTTAGGAATTTTTCATATTTTGGGCATTTCCTATTTGTGTCATTGTACAGAAGAAAACTAGTAGCTCCTATGAGAAATTAAGAAATCAAAGTTAAATTATTCCTTAATTCCAAAGCAAGAGAATTCTAGTGTAGCAAGAGATTCTAATAGAAGAAAAACCTTTGTTGGAGGTGAATTGATGGCAGTTTGGAGTTTTCTAATTAACGATGACCGTGGAAGCTCGAATTACTTAACAAAATTAAAGATATAGGGTTGGTACCACATTGATTATAATTGTGAGACAAGGGCATCTTGTAAGGCATTACATACACGAAAAGCTTTGTCAATTGGGGAAGAGTCTAATTTTGAAGAGAAAGGTGGATTTTCTAATAATCATTGTTCCTCCATCATAACAATTTTTTTTTGAGGTTGTGCTTATGTACTTTGTGGGTTCCCTTGCCTTGTGATTATTACCAACATACATGAGGGATCAGTCATTAAAGTAAATGACTACTCATGAAAATTGGTCATCATAGAGATGATTTATATATACACGGGTCGAAATCCCACAAAGATTATCTAGCTAAAAATGACCATGGAAGCTTGAATTACTTAGCAAAGCAGTCATATAGTTTCTTTCTTTCCTTCTCTTTCGTTTGGGCTGTCTTTAATAAGATTATTTTATGTACATTCATTTTTTTTTTCTGGATTTCTGCTATAAATATGCTGTAATCGATGTGACATCAGATTCAGCTGTTATGGAATGATTGCATACATGAGCCTTAGGATGAATGCCAGGAAAGGGAATTCGCCTTTTACTGTAATGCCCCTTTTAGCTGATTAGAGATAAATTGTAGTATTCTGATATTACAATATTGACTAGTCACTATACTCACAGCCTTGAAATGGTCATGTTGAGCATGCTGAATGAATGACTGCAGAAGAGATGGACTGATATCATAGACGACATATCACTTTTTTATTAAATTGTAGGTCATGTTATTCTTATATTACCTTTGACTGGTTGACTGGATAATTCTGCTAAAGTGCGTAATTCTCCAATTGGTCTTATTTGCTGTTCATGCAGCTATATACCATCAGCCCTGGAATGTCCTCTACGACTGAAACTTCCTAATGGGCAACTTTCAGCAACCAATGGATTTACATCTCCTGTGAGTGGTGGTTTGGGCTTTTACAAGAGAAAAATATAATCTTGCTGATTTCACTGATTTCTTTATGAAAACTGCACTAAGGCATTAAAATTATATTGACAATTTTGCTATGATTTTATGTTGTCTTGCAGGGATGGGGTGGAATCATCATTTGGAACCCTTTGACTTGTATCAGCAGTACTATGACTGGAAACCGCCAAACGCATGAACTTTCTCAAGAGGTGAGAATATTTTCTTATTGTAAAGTGTAGAACCTACCGGGTTTTTAATTTTGAGGTTTTCATCCTATTTGCTATTTTGTATCTTCTAGGGTTGCACTTAGCATCCAGTGCTGCAAAATCTACATCTTATATGCATGTTGCTTTGAATGAATCAAAACGAAACTTGCCATAGTAAGATAGCAAAGTAACGGAATGACGATGTGGGGTCACAGATTTAAGTTTTCTACTAAAACATAAAAATATGTATCAGGAATTTGGACCAGTAATGCAAGTTGTTGTAGGACAAATACGCATGCTTCTAGGCCTTCCATCAACGGCCCTGCATAATGCTGAGATGCACATATCCAGTGTTTTAGCTAGCCAGACAGGCTTCTCAGACTGGTGAGATTATCCTTGTTCAATTAAATGTCTTTTGTACTTCTATTTTACTTATTTTCAAACATTTGTGAATATAAGGGTTTAAGCATAGGCTAAAAGAAAATAGATTTGATAAAAACAAATCATATAAAGCTTAAAATCAGATTAAAGCACACCTAAAACTATCACGAGATCTTATTATGTTTTACCCAACTAAACAATATTCAACTTTCATCTTATACAATGTTCTCATTTCAACATTGGCTGAATAGGAATTTGGGCAATGATAAAGTGGTCTATTTCTGTCTTCTTTTTGCTGATTTTTGAAATTGCCACAAAAATGTACTTTCTGATGAAATAATGATACATGAAGTTCAGATGATTGAAGGATGAGAACTAAAGCACAAGAAATATCAAGATTGTTGAAACCAAGAAGGAATCTGGCTCTTTGTTTGTGTGGTTTTAAGTTCTAACTGATAAAAACAATCTTTTCCTAATCTGTTCCTAATAATCATTAATCCAAGAGATGACAAACTAAAACTTGGAAATGCTTGTTTTGCAGTTGCACTGCTTCATGTTATCATGAATCTTAAAGAAAGCTATAATACAGGTTCTTCCCTTGTGAATAAACAAAAGGTCACAAAAGTTTATACAGTTATTCATTCTGTTATGAAATGTATATATGAATATCTAAATTTTCATGTCTGTATTTTGCACTCCTTTTTTATTATCTCATTAGACTTTGTTGTAAATTTGGTAAAGCTCGCAGTTTCCGTCACACTGGCAGTTTCCCATAGATTGCTAGGTCTCGTGGATGTAATCAAAACTTTAATTTCAAATACAAGTTTTGTAGATCTCATGTAATTTTCCCCATGCACTGATATAACTTACTTTCAACTAGAAATATAATGATTGTCAAAGCTTATAATCATCTGAATTTCAAGTAGGAATTTGCTTTGAAATATAGAATCTAGTAAAGGGTGGTTTCTATGGGAAATCACATTCATGGGAATCATTTATAAGAAAGAGCATTTGGTATTGGATTTTAGAACAACACTTTTGTTTCTTCTGCTAATCAAAACTTTTGTCAGATCAGTATACAGCCATTTTCCCGAAAATTTATTTTATTTTTGGTAGATTTCAAGGACATGTTAAGTCCATGAACACAGTTAAGTAGTCGGTCAAAACTAATGACTACTTCCGGAAAGAATAGCGATTTTCCAATTGCCATGATGTTCTAATTTTTAGTGCTTCTTGATCCATGCGGGGCTCCCATTTCTTGGTCGCATCTCAATATCTCATTTAAGCTTGAGAAAATGAAAAATGCCCATTATTTTAAAGAATATATAAGTAAAATATAAAAGTTTTGAGTCCCAAAACTGATCTCGATTCTTCGGTGTTGGCATGGTATTCTATTTTTTTATCGATGGATCAATGAGGGTTGACAATGGCCCCCACCCTGCTAAAGAGATTAAAAAAATCTCAAAACCACAGACTAGAAGCCACTGTAGGCATTCATGGCACTAAATTCATTAAAAAATACAGCCTTCATTTTGAGGCCTGAAGTGGCAAATACATCAAAGCCATACTCCAATTTCCAGCAAAAACTCATCATCAGAAACCTGTTACCGAGCATGATCTTGCCAATCTGCAGGCCTAGTATGATCTTGAACAACCATTCCACTACCAGCAACACATGAATATATTGGCGTCATACAAATTGAACTGCAAGGAAGTTCAAAAATCTGGCATTGTCTTCCAGGATTTGATTCCCCTCACATACAAATGCTTCTTTAGTATCCACCTTGGTCTTGGAAGGCTGCTCCACTTCACTCTTACCACTGTTTTTATCACTAAACAGGGAGAGCTAATATTTTCCAAGTGGTCTACACAAAGTCAAGATGGAAAAAGCAGAATCGGCTTGGGCAACTTTGCTAATTTTAAAATGCCAAGTCGTATTACCTGCTGAAACTTGTTTCTTAGGACAATTATGAGTGGAACTATATATGGTGGAAAATGAGACACCACTGGTGGAACTATTGTTCTCACCACACTGCTTTTTGTCCTCATGCTGAGGGGAAACAACACCCGAGTCTGTATGGGCCTCGTTAGAAAGTCATATTGTTATCAGTCTGGTCACACCGCCCATGTTGACTCTCTGGCTTCGGCTTCTAAAAATTCCTTTCAATTGCTGCATTTGTTGGGGTTAGATCCTCCCTCTCTCAACATCTACACTTAGAACATCGACCCTGACCTTTCCCATTCTCCAGTGCACGGGAGGACATGAGAAAGGCTATAAATACATGATTGTAGAAGTGTAGAAGATCATCGAAGCATGGGAGCAAGTGAGCAAGAAGTCTTAGTGCTGGAAATTGTATTTTTGTAGAAGAAAGGAGTGTTGAGAGAGCAAGCAAGTAATTGAAAGGAAGTGTTGAGATATTATCTACTTCTCTTTCTTACTTATTGTAAATTTTGTACTGTTGATTTGAATTGGCCAATAGAAGTGGGAAGAAAGAGCAATTGCCCTTCCCGACTGGTTTTTCCTCCATTGGAGGTTTTCTAGGATAAAATTGTTGGTGTTATGAGCTTATATTCTTTCCTTTACTACAATTGTTGATTCTAAGCACAATAGTAATTCATTCACTAGCTATCTCTGTTATTTTCTAATAGAAAGTAAACAACAATGATTAATTTGTGATTTGTGAATAATTCCAAAGTTGAAGAGTTTACAGATCATTTTGGTATCAGAGCTAACAAGTATCCAGGATTGTGGTATTTCATTCTTGAATTTGTATGACAGTGACAAGATCTAAAGGTGAAGAAGCTTTACCTTGCGATCCAGAGATTTCTACAAAGAAGTGGAAACAGAGAATTTGGGGAGAAATGGAGGAAGAGAACTTGGTCCGTAGAATCGAGATGTTGGAGACCATGATGGATAGGATGTTTAGAAGGCAAGAGGAACTTGCAGATTTGTAGAAGACAGCTTCCGTCAAGCAAGACTCCATGGACTCGGTGGTTCGAGGCTTAGCCAAAAAGTTTGGTATAGGCAAGAGTCACCATGAGGAAGATTATGGGGAAGAGCATGAAGAAGAGACTTCTAACACAAGAGAAAAGGTAAAATCTGAACATACTCCTTTTAAAGTTGAGACTAAAGTCGAAATCAAAAGCTTTGAAGGACAAGTAGATGCAAAATTACTTGGATAAATGGTTGAAATAGTTAGAAGTCTATTTTAGCATCCATAATGTCACTGAGGCACAAAGGATCACCTTTGCATGTCTCAAAATGGAGGGACATGCTCTAGTTTGGTGGGAAACTCACCTAACTACTTGTGAAAAGAAGAAACATCCTATTGTGAAATCTTGGCAAGAATTTAAGGAATTACTTAGAGCTAACTTCTATCCTATTGGCCATAAAATTGACCAAATGATTAAATGGTAGTATTTTAGACAAGGTAGTGGTCAAAGTGTGTAGGACTATACTACGGAGTTTTGGAGGCAAGCCATGTTGCTAAACATGGATTTGGAGGATGAGGATATTTTGACCAAATACTTGGGAGGACTTCACACTCACCTTCGAAGAAAAGTCATCTCCACAAAGCCCAAGGATCTCAATGAAGCATGTGTAGGCATACTACATAGATGATGAGAAAAAGCAAGGAGAAGTAGAGCCGAGGGTAAAGCAGTCAACAAATCAGCAGAAAAAGGATTATGGGCAAACAAGTAACAAGAGTAAGTGGAAAGGGAAAGGTAAACAAGCTGCCACTACTTTAAATACTTGTAAAGATCCCAAGAATTTTTGCAAGAATTGTGATATCAATGGTCATATTGACGCTACATGTTGGAAGTTGCATCCGGAGTTACATCCAAAGAACCGAACCAAGGACTCCAAGAAGTCCATGACAAGCTGTAAAGATAGAAGGGGAGGTGGAAATCGAAGATGACTCTGATGTAGATGAAAGGCTTGGATGCACGGCCACCAACATGGACAGCGAAGAGGAGATGAGTAGACTATTCCAGATCAAAATCAGATCAAGAGGACTAAGGTAAATGCTTTGGTTGATACCGGTTCTCAATCTAACTTGATTTCTGAGGTAGTTGTAAAGAAGCTTGGTCTTGAGACTTACGAGCATCCGCACCCATATCCTTTGGGTTGGGTGAAGAAGGGTGTTGAAATTTAGGTAACAAGAAGATGTAAGGTCAAGTTTGGGATAAATTCCCAATATATAGATGTTTTTGAAGCTGACGTTATTCCACTTGATGCTTTTGATGTGGTATTCGGGAGTCCTTACTTGTATGTTAGGGATGCTATCTTTATGAGAAGGGAAAATTAGTACAGATGGGTCAAGGATGGGATCAGCTACAACATCCGGGCACACCAACGTAAGACACGGGTTACTATGGTAAGTGCTAACCAAGCAAAACAACTTATTCAGTCAAATCATAATCAGTTTTGTTTACTTTTGTTAAAGGATAAACAAGATGGGGTAGAAGTTTTAGAGATTTCTAACCAAGGAAAACAAGATTTGGATAGTATTATTCAGTCTTTTCAGGAAGTATTTTAAGCTCCTAGTGGATTACCACCAAAATGGGAAGTAGAGCATGAGATTCAGCTATTGCAGAGTCACCTCTACCGAACATCGGGTTGTATAGGCAATCCTTGCTTGAGAGTACTGAAGTAAAGAAACAACTCCAAGAACTAATAGACCAAGGGGTGATACATCCGAGCACCTCACCATGTGGTTCGCCTATTGTGATGGTGCCAAAGAAGGATGGTTCTTGGAGAATGTGCATCGACTACCGCGCTTTGAACAAGATCACCATAAAGAACCGATATCCACTTCCCGTATAGATGATCTCTTGGACCAGCTTTAGCATGCCAAATTTTTCACGAAGTTGGATCTCAAGTCAAGTTATCACCAAGTCAGGATGAAGGAGGAGGATATATGGAAGACTGCCTTCAAAACAAAACAAGGTTTGTATGAATGGTTAGTACTTCCTTTTGGATTATGCAATGCACCCGCTACATTTATGAGATTGATGAATGATGTATTGCGGGATTTCATAGATTCATGTGTCATTGTATATCTAGATGATATCTTGATTTTTAGTGCCACATGGGAAGAACATCTAACGCATTTGCAACAAGTCTTGCAAGTTCTCAGGGAGAAACAATTGCTTTGTAATATGAAGAAATGTGAATTTTCCAAACAGTCACTTGTCTATCTTGGGCACGTGGTTGGAGGAGGAGAGCTATGAGTGGATCCAAAGAAGGTGGAAGCCATCACAAATTGGCCAACACCAACAGGAGCCACAGAGACTAGAAGTTTTGTGGGAGCAAGTATAATACATGCGGAAGTTCATTCCGGGTTTCTCGTGATTGCAACACCTCTACACACAAAGTGGCCGCAAAGAGTAAGGGTTTTGACTGGGGTAAGGAACAAGACAAATCCTTTGAGTTATTGAAATACAAGATTAGTCATGCTCCAGTACTTGCTCTTCCTAGTTTGCAGCAGCCTTTTGAAGTAGAGACAGAGATGCTAGTGATTATGCTATGGGTGCAAAGTGTTGCTTCAAGGAGGTAAACCCGTATGTTATCATTCTGAAACCTTCACTTCAGCAAGTTAAAGGATATTCAGTATATGATAAAGAAATGTATGCACTAGTTCAAGCAATTAAAAAATGGAAACATTATTTGTTGGGTAAAGAAACTATTGTGCACACTGACCACAAACCTCTCCAGTATTTGCAAGCACAGTCTAAATTGCAGCAGGCAAGGCACTACAAATGGATGGGGTTTCTTCAGCAAGTTCCATCTAGTGATCAAATACAAGAAAGGTAGTACAAATTTGGTGGCAGACATGTTGTCTAGGCCACCCACACAGGAAAATTTCTCTGTTTGGCCACTATCTCTCAGATCGAGCCCTTCACGAAGGAAGCTTACGGAGAAGCATATGCCCAAGACAAAGACTTTGGGGTAACATTTCAGAAGTTGCAGTCCCAAGGGGCTGAAAAGATGGGGATTGAAGATTGTTATCTCAAGGATGGGCTGCTCTACCGATGGGGGAAACTTTGTGTGCCTAAAGAAGAAAGACTTCTATTGATGAGGGAAGCACATACCTCGAAAGTAGTGGGACATTTCGGTGTTGGTAAGACCCTAGCCCACTTGCAAAGGTATGTATATTGGCCCAACATGCAAGAAGAAGTATCAAAATTTATTCGTGGATGTAAACTTTGTTGTACTAGCAAGCCTAAAACTAGGAAGGAAGGTTTGTATATGCCTTTACCAGTACCTACTCATCCGTGGGAGGACATTTCTATGGATTTTGTAGGAGGATTACCTATGTCTAAACATGGCCATGACTATCTCTATGTTGTTGTGGATAGATTTAGTAAAATGTGTATTCTTATGGCATGTAAAAAGACAAGTAAAAGCACATGAGGCAGCAGATCTTTTCTTTGCTAATGTATGGGTGCATTTTGGTTTGCCAAAGTCTATTGTCTCTGACAGGGATTCCAGGTTCTTGGGGAAGTTTTGGACTACTTTGTGGGACAAGATGGATACCAAGTTACAGAGGAGCACAACTTTCCATCCACAGATAGATGGACAAATAGAGGTGGTAAACAGGACTTTGGTACAGTTGATCAGAGGGTATAACAAGTAAGTACCCAAGGACTTGGGATGAGTCCTTAGCCTACATTCAACATTCCTATAACTGGCAAAGTACACACATCCACTATGAAGTCACCATTTGAAGCATGCTTGGGATATCTACCTACAAATCTGCTGGACATAGTAGTTGGACAACAGGATGAGGAGGATACATGAGACACAGAGGTGACTAGAGCCAACAAGTTCATTGAGAGGATCCGGAAAATCCATCTCAAGGTCAAAGAACAACTAGAAAAATCTCAAGCAAAGTACAAAGCTAGGCACGATCAACATAGGAGGGAACACAAGCTTCATGTTGGAGACAAAGTTTGGCTTTACTTGAGCAAGGAGAGACTACAAGGTCAAGCACGGAAGCTCAAGCCACTACGATATGGACCCTTCACCATATTGGAGCAGGTTGGGGAAAATGCTTTGACTTGATTTACCATCATTCATGAGGATGTACTCTGTAGTAAATTGTGAGAACTTGCACCTATATGAGCCATCCATGCTGGATGAAGATGAAGAACTACAAGTTGCTACCTTCCATTGAGGATTGTGTCTTGGACTCACGAGGTGAATTGGAGGAGGATGTAGTGCTACAAAGAAAGTCAGAGAGACTAGAAGAGGTCCGCAGGAGTCTTGGTAGATTGGACTGAAAGGAAAGACACCAAGGCAGGCCCGGTGGTACTCGAAGGAGCAAGCGAGGGAATTGTTCCCTCATCTACTCCCCCACTAAGCTTTTGTGGGACCAAAAGCCTCCTAAGAAGGGGAGGTGTGATCCATAGGGATCCAAAATAACTCTACTTCATCAAAAACAGTTAGCACAAAGAAGGAAAACAATGAAACGGAGGTTCTGTCTTTTAAGTAACAGGACATGCCGCCTATGCAGGCAGGTGGCGGTTACAAAATCGCCACCTTAACGCCGCCAGCCTAGGGTGGTGGTCCCAGACCGCCGGTCCTGCACAGTGGCGGTCTGGCCATTACGGACAGAAAACTAAAATTGAAATGAACAACCTCGAATTTGAAAGGATGTTCGTTTCTCTTCTCCTTCATGACCTTTCCCATTCTCCAGTGCATGGGAGGACATGAGAAAGGCTATAAATACATGATTGTAGAAGTGTAGAAGATCATCGAAGCATGGGAGCAAGTGAGCAAGAAGTCTTAGTGCTGGAAATTGTATTTTTGTAGAAGAAAGGAGTGTTGAGACAGAGCAAGCAAGTAACTGAAAGGAAGTGTTGAGATATTATCTACTTCTCTTTCTTACTTATTGTAAATTTTGTACCTGTTGATTTGAATTGGCCAATAGAAGTGGGAAGAAAGAGCAATTGCCCTTCCGACTGGTTTTCCTCCATTGGAGGTTTTCCAGGATAAAATTGTTGGTGTTATGAGCTTATATTCTTTCCTTTACTACAATTGTTGATTCTAAGCACAATAGTAATTCATTCACTAGCTATCTCTGTTATTTTCTAATAGAAAGTAAACAGCAGCGATTAATTTGTGATTAATAATTGTGATTTTAGACTTAGGAGATTGAGCATAAGAATAATAGGTACGGAAAAAGGGAGATTAGAACAATGGAATATGCAGCAGGGTCTGAAGCTGCTAGATGGATTGTATTTTGTGTATTAGTTTATGTTTTATGACAAGAATTTAAGTCTGTAGTGAAAATTTTCATCTATGTGCTGTAACATTTGGAGAACATAATTGTATTTTTCTAATGGATTTTTGGCTCCTACAGTTATACCCTAACTTCTCCCTAATCTATTAAAATTTGCAGGATAGTTAATACTAACTTAGTAGTGTTCTATTGCAGGTTTAAGGTATGCATAGGTCTGCTGACTCATCATTTTGGTATAAGAGTAGGTCAACTCGTGTAGAAAATTTGTGCTGTTGTAAAGAAAGTGACAACATGCCTCCAAGAAGGGGAGCCATGGCAAATCTTGTGAGAGAGATGCAAGCCTTACGAAAAGTTTGGCGGAAGGAGCGGCAAAGAGGCCTGGCAGAAGGATCAAGTCTGATGAAAAGCCTGAAGAAGAAGAGGAAGAGTCGGAGGAAGGAGAAGATCCTCAGTGGGCATTAATAAATTGTTTGAGATCTTTTAAAGAAGCTGATAGTTCAGTAAAAATGGAGGTTCCTTACTACAATGGTAGTTTGAAGGCTGAAGAGTTGATGGATTGGATCTATGAAGTGGAGAGATACTTTGAATGGAAGCAAATGGTTGATCCAAAAAGAGTAAAATTTGCAGCCACCAAGTTGAAAGGGCATGCTGCCATGTGGTGGGATCACTTGCAAAAGGATAGGGTTAGGAAAGGGAAGGAAGCCATAAGGACTTGGAATAAAATGGTATCCAAGTTAAGAGGAAAGTTTCTACCTATAGATTACAAACAAGAGCTTTTAAAGCAATTTCATGGATTGAAACAAAGGGAAAAATCAGTCCAAGAGTATTCAGAAGAATTTTATAAGCTTTCTATTAGAGCTGGGATTAATGAAGATGAAGAGCAACAAGTTGCTAGATATGTTGGAGGTTTGAGGATCTCCATTCAAGATGAGATCAGTATGCATAAATTAGGTTCAGTAGAAGAAGCTTTTCAATTAGCACTTTAGGGTGAGGATGTATTAGCTAGAAATCAGACCAAAAGACCCTTTGAAAGAAGAGGAACACACACACCAAATAGGGGTAGAGGAGCATTCTCCTTTCCAAGTGGTGAAGTTCAAAGAGGAGAGGGATTTAGCTACTCTAGAGCCAATGAATTCTCAAGAGGAAGAGGTAGGGGAAACTACCAGCAGGCAAGACCAAATTTCCAGCAGGGAAACTACCAACAAGCAAGACCAAATTTTCAGCAACCAAGAGGTGGATATCATCAACAAAGAGGAATAGTTTTGGTGAAAGAAGGGCTTATGATATCCCAAGGAGGCCACTTATTTGTTTCAGATGTGGAGAAGAGGGGCATAGGGCATTTGAATGCCATCATCGAGACCGAAGACAGAGGAGTTGAGCCAAGGGCTATTATGGCTGAAGGGGACATTGTTTTAGAAGTTGGAACATCCTCAGCCGCTCCAGAGATCGGAGAAAATTTGATGATGAAGAGGATTTTGATGACTCCCATGAATGGAGGACAGCAACAAATAACTTGATGTCCACAACCAATAGGTGAAGATGATCTCTGGTTGCTAAAGTATACCTTCCAAACAAAGTGCAAGGATAAAGGTAAGTGCTGTAATTTAATTATAGACAGCGGGAGTACTGAAAATATGGTTTCTGAAGAAATGGTTCAAAAGTTGAATTTAGTTTGTAACAAGCATCCGAGTCCATACAAATTATCTTGGTTCCAAAGGGTCATGAAATTATGGTAGACAAAAAGTGTTTGGTCTCTTTTCAGATTGGTCCTTATAAAGATGATGTGTGGTGTGATGTTATTCCAATGGATGCATGCCATATGTTGCTTGGGAGGCCATGGCAGTATGATTTAAGGGTTGTCCATGATGGTAGACAAAATACTTACACCATAATTAAAAATGGTAAAAAAATCAAGTTATTGCCTTTGAAAAGTGAGGAAGCACAAAGTTTATTATTGTTATCAGTGAAGGATTTTGTGAAGTATGTTTTTATGGTAAAATATGCTGGAAAAAAAAAACTTGAAGAAATGCCAAATGAGGTTAAGAAATTATCGACGGAATATGAGGATATAATTCCATTGGAGATGCCTGTAGGTTTACCTCTCAAAAGAGGTATTGAGCACCAAATTGATCTAGTTCCCGGGGCAAGTTTGCCTAATTTTCCAGCTCATAGGTTGAGCCCAAAAGAAAATGAGGAATTAAATAGACAGGTTTCAGATTTGCTACAAAGGGGATGGATCAGGGAAAGTTTAAGTCCATGTGTTGTGCCAGCTCTTATCACTCCAAAGAAGGATGGATCTTGGAGAATGTGTGTGGATTCAAGAGCCTTGAACAAAATCACTATAAAGTATCGATTTCCCTTACCCCAGATGGATGATATGCTTGATAGTTTAAGTGGAGCAAGTTATTTTTCTAAAGTTGATTTGAAAAGCGGATATCACTAGATTAGAATATGAGAAGGAGATGAATGGAAAACCACATTCAAGACTAAAGAGGGGTTATATGATTGGCTGGTTATGCCATTTGAGTAATGTTCCAAGCACTTTTATGAGGTTAATGACTGAGGTCATGAGGCCATATCTTAATAAGTTTGTCATTGTTTATTTTGACGATATTCTGATTTTTAGCCGGTCTAAAGAAGAACATTTGAGGCATCTACAAATGGTGACAAAGGCGTTGAGAAAATAAAAGTTGTCTATGAATCTAAAAAGTGTTCTTTCCTAAAGGACAAGCTTGTATCTTTGGGATTTCTCATTTCCAAAAATGGAGTAGAGATGGATGCTGAGAAAGTTAAAGCCATCCTTGATTGGCCCATGCCTAAGAATGTTGCCGAGGTGAGAAGCTTAAATGGTTTGGTGAATTATTGTTGCCTGATTTTAACAAAATGTTTCAAGTGGAGTGTGATGCTAGAGGGGTTGCTGGGGAAGGCTGGTTTGCATATTTCAGTGAGAAGCTCAATGAGGTAAGGAAGAAATATTCAGTTTATGATCAGGAATTCTATGCTATTATTCAAGCTTTGAAGCATTGGAGACATTACCTACTTCCCAAGGAATTCATCTTGTATACGGATCACCAAGCTTTGAAGTTCATAAACACAACCAAAGCTGAATCAGAGGCATGTTAAGTGGGTGGAGTATCTTCAAGGGTATACATTTGTGCTCAAACACAAATCTGGAAAAACAAATCAAGTAGCTGATGCCTTGAGCAGGAGGAGAGCTTTTCTCATCATTATGGCCAATGAGGTAATTGGGTTTAAGAAATCAAGGAGTTGTATGAAGAAAGTTTTTGCAGCAGCATTTCAGGTTTGCAAGAATCCTCTCATTTATGATAGAACTCCATATCTTGATTACTTCTTGCAAGAGGGTTATTTATTCTAAGGAAGGCAGCTTTGTATTCCTGAAAGTTCATTAAGGGACAGCTTGATAAAAGAGTTGCATAGTGGAGGTTTAGGAGGTCATTTTGGCCAAAATAAAACTCAAGCTATAGTGGAAGAAAGATATTATTGGCCTTCATTGAAGAAGGATGTCCGTCTATATGTACAAAGGTGCAAAATTTGTCAAGTGGCTAAAGGTGGTAGCCTAAATATAGGGTTGTATACTCCTTTGCCTACTCCAAATAGACCATGGGAAGACATAACAATGGACTTTGTATTGGGATTGCCTCGTACTCAAAGAGGTTTTGACTCTATTTTCGTGGTTGTTGACCACTTTCTTAAAATGAACCATTTTGTGCCCTGTGCAAAAATTAGCAATGCAAGGTGGTTGAATAATTCTTCAAAGATATAGTGAGGTTGCATGGATTACCCAAGACAATTACTTCAGACAGAGATACTAAATTTCTAAGTTATTTCTGGAAGACTTTGTGGAAGATGTTAGGCACAAAATTGCAGTTTAGCTCAGCTTATCACCCTCAAACTGATGGGCAAACTGAAGTTGTGAACAGGTCATTGGGAATTTACTAAGGTGTCTAGCAGGTGATAAGCCAAAGCAGTGGGATCTTGTGTTACCGCATGCTGAATTTTCCTACAATAATTATGTGAACAGAAGTACAGGTTATACTCCATTTCATATTGTGTATGGAAAGAGTCCTAAGGGTGTTACAGATCTTGTTTCTTTGCCAATTGAGGAAAGACATAATGAGGATGCAGAGGCCTTTGTTGAACAGACACGATGACTTCATCAGAAGGTTAGAGAGCAGCTGGAAATGAGTAGCCAGAAATATAAGAGGGATGCAGATGCTACTAGGAGATTCAAGACCTTCGAAGAAGGGGATTGGGTTATGGTGCATTTGAGAAAAACTAATTTCCAAAGGATAATATAATAAGTTAAAATCTTAAAAGATTGGATCCTGTAAAATTTTGAAGAAAATCAATGACAATGCCTACAAAATTGACTTACCAAATGGACTAGACATTTCTCCAATCTTTAATATTTCTGATTTGTATTCCTATTATGAAGGTGACGATGCAAATGAGCAAGAAGATGTAGTTGAGTGGCAGCAGCAATTGCCAAAGAAAACCACTGGAGATTGAGGAGGTCTTAAATGTGAAAGTGCTTCGCCTTGGAAAGCATCGCCTAAGACAGTATTTGATCAAATGGAAAGGAAAATCTAGAGAGCAATACATGGATTTCTGAACACGAGTACCAAAGGTTGGTAGGCTTGAGCGAGGGCACTCAACTTTTACAACCCAAGGAGGATGATGCAGGGGCATCCCAAAGACAATCTACAGTAAAAGGGGAGATAGGAAATAAATGTGGTCCTTGATCAAAGACTCAATCATCTACAGGATTAGGGAGTTGGGAAAATTTAAATGAAGTCCAGGTCTTTATGATAGATGTTCCCAAAAATCTGACTTGTGCAAGGAAAACACTTTAGAAATTTAAAGTGTATGCTTGTTTGCTTTTAGATGTAAGTAAGATATTAGGAAAAAGGTAGCAATAGTCTGTAGGAGGAGAAGACAACACACTTCAGAGAATCAGATTGAGTGAGTATAAGAATATGTTGCAAAATAGGTAGGTAAAAACAGAGATTAGAACAGCTGAATATGCAGCAGGGTCTGAACATTGTAGAAGGATTGTATTTTGTGTAAAAGTTTATGATTTATGAGAACTGAAGTTTGTAGTGAAATTCAACAGCTATGTGCTGTTGTAGGCCATATGTGACATTTGAACATAATTGTGTTTTTCTTCTGGATTTTTGGCTCCCATAGCTTATGCCCTAACTTATCTGTAATCATGTAAAATTGCAGCATAGTTAATAATGCTTTATTGCAGGTTTCAATTTTGAATAGGTCTGCTGCCCCATTATAAGTGTGCAGCTCCAAGAAATTACCTCAAAGCTTGCTGTGGCATGTTGTGCCCCATTGATTTCTACAAAACAACAGAGCACAGAGTGACTTCATGGCTTCTCTAGTGAAGTCAGTACTGCCCCTGCCCTTGATCGAAAGAGTTGTAGTCCAATTGTTGCAGATGATGGTAAAGTGCGTTTGTTGCACAATCCACCAATGTACAAATCCTAGGAGAGATAAAAAAGGGACGAGGCTGGGTTTAAGGCACTAAGATGAAGGTCAATTATTTATGCACTCGATAGCAACGTATGCTAAAAAGACTCCGAAGCATCAGGATGTTTATCCTTCTTTGGAAAAAAATGCTTCAACTCTCTCCCTGATGATGGGTCCTGTAGAAAGACCAGAAATGTCGGACACAATTAATTTCATGCAGGTGTATCGAGAAATTTCTCACAATAATTCTCACTGCGATATATCACTCAGAAACAAAAAAATGCCTTTTCCCATTTTTCCAAATCCACAGAAGAACATCAGTGCAAATAAGCCAAATAACATCAAAGAATTGAGAATACTTGATATCAACTAAAGATCCTGTTCAAACATCAATTTCAGTAATACTTATCGTGGAAAAAATAGATTAACCATGTAACACACATTTCCAAGATAATTAATCCAAGTGACATTCAAAGAAAACATGCTGGGTTTTTTCAGGTCGAGAAAATACTAAACATTTAGCAAATCTCATTTTTTTGTAAGTGTATCTGCAACAAGATTTTTTTGCCAAAATAAAAGCCAACAAAAACAAGATTTCTCTGGTTCAAGACATGAAGACCACAAAATGCCAGATCTCCATTTCCAAGCTTGTTATGTATCATGTTCTAGATAACATTCAACTTTGAATGCAATTGTATTTTCCAATTAAAAGTTCATAAAGGCCTTTGACTGTGATCTCAAGCAAAGGAGTACCATTTATCCATTTCAAGTCCAGCCATAGGTCATCATCCCAGCCAAGGAAGAGCTCACCCTGTGCGGACCTAGAGATTTGGAAAGATAAGTGTATGTTCTCTTATACTTACCAATCAGCTTGCATCTGATTTGGAGTTCATTCCAGTTAGCCCATTTCCAAAATAAATCCCCAAAGCATTTAATTTTCCTTGTAGACCAAGCAAGAGCAGAGCACCCTCTTATACAAGCGTTCATCGTTATAAGTCAAATTCTACCAATTTAACCTATATTCTTGACTTTTCTTACCCAATTGAGTGAAGGCTGACAGACAAAATCTTTAACTTGTTCCCATGCACTCCATATTGACTTAGAATTAAATATCCTTCAACCTTGGTGGGTAAAGAGCCAAAAATTAGATCAACAATATTCATACTTTCCACCCTGGTTTTCCTTTAGGATATGCTTTTTCAATATTATGTTTAACTAGAATCTTCCATGGAGCCTGACCATATCTGCACTTCAGTTTCCACTTCACAGCAAGTGTAATTCATTGAAGGTTCAAGTCCTTAAGCACAAGGCCTCTCATCCTTCTTGTTCTGGAACAGATTTTCTAATTCATTGCATGGATTTTCTTAGCCTGACTACCATCAAACAACAAGAAGTCTCTAATGATTCTATGCAGTTGCTCAGACTGATTGTTTGTGAAGACCCAAAATAAAGCTAATAGATATTGTATGAAGAGAATTTTTTGGAAAATCTGGATTTTGTTGACCAAAGGAAGCATATGTACTTGCCATTTGCTAAGCTTCCTTTCTATTTTCTCAAAAATCTGTTCCCACATATCGTTCAATGATGGAAAAAGAGCAAATAGAACCCCCAGGTACTTCACAATCTTTTGAGGTCCATGCCATACCCATCCTTGGTTTCCCAACTATAGGAGGCTCCTTTTCCTAACTTAACATATGATATTTCTGCACTAAGATATGTGAGCACAAAGCACTGCAATGGGCATCAAGTTTGTTTTTCAAATTGTAAAAGTTTTCCTCATCTAAGATAGGAAAGAGAAAGGTTTCATCTACAAACTGGACTTCAATAAGTTGGTTCTTCATTTTGCAGAACAAATCCCTTGACCAGTGGCCGAAATTCATGATCTCTTGACAGATAATGTACAGCCTCTGCTGCATGGACAAACTGTGATGGGGCAAGAGGACATCCCTGTCTGACAGGCGTTTGCAAAATAAGGGGGTTTATCAATCCACCATTTACTTCCACTTGAGCCGAGTCAACCTTGAGCAAGACCATGATCATTTTCACATATCTTTCTTCTAATCCTACTGTTCTCATCATCAGTATAATGAACCCCCACTTTTCTGTCATTTTTTTTTTCAAAATCTATGAAGGTCATACCTACATTTATAGCTTGTTGCTTTGGTCCATTCCATTCCTTCCCAACTCGTGATGAGTTTGTTTAATATATACTTGATATATGCTTGTCTTTCACAAAGCCAATTTGTTTCTCTCAATCAAAAGAAGGAAGAAGTTTGTTAAAACTAGCAGCTAGTACTTTGCCCATGATTTTATAGGAGCCATTCAGCAGTGTTATAGGTCTCCGATTTGTAATAAGCTTTATGTTGGCCTTTTGTTGGAATTAGCTTCACAATTGACTCTATTAATTTTCATGCTCAAGAGTGCCCACCTTAACTGCAATTCTGTACAGTACAATCAACGCTTTATTTGCTTTGTAAAATTTGATTGAGAATCCATCACAACTTGGGAATTATCATCTTTCATTGTTTTGATTGCGCATCTTATTTCATCTTTAATGCTTCATCTCTAGATATTTTCTTTGGCACTACCCTTTTAAGATGTTTCTATTCGACTCTTCTGTTTCATCAGTACCCTCCAAAGAGAAGAGGTGTTGTGCCCCCTCCCATTGTGCAAATACCCTTTTGTCTATTCAACTCTTCTTTGTTCAAGTAGCTCATCAACAATCAATGCCTCGTTTACATTGTAAACATTGATTAAGAATACATCACAACTTAGGGAATTATCATCTTTCATTGTTTTGATTGCATATCTTATTTTATCTTGCTCTATATCCTTCTCCAAGCTCAAGGCTTCATCTCTAGATATTTTCTTTTGCACTACCCTTCAAGATGTCTCTATCCAGCTCTTCTTTTTCAGCAGTACCCTCCAAGGAGAAGAGGTGCAATAACCCTCTGTTGTGTAAATACCCTTTTGTCTATTCTAGGGTTTTGGTCGAAAACAACATGTCTTCTTTTGTCATATGGAAAATTGGGTCCCTTCCCTAGTGGCATTTTGTTGTTGAGTTCCTCCTATCTTTTTGGTAGATGCTCATTTGTATAGAATTATTTGTTCTTTTGTCTTGTGCACGGCGTCTTTAGTTGGCTATCAAAGGGCGGTTCCAGCCTTTCTCCTTGCTTGGAGTGCATGATCTAAATTACGATGTCTTGGGCATATGGTGGATTTTGTGTTGCTTGTTTCCCATGAGGGTCTTTCAAGTTTGACATAATGGTGCAGCTCGATAGATGCCATGTGTCCCCATTCAGTGGGTAATTTCGCATAAAAGAAAATGGAGTGCATGATCTAAATTGCGATATCTTGGGCATTTGGTGGATTTTGTGTTGCTCGTTTCCCATGAGGGTCTTTCAAGTCTGACATAATGGTGCAGCTCGATAGATGCCATGTGTCCCCATTCAGCGGGTAATTTCGCATGAAGAAAAATGGAGTTGTAAATCGGTATGGCATGTGACAATCCAAGATAGGCTCTCCGAGATTGTATCTCCTAGTGTTTTTTAAATAGTTGTATTTTTGTTCTAGTCCTATTTATTAATGTGTGCATATAAATTTGAAAAAACGGTTGGGGGAAAGGTCTTTATATACAAAAATATGTAGCTACGGTTGTAAAATAAAATAAAATAATAATCAGCTTTCTAATCATAAATGATAATAAACAATATATACATTAATGTAAGATACGATTAGTTTAAAAGAAATGAAGAGAGAGAGAGAGAGGGGGGTGTGAGGAAAACTTTAAAGGGGTGTGTTATAAAAGAAGAAAGGGAGGCATGTTGGCAAAGGAAGGAGGTGGGTTTTTAGATTTGCGTGGGGATCTCCAAGGCTTGGCCAACAAGCCATTTTACTTGGTGCATTCCTGCAACGAACGCATTCCATGAGATCACATTTCTTGGAGGCATTTTGTCAAAGAGTCTGCATGACTTGTGGAGAATTTCACATTTTATATATGGTTCTTCTAGGGCACTTGTAGCTACAACATATGACAAATATCTTGGTCATTATGCTTTATTGGATGCACATACTTTGTTTGCAGCTGGTCTCATGTGAGAGATAGGTGGTTTTTGGGATGGCATTTTTGAATGGGCTGGACCTTTGGCAGTTGGTCAGGGGGATAGGAGAAGAACAGTTTTGGATCTGCAGAGGAAGAAGATGATGATGAGGTGGCACTTCGTTTGAAAAACACTAACTCTAAAACAACGCCTCAAGAAGAACAAAGTAGTAAGGACGATGAAGTGCTGGATTGAAGCCTAGCAGAATAAGCATGCTGCAATGCAAGTCATGCGATGGCTTAAGAGTATCCCCTCAAGCTGCTCCACCATTTCAAATCTGGTAATCTCCTCACAACTCCATTTAATATAAATTTGTGCTGCAAATGTTTGCATTTTTTTAATATTTGTAATGATATTTAATGTGGGAGTGAATAGGCACAGCATAAGATATTGGCTGATTATATAAATCCAATATGGACCGGAAAGTAATGAAATTTGTGTATAAAACTGTTTCGTGCCCTTTCTGGTCTTCATTTTCTGTACAATCACCAAAGTCCTCTCTGCAAAGAATAGTACCATCCTGGCAATGTAGCATTAGGAGAGCAAACCAGCACTTATTTACAAAAAAATAAGACCCCGTCTTACAAGGTTGAGAGGCTATGTTTTCCTTGACCATTTCAAACTGCTGTACGAGCATATTTGTGCACAATAAAATGTTTTGGATTAAAAATAATGCTTTTACGCTATATTCCCTTGTAGTCCTTAGGTTTGAATAGAGAGAGGGTTTAAATTAAATCACCTTGTTATAGCAAAGTCCGAAATAAGTTTTATTTATTTTTGCCAAATAACTAAAGGTACTAAATCAATTGCAAAGGGTAATCATGTTTCATTTAAGTAGAAACATTGTTGTCATTGTAGCGTCCACATATGGGTGCTGGAACCTCGCTTGCATATGACCAATGCTTGTGGGATAGGGACTAGGATGAGGTAGAGTTAATGGGATTACATTAAATTTCCCTAGCATGCTAATATGAGATAAATGCTTACATGAATGTGATTTATGTGAGATAAATGTTTAGATGAATTTGATTTATACAAGTCAAATGCTAAGCATGAAATTGATTTATTTGCATGTTCATTATAACACTTAATATAAATAAGATTAGATGAATTTGTTAAATTAGCATTGGATGAATTTGAATTTGGTATATAGTGTTCCATATAACACTTAGAATTTGATGATGGTCTTAGATGCAGCCCATATAGATTATTGAATGGATTTTAAACAAATCTAATTTGATTCAATAATATGCTCCTAAAGTGCAATCTATTTAGATTATCAATTGGATTTTTGAATAGTCTTATCGGATTATTGATTTGCTCCTTAGATGCAACTCCTTTAGCTTACTAATTCGATTATGGGGCATGCTAAATATAGATTATTGATCAAGCTCAGTAGAGCAGTCTGATTGATTTTTGCTTAATAAGGCTCCTATGTGCATTCATTCTTGATTTTTGCTTAAAAAGAAACTAGAGCTTAATATTTAATTTCTAGGAGCACACCAACTTTAATTAATTGAGATGTCCAAAATTTTAAGGTGTTAAATTATAACACATTCATTTTAAAATTAATTCGATGTTAGCGTGCTCAATTATAACACATCCACTTCAATTAATTTGGATGCCCTGGAATTTAATGTGCTCAATTGTAATACATTCATTAAAATTAGATTGAATTAGGTATTCACTTTCAACATGCCGTTTTCAATAAACTTATGTGTATAAATAAAGTGAACATTAAAGTTTTTCGAATTTGAATACGTTTTAACTTGATTGTAGTTTGGCATAAATCACCAACTCTTGTCATAGGGTTATGAACATTGAATGTTAGTAAGGGGGAAATAAATTAAATTCTCTTTCCTTAGTGAGATCATTTAGGTCTCAACAAGTATTGTCACTATGAGGTTTTAGTTTATTTGGGACAAATGATGCAAGACAAATTGCTTAAATAGAATCCTCCTTTAGAGACCAATTTACATATTGCTTTCACAAATTAGCTTGATAGTGTTTTGTTTTCCTTAAAAATAGCTTAGAAAATTCAATTTGAAAGCTAAGATTATTAATTTTTTGAGCAATTAATTTGATATGAGTTTCATGTTGCCTTAAAAATGGTTTAGAGAATTCATTATGGAAACTAAGAAAATTAAATCTTAATTTTGGAATTTAATTGAAGTGAGTTTCTCAAACCATTTATTTTGGCTTAGAAATGTTGGTTGGAAATTGAGAGAATCAAATGCTTAATTTTGAAAATTTATTTGAAACCATAGTTACTAGGAAATGTGGAGGTATGTATATTGATATGGGGACCGGACGGGGACGCCATTAAAATTAGGGTACTGAGCAAATAAATAGGGTACATCTATATTGTATATAAATGTAGTCACTTTGAAAAAATGTGGAGTACGGGGAAGGGGACACAATCCGTGCCCCTATATTGGAATTTCTTGGTAACTATGTTTGAAACTAGTTTCTTGTTGCATTTAGGTTGATTTAGAAATACAGTTTGACAATCGAGGAATTTTATTCTTTCTTATGCTTTCTAACCAAAAAGAGTTCATATTTGCTCTCATTTAAGATTATGAATATTTGTTGATATCTGCAAAGTTTGAGTGCTTGCTTGTAGAAAAAATCACTTTCCAATTGCATTGTTTAGACTTGGAAAGACTAGTTGACGGTAATGAAACTAGAAGTTAATTATTATATATAAAAAATAGGAGTTTTACATCCTGATTGTGGTTGGAAAAACAACAGGTTTTGAGTTCATCATTGTTATCATTCCGAGACTAACCAAGAGAGAGAGCCGACTTGTGGCTATGAAGACTTACCCAATGGGGGAAATTAGCAAATGGAGTTTGTGAGTTTTGAAAGGGGGCCTATGCCTTTGTGGAAAAGGTACTAACTCATGTGTAATTTGAAAGAACTACATTAGGCCCTGATATCCTTGGGATATTTAGGCAACTTTGGATGAGCTAGTGTCTAGGCGCAATAGACTAAGAATTAGGGTGTGTCCTACAAACTCTAACTTGCTTAAAACCTTTGAACTTGAAAGAGTGCTATTGATCCCAATGGAAGTAATGATTTGTAATTTATGGTTTGTGGAAGTGTTAAGCTAAATGTGAAATGCTCCAACTAGCTGATGTGTGCTTTGCTTACGGTAAGAATCCCTTGTTTGTTGTTGTTTGATGCTAGAATGTTTCCACCTAGCCTTGCATGCTGTTGATTTATGCCTAACACAACGACAAAACTTGGCACTTTGATACTTTAATCTTTAGTGCCATGTATGGTTAAAGTGATATCTATTCTTAGATAACATTGTAAGGTCATCAAGTTAAACTTTCTTAGTTTCAAGCAAGATCCATTACTCATTGAAAAGTGACTTTTGCATTAATTACCCATAAGGCATTCTCTTGTATGTATCCCCAGGTAGAATGTCACTCGGGTCTCATGGATTCACATGTAAGTCGATTGGGGACAATGAAGCTGTGGTGGTTGAGGCTAGAACTCAAAGAATGTTAAGAAGCATGCACATGTGGTGTGCCGTAATCGTCATCGACTCAAAAATAAACAAATTCATAGGCTCTCGAAGGGGTGGTAAATTTTGTTTTATATTGATCCTCATATGCTATGTCTATTTGATTGTATCTTGAGAATTCATCAAGTATAGACATCATTTATGATCCAATAGCTGTGTGAAATATTTGATCCATTATAGGTGACGAGTAATTATCTTTCAAAGAAGACTAGTTCAGATTGCAAAAGTCCACACAAATTTGAATAGATAGAATTGTGGGGGTCAAGTCCGTCAAACTTGCATCTCGTGAGGGAGAGAGGATAGTTGGTTTTCATGAAGAGATAAAAAGATATGGGATAAAACCTTAATCTCTCGTGTGGGTAATGGGGGAGGAATGCAAATGAAGGGTAAAGGCCAAAGAAGTGGAATGAATAATAACAAAGGGGAGGTGAAGGTTCAATTGAATTATTTGGCGGGGAAGGTTATTAACTTACTTGTATTGATAAGATGCAATGTGCGTAAGAGCATTACTTGATTTAGTTTTGTTTTTGTTTTTTTGCCTTAAACATGTATTTGACCTTGATTGGGTACTATATTTCCTATAGAATACAAAGTATAAAGGGGGTGTGAGTTTGTGGTTGGGAAGACATAGTTTTCAAATAGAGCGGGAAGGCGAAAAAGGAAGTAACTCATTATCAAAGGGGACAATATGAAAGAAAGTCCAAGACCTCTGCTTAGCCCGCCCAAAAGCAATTGCATCTATTTTCTCTATAATTGGGCATAAGAAGTTGGGCTTGGGTATAATGAAGGAAGTTAGCAAAGAAGATAATGAAAGTCCGTTGAATTTTCCAAGAAACAGAGGAAAACATTGGCTACATAAAAATCAAAATTGATAGAAATGAAATGAGACAAGCCTTACAACCTAGACAATATTCAACTTGGATGATATAAATGTTTGAAAAAGGACCATTTGGTAGGACTCACCAATATGTGATGAAATTTTGGCAAAGTGCCCTATTGGCTAGATTTTATGCACAGCGTAAAACCTAGGCAGTCATGAGATAAATCTCCTTCATTTAACGGTGAAGCTCCCGTGTAAGATGTTTATCTATTTTGCAGGGTGAATCCTAATAACTACTTTCAAGGCTTTTACATTAATTCCCTCAGCTCGTGAACCACACCTGAGTAATTTGGCAGCAAGTAAGTAGTTGTGATGGGATATTTGCAAAAGGGGAAAAACATAAGTAGGGAAAGAAAGAAGGAAGATGTGTTGAATTAACCAATAGCTATCAGAGTTGGTCTCATCCACACAAATTAAATAAACAGATAAAGATCACAACATTCAACAATAAGGGAAAGAAACAACTTCTAACCTAGATCTAAGATAACACAAAGTTTATCTAAAACCTTGAATAGAAGTAATTAGCAAAGCACTGTAGACACAAAGTTCTCTAGAAATCCACCTTTTATTCAATCCCTAGCTTTCACATAAATCACATCAAGGGTTCCAACACAAAGTCTGAAATCTAAAAAATGCTCTAGTTACAAAAGCCTCTGCTAAACAAGTTCTGATGAACAAATTGTGATCCTTAACCCATAGGCTCTTCCTCTATTTATAGTGCATAGAGGGAAAATACAAATAGGAAATTCTCAATGAACTCTCGCATGTGGAAGCTATGAAAAAGGAACAAGTTGGCGATCTTTCTCCTAAAATTCCTCTTTGCATGACATGTATGATTTACAACTGAAGACTAAATCAATGCCTTGCATGTCTGCCACCTATTCTTAATTAAAGGACCTTTTCAAACAACTTGAAGTAATGGATTTTAACCAATTACTTTAGTTTTACAATTTTTTGTCCGAGAAAATAAGGAGAAGAAGAAAGAAGTCATTCCAGCTGCAACACTTCATTCTTGCCCTTGATCTGTCAATTAATTCATTGATAGACACGTGCCCCATGTCTGTATCACTCACTTCAGCGAGCTTGGACACTATGCATGATTCTGCCGGATAACCTTTGTAATCACACTTCATCTGCCTAAATCTACTTTTGTCTGAGACTTCCCTTTTCCACCTTTGCCTGAAGCTTTTGTAGTTGTGAAATCTGGATCTCTGTGTGTAGAAGCTGCAATTGCTTCTCCTGATTCTGAGGATATATTTAATGTATCCGACATTGGCCTCAACTTTCTTCTCACAAGTATGTGCACAAGTGAAATATTCCTGTAAACAATTCAGACAAATATGCAACTCATCACCTCCTTATTTATATATATGGGCAGCCGTAAATTCTGGGAATTACTCCAGGATGCAAGCAAAGAGAAGTGGGCTCAACTGGGAGATTGCATGCATTTACATGGGTTGCGTTTGGGCTCTTAGAGGGGATGCAAGGATGTTTGCATGCTTGGAGAGGGAAATAGCTGCGTTGAATTTAGAAGACAAGCTGCTCAAAATCCACACAACTTTAAATGCTTTCCTTCTTGCAAATCTGTGTGAATGCTAGGATGAGTGGATGGTGTGAATTTTAGAAGGGAAGTCTACTTTCAATTTAGAAGACAATAGCCTAAATATCCACACAATTCCTTGATTTAGCTTTTCTTTTCTTTACAAAGGCTGCGTTGATTCCATAAAGCTTCGTGAATGCTGAGGAGGGAGGATTCTTTGCAAAAGGAAGACGAGACTTTGAAAATTCACGATTTCACTTAAGTGAGCTTTAAAGACCTGTGTGAATTTTCAAGTGGAAAGGCAACTTTGTAAATTAGAAGACAAGACTATGAAAATTCACGATTTCACTAAGTGAGCTTTTAAAGACTGTGTGGATTTTCAAGTGGAAAGGCAGACTTTGCAAATTAGAAGACAAGACTATGAAAATTCACGATTTCACTTAAGTGAGCTTTTAAAGACCTGTGTGGATTTTCAAGTGGAAAGGCAACTTTGCAAATTAGAAGACAAGACTATGAAAATTCATGATTTCACTTAAGTGAGCTTTTAAAGACCTATGTGGATTTTCAAGTGGAAAGGCAACTTTGCAAATTAGAAGAACAGACTTTAAAATCCACGATATCCTTAAGTGATTTCTCTCTTCTAAAAGCTGCATTGAAATTAGAAGCCTAGACCATGAATATTCACGACACCACTTAAGTGACTTTCCCCTTAAAATTGCGTGGATTTTCAAGTGGGAAGGCAACTTCAAATTAGCAGACAAGACACTAGAAATCCATGATTTGCACTTAAATACCTTGCATTGGCTCTTTACCATAATTGCGTTGATTTTGAGAGGGAAGGCTGTGTGGAAAATAGAAGACAAGGCTGCCAAAATTCACGACTTGCTTAGGAAAATTGCATGGAAGCTTTGAAGGAACAAGCTGCGTGAACACAAGGGCAATTGGACTCTTTTCAAATTGGCAGACAGGGCCACAGAACATCCACGCTAGACTCAAGACTTTCCTTTCCAAAACACTGCATTCTTTTCTCAGGGCTGCGTTGAAAATAAGAGCTTGAAAACCAACGTTTATTAATTAATTTTCCCTTTATGTCTGAGGCAAAGAATGGCTTTTCAAAACCCTAGGCAAGGGAACAAATCCGACAGGAAGAAAGAAAAGCTATGGGGAATTTCCAGATGGAACACGGAGAAAGACCAAAACCAAAACACAAAAGAAATAAATAAAAACAAAATACCGAAAGAAGCTGCGGGCAATTGCTTGAAAAACTCTCCAATTAGCTAGTCTGTAAAAACTCTTCCTCGGGTGAATGCTCCACTTTGAGGTGAAAGTAATACTGGTGTGGTAACAATGATGGGGTGAAGTGCTTTATATAACCCAAATTCTCCAATTTTAGCTCAATCTATTTTTAAAAGAACTTTATTTATTTAATATAAAAATAAATAAAACACTTTTATATAACCAGACTAAGTTTGGGAAGGAAATGAGTGAGGCTTTGCATAGGGTATTTGGAGAACATGGCGTTATGACTTCCTGAAGATACCTTTGAGCAATGCGAACAACAATAGGCAAAACAAAACACAAAAACATGACCCGTCACTTAAAAAGAACGAAAAAAATTAAAAGGGGTAGTCCCAAATTTCAGGGTGAAATCTTGGGGACACCATACCCTCAAAATTTGTGATACAATTTTTGGTGTAACAAGTCCTTAGGGCATAAATTGAGCATAAACAAATCTAAAACCTTTCCGATTCAAAACAACCTAGACTACCATGTTGCACGAAGACCTCGAAGTCTAAACAATGTGGTCTTTCCAAGCTTTATCATGAAGGATCACTTCCCAACCTCTATCTCCATCATACTTTGAACAAAATTGTGTCATATTAGGCCAAACCAATTTCAATACCCACTCAAGATTATAGCTAGTCACCTTTACCATTTGAAGAAATAAGAGTAGGGATTTTGTCTAGACATAAACATCCCAAGTTCTAACAATAGCCTTATAATATTTGAATAAAATTAGGAAGATTTTTCCTTACATTTGTTGCCATCTTTGTAGTCATAATTCAAAGCTTCTTTAGGTTTTCTTTCTCCACCCTACTCCACTCTTGTTCATCCTGATCAAATATCTCACTTACCAAAGGTAATTACTCAACAACTTCATCACACACCATCGGTTTCATCCATTCATCATCTACAATATCACTTTCATCTTCATTACCCTTGCCCTCTAGAGTGTTCCACCTCTTTGTACCATTATTGTAGGCCATTGGATTAGGAATAGCAGGTGTAGCAAAGTTTGTCACCAGCTCCGCATACATAGGTTTCTCTTTATAGTGCATGGAAGTTGTAAAAGAAACCTATGGTCAATGGTTTGAATCCTAGACGATAAACTTTTCTTTATATTAAACAAAATATTCATGGATTAATAGCAGGTGTAGCAAAGTTTGTCACCACAGTTGCATACATAGGTTTCTCTTTATAGCTCATGGGAGTTGTAAAAGAAACCTATGACAAGAATTTTATCAAACTCAATGGTTTGAATCCTAGAGGATAAACTTTTTTAAATTAATAAAATATTCATGGATTTGGATATATCCCCCATGCTGAGTGCCAAAATAGCTACATTTTTAATATCTCAAATTATGAGACTTCACTAGAGACATGAGGGTTTTCGAGTTCAGGGAAATAACCACATTGAGGAGAGGGTTATCGGCAAGAAGAAGTCAGGAGTGGTCATATCCACAATCTTGCCATTAGAGATTTTGTAGACAACTTTTGTCAAAACCCTAGGTATCAGAATGACCATATTTCTTGCAAAAGAAACATGTATCAAGACCTCGAGGGCTGCAATATTACAGATATAATCTCTGCCATTGATCTCAATTTTCAGGGCATTGGGAAGCTTATCCAACTGTCGCAGTGCAATCAAAACTTTCGGCTTCATATAAGGGATTTAAAACTGGTATTTCTAACCTAAGATTCTCTTCTAAGGGAGTCAATTTCTATGAGATATGAAATACAAGTGAGGCATCAAATCAAAAACCTCTATCCATCAGACATCTATGGGATGTTTGCAACTTGAACTTGTCAAAATGTAAAAGAGGATCCCATGTCATGCCCCTAAAAAGAGACCTTCCGATATTCCAAAAATCCATGTCAATCATTTTATTAGCGATAACACCTTTTTGAACCATTCTACAAAATCTTGCCTTAGGATTCAATCAAACAAAGAAAGCAGCCGCACGCTTTGCATTTCCTCATGAATCGAAACCATTTTTGTATCAATGTTTGGAGCTAGGAAAAGGAGGGACCTCCTTAATTAACCTGGACTTCCACACTCCCAAGCCCTTCTTCCATTGGGTCTCTTTCTCATCACCTCTTCTACTGAATTTTTTCTCCATGTAGGACCATAATTTCTTTGAATTTGGCAGTGACATTAAAGATCCTTTTGTTTTGTGTAGACAGATGCAAAAAAATGCAGAGCGAGACGTAATAGAACTTTTTTAGGGCTAAGGTGTTTGTTTCCATTGTTTTGGTTAATAGCCTCCTTTTCAACGCCTCTATCTGCTGCATCATTCAATGTAGGCACTGCAGCAGGCTCAGTCACCATATACCAAAAGATTGGTATATAAACTTAAACTAAGATCACCTTGTAAAATCCACCTTATCACTCTATCCAAGGTTCACAATAAAAAGTCCTTGAATATCCCACCTTCTTGAGAACCTCAAATTCCATGCCACACATACAAGCAGGTACATTGTTCTAACCAACCCCAAAAGCATCAGCAATCGACTGAAAAACCTTCAGTGTAAGGACATTAAGGCCTAACGATAGCCTACATGCTAACCGAAAGGAGGTCTTGGAGAAGCTCTCATGGAGGACGATTGTTCACTTTTCCACAATCTGAGCAAGAGTTCCAAGGCAATCCTTTCATTTGCAATTATTGTATATAGTTACTTTGCAAGAGTTTTTTCCCCTATTACTTCACTATTGCAACTGAATGTACTTTTCAAGTCCCATTGACCTAATTATTGATCATCCGTGGACATTTTTATCTGACAGCACAAATGTGAACTTTCCATATAATTCTATGGATTCTTTAAACTTTAAAGTATTAAACATTAAGACTGAACATCAAATTTCATTTTTCTAAAATAATAGATGAGACAAAGCTTTACCATTTCCTTTGTCTATTAACTAGAGTCTAGAAGTGCATTCTAGAGCAATAGATTCTTCAAAACAAATATTTTCGAATTCATATTTTAATTGACCCCACAGATGGTATATTGTTCTTAGTTTAGGTTAAGATAATATGGAAAAATCGTTCCTCAAGCATAACTTCTATTTGGTATATTTTGTAGGGAATTGGATGTTTTACTTCGTCGTCGTGTAGTTGCAGATGTGGCTTCTTGCTCATTGACTTTGGCATCTCTCTCACGCTTGGTTTGTAATTATTGCTGTTTACAGCCATTTTTTTTCGTCTAGACTTCTCCTTGATTTTGTATTTTGATTTGATTTAGAAGTGGGTATTTGCCTTTGCAACTACTTAATATGTGGCTTGTTTTGACATCTATGCAGGTTGAGTCACTTCCTAGCATGGTTATCATGGATGAAATTGGAGACCAGGTGCATTACTGTTTTCTCGAGTTATAGGTGTGCTTGTTTGTGTCTATTTCTAAATAAGATTACCCGTGAGATTAACATTTTATCATCTTACGCATCCTAGGATGTAGTATTTTATTGTTATGAACATGTGTGTGTTTGTGGACATTGTATTTCCATTTTATATTTTTAAACACTGTTTACCATACCATTAATTATCTTTAGATTGTTATTTGAGAGAAATGAAATTTGTGTAATATTCTCTAGCATGGAGAATTTTTCTACTTCTAAATAAGATTACCCGTGAGATTAACATTTTATCATCTTACCCATGCTAGGATGTAGTATTTTATTGTTATGAACATGTGTGTGTTTGTGGACATTGTATTTCCGTTTTATATTTTCAAACACTGTTTACCATACCATTAATTATCTTTAGATTCTTATTTGAAAGAAATTAATTTTGTGTAACATTCTCTAGCATGGAGAAATCATTCTGGAGATTGTAGTGTTCTTTTGATTGTTTTAACCTAAGTCACTGATATGTTTTGGATACGTAGTATCCGATACATGGATATGGCAATTTTGTTTTGGCCCTGGATATATGGCCATACATAAAATATATAAAAATTAAAAATATATAAATTCCAGCCCATTAAATAGCGATTCACCACATATTATGGATATGAAAAACCAAATAAGCTAATTAACCACAAAAAAGTTAAAACACTTATAGTTATACTTATAATTGATAGCACACCAAAAAAGAAAAAGAAAAAACCCCACTAACGATGTATATCTTTTGCCTAAAATGGGATGAGAATCACCTTATGACTGGGCCATAATTTTCAACTTAATCAAATGCATCCATCTTAGAAGATCAATGACTTCAGTAGTAAGAATCACTGTAAAAGTCAATGTTGCATCAATGGGAATGAAGCACCCACTAAAAAAACTCATGTAACTTGTTTTATTATATCCAAGGTCCTTTGCCATATGCATTGTAGTTATTCTGCAACGTAGTTGAGAAAAAGCTACACTTTACAAGATAGAGTAAATTTGATGCTTAAGGTGTCTTGCCTTAATCACTCATCATATTACAATGTTTATGAAAGAGGCAGAGAATTTATTTTATTGGATGTAAGAAATGTAAGGGGCAAAGGCATCTCAAACTGTAGTCCTGTATATGTTACGAGTGCACCTTGAGCTCTGTTAGCGAACAATAAGCATTAAGTCTTTGCAAATAATGATTTGAGTAAATGCCTGATCAATTCATCACTTAATGGAATCAAATATGTACCAAAGAAACTTTTCCCCATGCATTACATACACACATTTATAAATTATTAAATACCACGATTAACATAACTGTTGCAACTCTGCAGATTCACTTAGTAAACTACTGACTCTAAGATATGAGTCACTTGTTGACCTCTATCCACATAATTTCAATAAGAAAATTAGTAAAAAATTCCGTTTGGGCCTGGAAACGTACTCCAGAAACGGTTAGGGTATGGCGGGAAGGTCCGGGTATGCCCCAGTATGTCTGCAGATGTACCTGGACTGTCCTGGCCGTTTCTGGGATGTACTGGTACTGGGCACGTTTCGTAACCATACCAGGTACCCTCCCCTGCCATACTGGTATCTTAGGTTTTAATTGTTGGCTGTTGCATGGGGCCCCCACCCATAAAAATCTGTATGAACAAATGCGAAGGCTTCAAAAACCTGAAATTCAAAAATATTTAGCAACAATGCTTTTGCAGGATTTTACTGCAAAATAAATTACTTTTCTATTTCTGAACTGCAAATATTACATGTACACAATGCTTTTCAAAGTAAAAGGAAGTTCATGTTAGGACTGGAAGATTTAGAAGAGAAACAGCACAAGGAGTGGATTGAGACGATAAAATTCATTACCTTTTCAACCTTATTGTTCCATTTGCTCCCCCTGTTTTTCATCTAAGAACTGTCTGAAGAGAGGTTGACCATTGGACTACCCATGCGAGCCTGCACTTCAGAGATAAAGACGGGGTTTGAAGCTTTCTAATGAAAAATGATACAATTTTGATTTATAACTGTTTCATTCTGCCCTAGTATATACATAATTTAGCTACATATTCCAAAAATGTATTCAAACCACTGCCAATGCATTTGAAGACATAGGCCCTTGGATACAAACAGACATGCCATTTTGACTTACAGCTTCCGAACATGACCACGCAGTCATCATGAAAAAAATTGCACGACTGGGTGCCCTAACACTATATACATGTTTATGAATTGAAAATTGGGAACTCCCCCTTCAATCAGAAGAGACAACAGACAAAAGAGAAAAATTTCATCCGACCCCGAATCACATACCATAGACTACAAATCTCGCCCAACTCACCTTTATCGCCAGTGGACTGTAATCAAACAGCAGAATGGCATAGAAGAATTTTACGCGCATGACTGGTTGGGAAACCCCTCTGATTATCCTAGGTTGATGAAGGTTGCTGCCTTCCTCTCTCTTTCTGCCATGTCTAAATGTCTACCTACTTCACAATCCAGAAAAAGAGAATGAGAGACAAGGGGAGGATTGGGAGCATCCTTATCCATCACAACCGATTAATCAAAGACGCACCCCAAGCTCGTGGAAGAATCACTTCTAGGAGCGTGGGGGAGGATTGGTAAATAGTCTTCGACTGCTTGAGGATTGGGAAAGTGGTGGAACTAGACACTGAAAGGAGGCTGTTCCTATGGAATACCTGAAGTCCTTCACATTCTGTACAAGATCCAGATATTGGCATCTCATTGCCTCAAATTTGTTGTGACCACCCAAATTTCCTTCCTCAAGGTTGCTACTTCATCTCTGATCAGTTTCTGCCTCATCTTCCTCATTTCCTTATTATCTCTCCAAGTCATTGTTTCCCCCTACATCTGCCAAGGCACATAGCATTCAACCTTTAGAATTCTTCCCAAAATCCGATAGCAAAGCTTTTCATTTTTTTACCAATTAAGCAAGCTTGTACTGGAAGTTTTCTTCTATGGATGCCCTTTACCACATTGTGCAGGTGTTGCCAATTCTGTCCCTCACCAGCATGCTTTTCACCATAGCCAGTGTCTGGATGCTCTTCCTTGAAGGTTCCTTTGAGACGTTTGTCTGACACAAGACCACCACGGAAGCGGTCCCTTATGTTGTCATCAGTCATATCTTTTGTCCAAGGAACAAAATATATTGTTGTCTTTGGCCTTCGAGAATGTGCAGATCATAATAACGAGATCAGACTTGGCAAGCCAATTTTTGACTAGGACTTGAACTCGACAACAAAACTCGGCCAGGACTCTGCAAGGCCCAGAAAATAAAAAAATCATTAAAAATACAGAATTTTAGGGAAAAGACTATCAAAATGCATTTTCATATCAAAATAAAAACAAGATAAAGTACACCCAAAACTAATCAATTACATCTAACATACACATGTATACACAAAGAAGTAAATTATGTGATATTGAATGTTTGAAGTTGAACAATTGAACTCAAAAGTTGAGAACTGATATTAAATAAAATTTGCTTTTATATTCATGAATTTGTTTCCTTGTGCAAAAATGTAGATTTAGAAATCCATGGCAATGACATCACCCAAAAAAAAAAACATTGCCTACCATCATTTAAAAAAAAGAAAAGAAGTGAATAGAGTTTGTTGTTGTAGGAGGTCAAAGGAAGAGCAATGGTGCCTTTTGATCTCTTGTATACCCCATTTTTGCATTATCTCGGAGCCAATGCTTCTGGAATGTTTAATCATGAGTGGCAAAAGCGCAAGGGCTATCATCAATGTTAGTATCAATCATATCATCTTTATTCAGAAGATGGGGCTCACTACAGACATCATCTTTGATATGAGAAGATTTCAAATCAGCAATGCAATCATCATTTCCTAACTGAATTAGATATGCTTTTAAGATCATTATGACTTGGAGCATTGTATGCATAGGAGTCAAATAATTCTTAGTCCTCATCAAACTCAGAAATGTCGGCCTTGGGAGAAATAGGAGCTTGT
The DNA here is from genome assembly GCA_018340775.1 of Taxus wallichiana var. yunnanensis. Lineage (NCBI taxonomy): Eukaryota > Viridiplantae > Streptophyta > Pinopsida > Cupressales > Taxaceae > Taxus > Taxus wallichiana. Next base: position 397,105,761 of record CM031238.1, read on the forward strand.
ACATCATCTTTTTTTAAATTTTCGAATTTTCTTGCTTACTGTCATAGATGATCGTCTTTTTTAATGACAACTCTTGAAACTCTTTGATCTGATCTTCACTACCTTTCTAAATAAGATAATTTAAGAGTTCATTACAAGAATTCAAGCTGTTTATTAGTTTTCAATATCTCTTACCTTAGGTAGAAGATAATCAGCCATGTGATTTAGAAGAATCTCCCATGTTTATACAACCTTTTTGCCAGATTTTTCTTTCCTTTTTTAGTCACAAGATATTCTCTCTCTTCGTAGATAGTCTCTGCCAAATTCAAGTTTTATAGAATGTCCTCCGTCTCGCAGGCCCACTCTTTAATTGGAATCAAGCACAACCTTCAATTGGAGAGCCCGTTTTCACTGACTAGAACATACAACCCAACTTGCTCAATCTTTGATATTTATAATTTCAGGTTGCAAATCTCTTCTCAATTTTTTTGGCGGTTTCAAACTATTTAAAAATGGAGCCCGGGTGGAAAAGATACGGATCCTGTAATTTTCGGTAAAAAAATAAAAATTGCAAAATTTCTTTATAACTGAAATCCAAAATTTTGAAAGTACCTTATTTGCCTGGCCAAATGCCTAAACCCATTATGTGACCGCTTGTTGGAGTAAGACTTTCATCCTCTTTGATTTCAGGTGACCTGCTCAGAAAAGTAAAAATGTCCGACCAACAGAATGCTGCCAATTGTCTGTGTTTTAGATGTCCAAGGAGAAAAATAAAAACAACAATCTTTAAAATCACTTCTTTGAAAATCAAAGGATTCTCCTCTGTAATTCGTATGATCACCAATTACGTAACCCTTCTGGGTGAACATGAAGGCGTTAGTTTTCTATATCAACCACCTGTGTGGCAGTGAAACCTTTTATGGTGCCCTGCTATGGCGCTGCCTGTAGCTTGATTCCTTGCCAGCCCACACCCTGAGTTGTTGTTTTTCTTAGTGCCCTTACAGATTTGATCTGCCAAAGTCTTGACTTCACTTGTCCCAAACCTTCAAACAACCGATTCGTGGACTTCGTCTTCCTCTCTCAGACCAATAACACCTTTGGATGCTGCTAATATTTTTCTTGCTGCCATGCTTCCTTTGTGCTCCCGACTGCGACCTTTCTTCATGGGGCCATTATTATACAACCTCTCAATGCTGTTCATGATATTCCAGCTTTCTCTCCCCAGTACAGATCCACACGCTATACTATTACTTCTACTGAGGTTGCTCATCTCCTTCCAACAATGCCCTTTCCTCACATGCCTACGCTTCCGCTTCTATGCCTTTGCTTTGTGGATTGACACCCTTGTTGATGCCTACCAGAAAAACTAGATTTTGGAAATAATCTCTTTATCGGAAAATATGAATAAGGAGAGCTTCCACTTGATTTTAAATATGAAAATAGGATCCTAAGAGTTGTCGCTCAATCTGAAATCTGTATATAGAAGTGTTGTCACTAATTAAGAAAATTTGAATAAGAGCTACCACTTGATTTGAATATCTGATTAAAGAAGAGTTGTCACTTGATCTGAAAATCTGAATACTATATGTATTAATGCAACCATCTCAAGATGAACAATGTAAATTGCCCAAACTCATCCCCCTCAAGCTACACTCACTGGATGGAGGACTCCAAAGAAGATGAAAATATGAATAAGGAGAGCTTCCGCTTGATTTTAAATATGAAAATAGGATCCTAAGAGTTGTCGCTCAGTCTGAAATCTGTATATAGAAGTGTTGTCACTAATTAAGAAAATTTGAATAAGAGCTACCACTTGATTTGAATATCTGATTAAAGAAGAGTTGTCACTTGACTAAAAATCTGAATACTATATGTATTAATGCAACCATCTCAAGACGAACAATGTAGATTGCCCAAACTCATCCCCCTCAAGCTACACTCGCTGGATAGAGGACTCCAAAGAAGATGAAAATGAGTTTGGCCCATCAAGTATGCTCAAATTGTAGATTTAGAAGTAGAAACAAAGAACATCTATTGAAGCCAAATTGAAAAGATGAAAGAATTTCAAAAGTGAGTATGCTCTTTGCTAGAAGGAAGAAATCCACCTTATAAATCATAGGGGCCCCATGCGCACGCAACATCAAATATAGGATGGTCATATGCATGTTCATGACCACCTATCCAAACTGGCAAAATAATCATTTGTGAGAGCTGATATTGATGATATGCAGCTGTAAGATCTCCTTAAATATGAGTAGAAAGAGATCCATGCTCTATCATCAGTCCATCTGCAATCGATGTAAGTGACAATTACCAAGCTCCATCACGCCTATCATTTCCCCTGAAATACTGAAATCTTTATTGAGCCTTGTGACGCCTCTTGTCACCATAAAATGGCTTGGTGTGCCTCATATTTGTAGAATAAGATCTTGATGAAGACCTTGGAAAGATCTTAGCTGAAGATGGGTGAGGCTTGACAGGTGACTCCTCTTGTGAACTAGAACATGCTTTTCTTGACAAGAAGATGTAACTGAAAAAGGTTATGCTCTTGATTGTTTTCCTCACATAACTCACCACTTAAAATTGTCATGCATCCATGATACTTTTTCCCATGAATCATTTTTTGTGACGATGAATATAAAAAACATGGGAAAGACACTCACTATTGTCATATTTCACGACCCTTCCTCCTTGTGAACAAGCAGAGAGTATCATTGCCTCCTATGGCTAACAAAACACAACTTTCACATGTTTGGGCGACGTTAGCTCCTTAATGTCCTCTATTCGTTCTTAAGAAATTTGGTTGTACTAAAATAGACCCCATTCTCGGAAATTGACAAAAACAAATAGTCACATTAAACTGCATTTGTTAAATCTCATAAATAACTCAAAATCAAAATGTCAATATACAAATTATTTGTCAAATGTCAATAATTATGCCTGTCATGGGCCATATTAGATCCAATATATGCATAATTAATCATACACCTCCCTTCACTCCTCTTTTTGAATGCCCTGGGAGGGTGTGGTCCTTTGATGGATGGCTAACTTCCATATGTCGCCTTCCACCATGTTGTATGGGATCACGACATCTGCATCTGCATCTTGGATGAGATGCTGGCATCACTGACTGTTGTCGTGTCTTCTTGTCTAGCAATCTGATACTTTTGAGGTGCAAGATCTCTAGACGGAGATTGCTAGATAAGATGAGATGAGAGTGGTTTATGATGCCACCATTACATCCACCCACAGTCCCAGACGAAATGATGGCCACATATGGATGTGAGCCATCCATCAAAGGACCATCCCCTCTCACAGCATCCAGAAAAATGGAGGGTTGAATGATTGAGTTATATAAATATGTTTTTGAGATTCCAAAATATGTTTTAATGTGATGATTTATTTTCTAGCTATGTGATGGCTTGAACACACAAGTAAAATCCCGTAAAAATTAATAAGCTAATCAAATTGCTTGTAGAATCCTTCAATTACTTAATACAAATACATGGTTGGGTTGTAATTGGGTTAATCCCACATTGATAAGAATTACGAAACAATGGTGAAGGCATTAAATGCTCCAAAAGCTTTGCCAGTGGGGAAAAAAGCAAGAGGGTGGGAGGTGCAAAGTAGTGGAATTACATTCGTTGTTCCTCCTCCCTACCAAAAATGCGTATGGTGCTTGTGTGCCGAGTGGGCCCCCTTGCCTTGTGATAACTACTAAAAATACATGAAGAGAAATGTTATGGGTAATGACTACTCATGGAGGTCATCTTAAGATGACTTGAACACACAAATAAAATCCCACAAAAATTAATAATCTATGTAAAATAGTTGTTTATAAAACCTTGATTTTTTGATTGGAATTTTTTATGTATTATATTTTTATTTGTATCTTGACGCACTTTATTTCACATGAAATAACAGATCAGTTTTTTTTTCTATATTTTTGCATATCACATTAGTTTGTAGTTTCCCGCATTTTCCCCATTTTAAACCTGGTAATTGAATTCCATTTACTTTTGCCACACTTTGTTAATGCCATGTAAATGGAACGCTTCTATGACCTTTTGTACTCTTTTGTAAAGGCTAGTGTCTATGTCTGTTGTCCCTCTTTTAGCATCTTGAATGAGGGCACTAAAGGTTTCTCTTTCTATTGTTAGAGTTGTTCTGATTGTTGCTGTACCTTATCTGATCTTCTGTACCCTAATGAAGTTTAATTGAACTCATGCTACTTGAACCTCATAAAGAGTAGAAGAGAAGAGGATTGTATATTTGGAATCGGAACTTAAAAATCTCATATGGATCTGAATATCATGAAACTTTTAAGAGATCTAAATCAGTGTACCCTGGGGACCACTGCATTTTTGGTATTATCCCTAGTAGGGAACGTGGGGACGGGTAGGAAATCTCTTCTAGATGTCTCCGAATCTTTGCTTTTGCAGGAAACGTCACCAGGATGTTAAAAATAAAAAATGAATGTCCCTTAGACGTCCCCATTCTTTGTTTTTGAAAAGAAAAACTCAAAAATGAATGTCCCCTTTGGGCTAGCTAATTCGAAGGTGAAAAAAATCTATGAACTGTGGATCATTTCCACTTGAATATATTCTTCATAAAGGTATACTTCATCTTCCAGAGGCTCTATATAAGAAGCATGGCACCATTAACAGTAATTTTTGGGAATGCATTCCTAATACGCAGGTACAAGTTTGGAAATGTATCTTGCTTGATCTAGAAAATATTCTTTCTGCAACGGGCATCTTGAATTAGAAGTTGTTTCAAATATTACTTTATAAAGTTAAAAGAGCATCTTAAATAAAAATTACTGAATATTTGGACCAGACGAGATCATTGGAGTTCATGAAGTGCCTTCATGATCAAATCCACTCACAACAGCCTCTTCTTGATGATATCTAAGATAATAGGTGCACACTTTTATGATTTTGATATGTGCTGTTGTAGAAGCAATTCCAAGTGCTGTATATACTGTAGGAATAAATGAATAAGACTTCCCCTTTTATAATTGTTTTGTATGGTTATGCGGTTGTAACGCTAACTAATTTTGTAACCGTCTTTGCATAATAAATACCCGGAGACACAACCCATTTGTACAGTGTGTATTCTGGTTTTCTCTTCAATCATTCTTTACACATTTATTCGGTTTATTCTCTCTCTACGCGAATTCTAACAGTGGTATCAGAGCGTGGGGCAAGCAAAGAGAGGGAGGAAGAAATATATTTTCGTGAGTCCCATTAGGGCACGCTGTAGAAGGATCACATTTTCGTTTATGATTTTCGACAGAGATATAAGTCGATTCAAAGAAGAACACAGTCTCGGAGGGCAGTCACGTTTTTTTTTTCACAAAACACATTCGTTTTTGTGAGGATAAGTCACGAAAGGGAAAGGAGAAGAGTCCAACTCAGAAACACAGTTAGGGCACGAAAAATCACGCTACCCAGTTACGAATCAGAAGAATACACACGTTTTTTCGAAAAAAAAAACAGTCGCGACAGGGCATCGGAATACACGTTAGGGCATCGCGAATACGATCGCGTTAGGGCATTTTAATGCCTGCTCTTGAAAACACAGCCATTTCTGTTGAGAGACAGAATTTTTGTCGTGATTTTTGGGCACGAAAATAGCCATAAAAAAAAAAAAAAGGTACACAGAACTAGTTAAAGAACAAAGAAATATAAGAAGAAAGACGGTGCTTGGATGTAAAGAAATCGTAATGGTGGAAAGTCGGCGAGGTCGAGGTAGCAAAAACGAGTCAGATTACGAATTCTAGGGTTTCACTGCATTTTCAAAACCTTCCTGGTACTCTGCTATCTATTTTTAAGCAGTCGCATTTATTTTATTTTATTAAAATGGAAATTTCTATAGAAAAATATTTTAGTCTAAATTTTCATACATGGAGAGTGAAAATACAAATGCAACTTATGAATAAAAATTTGTGGGGCATTGTAAACGGGAAAGAGACAACACCTACCGATGCATCGAAATTGTTAGAATGGCAAAGCAAAGATGATAGAGCGAAAGCTATTATTGGCCTTGCTCTCTCTGTTTCGAACTTCATCATGTAGACCTAGACAAATCATCGAAGGAAATTTGGGATACTCTAAATAAATTATTTGGAGCGAAAGCAGTCAATGCCAAATTTTCCCTAAAACTTCAGTTATATAGGTTCAAAATGGATGAAGGAGTCTCTATGTCAAGCCACATCAATAATCTAAGGTCCTTGATCAGACAACTAGCAGAAGTGAAAGCTGCAATTGAGGACGAAGATGCCAAAGCTATCCTATTAAATAGTCTGTCTTCAAAATATAGCAATGTAGTTTTTACCCTCAGTCAAATTCAATCTCAATCTCTGGATGATATGATAGCAGCTCTTCTAGCTGAGGAAAAACGAACTACAGAGGATGCAGAAGGTCATTCCCAGCAAGAAAGTGCATTCTATTCTAGAACCAGAAAATATCATAGAAGATCAGATAAGTCGGAGATTGAATGTCATTATTGTAAGAAAAGAGGTCACACAACATGGGATTGTCGTGTTCGAGCCAATGATGTGCTCAAGGGTAAAGTCATATCAAATACAGCCAATATAGCCATGGTTGAAGACCCACTAGATGCAGAAGGTAGTGAGGACAGTGACGAATACGCACTATAAAGATGCTCTAAACTTTGAAGGCAAGAAAGGATATAGGGTAGATGAAGCTCGGTATGGATGGTTGCTCAGATAGTTCGGGAGACTGTGGATCTTGGGAATTATACCCTCACGAGGGTCATGAGACAACTTGATGGAGCTTGTGGATGGCTCAGTATGGATGGTTGTCCAATAATTCGGGAGATTTGTGATTTGGGAGTTCGGGGAGGTGGAATCCGGGAACTCGGGAATTCAGCTCGGGAGCTACACCTTTACGAAGGTCATGAAGCAACTTGATGGAGCCCTATCCTATCATAGCATTGCTTTCAAAGTGAAAGTGTTTGAAGATAGCGTAGTTCTGTTTTGTTAGATTGTTTGTTTTTGAGTTATGTAGGGTAAGTCTTAAGAGGGGGTGTAGGAATAAATGAATAAGACTTCCCCTTTTATAATTGTTTTGTATGGTTATGCGGTTGTAACCACTAACTAATTTTGTAACCGTCTTTGCATAATAAATACCCGGACACACAACCCATTTGTACAGTGTGTATTCCGGTTTTCTCTTCAATCATTCTTTACACATTTATTCGGTTTATTCTCTCTCTCCGCGAATTCTAACATATACATTGAAAACTCTGATAACTCAAATCTGGTGAGTAAAAGCCTGGGTTATTCAATCTGGTTACAGGCAGGGTTAGATGTTTTGCAATTTTGGAAGTTTGTTACTATGAAGACTTTTACATTATGAAAAAGAAACTATATGAATATGATTTAACTATTTCATGTGGGATTATTTCAGCACCCTTTTTAATTTGAAATTATATTAGATAGTTTGTCTCTGCTTGGAATTGTACCTAAATGTCTAATGGTTATAATTATTCAGCCTGTGCTGCATTTTAAATCTAAAAACATAGGTATTCTCTTTCAGACAAGTGTCCCTAGAATGTTATCAATATGATGAATGCCTTATCAATGTTATCATATGAATATTTGAAATTTCCTATATTTTTAAATTTTCCCTTATTTTTAATAGCCATCCCCTAAAAATGGCCTCTCCACCCCCCGTCCCCTCTTGTCCCTTCCTAATACTTGGTAGAACTGATTCCTTTTTGTTCTAGTTGTTTCACATGAAGATGTTTATCTCATAGATGTGGGCTAATATCCTATAATTATTGTATAGATTCTCCATCTATAACCAAACCTATGTTTTGCTTTTATTTCTAGAAGTGTATCTTTCAGGTTTACCTCCAACTAATAAAATTCCAAGTTGTACCCTAGCTCAGCTTACAAGATTATCTCAGTGACAACCAGGTCAAGAAGACAAGGAAGCATATGATATGTTTGATATTTACTGAAACATGGCCACAAGCTTGATATTGTTGCAGGTATATCGATCACTTGAAGCCGCAAGTTTAGCTAGAAACAAATCTTTGTCTGGCATGTATTCAGCTGCAGCAGGTATGTGAATCATGCAATATAATCCATATTTTATGTTAAATATGTTTGTTCTGTTTAACTGAATGACCAGTTCTTACCTAACCCATATTGCTTGACCAGAATTTGCTCGTAAAGCAAGGGCTTGGGCAGAGGAAGCTTTTTTCCAGCCATCTATTATGTCGCTTCTGTATTTCCCTATCGAGCATCACTTTGCTATCTACACTGTGAGTAAATTTCTTGAGTAGCATGTTAATGCTTTCCCTTTTCTGCAGTTTTCATCAATATTTTCTATTTGATACATTTTTTATTTTACAGGAAGGTAAGAGAGACCACTGCACCGTCCCTTCCCCTTCCTACCCACTTTATACCCTTCTGTGATTCTGTGTATGGAATTTGGTGTTTAAATCTTTATGATCTCTGCAGTGTTACCGGGAGATGTGTCTCCTGGGGCTTGAGACACATCTCCAGTCCCAAGACATCTCCCGATACACAGAGACTTCGTTCCAAGGCTGTTTGCATTGCCTGTGTAGTCTTCTGACTTGAGCTACAATCTCCTGTTAAAAAATGGAAAAGAAAAAGAAAAAACTTATAACAATAGTCCAAAGTGGTACCTAACCCTAATTGATGAACTCCTATGCCCAATCTCATTTATTGCTGACTTTTTAATTCTTTTTGCAGTCTTTTTAAAGTTTATGCTTGCCATACAAATATATTTTTCCAATTTTGATTTATATGTTTAAATATATAGTTAATATTTCTGGTGTCTCCCAATACTCGTTTCCCATTTTTCTAAAAAATGGTGTATCGGTATTCAACCATCTCTTGGTAACTATGGTTCTCTGACACCTCATTTTCATTGACAGCCTTTCTTTGTTCCTGTTTTGCTGCACACATTCCTTGCAGCAATGAAGGAGGCTGTACGCTATCGACGGGTATGGAGAGAATTCTACAAATCAAATGCCTGAGAACATGTTTCATAATGAGTCTTTCATTCCGTTGCAAAGTTAAACTGATTTTCCTATTGCACGTTTCTTCCAAAAATAAACGAAGTCACAGACAATGTAATGGGAACAATCAGTTCTTCAAATCAAACAAAATGAAAGCTTATATTGTGGCACGTCTTTAATTTTGTAGTAACATTCCTCATATGTATCGTGTAGTAACATTTGATTGAGGTTCTATGTGCTTTCAATTGTACAATTGTATTTGCAGGTCGTCAAATGAGTCCCAAGTGTCTTTCAGGGAGTGTAAGTGTCACTGAAGGTGCAACAGTGGATTGCACGTCTAATATAAGGTGCTAATGTAATGTAACTCTCACCTAGAAAGAAGTTTAATCTCCTATTTAGCATCCCCTTTCAAAAGGAGGGGAAACAGTTTGGACATAGGGAAGGCTTTGTCCCATGAAATCCCAATGAGTGTACATTTTCGAGTGGCATGTCTAGAAATTTCATACAATTGGAATTTGTTGGCTGCAACAATCGCCATTTCAGTTCACAGACTGAAAAGCTGCTCCATTCGATGAGTTGTAGCCACCAAAATCAATTTTTTGCCCATTCCATTCCAAGATTGTGTAGCATGCAAAACACCTCATTATCACAGTGAATCATCGGCTAGGAAAAATGTTGTTTTTAAACTTTATGTGCTGCAAAATCAAATGTTATTATGGGTTGAAAAAGGGTTTTGGAGCTAACTTTCAGGCTTGCCATCCCAGCCATTTCCTCCAGGGGGATCTGCTGGATTTGGGTATCTTGTATTTGATGATGAATCTTAATGTTGGACCACAATGTTTTACAATTTTTGAGTTAATAGCATATATCTTTCATTCCTTTTGGCAAATCTTTGAAATGCTCTGTTGTAACACATTCTTTTATTCTGTATTATAAATTATTGCTTATACAAAACAAAATTAGGGTAGGGGCACAAGTTGCTTGGTGACGAGTTCACGGGACACATTTGACATGCATTGCAAGGTTCGGATCCATTCAACTCATATTGGAAGGAGAAGATTTGTATAATATAAACAAAAGTTTATGCTTATAATCTAGATTTCAGAGTTTCATTGTATTCACTTTTTCCCTTAAGTGTAGAAAATAGACAAATTTATGCGTAGAACAATCCTGAATTTTGTCTCATTGTATTCAATTTAACCATCTAGCTACACCCCCTTCTTAAGTTTTTTTCACATATTTTCTTCATGTGGAGTTAGTTGTCCTTGGTTCCCTTTTGTGGGAAGCATTCAATGTAAAAATAAGGAACATTTTAGATATTGAATGCATGGGGCCTCATCCAATGGTTCTCCGGAATGGATAATGACGATACGGGCCCATATTATCTGAATTATTGTTCTAACAAAAAATAAATATTAGAACTGAACTTGACATGAGTCTTATCAAGTTGGCTTTAAATAGGCATTGTATAGTTTACAAGAATAACGTCACAACAAATGGAAAAACCAAGTATTATGTTAAACTTGCCAAAACCAATATATTTCCCTGTGTTATAATTCAGATAACCTTATACTTTATTTATGACTTTTGACTTTGATCCATTGAGCACACCTTGATTAAATTAAAAATTAAGTTCAATATTTGCAAAATTTATGCAAGAAGATAATGATTCATCCATTCTCTATGCTTAAGAATATGATGACTTAAGAAGACAAATGTAACAGTCGTCTTCCTTATTATCACAAAATAATATTCAACAATACATTGAATCTAAATGAAAGCCATCAAAAAATTCCAATAGAATGGTTGATAATAATTCTCTTCACAACAATGGTAGGGAACCTCGATTCCAATTGACATGAATTGCGTTGAACCCATTCAAGAGCAATACACTACAATCTCTTTCCTCCAATGAAAATACTAACAAAGGTAAAAATGCACACCATGGAACAACCTACTTGGACTCAATTTCAAGCTCCCTTGATGATAAGACATCAAATTGTATTCAACATGATAATTCATCAAAATCCCTTCATGGCATGACATCAAACTCCCTTCATGGAAGGTCATCAAACTCCATTCAACATGGCAGACCATCAACCTCCCTTCATGTCAAGACAACAAACTCCATTCAACATGGCGGGGCATTAGACTCCCTACCCGATAGGACATCAAACTTCATTCAACATGGCAAGCCATTAAACTTTCAATGACAGGCCATCAAACTCCTTTGAACATGATAGGGCATCAAGCCTCTTTCGCAACTAGTCTTCAAACTACAAACATCTGTGTTCCTATTAAACAAGTTGGCCGTCAACTTTTATTTAGACAAGATGATGACAAAGATACAATCGATGCACATTAAGATGCAACAATAGATGTATGGTTAGATGCAACAATTAATGTACATTTAAATGCAACAATTAAAGGTAGCAAATCCAATGTTGGAAGTGATGAAGAAAATGTACTTGATGCAACAAAAGGATGTGGGATTCAAGAGGATAGAAGGTCAATAAATTAACAATAAAAAAGATTTATGAACCTAAAGAAAGGCTTAGGATGACATTATCATAAAATGGTGGAGGGAAAGGAATTATTTAGGGACATAGGGTCATGGTTCTATGGGAAATCCGCTGATGATGTGGATGAAAATGACATTATTAGTGCAATTGGGTACTACATAAGTAAGAATTATGATGAAAACTCTACAATGGAAGACGTGATTGTGCACTTTGATAAATTGTTGGAAAAACTTTGATTAGTTGTTATGGATGAGATCTATAGTGACTTGCCAAATATATAAAGAGATAAAATACACACACAACAAAGCACTTACTAGATAGCATAGATATTGTCGATACTTAAATCTAGACCAATAGAATTTGGCAGTTAATCATTGGAATTTATCTCATCCCACTATCACTATGCATTCAAATGAATAACTCCTACACGCACTTTGATTAATTAGAAATAACAACCACTAGGTCACACTTTTCATCCATCATTGACCAATCAAAAACTTACTTTGAGAATATAGAATACATCTTCAAACATCTAGCCACCATCTCCAATCACTTCACCAATAATAATTTGGACATGATAGAAAAATTCATTTGAGAGACTTTGTCTTAAGATGATAAATCCTTCCTCCAAATATCTAAGATTTATATTTTTAAATTCAAAAGTTACCACAATTGGTCGAGTGTCGATTGATCGGGAAACCCTATCACAAAAATCAGCTATAAAAGCACATTCACACAACCATTTGAGGTCATATCACATCTTTGGGGACTAATTAGGAGATCAAAATAAAGAGAACAATTGCTAAATCGATATCTCAAGCTCTTAGTCTCCAAAACACTTACATGTCTTATATAGGTCATTTTGTAATTATACGTCACACTAAAGATCGTTTCCAAGTGTTGGAGGTCTTCTTTGGGCTATTCATTTCCAAAACACATTATAATATACATTTTGCATAGATGCATTGGGTGGGGAACTATGAGAATTTGATGTCTCGTCATAGTATTTCCATGTAAGAATTTTGGGGTCAACTCAACCAAATAAGATGAACTCCCTTTTTATGTCCCTAAGAAAAGAAGAAGGAACTCTAATTTACTACACAAATATGATCACACAAATTAATTCACAGAAGGTGAAGCTAATGACACATAAGATGTAATGAAATTACTTGTATAATTGATTAAGAGCAACAAAAGAACACTAAATAACACAATATTTCAGAATAATGATCTCAATATGCAATTAGAATAGCTTCTCCACTTCGAGGGGGCAACCTCCAAACCATATAATAAGACTCAAATGATAATGAAATACTACCTATAATCCCCTATATATACTATTCATATGCTATGGCCATCACCAAGGCCGACCTATTAAGCATGAGAAAGTATAAATGATATGGTAAGCCACAAGTCGGCTACTCATATCCTAATACAAGCAATAGGTTAAGGGCGTAACATGCCCTTCCCCTTCAAACCAACGTTGTCCTCAACGTTGAATAATCTGGATGTTGTTGTAGAAAACCTTCATCCTCCCAGGTGGCGTCTTCTATGCTCAGATTCTTCCACTTGATCAAATATTCCTTAATGTCTCTAGTTCTCAGCCTCTTAGTACGTGTTTGCAGAATCTTCTCTGGCTCCAAAATGATTCTTCCTTCCTCGTCAAGTTACGGGAACTCTGTCTAGGTTTCAAATTTACGTCCAATAACCTTCTTCAAGCATGAAACATGGAATCCTGGGTGTATGTGTGAAGATGGAGGCAACTCCGGTTTATAAGCAACACTACCAATTTTCTATAGAACCGATAAGGGCCATAATATTTAGGAGCAAATTTGTTTTCCTTTTTTCTGTTGCTTTAGGGACATCTTTTTGTAAGGTTAGAGACGTACAAAAACACAAATCACCAATTTCAAAATGTCTTTCACTACGGTGTTGATATGCTTATTGTTTCATCTGTTTTGTGCTAATGCTAAATTCTCCTTCAAACTAGCCAAAACTTTGTTGTTGATGTTGAATGTGTTCCTCAACATCTCTGACCTTAGTTTGCACCCTCAAGGAGGAAGTGATAGAAGGTGGATGGTAACCATATAATGCTAAAAATGGGGTCATTTGAGAAGAGATATGAAAAGATGTGTTATACCACCATTTTGCCAGTGGTAGCCATTTAATCCACCTTTCCTGCTTATCTGATACAAAACAACGTAAATACCCCTCTAAGCATTTGTTGACCACTTGTTTGCCCATTAGTTTGAGGATGATAAGATGAAGCTGTGAGCTAGTAGCCGAGTACCCAAACATGAAAATAATTCCGTCCGAAAATTACTTGTGAAAATAGGATCACGATCACTTACAATTATCTTTGGGGTTCCATGTAGCCTTTGAACTGTCTCCAAAAAAATAGCTACGACTGTACTAGCTGCAAATGGATGTGATAGGGCAAAAAAATGGGCATATTTTGTGAGCCTATCCACAATCACGAAAATAACATTCTTACCCTTTGAACAAGGCAATCCGGTGATGAAATCCATGGAGACCTCCTCCCATCTCTAGCTAGGAATTGGTAAGGGTTGCAATGACACTGGTGTCTTAATTGTTTCCCTTTGTTACTTGTTGGCACACTAAACACTTTGATACAAAATTGTGTACATCCCCTTGAGTCCTTCCTAAAAGAATTATCTTTTTATTCTATGATATGTCTTCAAAAACCCAGAGTGTCCTCCAACAGGTGAGGCATGTAGCTCTGCAAGAATCTTATGCTTCAACTCAGAATCTTTACTCAAGTATAACCTATCCTTGTACCATAGGGCATTACCTTTCCACTCAAATTTGTTAGATGTCATAGATCCTTGCTTGATATTCTGTATTAGAGATTATGTATTCTTATCTTGATTCCATTCCAATCTTGCTTCATCCACCCAATCGTCGTCAACATGGACATTCCACATAGTAAGGCATCTGCAGATGTATCCCTTATGGACAACGCATCAACTACTACATTTTCTTTACCCTTTTTGTATATGATTTCAAAATCATAACCCAACATTTTTGTTACCCACTTTTGTTGTTCCTTAGATGATAACCTTTGCTCCAAAAAGTATTTGAGACTATCATGATCAGTTTTTACCTTGAAGTGTCTACCCATGAGATAGGGCCTCCATTGCTTGACCGCATGAAGAATAACCATCATTTCTTTCTCATAGACAAGTTTGAGTAGATCTTTTCCTTTGAATTGGCGACTCTCAAATGCAATTGGTCTTCCTTCCTACATTAGAACTGCTCCCAATCCTGATCCTGAAGTGTCACATTCAACAATGAAGGTTTTTGAGAAGTTGGGAGTAGCCAAAACTGGGGTGTTGCACATGGCTTCTTTCAGTTGCTCAAAGGATTTAGTGGCTACGTTTGTCCAATGGAAGACATCCTTCTTTAGCAATGCAGTGAGTGGGGTTGCTATTCTACCATATCCCCGCACAAATCTTCTGTAGTACCCTGTTAGTCCTAGGAACCCACGAAGATTTTTGAGATTTTTGGGCCTTGGCCATTCCACCATAGCTTTGATCTTCTAAGGATCAACTTTGACGCCTTCATGGGATATAATATGACCCAAGTACTCTACCTCTTGTACACCAAAAGAACATTTGGATGGCTTTGCATATAGAGTATGTTTCTCCAAAACTTCCAACACGTTATTTACATGTTGTAAGTGTTCTTCCCATGTCTTATTGTAAATCAATATGTCATCAAAGAAAACTAATACAAATTTCCTTAAAAACGACTTAAATAGGGTTCATCAAGCTTTGAAAGGTTGAGGGCACATTTGTAAGACCAAAAGGCATTACCAAAAACTCATAATGGCCCTCATGAGTCCTGAAATCCGTTTTATGAACATCTTCCTCTTTTATCCTAATTTGATGGTACGAACGAAGATCTAATTTTGTGAAATAAACAACACCATGTAATTCATCAAGTAAATCATCAATTCTTTGGAATAGGAAACTTATCTTTAATGGTGTACTTGTTGAGTTCTCGGTAATCTGGACACATCCTCCATGTTTCATCCTTCTTACGTACCATGACCACTGGTGAAGAATATGCACTCTGGCTATGCCTGATGATACCTGCCTTCAACATTTCCTCCACCATTTTCTCGATCTCACTTTTCTGGGAATATGGGTATCTGTATGGTCTGATGTTAGGTGTTTGGCTCCCTAGAATCAACCGAATGACATGATCATGATCCCTAACTAGTGGTAGTCCCTTTGGAATTGCATAAAAAATAGATGAGTGAGCATCCACAATCTTATGAAGATCGGGTGACATTGAAGACTCTGTATTTTGTACTTCTATGGAAAATAGCTTTGCCATAAAGTCATCCACTCCTTTTCTCGAGGACCTACGCATCGATGAGAGCTAATAATCTGTGGAGACTTAGCTACCATCCCATTCAATTGTATTGTTCTTCCACCTGAATGAAATCACATGAACAATTCTTGGAAATTTATCTCTATAGTACTAAGGTTATGAGCCATTGGACCCCAAAACAATATCGCCCCTCCTATAGAAATAACAAACATAGGTGAGTCTAACATGTAGTCTCCCATGGAAAGCTTCGATACTATGGCACTTGATCTGTCCCACCATCCGCATGATCATAACTTGCATTTCGGAGTGGGTAAATAAAACACTTGAGGCGGGCAACTAACTTACTATTTATGAAGTTATGAGTACTCCCAGAGTCAATCAACACACCTTCTTCTTTTTTGAGATAGCCGATAACCTTGAGTGTTTGAGGAGTACTAATACACGACGATGCATGCATAAGAAATTGTAGGTTGGTTCCTCGCCTCTCTTATAATTTCAGCTTCCTCATCATCCTCATTACCTCCGTCAATATAGAACAACTTCTTCTCAAAGCACATTTATGTCTAAGTCCATATTTGCTATCATAGTTAAAACATACTCCTTTTGCTCTATTTTCTTCCATTTGTTGAGGAGTCAGTCTAATTGGCCTAACAAATGAAGGGGAAGAGATACTACGGTCTTTGGTGTTAATGAAAGGTGGCCTCCTACTACAAAGAACTTTTTCCTCTGCATGATGTGCCATTATAATAGAATCAGAAAGCTTGATTGGATTAAACATACGTACCTCATGCTCGATGTAGTCTTTAAGACCCCCAAGAAACATGTCATTCAGATTCTCTTCTGGAATATTCTCCACCCTTAAGGATAGGTTTTGGAATTGATGCACATAATCTTTGACTTATCTTGTTTTCCGTAACTTTGCTAATTGACTAAAGTAGTTCTTTGAAACACTAGAACTATAGTGCAATTGCAACTCCTCGGTAAAAACTGTCTCCAAGTGACACCTAGACCATTCTTTTGCCTCTGAGCACATAACCAACGATACCAAACAAATTGGTCGGGTTCAAGATATAGGGATGCCAATGTCACCTTTTGTCCTGATGGTATTTGATGTAACTCAAAGAAGTTCTCCATTTGATTTATCCAATTCAGGGGATCCTTACCATCAAATTTGCGCATATCCACTTTTGGCATCATGTTCCGTGGTTGCGAATAAGTTTGATTCTGATGGGACTGGAAAAGTGATCCAATATGGTTAGTTTGTCCATGATTTTGAACTGAGGGTCCTCCTTGGTTGATATGGGCCGTATTTGGGCCATCTTGGTTACCATTTACTTGTTACATGATATCATCCAACCGATGATTGATTTGGGCTATGTCTCCTTTAGAGGCCATCTCGGATTGTACATTTCACAACTCATACTCAAGTTGGCTCACCTTATGATCAAGCCCGAGGTAAACCCTAGTCTTTGAGGAATCAGTATTTACCCCTTCGACTCCATCTCTTCAATCACTACCCCATCTTTATATGAGGTTTTACTCGGAGTAACTTGATTCTTTTTGCTCTTGTGGAAGGCCCCGCCATGATGTCAAACCTTAGGGTTTATGGTTTCGATACAATTTCGACCGAACAGGAAAAAACACAGAGAAGATACTAATACTCTTTTTTTGAAACCTTTCCGAAAATGTAAAGAACTTGAAAATTTTCACAATTTGCACCCTAGGGAGCGATTTTATGAAAAACCCTAAATTTGTAATAACTTTTGCAAAATAAATTAAAAAAGTCTGAAATTTTTAGGGAAACTTACTTGAAATACTTCTCAACTCTGGTAAAAATATCTCCCACCAATTCACTCTGGTTCGCAATGTGGCGGAAACAAAAAATTAGGGTTTTTGCCCTAATTTCAGCCCATATCGCAGCTTTGATACCACTTGTAATGAAATTACTTGTATAATTTAGATTAAGAGCAACAATATAACACCAAATAACACAATATTTCAGAATAATGATCTCAATATGCAATTAGAATAGCTTCGCCACTTAGAGGGGGCAACGTCCAAACCATATAATAAGACTCAAATGCTCAAATGATAATGAAATACTACCTATAATCCCCTATATATACTATTCATATACTATGACCATCACCAAGGCCGACCTATTAAGCATGAGAAAGTATAAATGATATGGTAAGCCACAAGTCGGCTACTCATAGCCTAATACAAGCAATAGGTTAAGGGTGTAGCATAAGAACACAATACAAGAGTTGAGATCTAGCCAACATATACAAAGGACAAAACCATCCATCTTGAACAAAGTCGCTTGGGTGAATTTTTCCGCTATAGGAAATTACATCTTGCACTCATATTCACACTTCAGATTTTGGGGACAACTTGATGACACTCTACACATCCTTTTGCACACTCTCGGATCATTGTTACTTTTCTCGGTGTAGAATTTGTGTATTAATCTCTAACCCTAACTTGTACTTTCCTTATTTAGGTCACCTATGTTATTACAATTGTCGTATTTATTTGGACATGATTTATGATGTCTTGTTTCTTGTTATTTATTGTATTATGATCTTATTTTATCTTTGTACAAAGTAATTCAATATAATTAGATTAAACACTAAACTTTTTATTACATTTTTGGTGAGCATACTTATTTAAAATTACACACATCATAAGGCTTTGTGCTTCACCCTAGGGCTCATAATTTCTATACCTTATTGGTTTCATACTTTTAAGGGTTTCTTCAATTGCTATATTTTTAAAAATCCTATCTGTTTGTCAAATGACTAATACTACTACGTCTTTTTCCTAGAATTACCCCATGAAATAGCTAATGATGAGAACATGATGACAAAATAAAGAAAATGTATAAGGGAAAATCATGCTCAAGTACCACATTTGTTACATGATTACAAACTACAAAAGGTAATATTTGAAATAGATAAGATAAGGGAAACCCAAGGTGAAACACTCAAGTGACACAAATCCTCCATCTGAGATCTCCTTCCCATTTAGGTGTAACTACTCAAGCACTTAATCCACATTCACCTATGCCTAATGTACCAACTATGGGGACATCACACATGGTGCCTCTAGCTACTACACATGCTCATTATATGACTTCAACACAAGGACATACCCCATTATGC
Source organism: Taxus wallichiana var. yunnanensis (assembly GCA_018340775.1). Classification (NCBI taxonomy): domain Eukaryota; kingdom Viridiplantae; phylum Streptophyta; class Pinopsida; order Cupressales; family Taxaceae; genus Taxus; species Taxus wallichiana. The sequence goes on from CM031238.1 coordinate 397,124,806, forward strand.
ATGGCTAATGTTCCTCCTTTTATCTCAAAAACTTCATATCATGTAAGCACAAATAGATATCTTATTGTAAAACGTATCGAGATCACCATGAACTCTATTGGTTTACTCAATAACCATTATCACCTAAGGTTTTTATCTATCCACTACCTTCTATCTTTACTCCACTAAAGCTCTCCTTTTATGATGGAATGAAGACCCTTAGAAGTATATTCATGGCTTCAGATGAAATCTTATATGGACTATATAAATGATGATACCTTACTTACCAAATTATTTACACATATCCTCAATGTATATGTAATTTATTTCTTTATTCATTCACTTCGGGAACCATAAAGAAATTTCAAGATCTAGTTGATAGTTTCCTTGTACCTTCTCAATCAATATCGGAAAATGATTATCCCGATCACGAGATCACTCAAAGCAAGCAACAATACCATGAAAGAATGGAATATTATGTATTATGCTACAACACTTTGATTTCATGTAGACCTAAGCACATTGATGAAATAAAGCTAATCATAATATTCGCTACTAGTTTGATCCCAAAGCTCATGAAAATAATCAATTTTCTGAATTATACATATTTTGAGGACCTATTTCAAACAATTAAAGTACATGCGACTAAGATCATAGAGGCCACCATGTTGACTTATGAAACCATGTAGTCATATAATAACAATAAATTCTAGGTAAATCCCCCATACAAGAGTAATCCGATTGAGACTAAGAAGGTTAAGTATGTTCTTGTTCCATAACCTACTCCTTCAAAAATGACTATGACTAATTATACAACATACTACAATCATTTTGCCAAAACCCTTGTGTCATGTTACAAAAATCATTTATTGTAATCAAATCCAACTACCAATACCTATTATGATTGATACGACCAAACAATAAGGACCTAGGTTTGATGACTACTATTCTTGCAATTATAATTAACACCACAAATAATGCTTGAATCATTGATTTGGAATATGACATTAAATCCAAGAGCTTATTAGAAAAAATATCTCTACTAGATCTATATCCACTTCCCAACATGATAGTTTGTCGACCTAATTCAAGCATACCTTTATTCACTTATCCATTACCTAATCACGATGATGCTAATAAGAAAGAAAAATTTCATATGGATTACCATGTAGTAGTCCAAAAAATTATGTAGTTGATGCCCATTCGATTGAAAAATATCATTGGTGTTACACGTAGTGTATACACCTAATTTTTCACTTTTCATCTTTCATACTTATTCTTAACAAATTCCTTATGCGAGATAAGGGTCACTTATGCACCTATTTCATGAGCAGATGCCTTTAGGAGCCATCCAGGAATGGGGAATGGTTATTCACATAACCATTATGGGTTAGAGATAGTAAGCCTTCTACATGTCGTAATGTACCACCTGAGGATCAGGAAGAAAAATCCAAAATGATGATGCCTTTGACCATCCTCGGATTCAGAAATTTCTATCTCAATTTCCTCAAAAGAAGGGAGAGTCAAAATAAATGCTTAACAAACGTCTTCTTGATTTTTCTCCGCACAACTTGACCATAGGGCAACAAAGGGGAAAGCCACCGAAATAGGCTCATCTAAAAATGCCTCTAATTACGAGTCTACCAATCTTATTCTTCACTTATTGACAAAATGAACCAACAATCTTCCACTACCGCTCAACTCCTCCAAATGCAAGATAATATGGCTTAGTTAGTCAACCACCCTCTAACGGGCTCTTGGGGCACCACGCCCCTCCTTTACCAAATGGGCCTAATGGGGTGCCCATCACCCATGACTCAATCCCCATTCAAAACAAATTCTTGCAAGCAGTCCAACATGAGCCATTAACACCCTATATTGCTAGTATGGACATTGGTGGCATTGCTCCATCTATCTCTTATGATGGGTCTACTGATCCCACTCTTCACATCAAGGCCTTCGACAATCTTTACAAAGAATGGATCAGAACTAACTCATACACTACCACTAAACTCTTAGCTAAGACCCTTACTGGAGATGCTCTAGATTGGTATCACACCTTGCCTCCTAATTCTATAGTTGAGCTAGAGTCCCTAGTGAAACCCTAGTGAATGAGTTCCAATATCATGATCTACCGAGAAAATAACATAACCGCTTTCATCAATTGTTAGCAATATGAGAACAAATCAACATAATATTTTTTTAAGCGTTGGAAGACCCTATCCACATGGGAAGAACATAACATGCCCAATGATAGCCTCTTTCAACTTTTCTTACAAGCCCTTGAACCTTACCTTCAATACAAAGTGAGGTCCTTTTCTCCTACTTCCTAGAAGAGGCCTTTGAACAAGCCAAAAGGAAATACTATCTCATGAGGGAATTTGAGAAGGCTCCTTTCAAGACACAAATTAACAAGCAATTCCAAATTCTTCAACAGGAAAGAACAAGAATGCAACATATGAAAAAGTCTTAGATACTCTTCCTCTTGTTGCTTCTTCAAATAGATTTTTTTCAACATTGACCAACAACCTACTAATAACAAGAATCAACATGACTATCATCAACCACAAAGTAAGGAAGAGTTGAAGCATCGGTTACCTAAGACTTTCACTACGACCTTAGATCCTTCTCAACCTACTCCTCATTGACGTGATGAGAGTAAGTTTTATTAGTGGCATGCTGATTGGGGTCACTCACATGAGAATTTTTGTGCACTCCATATGGTTGCTATCAACTTTTTCTTAGGGCCCAAATTTGACTATGATTCCATCACTCACGAGCGTTTAATCGAGGTAGTCAAAGCTTGTGATGCATCTCAATAAAAGGATCGTCATGAAGCCACCAACCGGGATGATGAGAAGCTAATTTTTTTCTCCAATCCTATGCCTAATCATGATGTCGTTGAAATTTCTAAAAAACAAGAGAATGCTACAACTAATGTGGTTGACACATATTACCCTCCTAAAAACACGGTTGCAATCAACAATGTAAAACATATCATAGCTTATGTAGAACCAAAATATCTTGTAGCATTCTAGCCTAGGACTCACAAGGTCATAGACCCTTATGTGCCTTATAATCAGGCTCCTCAAGTCAAAAAATTTCCCTCTCCATACACTATCATCCCCTGTAGAAATTCTCCCATAGAGCTGATGGTGTTTGGGTTTGTCCCTTTGTCTATAGACACTATCGACCCTGTGTAAGTCAAACTTGTAGGGATGATGGCATAGGAATTGATAAAAAAAAGTTTGAGAGGTATCCTAATTTACGCCACTCCTTCTGGCTCTGTTTCTGAGGACTCCAAGCACTCTCAGCCTACTTGACAATCCAATCACGATGAGTGGGATCCTCTTGAAGCACTTACCAAAATCCTAGTCTAGTTCCCTTTTTAGAACTTATGTGCATGTCACCTCACCATCACGAGCATTTGATGACCGTGTGTTATTTGAAATGAATATCCCTTTCCATCCCTGTTTGGGGTAGACTCTTACATTGCATGGTTTAGAAGAAAGCATTTTTCGACGATGTGAGAAATTATATGTTTGTACTCATCTTTCCACATATACTAGTTCTTGTATTCGCTTTCCCATAACTTCTATGATCTCAGATGAGCTCTTACTTCGTGTAGATGATCCACCACTCTTCATTTCAGTTCAATTGGTCACACTTCAATTAAGCGTTCTCTCATTGATGAGGGAGCAGGAAAGTGTGTGGCCTCACTAGATTTCATCAAATCTCTCGGTTATTCCATCGATAACCTAAAATCCACACGAACCACTTGCAAAGGATAAGATCATTGATAGATGCCTCCAATGGGGTGTATTTGGTTACCCATCACCGCCCCTAGGACTATCTACATCAAAGTTATGGTATTCAAATTTACCTTATCTTATAACATTCTCATAGGGTGGCCTTGAACTCATTGTATGCACGCCATTGCCTCTTTGTTATGTCAATATGTGAAGTTCACTCACCAGGGATCTATTTATAAGATTTAAGGGGACACTAACCCTTGGAATTATGATACACTTCAGCAAAAGGGGAAATATAAGCTTCCCATGCTTGAGGAACTATCACTAATCCCATTTCGGTAATATCAATGTTTTAACTACCCTATAGATACTCTTCATGACATTGCTAGTCATCCCGAGTTGGTTGGGTGCATGCCCCCAATATCTTGGAATCAGATGGCGATGAGATTAATGAAGTCACCCTAAAAATCAACACCTATGATCTCCCTAAACTCATCATATCTCAACTACCTCCTTCCTTGAAACCTCGTAAAAGGATCTTTCGATTCCTATAGTTATCTCACAAACCCCACAAAGTGCCCACGAGAGCATATGGTCCAAATCGAAACCATAGTCGACTCTTGCATGGTGGATGCTTCTATACTAGATTATGATGATGGTTACGCTTTAGATGACGACCATCATTTGGATAGTTATGCCCAGATTCGTGATAGGGAATTCTTGCACTACCAAGAAACCCTACGCACCAAAATTACTCATGACATGAATGTTATCCTAGTACAAGAGGAACCTCCAAGCACAGTTGATGATTCTTCCCCATCGGTGCTTGAGCCTTAGATTTCTCCACTAGATACACTCCCACATATCACCATTGACTTAGTTGACACATTTACCCTAACAAAAGTGGATAAAAGGGCTGTCAACTTTGAATATGAAGCCGATGATCTCATTGGCGACGATCCTATTTATCATGCCTTGGTGAGTGAGCAAAACACTGCTCTATCAGTGCCATCCTCACCCATTTCATTAGCACCCATATCAGAAACTCCCGATAGCACTCTATAACCTATGAGACCTCTCCCCTACCTCTTGCCCTTATGGATCCTCAGTCTTCTATGAGTGATCCATACTGCACAATACACGAGGCTTTGGGGCATGATGTTTTTGATTATAGATCCTATAGATGCCACATGAAGAAGCTTGAAGTTGAGGTCAAGTGTGGCCACACCAAAAAGGCTACACAACCTTTTGCTCCAGCTCCTTTCTTCTGCTCTCATTACGAGTATTACGCACATATTGACACCGACTGTTGGGTTCTACGCAGGAAACGTCCCATCCCCAAAACCCCTTCATGTAATCAAAAGCGTAGGGACGATTCCTCGCGGAAATTCCCACCTTCCCCTCGACCACCTAGACCATAACCTACATATGGGCCTCCACCTCACCTGAGTCTCGCCCCACTCTCGATGATATTCGACGTGACATCCTCGCTCGGTTGGAGGATCAAATAGGACGACACCTTGTTCACCAAGCGGTATGAATTTCATTGGAAAGTCGTTATTACACAACATGCTATCAAGGACCTCATGAGCTATGCCCGAAGCCACATTTTACATCAAGTTGATGACATTATCACTAACAAATTGCGATATTTTATCCCTTATAGTTAGTTACCTGTAAATAAATTGATTACATCTCATTTTATTTCTTTGGTTTGATCGTTCGTCTTCACTTTGGCTCTCAGCCCTCACTTGGGTTTTACAAACATCTTCTATCTTCACTTGGGCTCTCGATTCCCCCTTAGGTTTATCACACTATCTCCAATATCTTGTCACATCCTTGCTTGGGTTGTTTTCTCTGCTTGGATTCATCACCACCCGTGACACGATGTCCTACGGTTGGATTTCTTGACATTTATCCATCTCTTGGATTTTTCACACCACGTGAGTTGGGTTATCTTATCGACCCTCTTCTCACCATGAATTTACCTATTTATCTCATTATCATTATTCTTAAGTACCATGATATTATCATATACATATATGTGGAAAGAAGGAAAATGATAATCCAAATATTCAAACATCACTAAATACCATAAAAATCATCACATATATATATATATATATATATATATATATCTCGGATCAAGTTTCATACATAGAAAAAATACAAATGACTATATGGGTCAAACATCCTCACCCCATATGGGAGGTTTTGGATGATTTGGGCTGATGGGTCCATGCTAGCTACTCTCTCATTGTGTAATGAGCTAGGAATGTCGCCCTAGATTGGGCTCAGAGGCCTCTCCCTTTGCCCTCGTCGGTTGCGTATCTAGTGACGTGATCCACACTACATGATCTCCGGGCATATACTAGGTGAGCTATGCGATCTTATACCAAACCTTCCTATTCCTATAATAGACTCTTGAACATCACATCTATGCTTTACCGGTAGCCTCTTGGCGTTCGCATATCTATATTGATGTAATGTCCTGGATGCCTCACCCACTAAACAAAATGATCTCACTTGAATCCCCTACTAATGATGATACTGGATCCACCATTAATGTAGTATCCTAGACATCTAACAAAAAGTCCATGATCTCATGGTGGGAACTCTCAATCAATGAGTGCCACTCCTCCACCGTCCACTCTGCAAAACCAAAAAACTGACATACATCACTAAAAATATCACATATATTTATCTAAATCATTTAACTAACATGTTATCACTCATACCTGGATTCCTAGGTCTCTCCAAGATGGTCTCTCTATCTCCTTAGCCACTCAATACCTCTTCTTCCTCATCGTCATGATGAGGTATGGATCCTATATACTTTTACCACCTGTTGTAGGACATTAATATCATCCCATCTCTCTCGCTTTGTTCTATGCCTCTGGGCCTCTCTTCTTATATGCATGACCATATGAAATCCAAACGATGTAAAAAAATCCCCCCGGTAAGTCGTATCTTGTGCTCTCTTAGCATGGTGATGGCTTTCAGATCCCCTCCTATAATACTGGGACTGCTCTATCTTTTGGCCTTGTATCTTTCGATCCCCCATCAAATCCCTCTTCCGAACCAATATTTTTATGACTGTGGTGGGCCCCAAGCATCCTTGTCATGTTTTGCACTATCACAACCTCGGTATACCCACTTCATGTACCCTGAGGTAGTAATGATGGAACTCATACCTCTACTCTAAAGATGATGACGCTGGTAGGGTGGAAATGATGGGATCATTACAGTGGGTGCCATCTCGTCCAAAATGTATCGGTACTTTGTCTACCGCATGTATCTCCACCCAATACAAATAGTGTCCCATCACCTCTGTCATGACCTCTAGGTACTCTACTCGATTCGGATGGGCCATTGGTCTACTCTCCCTATGTAGGGATGTCATATCACATCATCCGGACCCACATGTGCAAGTGGCTAGTATATCTAAAGTGTAATCACTGCCAACCCCTATGCCCATTGAAGTACTCTCGGGGCATCTGCAGCTAATACATGTGGTTTCCTATCATCCTGTGTGTCAAGAATCACTCATATATCCATTCTGACCAAAAAATTATGGGTCTCACGACCCTCTGACCTCTACACCTCACCCTATACCGATCATGAACCAACTACACCCATATGGTGGTTCCCCTAACTAAACAAGACACCTTGATCCATAACATCCTTGCATAATGATATCAAGAACAATGGGATAACTCCATCGGCCTTATGACACACTATGTGTGCCACCACAATCCCCATCACTACCTTCCCAGATATTTGGAATCCTTGATGCTCGCACCACACTTGAGTTGAATGAAAAAATATACAATCGTCATATATGCTACTCCTTGTATCCCGGATGGCCAATGCTCTTAGATCCACGACATTAGGTGTCAAATCACAAGTACATGTGGGTGCCTCCAATCGATAACCCCAAAATCCCATGAACATCCTCTAATGTCAAATCCATCTCCACCATCTCCGTCCCATCCACCATCGAAAGGTGTTGGACCTAGTCTCCCATGCAACCAAAAACATTTGTAGTAAATCCATATCCAATGGTATCCTAGGCATCTGCATGATGCCCCCAAATCCCCAACCCTATAACTAGGTTATCTCTACATGTGTCAAGCCCAAAATCATTTCACCGAGTCATGATACGTCTATGGTCCTACGCTCTATATGCATCCACAAAATCACAATAAATATGCATTAGATGTTTGCATCATAAATCCATAATTAAAAATCCAAATTTCTAACCTTTTCCTATATGTTTCTGTTCCATCGACCCCCGACTTGACAAATGTCATCGGCCCCGACAAGATTCCCCTGCACCATCGACCCCCTGGAATTATTTTTTCCATTCCGACACCATCCATCTTATTGTTGCGGGGTTGATGGCGTCTGGCCAAATCATGGCCGCGACCTCCCTAATTTTGAATTTCCAAATGTGACAAAATTAAATTTAAAACCCTCCCAAACCCACTTGTATTTTGACCTAACCTACCCGATGACATAAGTTTTACTAAGTTTGATGCTCTAACGACTTTGAAAAAGCTAAATAACTAAAATTTACCTAATCTAATCAATAAAATTTAATGAGATGACTTACCCGTGGTCAAGCGCCACCGTGTGCTCCTCTCGTCTCTACCATGTACTCATGCCATATTGGCTAAAATTGACCCAAATTTGGATTTCTAGAGCTCAGTTCTCTCAAATCCAGAAATAGTAATAAACAAATAACAATCAAAATTACTTTCAAATTTGGTCACGATTATCCACAATCTTCCAATGACCATCATTTTTTCTCTCGAACTCGCAACACACACCAATTGTTCCTTTATGGATGTAATCTCTTGCCATTTGTTTTGACCTATTACACGTCTACTTTTGATGATCTTCAATTTTTGACCTATTTTGCTTCATCATCATGATATCATGATATCCATCCCATGGACCCCTAGCTAGGTGATTTATGTCTTATTTTAATAATGATCCTCTAGTGTTTCCTTTAAGTTTTTCTTCTCTAGGGTTCTTGCAACATAGATTGTACCCACACATGGCAAGGGTCAAGAGAAACTATCAGGTATGCATTGGTGGTTATATTTCATTTTATCTAGTCCTTTCATCTTTATTTTATATACTTACTTTGAGTATTAGTGTTACAAACTATCTTTTTGTTGACCACCCCATGTTTTGCTATTGCGACATGCGATGATCAATGGTGGGAATATGTATACACCTAATTTTTTAATTTTCATTTTTCATACATGTTACTAACAATTTCCTTGGGTAGATAAGGGTCATTGTTGCATCTATTTCCTAAGCGGGTACGTTAAGGGCCTACCAGGGAATGGGGAATGGCTATTCACGTAGCCATTATGGGTAGAGATAGTACAGAGAGAGTGTCGCTATTTGGTCTTGGCCTTAGTTTTCCTTACACTAGGTACCCTTTTCCTCTTAGGTATCATATGCATTACATTCACGACTTCTTTCTTGCATTCCATCATTCAACACCTTGCTCATCCATATCCATGATCTACGACACTTACTTTTACCTTGCATGACACATTAATTCATTTTTTCATCTATGGCCGACACTATTTCCCATGGGCGATTGTGTCGGTGCTATATTTTCCCATGGACGAAACCATCTCCCATGAGTGATGACGTCCTATATATACCTCCACCTCATTTGAAACTCATAAGAAACATGAAGCTAAGACATCCGAACTTTCATTTTCTCTACTCTTTTGTGTCATCTTCACATTTTCTCACTCTGATTTTGGTTCATCTTGCATTTTTCTTAGATTGGATTGGACACTCTTCTCCTCGGATAATTTCTTACACTATTGGGTCATCATATAACGAGTCTAAGAGAGGAATTATCTTTCCCTAATCCACCTATTAATGATTCATCTCTTTTTTGCTTCTTCTTAGGGAGATAGATGCAACAACGACCACCCTAAAAGTACAAGTGAGTGCTCTAACCCTTCTTTGTCATTTTGCATAGATTATTTCATTTCCTCTTCTTCATTGTGCTATGTTAGCATAGTATTATACATGTTAACATAGTACTCTTATCAAACATCAAATCCTTAGTTTCATTTCAATTATTGTATGCACACTTCTTTTATTGTTGATCCATACCTCTCCACACCCAACTACCAATACCTCAGTAGGGTTCATTTCTCTATCTCGATCGTAGAGCTTGGAAAACCTAGGTTGACCTAGTGTAAGGGTTATTTCCATATAAATATACAACCCTAGTGCTCACTGTAGCCCCTTTAAGTCTACCCCCTTGTATTTCGGTACATGTGTGTCTCCTACTCGTTTCCTCAATACCCTTGTTGAATGGATGATTTAGGAGTGCATGTTATTAAGACACATTTTGGCCCGCATACATGTAGTACACATAAACTATATGACCTATTAATTTTTCTAATTGAAATATTCATCTAGATAAGGATGAAACATCTAAGCCTATATTAACCCACACATATGTGGATTAAAAACTAATTCAAATGCAGGAAACAAATCTATCCATAATATTTGCATAATGGAACTTCTTATATCTCTAAGATATACTATGTGAGACCTCATAGGAACCACTAAGATAATTTAAGGATTTGATGGAAAGTGGAAAAACCCACATAAAGGAATCATTTTATCATTACAAGTTAGACCTAAGAAGGAAACCACATGGTTTATTGTAGTAACTTATAACAAAAATATTCGGTATGTTTTTAGATATCCTTGGATATGTGATATGCACAATGTTCCCTTGAAAACACATTGATTCTTGAAGTTGATACACAATAACGTGGTGGTGACTATCCCTATCATACCATATGAGTACCCTATTTGTTCGACATTGAAACCTAATTAAGTTTCTATTTTTTGTTTGATGTCTCATAGTGAGAAACAACCATTACAAAATACTAACCTAAGTAATCGATCATTTACCTCAACATATCCCATGAAATTTTGTAGAGCATAGGTACCATCACACTATGAATATTACTCCTCCATGTACACATTTTATGTTATCTATCCATTCTTTGTGACACAATGTGGCTCAATAACAATAGTGTAGGCATGAATCTCATTGTAAAATGAGGAAATCTCATTCAAACCAATAGTATATGGTTACTATGATTTGCTAATGAACCAAGTGTATATATTCAAATTCAAACATTGACAATGATGGTAGTTAGTATCACACTAAATGTGATTAATTCATTGATTCATAAGAGTATTATCCACCACTAGATATGAATTCTTAAAATTTTCCATGACATGGTATAAGGTATCACATCTAGATGATCATTGGTTAGATTATTATGATTATTACATTTTTCACACACATTATGGAACCTCTATTGAATATTCCACATTATATAGTTCTTAAATAATCCATTACCTAACGATGCATCACATTCTCATGGGTCGATGTGATTCTTTGAATGGAACAATATTTTCCCAAGACCTTTTTAAATATATTTTTCCACTTTTGGAGGGACATTAGTATCATATTTACATGTATACTTTTCTAAAATGAAAAAATATAACACCATTAAAATAAAAATATCAAGACCTACATGTGACATATTCGGTCCTTGCCTAGATTTGAGCCTTTTGATAATTAAGATTGAGCACTCTACACTACCTCACTAAATTCTCTTCATAGAACAAACTAAGCTATTAAAAACCATAGACATTGTACACATTACCACTTGGGTGAGTATACACATTAGGGGAATATTACATACTAAGGTTAATTTAATTACATATTTAGCATCTTACAACTTTATATAGCTTTCTATCTTGAGGGATATTGTTGTAAAGTTTTCATTGATGTCAAAGTAGTGTTGTGCATGATTATTTTCATGGAGAGATTGTTTGCAAGTTTTCATTGATGTCAAGGGAGTGTTGTGCACAGTTGGTGTTATGAAGAGCTTGTTGGCAGGTTATAGTCATTGATGCCAAAGTGTCATGCATGGTAGATGTCAAATTGGAGATGGTGCTTTGAGTTTGTTGTGATTTTTCATTAATTTTAAATGATGCCTAATGATGATGTCAAGGTCGTATGATGGAGGTTATCTATTTGTGAGGTCATTTTGAGTACACAGAGAGAGAGAGAGAGAGAGAGAGAGAGAGAGAGAGGTATGAAGGCCAGTTTTAAAAAGTAGACCAAGGAGTAAAAGATCCAGATGAAGAAAACACTGTAGATTGTTAAAAAAGTATTGAAGGAGAAAACTTTGGAGTCTATCTCGAAGCCTGTTTAAATGCTTTGGAGTTTTTCTAAAGTTTGTTGTTTGTCTTGGTATGGGACCAAAAATGTTAGTAAAATGATGTAATGAATCATTCCGATTCTGACTTGATTACTTCAAAGTCTGTTATATTTGCTTTGGAGTTTGAACTGAATGCTTGAGTCTGTCCAGAAGTCTATGGGTTTTTTTTTATCTGGGACCGATGGTGTGGTCCAAATGTTGCAATGAATTTTTGAGTTTGCTGGATCGGTGTGTATGATCATGTTTGGTCAACCTTCAAAAAATTTGAAATTTTTCTTTGTGATTTTCTTGTTGTTGGCCGGCAGTCTTTATTTTTGGCACTAAAATGTTCCACGTGTTCTATTGTCTAGCTAACTGAATGATTTTCAGAGATATTGGAGATGTAAAGAGGAAAGTGTGATCTTATAATAAGAAGAGAAAGAAAAATCAAGTAGATGAAGATTGAAATGAAATAATTGGGTTATGACAGTTCGGAAGAAGTCTATGGTGTGGTTACTCCATGTTTTTCAGATGTTTTTATATGTATGGATGACCCATATGTTGTTATACTTGCATAATCGACCTGTGTTGATATGTTCTTTGAGTTTTTGTATGACCAACCTAATGCATCATGGCTGACCTATATGATGTTTATGCTTGAGACATGTATATAAGCAAGAAATCTTAGACCTATTTAGAATATTTGAGTGCATGGAGAAAAGTGCAAGCTAGAAGAGCTGGAGAGAGGTGTATGAGGTCCTAAATACCATGAAGAATGCATGCATGTTGAAAATATGAAGGTGTTCAAATGTGAAAGGAAGTTTTTCTATGATCATGAGAAGGTGAAGAATAAGATAAGTGAGTGAGTAAATAAGGCATTTTGAATAGTCTTCATGAAAAGTAAAGCAAGGGTATAAAGACAAACATATGATTAAGGATAAGAGTGTGTGTTAGAATCATAAGTACATAAGAGATGGAGAGATGTAGACACAAAATCACACACTTGGGTACATTTCTAGGTCCTAAAATCATTCTAGCATTTATATGATTCCTAAGCAAGAAAACTAGTGGCTGACAACTTTTTTGGCCTCTTTTCTTTGTTTTTAGTTTTATATTTGGTCTTATACACCCTACAACCCAGTCAAAACTTTAATTCTTTATCTTTCGTCTTCAAACACCAATGCCTATCCAAGATAACAATGCCGAGGCACTTTTGTCCCGTTTGGGTGCCCCTGACCCTTTCTTACTTTACTCACTCCTTTTGGGTCTCTTTTTTATTTTCAGAATATTTTTCACTTATGGGTTGACCTTCTAGTTGTCAATTATGAAATTCAAATAAGGGAATCATATAAATACATAGTTATGTGTTCAAAATAAAGGACCAAGCACTAAGCATTACTATTATCACCTAAGCTTGCATTCAAAAGGCACCTAAAACACTAAAAACATCCATCTGTCATCCATTCAAGGGAAAATGGTTGGATCAACTCTACATACACAACATAGGAAGGGGAAGTTCATTCTATTCCATCCACACATGCTATACATTTCTACATTATAGCTACATCTCGCTATCAAGTGCAACTTGCACAAGGGCATCCTAGGGCACAATTTATACACACACTCACAAGAACTACATGGAGTTTGAGATGTAGTACAATGCTCGGTTATAAGTTCACTCTTAGGGTGACTATCGGGGGTTAGTATGAATCCCCATTATGCATTTTCTTTTTAATTTTGATGTGGTTTGTGGGTTTGTGTAGGTGAACATCTCTTTTATAGGTTACAGGTACCTCTAGCGATCATAATGTGAATATCGGGTGACCAACAGGAACAATTGTAAAACCATTGTGACGCAACATAAGTAGATTTTAAGACTCTGTGTGTAGTCACCAATGCCCAAGAGCAGTCATCAACACCTAGGCACCCCCCTTGCACCCGATACTGAGGGCCCATGTCCAACTTTGTTCCTACATTCCATATTTTAGAAAGATCGATTCGCAACACCTTGTTTGTATCTTGTTCATCACTTCTCCTTTCCTAGATTAATTCTAGATTGCACGGAAATCAGCTAAGTTATTCTATCTCCCTCTCTTTCTTAGGGTTTCATATTTTAAATCTTAGTTTGCTTGTGTCATTACTATACTTTATTATTTATACATCATTTATTTCAATAGTAACTTTGCACTACTTAGATTTAATTCAAATTACATTAAAATTTTTGATGAAACCTATCGCTCAAACCTTACCTTCTAAGAATGCATCAAATTTTATCTCCTTCTTTTGAATTCATGAAAAAATATTCATATCCTTATTTTACTCCAACGAAGGTTTTGGCATGGCTATTATTGCCACTGATTTTATGCAAGTTTGTACTCAACATCCTCCTCACTTGATTACTCCAATGTCTGATCCATCCATCAATGTAGTCACCACCAGTTGCACTTGTCATCATATGGCTCCACCCATATTTTTCCCACCGCCCATCACTTCTACAGTTCCTCCTACCACCTCTAAGCGTTATGACATCATTGAGAAACTTAAGAATACACCAGAAAAAATATCTCTTTATGATTTATTATATAGTGCACCTGATTTTCATCATACATTAGAGGTCACCCTTCGTTCCATCCACATTGAAAGCAATAATTCACAGTTACCTTTACTCACCTCATTTAATCCCTCAAAAATATACCACATGCTATATATTTTAGTGATGAGGATATACCTCCCGCTGCTACTGAAAAATCCATTTGCACCTTTGATTATTACCGCTACTATTGGCATCATCTGTATTAAGCGTGTACTCATTGATAATGGATCTGCTATAAATCTATGTGCTCTCCCCCTCCTCAAGAAAATAGGCACTACTGATGACCTAATTAATAAATCATCTCAATTCATCCACGACTATGATCACTACTGCGTACATGCATGGGAACTATCACCTTACCACTACAAGTTGGGCCTAAAATTTTCCTACTGTATTCTTTATTATCGATGCCACATTCTAGTTCAATTACTTACTTAGAAGATCGTGGATTCATGCAATGCATGTTGTTCCTTCTATAGTTCATTGATGCGTTAAATTCTTACATGATGTATATGAACATACCATTACTGCGAACCATGACCCATTCAATTTTTATTGTATAGACCCCATCACTACCATGCTCTGTTCCTCCATCACAACATATTCCATATCACAATATTGGTTCATGTGATGTTGGTAAATCTAGCACTCTTACTCCCTCTGCTACTTATCCACATGGTCTATGTCCATTCCTAATCATACTAATAATATCCTATCACCCACCATGTCTACCCCTATGGCTACTACTCCACCTATCATAGATCCTCTCAATTATACATCTGGTTCCATCCATACCAATATCCTTGATAATTCTATACAACAAGATAATGCTAGCACCAATGATTTCGATGATGAGGCTGATGTCGTAGAACTTAACGATGACACATTACCTAATATTATTTTTACTCCTTTCAAAATCGCGATTCCGACTTCTAGGATACTTTTGTTCTATTGGCGTAGGTGAATATCAATTCAAGAAGCCTCCTCCTTCTACTAATGCCATGATACATTTTCAAGGGATTGTACATACATTGGACATCTCACCATCTACTGCATCTCCCCAAATCACTCTGCGTTGTGCCTTGATCCTTTCACATGCACTCTCTTCATCCGTAATTATTATTGGCCTCATATTCCATTCAAACCTACTTACTTTGAGACTGTTTGCACACATGATGGCTTGGCTTGGATAGGATTCATAATTGCTGATCTCCTTCCTTCATGTCACTCTCCTCACATTTATCATGGTGTGTACTCATTACTATTGCTTATGGCCTCCGCGTCTTCCATTTTCATTCTTACTTGCATGCACTCCTTGTTCCTCTCCACTCACACTTGGGCAGTCTTGGCTTGATTGCATTGGTGGCACACTGGATCCTAATCATACTAATATCTCATTTCCCATGTCCTTTGGCTGCATCTTTATTTCCAATGACTCATTCTTAGGCTATACTCAAAATATAACTCGTTGGTATAAACACAATTGTCCTCAACCTCCTTTTACTGATGAAGAATATGCTATGGGCATGTATAATTTACTATGTGTAGGCTCTTTATACGATCAACCTCATACTATTTCTTACGAAGTCTCTAATCGAGATGCTATCATTTCTACAACCATAAAAATGATGACCTTCTAGATGACTTTACTTGATCCTTTTCTACATCTTACACTTGGGGGCATCATACTTCCCCCCATTATATCACTAGTAGTTGTCTCTAGCACCTACTATCATACTTCACGCTCCACACTTTATGTCTAATATTTCTAACCACTTTCAACCCCTTTGATACATGCATTATATTTTCATCACCCTATGACGCACTATAGTTCGATGGTTCATAATTGGTGATGAGGGTCTAAATATGAAGTGAACCTCAATCAATTTTCATGCTATATGCTTCATGATCTATATTTCTAGCACACATTTTCAAACCATTTCCCTATGATGCACTCTAGTTCCATGGTTCATACTCGACTACTGAGGGTATAAATCTAAAATGAACCTCACTACATTCAATTTTCACACTCTATGCTTCATGATCTATCTTTCTAGCACACATTCTCAAACCATTTCATGATGACACACTCTTATTATATGGTTCATTCTTGATTGTTGAGGGGTATTTTATAAATTAATCTCATCTCATACATATCCTTTGGGGGAATGCCAATCTTATCACATTCACACATTGCATACCATCCCATCACACTCATATCATTTGCATATCTTGGTTGCATATAATCTTGCTTTCTTATACTACTAACATGATGCATTTTCTTACTATGATAGTAAGATATTTATTATGTCGTTATATTTCTATATACACACATGCACGTTCACTTGGTATTTTAGAGTGAATGTAGATATATTATAGATTCTCACACGATGCATGATGCTCAACACTATATCCTTTTCCAATCCCATTGAGGCTCCTGGGGACATCTACCTTTACTAATCTCACACATTATAGGTGCTATAATTGCAGCATATACTACTTATTCTTATTAGCACGTTACTTTCCATTGATACATACATATATTGACATACTTTTTATCTTTCTAACATGCTAATGGGTGCTTCATGTGCAGCATTTTATTTGTAAGACTATATGCGACCATGGTTATCTGATACATTTTTCTTGACATTATTTGCCACAGTATGTTATTGTTTATGGGCTATGCCCTATGTATTTCTTGATCACTAGTTACGTGTTTATGGTTGCTTCGGCCTTGATTGTCTTGTGACATTGTGAGTGATGTCCCATGTTTGAAACCTAATTTTATGGTCTATCTTGTATGCAACATTGCTTGTTACATTGTATTCTTTTACATGTTAGCTACCTTTTCTACTAACACATATTACTAGCCACTTTGTTTGCATGTGCCTTGGTTTCTACCATGCACATCCCCTACCCCATGTAGGTATCATATTCAAATCAACATTAGGTCCTATCATTTAGGCCGAACACTCCTACAGTCATCAAATGTACCCCAAATGAGGGGGCATACATTGGATGAACAAATCACCCCTACAGAAGCTCATAACTACTATACTGAGATCTGCACAATACAAAATCAACACACTCACACAATCATAAAACGAGCCATAATCTGACTTGGGTTCTCATCATAGCATAAACAAAAGTTCCCAACAAAAGACAATAGCGTTTGGGTGCTTATGTCCTTGGGGCACACACATTCATCTTCTCGAGATGAGCATAGTTCATAGAATCCTTGAGTATCTCTTTGTTATAGGCACAATCCTTCAGTTGTAGCATGCATATAATCTCCTACAATCAATTTCAATTAGAACAATCAGTACAATAAGAAATAATTTGGGACAACAAGAACAAATCAGGGATGTAACATCTACGGTGGTACTTATTAGGCGAGTCATGGATGGAGGGTAAGACTAGACCTATCTCCCAACACTTTCTCTTTGGTGTGAGATCGCCCTAAAAACTCGCACTTGACGTGAGATTGCCCAAAAACTCAAAATTGGCATGAGATCACAAAAAAATCACTCTTGGTGTGAGTTTGCCCAAAAAAACATCTCTTCACACCGTTCAAGAAATTTTTCTATCCTTGTACACTCTTTCACATTAGGTGCACACTTTCCTTTGCTAATTATTTTACACACTTTTACATAATTTTACACATTTTTCTTAGAATTATCTTATGTAGGACTTTGACTACATTCTTTCTCTTCTTTTGCAGGTCCATCTTTACAAGAAGAAACAAACAAAAGCTATAACAACACAAAATGCATATTCTTCACCCATAGGGTCACTTTCCTTTCCTAGTCTCCATACTTCACTTTGCATCATTCCACGTTTCACTTGTTCATTCGACATGCATTTCGTCGCATGATATACAAGATCATAAGGCACACATCTATTATCTACTTTATGTTATCGAGTATTCACTCAAAAACATAAAGTGGGGGCAAATGTAGACACAAAATCACACACTTGGGTACATTTCTAGGTCCTAAAACATACTAGCATTTATATGATTCCTAAGTAAGAAAACTAGTGGTTGAAAACTATATTTGGCCTATTTTATTTGTTTCTTGTTTTCTATTTGATCTTATACATCCTACAACCTAGTCATAACTTTAATTGTTTATATTTCATGGCTTTAGACATCGACGCCTAGCTAGGATAACAAAGACCGAGGTGCTCTTATCCCCTCGGTGCCTTGACCCTTTCTTACTTTACTCACTCCTTTTGGGTCTCTTTTATCTTTTGGGAATCTTTTTCACTTATGGGTTGGCCTTCTAGTTGTCAATTATGAAATTCAAACAAGGGAATCATATAAATACATAGTTATGTGTTCAAAATCAAGGACTAAGTACTAAGCATTACTATCATCACCTAAGCTTGCATTCAAAATGCATCTAAAGCACTCAAAAACATCTATATAGAATCCATTCAAGGGATAATAGATGCATCAACTTTGCATACATAGAATAGGAAGGGGAAGTTCATTCTATTCCATCCCACATATGCTATACATTTCTACATTCTATCTACAACCCGTTATCAAGTGTAACTTGCACAAGAGCATCCAGGGCACAATTTCTACACACACTCATAAGAAATACATCGAGTCTAAGATGTAGTTCATCCCTCGGTTGTAAGTTTACTTTTGGGATGACCATCGGGGTTAGTCGACTCCCCATTTTTCATTTTCCTTTTTAAATTTGATGTGGTTTGTGGGTTTGTATAGGTGAACATATATTTTGTAGGTCATAGGTACCTTTGGTGATTATATTATGAATATCGGGTGACCAATAGGGAACAATCGTGACACCCTTGTGATATAACAGAAAGAATATTCTAAGCCTCGTGTGTTGACACTAGTGCTTAGGAGTAATCATCAATGCCTGTGCGCCCCTGCTTTCTGCTATGGGTGCCTGTTTCTAGCTTTGTTCTGCATTCCAAATTTTACAGAGATCAATTGCAATGATGTGTGTAAATCAGTTCCAAATTACATAGAAATCAACCAATTTTTTTAATCTCCCTCTCTTACTTAGGGTTTAATATTTTAAATCTTATTTTTCTTGTGTCATTACTATACATTATTATTTATACATCATTTATTTCAATAGTGAATTTGTAATACTTATATTTTTTTCAAATTAAATTAAATCAAGAGAAAACCAAGAGGAAGAAAAGAAGAAGAGAGAGAAGATAAAATAAGTCCATCATTTGTTGAGATAACAATAAGAAGAGGTGGAAAATATTCTTAGGTGGCCGAGTTGGTGTTTGGTGCCTAATAAATTAGAGGGTTGGTGCCTCATTGCAAGTTGGTGCTTGATAAATTAGGGGTTGGCACTCCTTGTGGAGTTGGTGCTTTACTGAATCTTGATTGTTGTCTATAAATACAATGATCAGTGGGTTTTATTCCCCTTGAGGGTTTCCCACCTATATGTTGTGTTCATGTGTTATCTCTATTGTTTCATATTCTTGTGGATGGTTGTTTCATGCATAATAAGCTCACAATGGTTAATGAATGTTGAATGGTTGCTTTGATGATTCACACAAGTTAAGTAAAAGTAAATATAACTGAAGTTAAAGTTTTGAAGACATTGATTCACCCCTATCAATGATTGTTCTTCCAACAGATACCTATGACATTGTGGGCATACCTACACTGGGGAATCTATACAATCAATTTAACCAAGATTAAATATCTATACAATAATCCATTATGTGCACCATGATGATTTACTATTTATGAAACATGTTATACCACACATTTATTAGATGATCAAATTTGTTACTCTTAGGCGGTGACTTGAGCATGATCCATTCTTTCCTACTTTACTATTCTTAAAATTTTACTACTATTGGACATAAGCTCCTATTTTGGATATCATTTATTACTTAAATTCTACTACTTGCTTATACCATTGATATCTTACATCATTGCTTTATCACACTACATTTATTTTTACACCATTGATTTCTCACACAACATTACTTTCTCACATTATTGATTTCTTCTTATCATTTATTGATTTGACTACTCCATGTTATGAAGTGTTACATTCTTTGTTTAATGTATGCATTAATTTATTTAATTGAAATGTGTTGTTGCATGTTGTGTTACTTGATTTCTATTTGAAAATGATTGAATTGAATTTTTTGTTCTCTTACATGTTGTATTCCTTAATTGTTGTGTGAAATTTATTAAATTGACTACTATGTGTACTTGTGTGATTACTATACAATATTGTCTCCCTTCCTTTCTTTAAACACTTCCTTGAGTTTATAATATTGTATGCTTTGACTATTTTTGTAATTGTATGTTATAATGAGCTTTCTTTATGATTTTATAATGTGTGTGTGTGTGTGTGTGTGTGTGTGTGTGTGTGTGTGTGTGTGTGTGTGTGTGTGTGTGTGTGTGTGTGTGTGTGTGTGTGTGTGTGTGTTTCTGTGTACACTTGTATGAATTATGCTCTATTTTCTCATATACTATGGATGTCTATGCATTATTTCAATTTATTATTTGATTTATGTTCATTCAAATTGGGGTAATAATACCCACCTCACTTCTTAATATACATCACTTACTATATTATTGGAATGGAATAAATATCATATGATACATTACATTCTATATCTTGGATATGATTTAACATCGTTTGACATATTGCTTACTTTTTTGAGTTATTTCCATAAGATACACCTTTGTTATGCCATACTTAGCTTATGAAATACATTTATTTGATACAAATTTTGTATTTTATACATTTATTGAAACACATTATGGAAACACTTTTTTTATCACACATTGCTTTTTTGCATTTATGGATCTAAGCCCTAAGTTGATTTAAATTATTATTATTACGTGTTGGAACTATTTTTACACATTTTAAACATATTTATTGATAGATCATTGGTTAATACACATCACTCATAGAACTTTGGATAATTACACATTACTATTTATGACATTGTTTGTCACACATTGTTGTGTTTACATTAATTGTTATATTTTAAGATTATGACATTTCTTATTACACACTTATTCATACATATTGATTGATATGATTTAAAATTATGAAATTTATTTATTACACATTTCTCTATGCATCTTGGTCACTTTATTTCATGATTATTAAATTTAATATTACACATTTTATTCTTTCACTACTTATTACACACTTGGATTTATATCACTACTTGTGTCATGTTTCTCTTGCACACATAAAAACAACTATTACTACTAACACTATTCAAGTATGTCACCTCTTATCACTCATGTTTCTTTATGATGGGCCTGTTATATCATGTTGCATCATGTCATGTATTAAGTCATTATGAATCCATCAAGTTTTAAGTAGTGTGTTTTTATCATGATACTCATCCTATAAATTCTATGATATTTTGTTGAATATCGCTAGAACACTTTTATGACATGTTTAACTCTTTTTATGATACTTACACATTTATGTATCACACTCTTATTATTTTACAAATTCTACATGCTCTTGTGATTAAATGCTAAATCTATAATGTAAAATATCATGGCATGTTTACTCCTATGATGATACAAATTAATTATCTCACATGAATTTTATCTTATGAATACTAAAAATAATTTTTCTAACAACTAATTCTATCTTATAACATATACACATTATACAATGTCATTTGATACACAAATTTTGGTTTATATCATTGATGATTTTTATTCTTCAATTTTATGTAACTAACACTTTCTCTTTTGAACTAAGTTATCCTTTTAATAACCCCTTATCTCAAATGGGGGCATAATATGGTATTTTTCTAACACATTCATGTATATTTTAGATACAATGCTTCAAACAATACCATATGATGATATGCACAAAATTAATTCATCACGAGATTAACATAGTTTTTACATCATGAAATTTACATGATTATTACATCATGAAATATACATGGCTTCACCTAATAGGGTCAATAGCTAATGCAATGATTAACATAACACTACTGTTTTCACCAAAACTAAACCCCTTGAATGATCATGCATGATAATTTTTTTTTGGAAACATGGGAATGTATCCAATCATGGGACCTTGCAAAGTGAGACAAACCTACAGAGAAGGATGATTAATCCACCTATAAACCTAATGTTAACATTACTCCTACACCTAACCTACACTAACAAATCCAAGTAACTAGGGGGAGAGAGAAGAGAAAGATATGAAAAGAAAATCCTAATCTAAAGGGGGTAATGATAACACCAAAAAAGAAGGGGTGATCACTCTCCACAAGGGGAATAAAGGGAAGAAAATGTATGAGGAGAGGGAAGAATGACACACCACAGACCTGAAACCATGTAACCAACCCTTCCTACCATTGACAACACATAAAAATGGAATCCTACAAGTAGGAAACACACACAACATGCCAAAGAAAGAACAAAAGGCAAGAGCACAATGCTAATGAGCATAGGGAAAAGAATAACCACAAACACAATATTTATTGCTTAAAAATACACATTCAATTACAATAATGGAAGATGACATGAAATAAATTGTAAAGACCAAATTTGAGGTATGAAATTTGTGGGAAGTTGGCCACCATTTTAGCATGGTTTCGTTACAACAAAATAGGGATCCTTTTTACAATGTATGATTTCCATACTTATAGAAAAATGATAAGAAGAAGAGATAAGGAGAGAGACACCAATATGAGAGATTCAACCACCAAAGAACAATTATCATAGATATATGTAGAGAAGTATGGGCACCTAACATGGATCAAATTACATGCCATCATATTTGTAGGTCAAATAAGACAACACCCCATACTTCATTAAATTCTGGTCAATGAATTGGTTTGTCATCAAATTTGAAATTAGGCATGGATCCTATGCTCAATCCATGAGATTTTTGATGTTTCATGGTTTCTCATTGCCTTCACACCCTCAAGATGATACGTAGAATCATTTCTAACCCCATAATACATTAAACCTCCCACATTCTTTTTCTTCGTTAAGTAGAGTTTCTAAGTATCAACATTGCTTTTATGTTCCATGACCTATGACCTCATCACATGGCTATTCATGTTGTGTGGATTTGGATGTTTCGTAGCTCCCACCATGGATTTGAAAACTTCTACACTTTTCCTTCGTACTTTATCATTATATCGGGGTGATATTTCCTTCTACATGACATCCTATGTGCAATTATGTTTCTTTGTTCCCCGTATTTGTGAGAACCCTCAAAACACTTCAATTGAGAAACCCACAGGACATTGAGTTAATGTCTCATGGTTTCCAACCTTAGTTGGATTTGAACTTGTTTTTCCCTTTTCCCTGTGTTGACTTGTAACACCTTTTTATTCTACATCATGAATTTTAACTTGGAAGATTTCGTCCTTGTGTTAGTAAATAAATTGAGTGCTCACATTATATGAGCTAATAGTATTTACTATGTTGTAAATACCACTTACTAGGTTGTTGTATTACCTAGGTAAGTGCTTAATTTTTTACACCCGTAAATGTGTTAAACGGGTTATTCATTATATTGTCTTCCTATTTAGTAGGAAGCTATTTAGTTGTTGTAATGGATATGTAATAGCCAAATGTTGTGTATTAGATATAAGAATATAAGCGAGAGAAAACGTAGTTTTTTGCGTGTTTAATCTCTTGTTGTACCTTCACCTTGGGTCCGCGGAATTGAAAAATTCTGCTAAATGTTGTGTTAAGTCGTGTGACCTTTGTGTTTCTCCATACCACAAAACACTAAGTTTCTTACTCATTTGTTCGCTCTGTGGACCATGTCCTTATCCTATTTTATACCTTTTCACATTATAAACCCCATGATGCTCTCAATTACCTTTGACCCATAAGAGGTTTATTTAGTGCCCACGGAGATTGAATTCCTCAATGCCGCAAAGGTGTAAAAATTCTACGAAGCATTATATCGAGAAAAAAATATGACTAATTCTCTGTTTGATGCTCCCTTGTTCCGTGGGTTAGGAGAACCCATATAAAACTACATATAAGCGCACTCCACGAAGGATAAATTAGTATTGCACAGTTTTCTTGGGTAAAAATGAAGAAGTCCATTTTTGATGAGTTGTTCAAAATTAAGTGGTTGTGTAATTTTGGACAACTACTAGAGAGAGATCTGCACTAGCATGCTTAATTGGAATTGAAAGGTTTCACTTAGAAGGAATAATTTCTATGGATGTATTCAAATAGAAAACCTAATTTCTACTATTATCTTTATATACAAATTACTCTTCACTCACATAAAACATTGAGGGAAAATAAGTGTACACATTTAATAATTTTAATTTTCAATTTATATCATTTAATAATTTTTATAAGCATTTCAATCAGGACTTTAATACACTTGTTTGCATGTGGAAAATAAATTCAAATGTATAGCTATATAGAAACCCAAAATATACCACACTAAAATAACTCCTAAAATCACATAAATCATAATAACACCGCTTAATTTATTAATTAGTGAATATTTATTAATTAATTGAATTCCCATTCTTCACAAGTGAGTCCCATCACATCCCATGGAGAATTAATCCTACTTAATTAATCCAAATTAACTATATTCTAATATACATTCGGCCATCCCACATTCATAAAGATCAACCAATATCCCCAATCAAAAATCTATATCATTAACCCCAAATAGTGCCAAAACACACCATATTATCACAAAAGATTTATATTCTTAGAAAACTTTGAGAATCAAGAAAAAATCTTGTTGATTTCATAAATTTGTCAAAGTTGCATATTTCTTTAAATCTGGAAAGACTCCTTACATCACCAATCCCTAATTAAAACCATGCTTACATTATCTTACACAAATGGTTCATGAGGATCCATAGATCAAAATTGCATTGATTCAACAAAGGGAAGTTTACATGTGCTTTGAATCATACATGTTTAATTGTTCTTCTTTTCTGCATCATCTTGATGTTGGTGTAAGTTTGAAATATAGGATATTCTAGGTCTAAGTTACTTATTTTAATTACTAATAAATATAACCCTTGAATACATGTGGACACCTAGTGGGACACCCCTTTATCTCATTTTCATTTTTATTCATTTTTTTTAAAATTTTTTTGTAAAGTTTGGTAGGACTAAGTTCTTCTTGTAGGTTTAGAAGAGGTGTTACTTCGTCAAAATTCCATCTCTACTTCAAAATTTATAGGTTTTTATATTTATTTTCATATTTTGCAATGCTTTGTATATCAACACATTCACTCTACATATTAGTGCCCCCTCTCTCGGTGTAACACCTCTACACATAGTAGGGGTGAATCTATTTCAATTTTTGGTTTTCATCATTCATCACCTTTTATCACAATTTTAGAAATTTCTCTTTTGTAATAGCGTGTTTTCTCAATATTGTATCATTTTTTCTTTTGAAAATGTTTTTTTGTAGTTTTTTAGTGATTATATCTCCGATTCAGCTCCTCTACTTTTTTAATAATGTGTCTACATGTAGGGATGTGACAATTTTGTTAACTATTTATTTTTAAAGATCAATACCTTTTGCTTTTGTATTAGTGCATTTGTGCATAATTGTGGCACCTTTTCTCCGATAGTTTTATGTAGAAATCATGTTTATGACTCACTTGTAATGTCTATTTTTGTGTAGTAACAACTATATTCAACTTCGCGACACATCTACCTTTTATTGGACATTATTAGGGATTATTACCTCTATTTAGGTAAGTAGCACTTCCACTTTGTTTGTAGCGTTTGCACTCATAGTCCACAATGCTTATGCTTTTGCACTATTGTTTTCTAGTTTCATTTCCTTTTCTTTTAATAGTAGTGCATATACTCTCATATTAGTGGATCTATTTTTTGTATTAAAACATTTTCTTCAGTGTATTTTTTTCACTTTGCATCATTTTCATCACTTTGCGTTAAATTGCAAGGTATTTTTTACTTCTTTTTTACACTACCAATCCTTTTTATAACATCCTAATTATGTGTCGAAGGAAAAAAAAATACTAATACGATTGTGTGATTTTAATTACTTTATTCTTTATCACAATTTTTAAAATCATACTTTTCTTATCTTATTGTTTATTCAATTCATTTGTGTATCATCTGGTTATTCAATCAATTGGTTTAATCACATAATTTTATGTTTGTATCATTTATTCAATTCATTTTATTTCCTTCTTTCCTTCATGTTTGGCTGGACCTTATCTCAAATAATGTACTCTCTTACTACACTCCATAAGGTGATCTTAGGAATCAAAAATAGTTTAAATGCCTCTTTATCTTTCATAGGGTTTATTGACTTGGAGGTCATTACCAAGCCATTTGAACAAAGCTAGTGTACCGAGAGGGATATATAAATTTTTGGAGGAGATTCCATTTTTGGTTAAGTTGGAGTTTTATGATCTTGTGGATCTTATGACATGGGGGACTATACTCTCTAATACCTAGGCCTTATATAACACTCACCAAGGTAGGAATTACCATTTTTCTTGAAATTCTATTGAATTGGATGAAGTGAGGGAAAGAGGGAATTTGACTCTTCAAACCCAAATATTATACAATAATCCTCAATTTCATGGACTTAGGTCTCATATACCAAAAGGCATATCAAGGACGCCCCTAACAACCTTGTTAATCCTAACTTACTTAGCCTCATTAGCACAATCATTTAGTAGTGTTAAGAAGCAGAACATTTCCTAAGATACCCACCGCATACATTTGAGGTATATTGGTGGTATATTACATGATTGTAATATTATTGACTAGAATAAGTTGTAATTGTTGTGTTATTTGAATCCCTTTATATATACTTATTTTTAAAAAAAATGCAAATATTAGTCTAAGTTAAAATCTAGTTTTCCAAAACATCAAAACCTAAAAATCGACAAAATTAAACAAGAATTTATAAACATCAAAACCTACAACTTTTTCAAATTTCAAACCAAATGGATCCTATAATGTGGAAAAATATTAAATATGATAAACCTAATCCTTTTTGGGCTTTGAAACTTGTTTCATGATGAGTCTAGCTTATAAAATTAGAGTGAAAATGATGAGATCCATGATTTATTTGAGAACAACCACACCCAAATAGACCAATTCCTATTTCAAAATAGGGATAGTGTCCTACTTTGGATGATAAAATTTGGAGCCAAACTCCCTTCTAATTTTGATCAATAATCCTCACAAATATCATTGGTGAACTGAAAACATTACATTTGGAATGACCAAGTATGTATGAGGACCCTTTTAACATAAATGATCCACCAAAATATAAAGACAAAACAAAATCCAACATATAATCTAACAACAAATATGTTGATACAACCCACAAAACTACAAATACCAAAATCCCTAAAATCAAAACTAATCATAGTAAGGAGATAGAGGTCAAAGACCCACCAAATACTTCTCAAAGTGAGAAATAAACAATCCAAGATAAAATCCAAAGCCTAAGTCACCAATTGGCCACTTTATTCTCTCATGTAAGCTCTACGAAAAATAAAAATCATTGAAACACGGAAATCAAGCAATCAGTTCCTCAACCCTACCCAATCCAACCATATCATACCCCCATCAACACCAACCCATAGTACATCATTCATAAAATAATGGTCATCAATGAAATATGCATTACATGTATTGTAAGATAAAAATGTGGTCGAATAAAAAGTATATGTTTGAGAAGCTATTCCCTCATCCCTTTGATATAGATTTTTTTCTAACCCTTGTCCTTCAATTTTTGACCGTCCAAAATTCAATGAGATATTGTGGAAAGGGTGATCTATGGGATCATGTCAACAAATTCTTCATCTTCTACTAAGAAGTTACATATAACAATAAAAATCCTCTCACGACTATTCCCTCACATATTAGGTGGAAACTATCTTAAATAGTTATTGAAATTTCTTCAAGGTTCTCCCAAAACCTTCATGGAATTATCATCAAACATTTTTCCTTCACCATGGACATGGATGTCATGATGTTGGACCTTACAATGCCTTTGAGTAATGAAATAATACAAACTTCCTAGGTTTTTTGTAATGGTGAAGGGTCTTGACAAGTCCCTTCCCTTGTTTCATTCCTAAAAAATAGTTGGTTATCATCTTTATGTCAAACCTACATACACATATAGCCTTCTAACTTCAAATGCACCTTTTTGACACATTTGAAGAGGTTATGTTAGTGCTCGATTTCATCTCACACTTGTGTTTTGGAAAATGCCTTCAAAATTTTTTGTGTCTAATTGTATTGGCATAAACATGTCATTTTCCAATGGGATTAATCATGAGTCAAATAACTTGTAAATGTAAGTCCTCACCAAAACACCAAAGCTGGGGTGCTTTCCACGAGTAACCATTTCATGAAAGGTTATTCACCCTCATCGAGTGGGTGTAATGGTACGAAGCACGACATTATCCTCCCCTTATAATAGCATCATATTTGATTCAACACAATGCCAAGGTTAGAAGGTGTACCCACGGGTAAGAAGGAACAAACAATGGGTTATGTCACTAATGAATGGATCTTGTCACCCAAGAGCGACCACGTGGAATTAAAATTTTTAAATTTCCTCCAATTATTTATGTTTTGTGAAGATTGTTAGTTCTCTTAATTTATTACTCGGTTAGTCTTTTCCTTTATTTAGTTCTCACAATATTTTCAATTCAATCCCATTATTTTAATAGGGTACCAAATAATAAATGTCATCATTTCATACATGGTCCAAAATAAAACAACCAACTTCACATTACACCCTATAAAATTTTCATGACTATAACTCAAAACAAGACCGCCAACCCAACCATGATAAGGAAAGTATAGTCCACAAAACATAGTTACCAATATACATGCATCCGACATAGAGAATATATGTAACATGTGCCTAACATAGTAGTAAGGCATCACATCAATACATATGCAATAGGTTTTCATATGACTCAAAACGTAATTTTATCCACATGGTGTCAAGATAAGATAAGATATCACATGCCATCAATGAGGAGTATCAAGCCTCGAGCATCACGATAAATAATAAATACTCCCATGAATAACTCATGATTCAACTAATATATCATATATACCAACTCTGTATACCTCCCAAATATCAATAAGCCTCCCAAAAATATCCATATGCCTCCCAATATAAAGAAAGAATCATAGCACCAAAACCAAGCTAGGTCACTCCATGGACCTGAACACACAACTCTGGTCTCCTGAAAAACCAAAGGCCTAACGACATGCACCCCTAGAAGCTGAAATCATGCAGCCTGTGTGTGTACCACATAATCTACACATGGACCATATTAGGTAAATGGAAATAGATAAGCACATAAAACATGGTAAATATAACTCATTATAACATTTTTAGAAAGTCCGCACTTGACAACAAATAGCCAAGTGGCATCAAAATATATAAAGCTTTGATTTTTGAAAAATAACCAAAATAAGGAAATTTGATAACTCAAGAAAAATGGATAAGTAGTTGCATTTAAATAACAAAAATATCACAAAAATAAATAAAAATCCTTTAACCTTATAAAAAATCAGTCAAAATTGTTAGTTTTGAGTACAACCAATTTTACAAATAAAATACATATGAAAATATTCACATCGCAAGGCACTATAGTATCCTATAAGGAGGTCGTTGGTGAGGTAATATGTCATTGTGCGTGCATATCGACATCAACAATCCTCTTATAATATAAACATAATAACCTATCAATTTATGCAATTACAATAGTCTCTGTCTTAATCATAATCTCCAAACCCCATAAGGCTCAACATAATCGTAACTACACAAAGTTTTTCTCTAAGACAACTAGTTAAGGAGAGAGAGAGAGAGAGAAAAGTACGACTCGTCATTCACTAAGCCTAAGGTGTCTTCACAACACAATATGCATAAAACCCATTGAGAAAATGTCATACATACCAAATGAATAGAAGTGGGGTTTAAGTCTATGCAAGAATCTACTTCCTATCTTGTACTCGGCTAAATAAAACATACAATTGTCTAGTTTTCCTCACTCCACACGTACACCTTTGATGTTACCCATAGGGACCACCAGTGTAGGGTACACAACATAACACATAACCACATCACTAACACCATGATTATTTACACACAATAACCATATCATCATACACATAGGTATACTATTAGGTATAACAAAATAATGTGTTCACGACTTACAACATATCATGTTTCCACATAACACACTAAAGTATAAGTCTACAATGCAATAGGGGTGATAATATCAAAACATTCCCCCAATTCATGACATGAATTTATCATATAATGTATGAATACATATGTACAACAAACATAGTGATTTAACATCACAACATATACACAAATATGATACAACATGGTGACATAACATCATGATACAACATAATTCACTAGGAAGAAATTTTTATCACATGACACACATTGTTACACATGTACAACATCGCAAAATAATGCAACGTTACAACCCATTCACATTTCACGGTAACATTATTTTCACTTAACAAGATGGTAGCACATGTTCGATCTTGTTAAATTCCCAAGAGAGTACTCTCCTCATGATACACATCAACATCACGGGTAGTCTACACTAAGTGGTAATAATAATAGGTACATTCAAAAGATAAAAAATACACATTAACACCATAACATTATACAAAATAATTCTTCCCTATCTGCCACCATCATGAATATCCATCACAACAACAAATTATCCCATAAATTGGAGGTATGAACCTTTGTTCTAATACCAAATGTAATTCCCATACTAAATACACTACTAAAAATGGATAAATTTATTTTTATCCAACAACAACATCACATGTGCCCACATAAGAACATAACAATTCTTGAGTCAAGAGTAACATGCATCACATTATTGTACAATAAGGACAAATAAGAGGTTGATTCTAATATAATAAAACATGTACTATGCAAAACAAGGCCAAACCATCCAATGGTCTGTCAAGGGGATGATGATGCCATTACTTTGATTTATTTCTCCACTAAGGAAGGAAGACTAGAATTTTATTCCTCTAAGATAGTCATGTAACCGCACATGAAAACACCCTTATCCCTCCGAAATTATCCCTCCACTAAGGTTAGTCTCTCCAAATTTTGTTTCCTACAAAAAAGCAAACCCATACACCATAAAAACACTTATCCCTCCACTGTGGAAATGTAAATCCTCAACAACCATGCATAAAAATTATACCAATACATTTAATAAAACACGAGGGTAAATACTCAGTCAAATCTGGCTATACCAGTCTTTTCCACAGTAACCAATCAGACTTTAACTGGAACTTGATCTGGATGCCTGAGTTAACCCCCAAAATAAATTTTTTTCTTTGGCTGGCCATCAGAGGTAAAATTCTCACCACTGACAATTTGATGAAAAGAGGATTTATCATTCCCAATTGGTGCCACCTTTGTAGGAATAGCTATGAAGACATTAGACATCTGTTCATACACTGTGATTATGCCTTTAGAGTTTGGAACTTTGTCCTTTCCAAATTTGAAGCTCTCTGGGTGATGCCGGAGGATCTTACTCAGCTGTGGAACCAATGGAACCCACCATTCAGACATTGTGCTATCAAAAGAATCTGGAAATTAGCCATCCCGCATTTAATTTGGAGGATCTGGAAGGATAGAAATAATATAGTTTTTAGAAATAAGAAGCAGAATTTTAAACTCACTACTGGCAAGATCTCCCAAGGCATCAAAGAGGACATGGCCAGATTTAAACCTCCTAAGAACAATTGTTACCCTGAAAATGAAAAGCACATCTTATCAAATTGGCAGATCGGATATTGGAGCAACCCCGGGAATAGTGTGGATAGATCTTTGGTCAAATGGCATCCCCCTGAATCCAATTGGTTCAAGCTGAACTTTGATGGTGCCTCTAAGGGGAACCCTGGAACAGCAGCTGGAGGAGGAGCAATACGGGACCATAAAGGTAATTTGATTGTTGCATATGCTGGAAAAATGGGAATCCAAACCAATCATTTTGCAGAAGCTTTATCTGTTCTCTGGGGTTTGAGAGTTGCTCGGGCCCAAAATATCCAGAACCTCATTGTTGAAGGGGACTCCCTTAATATTATTAATCTGCTTAATCAGTCCTCTTCTCCTAGCTGGAATATCAAAGATTTTATCTCTGAGTCCATAAGCATCAGTCATACCTTCAACAGCATCAGAATCATACATACTTACAGGGAAGGAAACAAGCTGGCCGATGCAATGGCCAATTATGGCATTAATTTAAATTTCACTATTTGGGATAATGATAGTATCCCTAATCAGCTTCACAACAGCATACATGCGGACCTTCACACGCAAACAATCTCTAAAGATATGCTTTAATCTTTGGAGGAAATCCATAAATTCTTCCACAGGTGCTGTTTTAGTTTATTTGGCGTGGCATATGATATCTACTCCAAATGATAGCAAGATTTTGTTTAGGAACTTCAAGTGGAGTTGTCTAAATTTAAAAACAGCGCACGCGGGAAGTACAATAGCTGTTGATATTCGGTTGCCAAGCTCCGCGAAAACCGAAGATAACTACAAGGTGAAAGCTGACAGGATAAGGGTTTTCACGCGCGACTTCACGCAGACTCAGATCGGCAATCCTACAGCCGTTCGTGGGAGGACCAACGGCTACAGTTCCCATTTTTATGCGACCCGCAACGGTGAGAAACGAACCACTCTCAACGCCCAAAGGTATTTTGAAAATTGTTGTAACCAGCACATCCTTGTGAAGATGGGAGGGCCTCCCTGCCAGATTGAGCCGTGCAGACCCTGACTGGAAAGATAACACTGAGCTCTGGAACATTCTTAGTATTGGCGGATTCACCAACTTTGTGGAGAGAGTGCAAGGGCATGATCAAAGCATCTCTGTTCGCTTTGCCAAGGAGTGGAATGAGAGGATGGTCGACTATGGAGGGCAGAAGATTCTTATTAATGACGAACTCATAGCCGAAGCGACTGGCCTCAGCTTGGAAGGATACCGCTTCTTCAACAAGAGGGTTATCAAAGAGGCTGAAGAGAGAAGATTTGTGGAGGAGGAGGAGAAGCTTATATTCAACACCGCGGGTCTGCTTGTTAATTCAATTCCTTCTCCGTATGATGAAGTCACCCGCATGATGATTCGCTACATATCCTTGGAAGGCAGGTTTGTTACTGTCCCTGCCAAGCACCTTGTCTTTTTGAATCACTTTCGTAGGAGTAGGTTGGTTTGCTTCCCCCACTATCTGTTAAACTCTCTTGAGCGCTCCATTTTGGAGTTCCAGAAGCATACCCGGGCGGTTCCCCTTCACCAAGGGCTTATTCTGCTTATTCACAAGCACTGCCTTATCAAATTCCCCGGTCTCCCTTCCTCTCCCGGCCTGGCTTTGTTGGGCTCCGTTGCTGCCAGAGTCCTATCTCCCTGCTTTGTCCCTGCTGCTGCCCGCCTCCGGTCTTTGATGCCCCATACGCAGCTGCTCATGCTTCTCCTTCTTTTCCTCCTGCTGCTGCCCCTGCCACCCACACTGTCTCTACTTCTAAACGTGTCACCAGGGCTTCTAGGAGACTCAACCTTGAGTCTACTGCTGAGGGGGATGAACCTTTGGATGACATTGCTCGTGATCTGCTGAACATTAGTAGTGCCAGTCCCCAGGCGGCACCAACGGATAACCCTTCTAGAAGATTGGAGGCCTTAGAGGCTGAGCTTAAATTGCTGAAGGATGAGGTAAAAAATCTTGCTAAGCAAAAAGGCAAAAAAAGCATTGAGGGAGAAGGGAGCATTGGCAATAGCCAGCTTGATGAAATATACAAAAAACTGACCTCCCTAGACTCCCGCCTTGGGAAAACGAAGACTAGGCATGAGTATAATATTGCAGCATTCAGGGCCATAGAGGAATTCATCGAAGGTCATGCAAGAAGTGTTTCGCATCTCAGCGGTGTCCCGATTACTCTTTGGGGCAATGAGAAAGAGAGTAAAAGAACCAGAGAGGAGCTCGATAAGACGGATGCTGCTCATATGACCACGCTGGGTATGTATCATGCTTGGAAAAAAGTAAAGATGAGTATTGATCAAGCGGCCAAGAATTAGTCCGGTTTACTCACTGCTTCTTGGGTTTGTAGGCTTCTTTGTTTTGTTGCCGTTGTTTCTTTGTTAAGTCTCGTTTGTGTTCTTTGTTTCTAGGCTTCGGTGTTCTTTCTTTGTAACTTTTGTGCTTTGATACAACTTCTCTGCTCCTCTCTCTTATTCGGGCTTTTAGGCCTCCTTTTTGTACACAAGGGTATAGTCCCTTTCAAAAACTATTTACCAATATTAAAAAAATAAAACACAATCCATCAAATATAAGAAACACACTTTAATGAGAAACCTAAGTACAACAAAACTCTATTAAGTTAAAGAGAGGGCAAGAAGAGTATTTCACCAAAACATGATTTACACTACCAAGTCTACATACGAGACTTGCAAGGGGAGATATCATCATTGCAACTACCACTTATCACTCCACTAAGAAATATTGGCTAGCCTTTACTTCCTCCCGGTATAAACAAGTAATACACTCATCCCTCCACTTGAAACAACACTTATCACTCCATTAATACTAGCCATGAATCCCCTTGGTTCTTCCATATGAAACATACAACTCATTATCCCTCCCTTCAATAACACCACGTTATCCCTCCTCAAAAATGATAAATTTCACCCCTATATGTTTATACTTACATACAATCAATACATTAATGAAATCCACATCGTCTCTAAAAGAGTGAAA
This sequence comes from Taxus wallichiana var. yunnanensis, assembly GCA_018340775.1. Taxonomy (NCBI): domain Eukaryota; kingdom Viridiplantae; phylum Streptophyta; class Pinopsida; order Cupressales; family Taxaceae; genus Taxus; species Taxus wallichiana. Next base: position 397,160,185 of record CM031238.1, read on the forward strand.
CACAACAATAATATAATCCCAAAAGAGAGTGAGATGAGAGTGAAGGTTTAATCCACCATGTATACATATTTCATAATTTGAGAGTAAAGGTTTAATCCACCATGTATACATATTTCATAATTTGAGAGTAAAGGTTTAATCCACCATGTATACATATTTCATAGTTTGCATCTTGTTATAAATTTTTTCCTTTTTATTTAAAACATTGGTTAGTATGTGTTTTAACGTTCATATGAATGCACATTCTCATTTCAATATAGAAATTTAATAACTCACAAGGGAGACACATCACGTTTAATTTTATATTCATTATAAGTACATTTTTTCATTATGTTCATTTGGTGGCATCGGTATAAGGTACAATGAGTCACTTAGCACTCATTCTAAAACACAGATTCATTATCTCAAGAGACATATCTACCATAAGAAAAAAATATTAACATTTATTAACATTGGATGGACTTACCATCGTGTTAAAGGAAATAGATTCAATTTTATCTTTACTTCTTCCATGACATCATATTTGGGATAATATTTGTAGTTGGAGTTGATTTCATGTGTTCATCCATAATTAACCTCTTAAGAGGTCTTATGATCAATTTGATTCACTTTTCACTTTCCACAACCCACCATGGGGTTAATACCAAGATACAAACAACATTTTTATTTTATTTTTACAAAATTCTTGCACATCATGATTATCTCTTATTAATTATTTAGAGGAATGAATAACACCTAGGGTTAACACACTACTCTCATTTCATGCGGCACAAATTAGATGACCATACACTTGATATTCACAACATCTACAACCCTCCATGGGGTCAACACTAGGTACATGGACATACCTATTTCACAAAGTTTCATGCAATCCAAAGGTATTCCATTATTACTTATCAAGGTAACACTTTTATTTGTAAGGGATTAATGAGGTCAATCATAAAGTTTAATACGTAGTTAAACTAGTACATTGAATCCACTCATGTCATCTATATCTCACTATGAGATCATTCATTGGTGTAATCACCTAAAAATATCTTCACAAGAACTTAGTCACCCACTAGGGTACATAGGACAATTATGAACATATTGAGCTCAAGATTATCCATAAAGTGTTCAAACATACGACACCTGAAGGGTAGCTCCTACTAACTCCAAGTATGATAGAGTATAAATATTGCAATCATGCTTCATGTAGCTTCACTCATGATAAGGATTAGTCTCGTAGATTATTCCTCATATGTGGATAGTCACATTAAGACTTGCGATAGTAATAAAGTCTACTCATATGATGATGTGGGTTCAATTATCTAGTCATAACCCAAGCGCGAGGAAGAACACATAACATATTGGTTTAGAGAAATCATTTAGTTTCTTTATTTCAGGTGCTCTACTTTACAATCATATATTTTATAATGTCATAAGGGGACTAAAAAAATATCTAATGTATACATTTTCTCTAATTTATTTAAAACATAAAAGTAACACATAAAAAATAGTTTATTATCAATACAATGCATATACAACATAAACTGAATTCTTTTTCTCCTTTCAAAGTGTATTGAAGGCATGACTATTCATAGTTCAAATCAATTTCAATACATACATGGTACAATAGTTTTATTTTTCCTTCACATTAAATTAAGGTATAATTATACAAAATGACAATACATTTTTTTATATTAGGGTAAAAAGAGGGTTTTGGCAGGGGCCCTTCCATGTTACAACATGGATCTAAAATTGAGGAATAACAATTAACATTTTAAGAAACAAAAAGATCCCAATATCAAAACATAGCTGTAAAAACAATGAAACAAACACAATACCAGCTATAAACCATCATAAACATAGAAAAATTACCAAAATTACCTAACTTGGTAGCCAATAATGGTCAAGAGCCACAAATAGATAAAACATTAAACTTTCAGAATCTAGGTGGAGATTTTAATGAGCTCCCTAATATGACTATCATGTTCTTCAAGCTCCTTGTTCCTCTCAATCTCCTTCCCTTTTCCCTTGTTGCCTGAGTTTTTAAGCTCCTTGACAATGGATTTTAACAACCCATTTTGAATAACCAAACTGTCCCCAATAAGGTTACATTTGTATTCAAATTTTGTAATGTGGTCATTTAATCCATTCCAAAAAAGCTTATCATTTTTTTCATCTTGGATTTTTTGAGTTTTCCTTTCATATTGTTAATATCTTTTTTTATCTCAGCAATTTCCTTCTCATGAATTTCCAAACTAGGAGTCTCAGGTCCAAATTTTACTTTTTTAGTCTCTTTCCCAGATTCATCATAAAGTTAATATCCTCTCCTTCCATATTCTTTTGTTTAGAATTAGACCCCTCAATAAGATGGTCTCTTTTATTACTCTTAAGAACGCAAGTGTTGGGTTCTAGGGGGAGAGGGGGTACTAGAGGAGGGTTGTTGCTTGGGGATTTAAATTTGGCTTTGAAATGCAGATAAATAAGAAAGATAACGACTTGATGCAGGGGGAGTCTCTTTTGACACACTGTACCTCATTTATGGAGATTTCAAGAGATAAAAGAATGTATAAAAGGAAGACTCACCAGGGCATTTATTTGAAAGTGATTGAGGAAAAAAAGATGGTAAATGCTTATCATGTAGTTCATGCCCTCTAAGGTCAAGTAGCTGATTATCAATTTTGCAACTTCATCATAGGTATTGGGAAATGAAGTTATTTGAATGCCCCCAGAGCAGACTTCGAGAATATCTCCTTCATCTAGAAATAAAATTCTTGTTCATCCCTGGTAGTCCTTCTTTTGAAAAACTTGGATCCCTGCATGCTCATTTTAATGATGTGGGAGATAAATCCCACCTTTGAAATAGGGAGTCTCTCTCCTCTAAACATGACAGTACTTCCTTTCTTGCATAAATTGAGTGGTAATATGTGGGTCATGGCCTCTCGACCCATTCAAGGAAGGAATTGAATCTTCTCGCATTGAGAATGTTCTAGAGATGTTCATCCTCATTTATCTTACATTTGAAAGGAGGCTCGATTTGGTTTAGGTCACCCCCATCTCCCTTATTTCCACTATGAAATTTTTGTGTTACCCCTATAGATAGAAAGAGAGAGCTTTCTCTGCCAAAAATTCAAGTTCAAACCTAAGAACGATTACCACTTATGCCAAGAAATATCACATAAATCACCAAGTTTGTTAGAGGTATTTCATGAAAAATGGAAATTATGTCAGCTATTAGTTGGCCAATGAATCAAACTTAACATCTCAAAGTAAAGGTTCATGATGAGAGTCAGGTTTAAAATGTTATGATTATTGTTAGGGGAGTACAAGGGGGTTAGATCATCCCTAATCACATACCTACTCCTAAGCTATTTGATTCCAAACATTACAATCCCCATACTACAACTGTCATTAAACTTATCATTATAAAGTCTAAGAAAAAAATTAAGAAATGTCTTATAAACTTCTAGATGAGTCATATAATTCCCTTAAAGAGGGGGTAAAGGCTTCTTAGAAAAGAAATTATTCTATCCTAACCTTAATTACCTTAAACCTAAAATCATCGTTAATCTTCAATAAGGAATTGTGGTTCTCCTTGTGTTATTTGAGAGGCCTTTGATTGATTGTACTTTCCATTCTTTTTGCATTCCAAGTAGTGTATGTCATTTAAAATCTTATGTTTGTTTTGACCCCTTAAGATCCAATGTTCTTTGTTTCCCTGTTGTGATTTCCATCTCTATTGTTTTTCTTTTTTCTTCTTTACCAGATGGTTTTCCTCTAGTTGTTCTACCCCCTACATCAAATTTTCTTTTGGGGGTTTTGGAAGTTAAAGATTCTTGCATCTTGTTTTTTCCTTTTCATGGAATCACTAATATTTTGAATTGTTCCAAATTTGGGAATTCCTCCATTTTTTTTTCTTGGCATGTCTTCACTACCTATTCTTTTGTCTCTTCTATGTTTCTCTCTCTTATGTCCTCCTCTTCTTGGGAATTTTGATATTGATCTTCCAGTACCTTTGAGACATCTTTATTTTGTTGTTAATTTTCTTCTATTTCTTCTTGAGTCTCTTCCTCTTTTTGCTCTTCATTCCCATTTGTTTATGTTTGTGATTTATCTCTCTATCTCTTTTTCAGTCATCTCTATGTGTGGAATAATAAGCTCATTTATTTGGGATTTTTCAAAATACTCACCTTGCTTTAGTAGATCTTGATCCTGTGTTCCCAAGCATGTGAAAGGATTTTCCTTATCCACGAATTGGTTTTTTAGATTTATTGCTGGTTTCTTGAGTGTTATCTTTTTTTGTGTCTACCTCCTGTACCTTTACTTCATTATTCTTCTCATGCCACTCCATTATTTTTCTTGGTTCTTTTGTATTCCCATCATATATGAATTTTGTGTAGGATTTGGTATTATGTCCCAACTTGTTGCACTTTTTGCATCTTGCTATGGATGTTTCATAATATAAAGATTGCTTCCAACTACATGTCTTTGAGTGAATATTAATGACCATCGGTAAGTCTCTATCCAATTCCATGTTCATACGGATATGAGAAAAGGATATTTTTGTTGTAGATTTTGTTGGTCCATCGAAGGCTACCAGGGATCCTAAGGACTCTGCTATACTCATTAAAAATCCTCTTCCCAGAACTCTAGAGGTAGTCCAGGAGATTAACCCATACTAGCATGACATTTATATTTTATTTTTCTCGGTCAAATCCTAGAGTCCACCTTCTCAAGAATAAACCCATGCTTCCTAAGAACCAAGGACCTTCCACTAAAACTTTGATGCAATCTTCTAGGTTGTTGAAATACATGAGGAAGAATCCTTTTGTTAATAGGGAGATCTCCATGTTACCCTTCGGCTGCCATTTTCTACAAGCCCATCTCCTAATGATGTCCATATTGGGTCTTAGCCCATGAAATTTACCAATCAAAGCTAAATAGTTTCTCTGAACCACTCTTTCTATGAGAAAATTTGAAACATTAAAATGGTTCTCAATCTCGAAACCTAATGCCCGATGTCTTCCTTAGTGTATTATTTTTCAATGCTTGGGGATTTGCATGGAGACTACCCCTACCCATGTGGTTTTGGGCCCCTCTCGGCTACCGATTTTGTGCGGGTTCATGTGCGATACCCATCCCCATCATCATAGCCTTCCTTTTGCTCGGTGGAAGGATTTAAACTCATGATTTCCCACTCGATCTGTTCCCACCCAGTCCACTCATGACAATACATTTTTAACAATATAAACAAATTATATTTCATATACAATTTTTGACTTAAGCATCATTCATTCATTCATTTTTATTCCATCGCACTACATGCAAAATACATTACCATGGTTTTAGTACTACGTTGGCATGGACCCCACCCTTCCCATCTAAATCACTATAAAAACTTGCATTAACAAAATATAAGGAGAGAGAGAGAGAGAGAGAGAGAATAACTTTCAATTTTCCATGACTTAACGTTTTATAATCATACACTCTCATTTTTAGAGAAAGAGAGAAAATAATACATTTCCTCTAAATAAGAAACCAATTATTCACAATACAAGATGAGGTGAGAAGAAAACAATAAATTTATTCCATATGTCCTTTGTATTTTTACATGTTTCAAAGTTTGGGATATTTGTTCGATTTTAGCATAGTCTTTATCTTCATTGTCATTAAGGTTTAACATGTCATACACTAGTTTATGAAAATCGAGGTTCTCGATCAATAATTTTCTAAAGTGTTAAAACTAATGTACTTATGGTTGATATTCACATTTCTAAACATCTCATTCATTTAACCTATTAGAAACACCTCAAAGGGGTCAAAATGGGTCCACGGTGCCTAGTTGCATTGTTGTACAATCTACCCCGAGTGGCTACGAAATGACCCTACAGTAAAGGGCACCAAACATCGAATGGAATGTTTAACGATCAAAACCCATTATCTACTATGAAAATAATTGAAAGGAATATAATGGACCCAAAATTTATAACAGGAGCTCAAACTAGGAATAACTTTTTGGTGTCGGTTGGTTGAATTTTGTTGTTACTCTTGAGAAAACTAAACCAAGTTTTTCGTGAAATGGATATGAAAAAGTGCCTTTTAGTTAGTATAAGTAAAAATAAATATGGAAATATATTATTTGTATGGAAAATAAAGGGTTTTAATGGCATAAAATATTTCTAGAGTCCATATGCATAAAAATGGAGTGATTCTAGAGGATTATAGTATTGAGCGGTTTCCTTAAGCAAACAAATCTCTAAAGTGGTCCAGTAACCCACTTCACAAATTATATTAACCAATTATTATAAAAATATAATTTTTACAAAGAAGTCCTTGTATATCAGGGAATGGGTTCCAATCATTAGAAAATGGAAAAAGGGTTGGGAGACACCTTTTGTACATCGATCTCGAAGGCATTTAACACAATTGAAAGGTTATTTAACATTGTAAGATTTTAATATTTTGAAAGCATTCATCCTTATATTTTGACTACCCACTAACCATAAATAATGGTGAACACATTTATGGTTAGTTTAGGGATATTTTATAATCACGTGTTTTTGTACCACCCACAACTAGCTATTTTCATTATTGGTTTATCTCAAAGACAAAAATTGTTTTAAATAGGTATGAAGATATAATTTAATGTTAATGCAATAATTATACGTTTTCATATACGTTAACATTTTTCCCTCCCCTTGAATTATAATTACAAGATTTTGAAAATGAGTAAGAGAGAGAGGAAGAAGTTCCATGCTTATCAAATGATGATTTGAGGTATGAAAGTGCTCTAGGAAGTTCTACACCCATTCCATGAGACCACATTTTGTTGAGACATTGTCTCAATTAAATCATGTGCCTTGTGTACCTTTCAACATTTTGCATACATGTTTATCTGTACAATCACATGTATGAAAATTAAAAACAAATGTTTTCCTTTTTTGTTTGATTGAAGGCTATTAACTTTAACATACTTTTTGCAAATGTTAGAATACACCATGAAACATGGGATCTATTGAGTTCAAGAAATTGTCTTGGGAGATGAATGCAAAAGGGTATTTTCCAGATTCAAAGCATGTACGTAATTGATTCTATAAAATATTTATTTTATCATGAATCTAAATGTACAAAAATGTTATAAATGGAATATACTAAAATATGAATGTTAAATAATTTATTTTATTTTATCAATGAAAGGAAATAAGAGGGATAAGGCAATTACCTCAAATTTGTTTACCTCGTAGTGACATGTGATTGAGTAGTGTGATGAAATAGAAGGACAAACTATTGCAACAATTTAAAGAAAAATGTAGAAGAGGTGGAAATGGATGGGTGAGGTGCCTAGAGAATGATTGGGGCACTGAGGTGCTGGTCCGAATTCTAGTCACCTTGGTCTACGAAATGACTAGAGCCTAGTTCCAACAGGGTCACTCAAAATTCGCACTTACTCACTTCTTGTCATGTATATGTAAAATATAGTTCATTGATGTCTTTGTAAACTTGTAATGAAGAATCACCTACAAAACCCCAAATAGAGAATCAAACCCTAAAAAATAAATATGCAAATGAAGGGTTCATACTTTCCTCATTCGCCTGCCACAATGGTGGTCTTACAACTAAGTGTTGCACTACATATCATACTCAATGTAGTTATGTGTGATTTTGTGTGTTATAGTTCTCTTAGGTCGCCCTCGTGCCAATAACGCCAACGATAACAAGAAATAGATAGATGTAAAAATGAAAATGTGTGGATGAAATAGAATTAACTTCCCCTTCCTATGTAATGTGTGTATTCCAAATAATGGCCCAAATACAGTCCTCTTGCTCTATGTAGATAGATAACCCTTGATAAGAATAGTCCACCCATATAATGGTATGTATGTTGTGTTTATATAGGGATATTTTGTTCAAATTTAACACTAATGATGCAACATGCCAACTAATACCTTGGGAGATGGGAGGGAGAACCAAAAACACCGACCTCAAATGTAAAAAATAAGATCAAACACAAAGAGGAAAAGGTTAATGTCTAGATGGGCACTAGTGTCGCAACTTTCAAAAGACGAGTGACGAAAAATGAGTGAAGAATGACAAACAGGATCCCCGAGACCTGACCATACCTATGTGTATAAGTGACGAATGTGTAAGACAACAAGAAATAAAGATCAATAAGACAAACAAATGGACTACAAGATGGGTCACTAGTGAATATTTTCTTACGTAAGATCCATATATAAAACAACATACTTAGCGGTATAATAATAGTAGTAAGTGTGTGATTTTGTGTCTACATTTTCCCCCACTTTATGTTGGTGAGAAAAAGCACTATAACATAAAGTAGATAGAGATGCATACCTGAGAATTTTGGAGAATCCCATGTTGCTGAAGTATGTGAAGAGTATAGTATAAGTACATGCTAAGTAAGAACATATAGTGTGATGAATCATGTATCAACATGTTGATCCATGTGGTAGAAGGAGAGACATGAGACCATTATGAGGAGCTTTAAATGAGATAGATGATGTTGATAATGAATTATTAGACATTGAGTCACTAATTGAAATGTGATGGGGAAGGGGGTGATCAATTCCCAACCTGATTTTATGTGTGTATGTGTAAAAAACTGAGGATTTGGGCATCCTTCCACTAGAGGAAGGTGTAGGGAGAGAATTCTAGTTTCTCTCCAACTTTAACCACATCCCCAAAATATCTAAGCCATTATAGATAGATAAAGATCAATTTTTTAAATTTTGGATCCAATTTTCGATCAAACGTGTTGACCCATATAAGAGTAGTATAGGAAAGGAAATGACATATCATATCCCCACTCCACGGGTGTCACCAAAATGTATTGCTTCTAAGTTAGATCATTTGGAAGTATCTACAAAATGTAAATTAATTTCCCATGTTAGGTCATCTAGGAATGTGGTGATGTAACTCCTAAGTTAGGTCATCTGGGAGGATAAATGTGTTATGTTCATGTCAATCTTATGAATGTGTTGATGAAATTTTTATTGTCACGAGTTGAATATGTGTGATTGATTGATTGGTTGATTATTATAGAGATATTTTACTCTTTTTCCCCTAGGTTAGGTCATTAGGGGAATGACTAGAAAGTGATGTGACATGTCATATGGTGTATGATAAATTTTTGATAATGGTGTGTTAGTTAATTGCATAGTGGTGTAAGGGGAATTATAGGATGATCCCAATTGTATGCCCCCTTTTGGCAAAATGGGAAGTGATGAGGAGAACAAATGTTGATATGAAAGTAAAAACGTAATGATTTCATGGATAATTTATGAGATATGTCACCAAAGTGTGTGTATAATGAGTAGAAAATGATGTTAAAGAGAAATTTCATTGTGTAATGTGTATGATACAATAGTAGGTGGAATTATGAAAATAATTCCACAAATGGGATAGAAATAAGAGTAAGTATGCTCAAGATATGTGAGAAATCGTGTGGTGTGTATTAGTAGAGAAAATGAGTGTGAAGAATGACTATAGTAAAGTGAACAATGAAAAGTTACTATAAATAGTAATGTGATAAAGTGATTAGGAAACTCATTTGTCTTTTGTGCGAGTGTGATAGTGAGATCTAAGTGTGTGAGGATGTCTGCAAGTTAGAACACCATGACCAAGTTGAATTGAGATGGTAGGGACATTCATAATGTCGTATGACGATGGAGTTGGTAAGCATGATTTTTTTGAAAAATGTGTTGATATTAGTAATTTTTGATGAATTTTTATGAAAATTTTGTTTTTAAATTTCTCGGTGTTTTAGACCTACACAAAAATGGTGAAGGTGCTAATGACCTTTGGAACAAGAGCTCTCATACACGGGCACATTGGTGTCCTACTTTGGGGTGCCCAGTCCTATGTTTGGATGCCCATGTCCAGAAAGCATGAGGTTGAGCCCAAAGTGTTGTATATGTAAAAATTGATGTGTGTTGATGTTGTATGGTGTTCTAACGTTGTGTTTGTTATTATTTTTTTGTGTGTGCAAAGGGATATCCATTCAAGAGAGTTTTGTGGTGGCCACCATTTGAGTATATTTATCAAATTGGGGTTGTCGGAAAATGAGTGTGATGTTTTGGACCATGCTGGCCTGTAGCACATAACAAGATGATGGGGAGGTGCCCCATAACATGTCCTATGCTTAATTTTTGTGCGAGATATGGTGTGCGACACTTTCACCTTTTGGTTGCCTATAGGTGAGATGACAGTCACACTAGAGGATGTATATCACATACTACGATTACTATTATTGGATGAGAGGGTACATGTTATGGTAGTGGATGATATGCAGAGATAGATGAGGGTTGTTAGGTGGTATTTTATGGGGACTCAAGTTCTTTTGAGGCCCATATTATCCTAGATGTTATTTTGAGATCAAGGGTTCCGTGATTGTGGAATTTTATTACCATGGTGATAGCGTCATCGATTGCAGTGGAGGGTGGTGGTGGGCATCTTATATAAGATGTATTTATCTATCTCCGGATAAAGGAGGAGAGAGCATTAGGTATGCTTGGGGATGATGTGTGTTAGCCCTCCTTTATAGGAATCTATATAGATTTACACAGGAGGATCATGGGGGTGGTATTGAGCTTTGGAATTGTTGCATGTATGGGCATATAAGCATATGTCACAAGTATTGAGGCTAGTTGGTAGGGTCATGGAGATTGGGTGAGGCCAAACATATTTTCTGGGCAATGGGTAGGTGTATGAGGAAAGAGGATGGATATTGATGCCTATAGAGTGATGATAGATCACATGGGGCCAGAGGCCGTGATATGGAGGCCATACCGAGACTATGGAGGATGGTTAGAGGATGTCGTAGAGGTATAATGCATATGATGAGGATGATGTGGTTAGAGGATTGGTTTCAAGGTTAACTAAGTTATTTGAGGTTGAACATGTTTCACAACAATTTGGTATGGCCCAGACATGCCCCGAGAGCCATATATATGGTTGAGATTCATTAGGGCACCGAGGAGGGTGGGAGCTAGAACAAGGCCCACATGAGAGTAGTTAGTACCTCTAGGTCAAGATGAGGCAGATGTGGAAATAGAGTTGATAGAGGTGGATGATGTGGGATGTATGGAGGCATACCAAGCATGGTGGGCCTCACGGTGGGTGATTTTGTATCTAGTATTGGAAGATACAATGGTATTTCCACTAGAGGAGTGGAGGGGAAAGCACATGGCCATGATAGTAGTAGAAGAGGTGATAGCTAAGTGTAAGTATTTGTATGGTGTTGTTGTGTGATTTGTTACATGGTTTGTGACTTGTTATTGTTATCTAACACATGGAGATATGGATGTAGGTGACGAATATTGGTCATTGATTATGGACACATCCATCCAAACATTGATGAGAATGAATGTGCACACAGACATATAATCACAGGTGGAGGAATGCTAGAGTGTGTAGATGATATCATGGGCAAGCATGCCCATTTTTTGAGCCATTGAGATAGAAATAACGACGTGTACAGTGCTATTAAGTGAGTAAGACGAGGCACGAGAGGAGACATAATGAGCTAGAGAGGCCATCGGTGGAGGTCCTTTATCCTAGGATGTATTTGCGTGGTTTGTAGAGTTACAGAGTCACTTTGTAGAGAATTCTATGGAGAACACACTATTGTGGAGGTAGGTAGAGAGATATAGAGGTCACGACCAATGGCACATAGTTAGTGGTGAGGCTTCTAGTTCTAGGGATTTGGAAGTTCTGGAGAGTGATAGTGATGATGAGATATGAGTTGTATTGATGTATTGATGTAGGGGACCTACCCCCTAGTGATGAGATGTTTTGTGACTATGATTGTAAATGAAATATATAGATGGATTCATTGTTGTATGATCAATGTATTTGATGTTTATTGATGTGATGATGATGTATGATTTATGATTGATGTTACTTATATATGATGCTTGATGTGTTTGAATATCATTTGCATTTGTTGAATTGATTTTTGATGGGTAAATTTTGATGTGGAATAATGTGATTATAGATAGATAAATGATGATATAGCGTGTGTATGATGATAGATGATGTATGTAATGTGATTGTACAAAGTTGAATTATATGTATGAATAAAGTTGTGATTAAAAATGAATAATGTGTAAGAGTATAAGATGATCACATGTTAGTATGATGAGGATAGGGGAGATTAACGATGCCCCCAATGTATAGATGATGAGGTTCATTTAGATAAGACCCCTCAATAGTCAAGAATGAACCATAAAGAAAGAGTGTGTCATCGGGAAATGATTGAATAATGTGTGCTAGATGAATCAAAAAACACGTGAAGAGAGGTTCTTATTATAACATATCCCTCAACATTCATGTAAGAACCATAAGAACATGAGTGCGTCATTAGGGGGTAAGGTGATAAAAATAACCTACCAAAGACCAAGCCAACGTGAAGTGGTGGAAGCATGTGGAATGAAAGAAACATGAGTGTATGAGCCGAACTGAATATCAAGTGGAGCAGTGGTGGGAAGTGGAGATGCTAAGGGCTATGGAAGCCAATGTGTAGTGGTAGCATGATGACATGGATGGATGAGATGGTGTAGTGATGGATGGATGTGATGGAGAGAACTTATGGGAAATAACTTGTGGCAGTGGATGAACAATGACTTAGAACTAGATTGAGGAGATAACTCAACCAGAGTAATAGCATGCCTATGAGGGAGTGGAGATATAAACCACTCATGGGACTAAGAACCAAAGGAGATGGTGCCCTTATCTTCTAATTGTTGCAAGTGATCATGAAGGGTGCAAGATTCATTTTCTCGATGGCCAGTGATATGATGATAATTGTAATAGAGTTGATCACGTTGGCACTGCAAGTGGTGATGTGGATGATGTTGATTAGAAGTTAAGTGTATTAAAAACCTATCAAGTAATGTACACAACACATCATGGGGCCTATCGTGATGAGAAAATGTAATGGTTCCCATGAGATAGGAAGGAGGAGTCTGAGGTAGCCCCTATGTGGAGAAAGAGATGAAGGACATTTATGTAGTAAATAAGGTTGGAATTACTTGCAAGGAGGAGGAGATGGAGACTATGTAGGATGCTCAATGGATGGGAGCAGAGAAGAAATAGATGATGTAGGAGTAGTAGTAATAGGAGGTGGATCTATAACATGTGCAGTAATGAGATCTTGTTCTAAGTCAATGACCCTATAACATAGAAGTGTGAATGATTCACATGTGTCATATTGCAATCATTGTTTCAAGGAGGAATCAAACCGTGACAAAAGATAAATTGCTTCTCTAAGTCAATAGGTTGAAAAACTAGCTGGTGCATGCAAGCATTAAATCGTAGAATGTAATCAATGATAGGTTTTGTTTTTCCCTAATGTAAGTTAGGTAGATGATCATATGTGACTTTAGGTGCCATTTTTGACTATGAATATGAAGAAAAAGCTTCTTCCATCTCACAATAGGTACTGATAGATCCAAAGGGTAGATGGGTGTACCATTGGAGAGCGTCATTTGTGAGACTATGGTGAAAGGATTTAAGTAATATTCGATCATTAGAATATGAATCCATAGCCATATGATAATTCTTGAGATGTAAATATGGATTTCCAGTACCATCAAAACATGTAAATGTAGGCATAAAAAATCCTTAGGAAATGTTGAGTTGTGAATCTTTTTGGGAATAGGATTTCCATGCAGTGAATTATTATCGATGGATGTATAGTAGGCCTTGCTTTCTAATGTGAGATATTGGACCTGAGACTATAAATGACCAACAACATACATGAGGGACAAGATATCCTATGAAGGAATAATAGAGGATGGAAATAATGTGTTAAGCGGTTGCTAATTTTCCATTATGAGTAATCATAGGAATATCAAGAGGAAGACACAAGATATTTTGATGCTAAGGGCACATTAGGTGTTGGTGTTGAAGAAATAATAGGTGTCAAAGGACATGGAATATCCATAGAAACAATAGGACTAGCATCGGAAACATCCCTAGGATATGAAGTGATAGATGGGGATGAAGTGATAGGAGGAGGTGAACTAATAGATGGAGATGAATCATGCATATTATTAGATACAGTCTCAGAAGAAGATGAAAATGGAGTGGGGATTCACACTCAGCAATATGCAAAGAAGTAGAATCATGACTATCAAGTGGTTCCTCAAAATCAAACAAAGACTTAGATAGAAGGATATCATTAAGTGTATCATCTACATAAAATGAAGGAGTAGGAGAACTAGTATGTGATGCATTATGAGAAGCATTTTCAGGAATAGAAGAAGTATGAGATGTAGCTAAAGTACCATCATGACTAGTATGAGAATCATTAAGCACATGTTTATTATCATCAAGTCCAAGCATGAAACTAATAATAGAATCATCTAGATTTTCATTAGAAATTTCAGGAGTGTGACTAATTATATAACAAGGTGTACAATGAGTAAATCTCATCTTATCAGAAACAATGCCAATAGTAGAATTATCAAAGTATAGTAGGTACATTGCATTCATTAGCTAGGAGTTGTTGTTGAGTATGATCTGGAAGAGTAACATCATGATATAGGGAAAAAATATCAGCTATGGTTGCCTCATCATAGATAGGATTAACACTCACATGAGGCATGACTAGTCGAGAAGGAGAAGAGTTATCCTTAGCCATTAGGGTTTTAGTGGATCCTAGGGAAAATAGTTCTAAGCTACGGGTTCACCAAAATGATTCTATAAAATCTGTATTTTATTATGAATCTAAATGTACAAAAATGATATAAATGAAAAATACTAAAATATGAATGCTAAATAATTTATTTGATTTTATCAATGAAAGGAAATAAGAGGGATAAGGTACTTACCTCAAATTCACTTACCTCACAGTGACTGTAACTTTGTAGAGTGATGAAACAATAAGATAAATTATCGCAAAGGGTAAATAAAAAATTATCAGAGGTGGAAATGGATGAATTTGGGGTGCCTGAGAAGGATTGGGAACCAGGGCACTTTGGTCTAAATTCTGGGTGCCCTAGTCTCAGTAGAAATAACTAGAACCTAGTTCCGACAGGGTCACTAAAAATTCACACTTGCTCGCTTCTTGTCGCGTATATTTCGTATATAGTTTGTTGATGTCGTCATAAACCTGTAATGAAGAATCACATACAAAACCCAACACAAAGCATCAAAACCTAAAAAATAAAGATGCAAATGAAGGGTTCAGACTTTCCTTAGCTGTCACAATGGTGGTCTTACAACTGAGCACTGCACTACATCTCAGACCCAATGTAGTTTTTGTGCTTGTGTGTGTTATAGTGCTCCTAGGTTACCCTTGCGCCAATGACACCAAAGATAAAGGGAAATTGCTATATGTAAAATTACAAATGTCCTGGATGAAATATAATGAACTCCCTTCCTCTGCAAAGTGTTTATATCCAAAATAATGGCCCAAATGTAGTCCCTTGCTCTATGTAAATAGCTAACCCTTGATAATAATAGTCCGCCCATATAATGGTATGTATGTTGTGTTTATATAGGGATATATTGTTTGAATTTCAACACTAATGACCCGACATGCCGGCTATTACCTCAAGATATGGGTGGGAAAAATTAAAATACCAACCTAAAATGTCAAAAATAAGATCAAACACAAAGAGGAAAAGGGTTCCTAGGATGGATAGGAGCACCAAGCACTAATGTCTAGTCATGGACACTAATGTCCAAAGACAGTGATGATAAATGAGTGAATCTTGTGTGACAGGGGATCTATGAGACTGACCGGACTGTGTGTATGAGTGTCGAATGTACAAGACAATAAATAATGAAGACCAACAAGACAAATGAATGGACTACAAGATGGGTCACCAGTGCATACTTTTCTTACGCAAGATCCATATATAAAACAACATACTTCGTGGTATATTTGTACTAGTAAGTGCGTGATTTTGTGTCTATAGGAATGACATAGAAAAAGAGGAAATAAATATTCCTCTTTTTTCATCAATCTCCTTTCCTTTTGAATGGTAACCACAAGCCCACTTCTTATAAGGATAATAAATCTTCCTTAGTAATGTATCCCAATGTTTCCTTAGTAAATCACACAAATGGTTTGTAGAAATATTGTATTTAAATTTGTGTTTGTATTTAGGAAAACCTATTACACATGGTATGTCACATGTAGGACACTCTTTTGTAGGAATCTCTTCAAAAGGAAATAAATTTTCGGTGTTTAGTGAGGTTGGGTATTGAATAATATATGCTCTTTCATTTGTAATCACAACCTGAAAGATTGTTTATAGTATATTTTTCACATCCTTCAACCTAGATTCCATTGCATGATATTTCACCTTTCCATTACCTCTACACCTTGTACATATCAAATCCTCAAATCCATTACAAGTATTGTATTGTTTTTTGCATATGACATTGCTTTCTATTTGAATCCCTACTCCAAAAGTAATGTCAACTATAAATGCTAACCACATTTACACGAGAGCTTCTAAGGAATTTTAAACAAACCTATCTTGAGAATATCCTACAAGCATTTTCATCCATGAGGGGACATATATTTGGGGCATTCTAACAAAAATTCATGTGCCTTGTATATGCTTCAACATTTTGCATACATTTCTACCAAGGTTGTCACAACTACAACATATGATAGACTTTCGCCATACACCATGCCTCCACCTCCCTACACACCCCAATTTCTGGAAGTAATTACTTCCCTCACCAGCCCTCTATTATTTATCCCACATCCTTCAACTTTATTATGCATACACCAAATATGCCCCCTTTTTAATTTAGTATCTTGTTTAATTTCTTTATTTTATTTTTTTAGTTTAAATTTTATTGTATAATTATTTTTCTTATTTTTATTTAAATATTATATATAAATACAATATTAATAATGATATTATTATTATCCTAAAAAGATGTAAAAATATTAAAAAAATGTACAAATATTAAAAACTCAAAGATGTATTTACGTATTATGGGATTACTCTAGTCATGAAAAAATAACCCCAAAGACACTAGACGAAACCCAAAATCATAACAAAGTTCTCAAAATATACCTACAATTGGCGTTTGGACTTGATGAAGGTTCACTTAACCAAAAATTAGGCTTTACTAGCATATACGTGCCATTTTCCAATGGGATTTATCTCGAGTCAAATAACTTTTAAATGTAAGTCCTCACCAAAACACCAAACCAAGATGCTTTATAAGAGAAACCATTTCATTAAAGGTTCTTCACCCTCATCGATCATTTTGTAATGGTACATAGAACTACATTCCCCTCCCCTTATAAGAACATCATCTTTGATATGCCATAATGTTAAGGTTATAAGTGTTACTCACTGGAAAGAAAGGAAAGAACAATGGCTCATAACGCTTATGAATGGATCTTTTCACCCAAGAGTGACCACAAGGGAACAAAAAAATTTAAAATTTTCCTCCAATTATTTATGTTCTATGAATATTGGCGTTCTATTAACTTATTAATCAATTAGTCTTTTCCTTTATACAATTTCTTTGATTTAATGTTCACAATATTTTCATTGTTTAACAATTCAATTCCATTATTTTCATAGGGTACCAAATAATACATTTCATCATGTCATACAAGGTCCAAAACATAATGCGACCAACTTCACATTACACCCTTTAACACATTTTCATGATTGTAACTCAAAACAACCATGGGAAGAAAAGTACAGTCCACATAACATAGTACCCAATACACATGCCCCTAGCATAGAAAATATATTTAATGTTCCCTTAACATAATAGTAAGGAATCATAATAATAAAAATGTAATAGGTTTTCATATGATTCAAAACACAATTATATCCACACGGTGTTAAGATAAGATCAAATATCACACACTATCAATGAGGAACATCAAGTCAAGCATCACAATAAATAATAAAAACTCGTATGAGTAACTCATCAATCAACTGATATATTATATATACCAATTCCATATGCCTCCCAAAACTCCATATGCCTCACAAAATATGGAAAGAATAAGAGCACAAAACCAGTCGGGTCACTCCATGTCCCTAAACATATAGCCTCGTCACCTAAAAAACCAAATGCCTAGCAACATGAAGCCCCAGGAAATATAATCTGATGACCTCTAGGCATACCATTTACTCCACACATGGACCATATCAGGTTAATGGTAACAAAAAAGCACATACAACATGGCAGAACCATCTCATTCAAACATTTCAAAAAGTCCACACTAGACAATAAATAGCCAAGTGACATCAAAATCTGTAAAGATTTGAGTTTTGAAAACAACTAAAACAAGGAAATATTGATAAATCAAGAAAAATGACTAAGTAATAGCGCATTCAAACAACAAAAATATCACGGAAGAAATAACGATTCTCAAAGCTTAGCACAAATCTATTCAAATTGTTGGTTTTGAGTACAACCAAGTTTACAAATAAAACATTTATGAAAATATTCGCATCACAAGGCACTATTATAGCCTCCTAAGAGATCACTCACTCGGGTATTATCTCATAGAGCATGTGTCTCAACATCAATAATCCACTCGAATATTAACATAATAAGCGGTCAATTGATGCAACTTTCATAATCTCTTCTCGAATCATCATCTCCAAACTCCCACAAGGCTCAACATAGTTATAACCACACAAAGGTCATCCCTAAGACAACCAAATAAGGAGAGAGGAAAAAGTATATGTTTCCATTCACTTGAGCCTAAGGTATATGTGAAACATAATATGTATTACACTCATTAAGAAAATGCCATACATACCAAACAAATAGAAGTGGGCTTTCAATCTATGCAATATTACACTTCATATCTCATACTTGGATCAAATTAAATGAACAATGGTTTGGATTTCCTCACTCCACACATATACCTTTACTCTATCCATAGGGGTTTCCAATGTAGGGTGATGGGTCGATGTGATATCCAATAATTTAATCAACTAGATTGAATTTGATGTCATTTTAACCAAGGATGGTGTCCAAGGTAGTATATAATGAAGGAAATAAACATATAACTAGTGGAAATGGTACTAGTTGTTGGAGATTTATATGTTTGTTTGGGTTTTCCTATTCACCTCACAAACTATTGAAAGAAATCAACTTTTAAAACTACTAAAAGAAGTAACTCTAAACTATTTAGGATTAAACAACAATTCAAAAAACATTTAGTCTCCTAAAACCAACATACATGAAATAAATACTTTCCAAAATAAATATACTTTGAAATTAAATTTTTTGAATTAAAAACGTGATATAATGAAATAACTATTGAAAGAGAAATGCTAATTTGAATGGAATATTGCAAATGCTGAAAATGATTATTGTTAAGCTCATTGCAGAATTCAAAAATGCAAGAAAAACATGAACATAAATACCAAAATATTGAATTCCTCGATTGAGTGGGCCCTTTATCTCCCTTGGATTGGATTATTGACACAATTTTCTTCTCATAACAACATGCTTTTATTCATTCAAAAGGGATTTTCTTATAAAAAAGCTAGAAATAACTATATTTTCTTCCTATTACTTAGTCCCTCTATTCTATTACATTGTCATGCTAGTCAAGATAGGTGTTTTATAGCTCATGTCTTCCAAAACATGCACATGAATATAGGTAGCTCATTATGAAAATAGTTTGGGAGTTGGTTACAACTCATAAAAGAACTAGGAACTGGATTTCTTGTTTTCAGTCTTCATTAACTTCCTTCAAAATAGTCTTCATAATGGAATAGGCACCTCTAACCTTGACTGTGACACCTTGCATTGGTGGTTATTATGAATTTATTGACATGCACACATCACCATGCATCTTTTCACACCAGCTAGTTATTAAAAACTTCAAACATTAATCCACATAGTTTAAATAAGGATAAGATGCATTATTTCCCTACTTTGGACTTGATCAATCAAACCATGCAATGCATTGATTAATGTTTTTAGAGTAAACGTATTATTATTTGATGATTTAATGGGTCAATTAATGGGCTCTCCATCTCCTGCACCTTACCTTTTGCAATTCCTCTTGAAAAATACTGTTGGGTTAGCCTTTTCTCAAGCATTTTTTCCATATTAAATGCTTCATACGATCCGCATACCTATTGGAACATGTACTCTTGAATCCCATGATTTCAAAAATGAATCTTCCCACTTTTTAAATTATTCTTCCTGTTGTAGTGTAGTATTCTGCCATGATGTCATAGGATTTGAGATGAAAATGTGGTATAGTCCTCATTCACATCCACTCATAATTTTCTTCCTTACTAAGTGTTGAATAATTTCCACAATGGTTTTTGCTTTCCTCATACTCTAGGTGATATTTTGGGGAGAGATTACTTCCCTTCTTTTTAATGATTTTTTAAAGTTTTCCATAATTTTTTGCATGTAGAAAGATCTTCCTCGTAGTGTTTCCTGGACACAAGAGTTGAAATTTGCAATGCATTCCTCTATAATATGTGGTTCGATACAAAGAAACTCAATTTGGTAATAGCAAGCTCGAAATTTCTCATCATCTAGTCTGCATTTGCAAGTTGAGGCCTTATGTAAAATCCAAATTTTCTTATCTTATTCATGAAATAATCATAATTTTTACTCCATAAAATTTGATTATGCATCAAAGATTGAAAATCCTTTAACATAAACTCTCCCACATACAAAATGAGAAGAAAATCAGGTATGTTGGGAACAACCATATACAAAAAAAGAATTTACATAGCATATTTTTTTGTTCTTTGGAAAAATTAATGTAAATATCCATGAAAATTTTAACATCATATACTTCATGAGGTAGGCCATAGAAACGTCTAGTGATCTGCCAAAAATAAAAATTATTCTTGAAGAAATAAATTGTACACTGAAGTTGGCCTTCTCCAAGATAGAAGTTTCTGAGCTATTTCATAAATGGTACCAAGCTTGGATTCTAATTTTATTTTTGAATATTTTCTAGATTCAATTTTTTTAACTGTTTATTTTCATCCGGGAGCATTTTATTTTCTTGAATTTTTTTCCCATATTGTGGTTAAATCATCCCAATCTTGAAGCCCAATATATTTTTCCTTTTCGAACTAGAAACTTTTAGTTTTAATTCATAAATGCTCTTATCCTTATCTACACTTTGGAGATTTGTTTACTAAAGTTCATTATTCAAAGAAGAGTTAGCGTCTTTCATACCTTTTAAATTCATTTTCAATAATTCTATCTCCTTTTGTTATTCTTGGATTGTAGCCTTAGCTTTAGATAACATGATTGTTTATTGAAGTTGTCTTTTATCTTCTTCGTGGGAGGAAGATCTGGGGTCCTCTTCATAAAAAAATCATTCTTTCCCTTGGATACAAGATGTTTCTATGTGGAAGAAGAAGGGATTGCTTCTTATTCCTCCCATTTTCTTTTTCGAATTTCTAGAACTTGCTCTTACATTTCTAGATCTTACTCTTCCATTTATGTAGCTTTATCTTCCATTTATAGAGATTTTTCTTCCATTTCGAGCTTGAGACCTTGATTCTAGAGCTTCAATATATTTTTTTATATCTCCATTAATTTTAAGTTGTTCCAATTCTTCTAAAATTTTTGCAACACCTTCATTAGTTAAAGCATGCCTTCTTATATTCCTTGTTGGTGTCTAAGAATATATTGCTTTCCTAGTCCTTTTCCTTGAAATATGGGGATTGGGGTCCCTTTCGGTCTCCTCTTTTAATCTATTACCATAATTGATTCTGATGAGAGGTTTGTTGTGCATGTTTCTCATAACTTTTACAGCTCGGAATGGATTGGTGATGAGTGATAATAGCCTCTAAAGTAGACCCAAGGGTGGTAAAAGTGTGCAACAAGGGACTTTTTCTTATTTTTTAATTATATTTTATTTTTCTTCAAGAAGGTCTCGATTCCTTCTCCCCTTTTGGTTTCTTCAAGAAATGATATTTACAAATTAATTGTATAATTCCATGGTGCTTGAGTGAGGCCTTGTCTTGAGTGTACTTTGTTGTCATGGTATGGATGGAATCAAATAAGAAATTTAGGAGTTTAATTCTAAGTTTAGGGTTTATCCCCCACTTTTGGTGGATTAAAATTCTCATAACATCCCCACCCAACATAGATTATTTCCCATCATAATTGATATATTTCTTACCCAATAAGCTATAGTTTTCCAAAGTTTTGGAATGATTTCCCTTTTTATCCCTTGAAATTTGAATATGATCTCTGGAATGGGTTTGATTTCCTCATGGAATAGTTTAATGTTGTATTTTATGCGAGAATTGCTAGTGTGAGTTATCTTATGTGTCCTCCTCTCATGTTGGAGGGTCATCTCACATGGGTTAGGTTTAGGGTTAGGTTTAGGGTTTCATGTGTGTCATGCACTAGGGTTACTCAAGACCCTATATGTACCCCTTTTCTATTCATTTATGAGCATGCCAAGACACTCCGTTGTCTTTTTCTTATGAACAAGCTTTGTTCGGTTATGCAAGTTTATTCAGTTATTGATCGATTCTTACTTGTGATTATGCTGGAGCTATTTTGATTCAACTTGAGTGCAACTTATTTGTGGTGCACAGTTTCCGATACGATCCGTCAACTCTTTCATGGTATCAGAGCTGTGATCTGGTAAACGTGCACTCATTTTTAGTTGTGATTACTCTTGTTTTTCGTTCCTCGTGCAAGCTTTTCGATCTTAATTTCTATCCTTTCTTGCTAACGCATTATTTTTAACAAAGTGTTCTTGAAAAAAAAATTGTGTGTTCTTTGAGCAGGTATCACCTTGAATTTTTCACGGTTTCTACAACAAAACAAGAGGTTTTCTAGTTTTTTTCTAAAAACTAGTTCTTTTTTTCTCTCTCTTTGTGTTGCTTTGTGTTTTTTTGTTATTTGTGCAAAATACAGTCTTCCTTCTGTGTCTTGGAGTTCATCTGGAAAGATCATGGTTTCAAGCTATTGCTGTGGTTTCAAACTATTCTCCAAACTCAATCAAGATCACTTGTTTTTTTTAACTCCAAACGGCATTCTTCTTCCACGGCCTACCTCTTACGGGAGTTCATTTTTATCGGGCATTAGTTTGTGGTTGTTTTTTTATCTACCATTCTTTTGTTCACATGGCCTCCTGCTGCACCGCTCTCTCCTGCGTGCTTGCACCCCCTATGCGGGTTTCCAAGCAACAAAATACGTGGCTACGACAAGCAAAAGAATATGTTTCCAAACAAAACCATGTACCATTTTTTTACATGGGTTACGGTTTGTTTTTCCTTTCATTCACACGACTGTTAATACGCGCATCTGCTGCAAACACCTCAAACCCGCGTGGCCTATAGACTTGGCCTTCGCTACACCTCCGTTTGCTTCTGCAGTAGTACGTGCTTTTTCAATGCATTTTTCTTTTTTTTGGTAAGTTTTAATTACTTACTTCCTTTAAAAAAATTATGGACACTTTTTTACAATTCCTTTAAAACCGTGGCAAGTTTCCCTCACCCGTGTTTTGTTTAGTTCTTGTTCTTTTTAACAAAAATCATGGCTACTTTTTAAATCACAAAAGCTTTCCTATTTCAAATACGTGTTAAGTTTTTAAAAACAATTCTTTCCTTTTTCAATATATGGTAAGTTTTAAAAAACAAAAACTTTTTTAACACGTGGGATTTTATTTCATATACTTTCCCTTTTTTAAAATTAAATTAAGATCTATATCCTTTTTTTTTCATATTCATTAAAGTATCTAAAAAGATCTTTCATATATTTTTTTAAATTAATTTTTTTTATTCATTTAAAAAAAAAGGAAAGTATCTTTAAATTAGGCTTTATAATTTTTTAGATCTTAATTAAAGCCTTTTAGAAATTCATTAGATTATTTAAATTAGATCTAATTTTATCCCATTAACAATTATTTAAACACTGTCATTTTTTTCAAACTCTAATAACTCCAAAATAGTAAAATTGGGCATTTCCAAACACTAAAATTTAGGTGTTATTGGTGTTTTTTTCACTAATCATGCGCTTAAGTGTGCAGTGACACTTCATGCACCTCCTTGCCTTCCAAGCTCTTTTCCGGCGTTTTGAAGACTATCTGAACTCCTTGAGTTCCCAAACCTTGTATTTGACCCTTATTATTGCTTGCGACTAGTGAGCGCGTCCGCCACAGTCTGCAACAAGGGGGTTTCCTTTTACGACATGAGACATTTTTTCTCACCACCAGGATTTGCTTTCACCTCCTTTATGTTTTTTGCTTGTGCTTTTTTACGGTGTCCTTTTTTCTGTGCTCCACGAAACACTGTTGTGGTCTCCTCTCTTGCGCATTATTACGCTAATTGTAAGACGAGTTACTAAGTGTTTCAAACCACACGCACGGACCCGATTGTAATCAACACACTAAACTATAAAGTGCTGAAAGCAGGGGGTTCTTATTGTCCTGGGTGGTTGTGTTTCTTTTCTACATTTCTTTCTCTCTCTCTCACTATGGATGCACTTTCAATTCCTTTGCTCACGCCATTCAAATTTTTTGAATGGAGATCGAAAATAATAATGAAACTAAGGGGTAAAGGGTTATTCCACATCCCCATGGGAGCTGAGACTGAACCAAACAACGAACTTGAAAAATCTAAGTGGTTAAACCGTAGTGATGAAGCCTTAGGTCTTCTTTACATGTTTGTTTCTCGACTTGCTCTTCCACATTGAGGCATCGAAACACCTAAATCGTGTGGAAAATGTTGGATGTGATGTTTGGACAACTAGATGACATGAGATCGCATGAGTTGAAAATCGAACTACTAGGGTTAAATCCTAGTGACTTTGAAAACCTACAAGCTTTCTTCTCAAAATTTGTCCACATTAGATTATTGTTAAAGAATGTCAAGTAGAAAAGAAAGGTTCTCAACTGATCTTGTCGATTCTCTCTAAGCTAGGTCCTGAATATTCTATCTTCGTGTCAACTTTCTACGCTACAAAAGCTGCCTTGGGCGATACTTGGACAATGCCCTCCTTTGATTGTTTTTCATCCTAACTCATTCAAGAATAGGACAAACTCATTCAAATGGGGTCTCTCAAGTCCAAGTCACATGCCCTTGTAGCAAGTACTAGCAAGGGAAAGAAGACTGAAAAGAAGAAAGAAACAAAGGATCAACCTAAGAAAGAAACCAAGACCAAACCTAAAAATGACACAAACACTTCGACTTCTGAGCCTAAGGCACAGAAAAGCAAGTATTTGTGTTCCTATTGCAAGAAGTCTGGTCATGACGAGCAACACTATTTTAAGAAATAGATTGATCACTTATCTCATTTACTTAAGAAGAATAAAATAAGTGTTCCTGAATCCATAAAACAAAGTGCTCAAGGCCGAGTCTTCTACTGCAAAAGGTGCTAAAAATTATAAGAAGAAAGGAAAGGCCCTTGTAGCCAAAGTTGCTCCTTCATCAACATGGATTATAGATTCTGGTGCCTCGCACCACATGGGTTCTTCACATGTTGAGTTTTATAACATCGAACCTTGTGGAATGTCCCAAATCACGTTGGGTAATGACACGACAGTGTCAGTTTCTGGTAGTGGATCGGTAGAGAGGGATGTGGGAACATTTAACCAAGTTTTGAGTGTTCCTGATCTCTCTACCAATCTCCTATCAGTTTACCAAATTACTCACCTTGGTGAAGAAATGTAAGTGGAATTTGGTCCTAACTCGGTGATTATTCATGAGCTTAACAATAATACTACAGTGGCTGAGGGAAAGGTAGATCACCATTCACGGTTGTGTACCTTCTCCCACTTTACTTCTGATTCTATGCCCACTTCCTTGCTCACTTATGCAAATGAGGTTAGTAAGCTATGGCATGAGTGTTTGGACATCTAAATTATCACTATCTTGAACAATTGATCCAAAATGAAATGGTCGATGGGTTGCCTTGCGTCAAGTTTTCTAAGGGTCTTTGTGAGGTTGTACCCTTGGAAAGCATCCTGAAAAGAACTTTGAAAAAGGAAAAGCCTGGAGAGCCACTCGTCCTTTGGATCTTGTTCACAGTGATGTTTCTGGTCCATTTCCTTCTCCTTCATTTACTAGAGCTCTTTATGTGCTAACCTTCATTGATGAATATTCACGATATACTTGGGTATATTTTATTAAGCTTGAGTTTGAAGTCTTTGAAAATTTTTAGGACTTCAAGGCTCTTCTTTGAGAAACAAGTGGAACGGTCTATCAAGGTTCTTTGAACTCGACAATGGAGGTCAATATGTAAACAATAGGTTCATGGATTTCTGTACTTACGAAGAGGATCTCTTTACAACATACGATTACTTATAGCCCTTCGAGAATGGAGTTGTAGAAAGAAAGAACCGTACTCTGAAGGAGATGGCCACTTGTATGATTCACTCGAAGTCTCTTCCTCCGCAGTATTGGGCCGAAGCAGTGAATTGTGCAAATTACATTCAAAACCGTGTTCCACATAAGGTAGTAAGAGGGATGACACCCTTTGAAGCTTGGTTTTGATGAAAGCCTAATGTTGAGCACTTTCAAGTCTTCGGATCCAAGGCTATGGCTCAGATTCCCAAGAAGAAACACAAGGCTTTGAAACCACAATCCAAACCTTGTATCTTTGTAGGGTATCTTGATGGCGTGAAGGGATATCGATTGATGAATCCTACTTCTCATGAGCTGTATATTGAGAGAAGTGTTAAGTTTGATGAGTCTTCTTCGACTTCTACTTCTCCACCTATTGAGGTTCTTGACTCCTTTGATTCGGATTCGACTCATCGATGATGATGATATTGTTGAGTGTGCTCCTCTTCCGGATCCTCCCAACCATCAGACCTTTGAGTCTTCGATTCTGACCAAGAGTGATGATGAGGACTATGTCCCTTCTCACTCAAGTGAAGAATCTTCCGAATTTGAGCTTGATCCTCCTAGTCCCCTTTGGGTCAAGAAAACTTTGCAAAGTGCTAGAGATTTAGTTGGAGATACTTCAAATATGAGATGTACTCGCTCAGATTTCATTGGACCCCACTCTTTCTTCAACTCTGCTTCTAATCCACATTCTTTCTAGGAGGCTTCTAGTATCCCTGAGTGGGATTCTGCCATGGATGAGGAGTATTCCTCTCTCATGAATAACGATACTTGGGATCTCACCACTCTTCTGAAAGGAAGAAAAATCCTTCATTGTAAGTGGGTGTTCCAAATAAAGTATGGAGTAGATGGAGAAATTGAAAAGTTTAAAGCGCGATTAGTAGCTAAGGGTTTCTCCCAGATAGTTGGGGTTGATTATACAGAAACCTTTTCTCCTGTTGCAAAGATGAATTCTATTCGACTAACCCTAGCCATTGCTTGCGGTGAGCAGATGGAAAGTCCATTAAATGGACATTAAGAGTGCCTTCCTTCATGGCGACCTAGAGGAAGAGATCTATATGGAACAACCTCCAGGTTATGTCCAAGATTCCTCCCTCATTTGTAAGTTAAAGAAGTCTCTTTATGGCCTTAAACAAGCCCCTCGGGTTTGGTATGCAAAGATGGACTCCTTCTTAATTACATCAGGGTTCACTAGGTGTCACTCGATCCAAATTTTTATATTTTACAGCAAGATGACTCCATACTCATTCTTGTTCTATATGTTGATGAATTTTTGATCACATGAAGCTCTTCCTCTATTATTGATTATGTGAAGATCACCTTAGCCAACAAGTTTTCCATGACTGACTTAGGTCTGCTTCATTACTTCCTTGGGATCTAGATTTCACAATCTGACTCAGGAATCTTGATTTCGTAACCTAAGTATGCTCTTGATTTGCTAGCTTGGTTTCAAATGTCTGATTGCAAGTCTTCTCCTACTCCTTTTCTTTCCGGGGTTAATTTGGTTTCAAATTGCTCTACTCCCTTGGTTGATGGTACTCTTTACCATAGTTGGTGGGGAGCTTGATTTACTTGACTCACACTCAACCAGATTTATCATATGTTGTTGGGATCATGTCCAGATTCATGCAAGAGCCACATGAGTTGTATTGGAAATCAGATAAATGGATCCTTCATTATGTTCGTGGCACTTATGCTGATGGCATTCACTATCATGGAGGGGTTGATATTGACTTGATTGGATTCACCGATTCTGATTGGGCCGGTGACTTAGATCATCGAAAATATACTTCTAGATATAGTTTCTCTCTTGGCTTGGGTCCCATTAGTTGGTCTTGTAAGAAGTAGAATGTAATTGCGATATCATCTACAGAGGCGAGAATACATAGGAGCGAGTTAATGTTACCACAAAAGCTATTTGGCTACGAGGTATTCGGCGCAATTTGGCATCCACTTTTGGTGGCCTACCATTATCTACTATGATAACATGAGCACTATCTCTATTTGCATAAATCCAATTCAACATCAATGGAAGAAGCACATTGAGATCCATATGTACTTCATACGGGAGCTTATTCATGATGGTATCATCAACATTGATACATTGAGATGACCTAATCAGTTGTAGATTTATTCACCAAGCCCTTCACTGAGATGAAGTTTCTTCACTTACGAGTCTCTTCTTGGGGTGAGGTCTTCTGCAACTTCTCATCTCCTTTGGGCTATGTAGTCCTTCTTTTCTTCTTCTTCTTCTAGGAAGATTGTGTTTGTATATGGGCACCTTATTAGGCCTTTAGTTGTCGGGCCCCATTGGCACATATTTCTTAGTTGTTTAGGAGTGTCTTCCTCTTCCATCTGACTCATCACAACCACTACCCCAGCTTCGATGAAGGGGGGGTGTTAGTGTGAGTTATCCTATGTGTCCTCCTCTCATGTTGGAGGGTCATCTCACATGGGTTAGGTTTAGGGTTTCATGTGTGTCATGCACTAGGGTTACTCAGCACCCTATATGTACCCCTTTTCTATTCATTTATGAGCATGCCAAGACACTCCGCTTTGTATTTTCTTATGAACAAGCTTTGTTCGGTTATGCAAGTTTATTCAGTTATTGATCGATTCTTACTTGTGATTACGTTGGAGCTATTTCGATTCAACTTGAGTGTAACTTCTTTGTGGTGCACAGTTTCCGATACGATCCGTCAAATCTTTGAAGAACACCCTATGAATTTGATGCCAAATTCGGGAGGCAACATATGGTGCGATAACAATATTATTTGTATGACATTACAATAATGTGTATTGATGGTTTGCACTCCTAATTATTATATTATACAAGGGTATGAGGCAATGAAGAGGAGACAAACATGGATCAACACATAATTGATTAATTTAAAAGGGGCTACAAAAATTTATAAGGTCGCATGTCCAAAGGGAAATGATCCCTACACTAGGTCAATCTAGGGTTTCTAAGGCCTGCAATCAAGATAGAGGAGAGTAACCTTCTAGGATATTGGTTAGTGGGGGATATATATGGGGCGATAGAAAGATAATAAAATCATGCAAAAACTATACTACTATAATATGACTGAAATATAAATAAAGTAAAGATAATAATCGATCATATAAGAACAATATGCCAACTAGCACCGATGTACATATATAATACTAAGATAACAAAGAGCAATAAAAAGGAAATGAATTAGTCTATGCAAAATTACAAAGAGAGTTAGAGAACTTCTTGTGGGGTGGTTATTGATGCATATATCCAGAGAAATAGTACGCTGAGAGAGAATCTCTATGGGTGGAGAAGGGGAACATCACTCCTGTCCTAGACTCACTATAGATGAACTAGTCATGCAAAAATTCCAACAACCAAGAAGAGTGTCAAATCTAAATCAAGTGCAAGATAAACCAATAACAGAGTAAGAAGATGTGAAGATAGCACAAAAAAGTAGAGCATGTGACTTATTCGTGTCATTCCTTTCTTCCTATGAATCTTTGGGTGTGGTGTGCATATATAACTAAGGGTATCGATAGCAGGTGATTGTGTTAGCCAAGGGGAACCCAATTTCAAGTGGAGTGAAAATGTGTCATGGATCAAGGAAAGAAAGTGAAAAAGGTGTCAATGATGAAGTTAGATGTAAGCAATTGTTAGGAGTGTTAGTGTGTGCAACAAATAAATACGATGGAGGAAAGGGTTACTAAATATAGGACCACATAGCGGTACATCTTTTTATGTACTATTTATAGCATATAATGACCATGTGTATACTAATACCCCATTCCCTATAGGCCCCTTAAGGCACCCGCTTGATTAATAGATGCATTTGTGACCCTTATCTACACAAAAGAGTTGTTAGTAATAGGTATGAAAAATTAGGTGTATACATATGCCCCAATAATTGATCATTGCATGTCGCAATAGTGAAATATGTGGTGGTCAACAAAATGAAACATTTTGTAACACTAAAACTAAAAGTGAGTGCATAAAATTAATGTTGAAAGTAACAAAGGACAAATTGAAATGAAATATACCCACAAATGTGTACCTGATAGTGTTGCTCATCCTACCATGTGCGAGTGTAATCCATTTTCCAAGAACCTTGAAGAAGCAAAATTGAAAAGAAACACTAGAGGATCATCAGTAAAATAAGACATAAAGCACCTAGTTGGCATCCCATAGGATGGATGTCATGTTATAGTGTTGAGATGTCATAATGTCATAGTGTCAAAAATAGGTAAAAATTGAAATTCATTAGACTTATACATGTAATAGGTCAAAATTAATAGTTCAATGTTACAGTCACAATGCAAAAAACGGTGCATTTTTTGGAGTTTGTGAGAAAATTTGGCAATCATTGGAAGGTTTTAGGGTTATCATGGCCAAATTTGAATAGAAATGTCATTTTTATATAGTCATTTTGTTTGTTATTTGCTTATTGCTATTTTTGGATTTCATATAACTAAGACATGGTTTCCAAATTTAGGTGTGTTTGGTGGTGTCATGACACGAGTATGAGGTAGCGGCGAGGGGATGACAAGGTGGTGCATGTGGCGGGCGTGACCACGGGTAAGTCATTGTATTTAATGTTGTTAATTATATTAGGTGCCATTTTTTTGTGCATTTTTGGATTCATTAGTGCATCATTTTCATCTAAACTTGTGGAATAGGTTAGGTTAGGTCAAAATATAAGTGGGTTTATAGGGGATTTGAATTTTGTTTTGTGGTTTTGTAGTTTTCTTAGATTCATTTTACAAAAATTCATGGCCGCTTTTGGGTAGATGACATTATCCCCTTTGAGGGAAGTGGGAAGGTGGCATTAATATGGTTAGATAAATTTGACAAGGTTTAATGGCATCTTCAATGGGCCAATGGCATATAAGGAGCTATGTTCATCATTTTATTTGTATTTTGGGTACTTAATTGATTTTTCAAGGTTCTAATTCTTGTATTTTTTTCATTTTGTGCATGCGACGAGATCGTAGGATCCACCTATGGAGGATTGTTGATGCGGCATGGGTTAGTGGGTTGATTGTTAGGTTGAATCATGTAGAGGTTACCCGGTTACGGGGTTGGGGAATTGAGGGCATCATGTAGATGCTCTAGATTACATTTAGATCTAGACCTAATCCAGATGTTTTTGGTCATATGGGAGACTAGGTCCAACACCTTTCGGTGGTGGATGGGATAGGATACCATGGAGATGGTCATGACCTTACAAGATTTCATCGGTATTTTGGGGTTACCCATTGAAGGGACCCATATGTATTGTTATTTGATTCTTGATTCGCATAGTAGAATTCCTTAGTTGTATGGACTAGTGGGAGCAAGACATATGACGAGGGCATGTTTTGTGTTTGACTCAGTGCATTGTATGCCTCGGGGACTCTAGTTATTTGGAAGGTGGTTATGGGGATTGTTACGACACACATATTGTGTGTCAAGAGGTGGATGGAGCTGTCCCATCATTTTTGTAGCAATATGCAATGATGTTATGAATCATGGGGTGTCTTTTGGTGGGGCACCACCATATGGGTACAATTAGTGCATGATCTCTATAGGGTCAGATGCAGAGGAAAAATGGTCATGGGACCCATCATCCTACTCACATACTATATTTATGAGAGGTTCTCTATGTATCAAATGATAGGTACACCATTGGTGATAGTATCAGATGCCCTGAGAGCTACTCCTATGGTCATAGGGGTAGACAATGAGAGCACTTCAAAAATTTGGCCACTAGCACATTTGGTTCAAGATGATGTTATATGGAAACCCTATGTAGGTAATGTGGATTAGTGGCCTAGTTAGCCAAGAGAAAGGCACTTAGAGGCCATTTCGAGGTGATAGGGAATTTCTTATATTGGGTGGAGACCCACTCCATGAGTAGGATCTTGAGGTAGTTTGGATTGCCAACACCCATGGTGGTACCACCCTCACCACCCTACCGACTTTGACATGCTAGAGAGGACATGGGAGGAGGCGAGGGTTCCATCACTACAACCCCATAGGTTATGGGTGGTAGGCGAGATAGGCTTGGAGATAGTATAAGTGTGGTGGGGATGCTCAATGTCGAGCGTAGATTGTTGGAGATGTAGTAGATAGTGGTTAATAGGAGGGAGATGATGGAGGATCCAGCGACACGAGTCCACGTGGTAGAGGTACAGGTGGATCTATTTCTAGGACAAGTGGATTAGTGGTGGGATAACCAATAGGGTGGTTGAGAGAGTGGTGGACACACAAATCGGGAGGAGGTAGCACGAAACCTATGGGATTCTAGATGGCCGGGAAGCTAAGACAGAGGCCTAGACCATAGCGTAGAGGGGACATGATAGTAATGCCCTGAGATAGGGGGAATAATTTATGGGAGATAGACCTTGTTGTGAGGGTAAGGAGGGGGAGGTATTAAGTGATGGAGGAGACGAAGAGACCATCTTAGAGAGGCCTAAGTAGCTAGCTATATGTATCATTATATTAATTTTAAATGTGTTAAGATTATTTCTTATGGTATATTTTTATTGTAAGTGACATGTTTCTTTATACTTGGTTTTGTAGAGTGGGCGATGGAGGTGTGGTACTCCACGATACGAGTTCCCACCATGAGATCCTAGATCTTATATTAGATTTCAAGGATACTTTAGTGATGGCTGATCGATTGGCACTATCGACGAAAGACTCAGTGGGTTCCTTTCATCTGGTTAGAGAGGAATCCATGACCTTGTGGAGATATAGGGATACACAGAGACACTAGCGAGCACAAGTAGCATGGATGTGATGCTACAAATTTTATTACAAGAACATGAGGCCCTTGTACAAGAGTAGGTTTTATGCCTATCATATGCCCATAGGGTGAGTGAGAGGATTACTTAATTA
Source organism: Taxus wallichiana var. yunnanensis (assembly GCA_018340775.1). Taxonomy (NCBI): domain Eukaryota; kingdom Viridiplantae; phylum Streptophyta; class Pinopsida; order Cupressales; family Taxaceae; genus Taxus; species Taxus wallichiana. The sequence continues at coordinate 397,193,371 of CM031238.1, forward strand.
GAGGCATAGATGGCAAGAGCACATGGAGATTCCTCTAGACCTTCATCTAGGGAGGAGTATCTAGCTCACACAATTCAAGCTACCAGCATAACCCCATCATCCCAAAGCATCCAAAGACCCCGTAGGGGGTGAGGGTGCTTGAGCTTTCTTGTAGATGGGCCGAGCCAAGTATTTATTTTTGTATCATTTTTTCCATGTATAAAACATATTTGAGAGCTATATATATATATATATATATATATATATATATATATATATATATATATAGATATATATATATATATATATATATATACATATATATATATATATATATATATACATACATACATATATATATATATATACATACATACATATATATATATATATACATACATATATATATATATATATATATACATACATATATATATACATACATATGTATATATATACATATATATATATATATATATATGTATATATATACATACATATATATATATATATATATATATATATATATATATGTATGTATATATATACATATGTATGTATATATATATGTATGTATATATATATATATATGAGAGCTATATATATATAGCTCTCATATATATATATATACATACATATATATATACATACATATATATATATATACATATATATATATATATATATATATATATATATATATATATATGTATATATATATATATATGTATATATATATATATATATATATATATATACATACATATATATATATGTATATATATACATACATATATATATATATATATATATATATATATATATATATATATATATATATATATATATATATATATATATATGTATGTATATATATATATATATATATATATATGTATATATATATACATATACACATATATATGATAATTATAGAAGTTTTATTCATTATATGTTTATATTGTCTATGTTACTTTTCTTATCACTTTCCTATTTTCTGCATACATATATGTGATGATACTCATGGTACTTAGGAATAATGATAATTTAATTAGATAGGTAAACCTGATGGGAGGTGGAATTTGTAGGATAACCCAACCCACGTGATTTGAAGAAGCTAAGGGGTGGAAAATGATGAGGAAATATAATGATAGGATGTTAGGGTAATATCGGGATAATAAATCTAAGGAAGGTCATAAGCCTAAGTGATGATACACATAATACCCTAAAGATCCCTATGAATGACCGGAGCATAAAAATCCAAAATATGTAGAATCAATACTACGGTACTCCAATGGTAGGAGGATCTATGGTGTAAGGTTTGCTAGATCCAAATGGGGCATTCAACATAGGCAAGAATATAGCAAGATAAAAGGATATGGGTAATGGGAGAAAATATCCCAAGTGAAGGAAAGAGATCAAGTGAAAGGAAGAAAGAAAATGTAATCAAGGTACAATAGATAGCTAGCCATGAGGGGTGAAATATCGTAGGGTGTCATTGATGATGTGTCGACCTAGTATAAGATATAACTTCTGGCTCGACATATGAGGAACTCTATGGTATGTTGTGTAATAGCAACTTGTGATGAACTTTAGATCTCATGGAAAATAGGGTGTCATCAATCCTATCCTCCATCCAGGGTGATAGTGTCACTCTAAATATCATCCATAGTGGGACAAGGATTAGGACTAGGTGTTGTCCCATAAGTGGGTTATGGTCTATCCAATCAAGGGGAAGTTGGTTGGTTTCAAGAGGATTCAACTCTACACTTTATATCATATGAAGAGGACTCGGGAAGCTAACCATTGTTATTCATAACCCAAGTCAACATTGGTATGCGTGCATACCTATGGTGAAAAAAATAAGGAATCCAAAGTGAAAGGTTATGTATCCTTTCTAGTTTATTCATGTGTCATTGATAAGCTCTACATTATGAGACATCATATCCCAAGGCCTCGTGCCATGTGTAACATGGCTCAGTCGTAGGGGACCGGCGTGTCATAAGGGCAATAGGTGGGGAGGGAAGTCTCACAGGATGTGGAGGGCAAATAATAATAGGTGGGGAAGTCACCGATGTAATAGGTGAATATGGTGCCAATGGAGCCATTTGTGCCTCATTCATTGAAGCACAGTAGATGGGATCATTACCCATGAGGTCATTGGCTTTGTAGTTAAAACTAACGACATGATCATTTTCTTATGTTATGGAAAATGGGTTGACTAGATGGATGGTAGAGTGTAGAGGGGTAGTATGAGGTAAAGAGGTCGGTGGAGTGACCTAAGGCTTGGGCACCATACGGTTGAGAGAATTATCAACCATACTCGAGGAGTCCTCTTGTATGAGGATAACATTTATGTAGTGATTAGATTGGGTGTGAAGGATCTCTTGGTAGCACAAGGTTTCCCTATCATGAATCTACGGATAATTGGCCATGATGGGATCATCTAGAGAATAACCGTCATTGTATTCGATGTGGAGGTGTCCCTTTGCACAAGAGTCAACTATAGTTTCTAATAATATTATATGCTCTAATGGAGGTTGTGGTGTGTGATATGATAGCGAAAACTAAGGGATCCTTGCGAGGATGAGGCTAAAAGGAATGAGGTAGCTAGGATATGATAAACTTGGGAAGATCGAAGTATTAATTTGAAGTGTGATCTCATAAGGCTCGTCATCATTAGATTCCAAGAGGTTGGGAGGCATACACCCAACCAACTCGGGATGACCCACATTGTTGTGGAGAGACTCTAAAGGATAGTTTAAGTTTTAATACTCCTAAAAGGGGTTGTCGACAGAGAACTCATCTAGTGTTGGGAGTTTTTATGTCCCCTTTTGTTTGATTTTGTTGTAGTTCTAAGGATTAGGATTCCCTTAAATCTTATAGATAGATCCTTGTAGGGAATTTTTAGGGTCCCTTTAAAAAAATGCCTTAGAAAATATTTAGCAAATATGTGAAAATTATCTTTCACTCGGATGGCAATTATTAAGACATCAAAAGATCATTATTAAATGCTAGTGGGGGTAGCTTTTTTATATGCTACCGATCGATAACATAGTTTATGCTACCGATCGACAACATATAGTACGTTGTTAGATGATAGCATAGAAAATGCTACGATCGGTAGCATATTTTATGCTACTGGCCGAAAACATAATAGTTATGTTGTCAGCGAATAACATAAATTATGCTACCGACCGACAACATACTATATGCTATTGGCCAATAGCATAAAAAATGCTACTGACTAACTATATTCAGGTGAATGTTTTGAATCCCTATTTTGTAGGAATGGTGAATTGACCCCTAAAATTGACTTACACCTAGAAAATTTTGGTGAACTGGTCCTAACCGGTACCCTAAAAATTAACCAATTTCAAAAACTTGAATATTTGTGAATTAACAAATATTCACCACTAAAATTTTCCTAGCTCCTTGATGAGAAAATTTTACGCATTGACAAGAAGAGGAATAAAATGCACACATGTGATGAGTCTAAGGCCGCCCTAGGAGGATATTATAAGATAGGGGAAAGTTTAAAATCATGATTTTGACATGGAAAACCCTAGGAGGAACAGTGATGGGTAACGAAATACATCCCATGGGAGGCATCTATTGGTGGTCATACCCTTGACAAGTGGTACATGTAGATTTTAAGTTATCTATGGAGTAACCAAGAGCCTTAATGAATTCTAATGAGGCAACACACATGTCGACTCCTTTGTCGATGAGAGCACGTTTGACCATAGTGTGGCCAATATGGACTAAGATGAAAAGAGGTGGATCATTCACATAGAGCAAGAGCTCATCAAATATCATGTAGGATATAGGTAAATTAATGCAAGATTGACCATCTATGGCAAGGTCGGTATCAATGGATAGATCCTCACATTGATAGTGGATGTTTTCTTATAATCCATGTAATGTGGGACTCTTTGTTGGCATGAGTGAATTAGTGTTGTCATATGTAAAAGGTGAATTAAAATTAATTACAAATGTGTATGAGGTCTATGAGTGCTAGAGGAATTTTTATGATGATGACATGGTCAAATAGGTTGTGTCATGATTGTAAAATTGGAAACAGTGAGGTTTGCTTAGTCAAGATGACCTAATCAAGTGGCCTAGTCTGCATGGGTGATAGAGCATGATGGTTTAGATGTGTTATGGCTATAGGATCATTGTAGAGTCATGTAGATTATGATTAGAGTGTGTTGATACACACATACATGTCTCGGTGATGTTGGTACGACTTGAGCAAAGTTTTTGTCCTCATCTAGACCTAGTTTAGGTGCTTGGAGGCCTAGTATGGCATGATGAGCGTTGCCGAGCTATGTGGGCCCATTAGGGCATGGAGAGGTGTGAGAAATGTTTTCTCAAGGATGCCAAGAAATTTTGAAGAGGTTTTATGCACATGTATGGTGTTCTTCTACTTTATCATGGTCTAAACTAAACCTAATTCTATGACCTAGTTGTGTAAATGAGATGGGGAATGAATATTCATAGCTATTTATGATAATATGATGATTGGATATGGTGAAAAAATGTGTCCTAGAGGTGTGATAAAAGTTTCAAGTTATTATGTTAGAAATTTGTAAGATATGATGTTTTGAGAAAAACTGAGCCCAAAAGAGTGCAAAAATTAGCTCGATGGGAACTTATTTTACTCACCTACTTGCACACAATTTTCATGGGATCTTGTGTATTTCAGGAATTTTTTTCATTTATATGATATCATTTTTCAAAAATAATTAATTGATTTATCGTCATACTTTTATGAATAAAATTTAAGAAGGTAAGTTGTTTTTATGAGTTTGAAACCCTAGTTCTTAAGCGATGGAGAAAATAGTCTTGGTGTGTTCCCTAAATGCAATGAATCATCAAATTTTATGATTGGAGGATGAATATGACTCTCTCATATTTCAAATGGTGATGATTTGGAGTCATGAAAGTTAATGGAGCCCACTCAAATGAGCTAGTTTTGAGAAAAATTTTATTTGCTCTCGAGGTTGCCATTTATCCCATTGTATAAATTAGTGTTCGAGTTTTGGAGAGAAATTATATATGTTTATAGTGATTTCAGATCTTGGTGAAGTGATTTTATGGTCTGCATAGGTCAAAACATGAAGAATGGTTTTTGGGATAAAGGGTAGTTTTAGCAGTCATGGAGAATGAGTGATCTTGGGAACTTGTGGACTTGGTGATGATGATTGATGGCCTTTGAGGTGTTTTTACATCCAATGTGATTTTTTTTAGGTGTTGATTGAGATCTTCAAGTCGGTTCGAGGGTGGCATGAAGAAGGTCAGAAGTTGACCTAGTTTGATTGGTTCAAGACAATAGTGTTTTGGTTTAAAGATTGGTCTGAAAGACCAATATTTTGGATTGGTTGATGATTCCTATATATTAGAGAGTGAATAGGGATGAAAATTTATCCTATTCTATGCATTTAATGCTCTTGAAAGTGTCAGCGAGTGTGTTATAAAATTAATATTACAAACTGGTTTCTAGGCAGTTCAAGTTGCTTGAAGGTCAAAGAGGTGTGGTTGGCATTTTTGGTTGATATATGATGTATAACATGGTTATATGTGTTCCTTGTGTTAGTGGCTTTCCATTGAGTGGTTACATTTCATGTTTGAGGTGTTTTATTGATGTTATATATTCATCTTTAAAGATTGGTCAACTGGAGGTGCTTGATTTGAGTAGGAAACATTCCTACTTGGTGGTGTCATTAAGGAAATGGATTATGTAGAATTTTTTAATCAAATGGAATGTGTTGATGTGATTTCCTTGACATGTTTGAATACTTTAGAGGCATTAAGGATCTTCTTGGTGTGCTTGGTGAAGGAAGATTTGGTCTTTTGAGGCCTAGTCATGCTTGTCTAGTGTCTTGATGCATTTCTGGCCTATATGGGTCCTTTGTATGATTTTATATATGTAATTTGATTTTTTTATAACCAACCTTTAGGGTCATGGCTGACCTAGTAATTTTTAGGAGATGATTCATGTATTTAAATGAATGTATTTGTTCATTTAAACTAGTTGAGAGAGGGAAAAAGTGTGAGCTAAGAGAGAGAGAGAGTGAAAGTGGTTTAAGTACATCAAGATAGAGCTTATAAAGTACATGAAATTTTTAGTAGAGTTGAGAATAATATCATCAAGGTTAATTTATCTAATTACTCCATAAAGAATAAATTTTGAGTGAAGTAAGAGAGTGTGTGTTTGAACGGGGTTTTGAGAGAATGGGTCTGAAATTGTGATCACTATCAGTTGTAGCAGCAACATATATTGATGATATTCATCTTCAGGTTTTTATTTTTGTTGTATCACCTTATGTGGGTTTAGCCTTCTTGCGGGGTTGGTGCCTCGCTAAATAGGAATTGTTACCCCTTGTGGGATTGGTGTCTCCTAAACAAATCTTGTGTGATGTGTCATATTCATGCAAGTATTTTGGTTTGTTTAATATAATAAAAAAATTTCAATGGGTTTTCTTTTGCTTTAAGGTTTCCCACTTACATATTTTGTGCTTGTTTACTCTCTTTATTATGCTTATGTGAGTGATTGTGTCATGTTGTTAAGATCACATTAATGCATGGTTGAATGGTAAATGGTTTATGCAAGTTAAATACAATTGGTTAAATTTTTTAAAGGACTGATTCACCCCCTCCCGATCCATTTTGTTCAAATATTTGGTATCAAAGTAGGTCCTTTTGAATAATTTTAATCACTTAAAGGAGATCCTTTGAAGCACTAAAATGGTGAGTGATAAGAGTGGCACTTCTTCTAATAAAGATCCCTTATTTGATGGAGTAAATTATGCATTTTGAGTCTCGGGATGAGGAATCATATCATGTCCTTAGGTTTTGACATTTGGAAATCTTTTTTAGATGGGTATACAGTTCCTTAGACTCCTCCAACAAGCACTACAGACAAGAATATTAGTAGTGATAATTCCAAGGAAATAAATGCAATCATGTGTGGTCTAGCTGAATCAAAAATTATGAAGGCCATGCATTTACGCTAGCCAACACAATGTGGGATAAAATTTAGGTCATCAATGAAGGATATTCTAAGGTAATAATAGCTAAACTCCAAGATTTCATAAATTAGTTTAAAGGGATAAAAATGAGTGAAGAGGAATCCATTGCTGCATATTTTCTTAGATTTGATAAAGTTGTCAATACCATGAGAGGATTAGGTGAAGAAGTGAAGGAATAAGTTATGGTACAAAAGGTGTTAAGGTATATAACCCCTAAGTTTGATTGCAAAGTTTCGATATTGAGGAATCCAAGGATTTGAAGGTTATGTTAATGGATGAGTTACATGACATCTTGACTACATATGAGATGAGGATTGTTGACTCTAAACCTATCAAGAAGGAGATTTCTTTCAAGACGAGATGAAGACAAAAGATAAGAAGACAAAGGATGATGGTGTTTCCCCTGAAATTGATGATGATGAAATATTTGCAATGATTTCTAGAATATTGAAGGTTTTCCATGATAATTATAAAGGTAAACTTCCTTTTAAATGTTTTAGTTATGGTGAAGTGGTTCAATTTAATGTCAAGTGCCCCCATAAGCTCAAGGATGAAATTGATGATGAGCATGATGGAGATCATGACAAGAAGACTCATAGGTTTGACAAGGAAATAAGAAATTACAGAAGTTTGATAACAAGAAAAATTCCAAGAATATATTCTATTAAAAAAGGGTGTGTTATTCATATGAGGAAAGTAGCTATGATGATAGTTCTAAATATGACTCTAAATATGAGCATGAAGAGGTAGGTGATGAGGTCTTGTTCATGGCCAAGGATGTTATGAGGTCTATGAGTGATAGCTCCATATTGTTTGGTGACAACATGTAACGAGGATAAAAATAAGGAGATGACTTTGAAACTCGAGCTATTGCGTGTTCAGACTAAGTTGAAGCATGTTGAGAAGAATAATAAGAAGTTGAAGGATAAAATCAAGGAGTTTAAAGAAAATATCCATGACCTTGAGGGGAAATACTAGTCTATGAATAAAATATTTTTAAATGAATTGCATTCATGGGTTCTTTAATATCTTTGCTATCTTGAGTGGATAACTTATATACGTCAGACGCAAATTTTGCGGTGATAAGGTAAGGACCTAACCAATTTGGTACAATTTTTTCTTTATTGTCCCTATCCTTGTTTGTATTCTTTTGATTTTATTTTAGAACAAGGTCACCAACCTCAAATTATCATGGTTTGATATTCTTGTTGTATATGCGAAAAAGTAGATTCTTATACACTTTGAGATGATCCAAAGCATTGCACCACTTTTCATCTAAGAGATCAAGCTCAAAAAAATATCCTATATATAGTCATCTTCATTGATCAAATGTTAAAGGGTGTTGGCTAGATTTTCTGCATAGCTGAAAAATTAGGCAATCATGAGATAAATCTCCCTCATTTACCGGTGAGGCTCCGTGTCAGATTTTTCAATAAAAATATGCTAGTATCTATATGGGGGTTTTACTTTAACTATTCAGCTCATGAACCATAGTTGTATAGCTCTGCAGCAAGTAAGCAACTATTTAAGAAAGGAAATATTTATAGAAGAAGGAAATAAGAAAACACAGGGAAGAAATGGGGAAGATGTGCAACCCAATCAATAGATAACAGAGTTGATTGCATGCACATAGAAGAAACCAATAGATATCAACACACAAAATTATAAGCAAAGGAAACTCCAGATCTAGATCTAAAATAACACAAAGTTTATTAGAAGATCTAAGATAGAAAGCTAGAAACAAAATGCACTGCATGACACAAAGTTCTCCAAAAACCTACTCCTTTATATTCCTTTGCTTCAAGTGGCTATTAGGGGTTTCAGCACAAAGTCTGGAACACAAGAATGCTGCTTACAAATTCTGATCATTAACAGGAGGTTCTTCTTCTACTTATAGAATGTAGAAGGGAAAGTACAAATGGGAAACTCAACTGAACTGAAACATAAACAAGAAGTAAAGATGACATTTGGAAATCATCCTCCTCTAACTTCTCCTCAAGTGACACATCTATCACTTAATTAATATAATCATTCCATATAACTTAAAACAATGGTTTCAAAACCAATAACTTTAAAGTTTTACAATTTCATCCGAGAATGTGGAAAATAAAAGAAGAAAGAATAGAAGAAGAAGTCAAGCCAGCTATAACATTTATATCTTCTTTTTGTTCTGATATTGAATGTACTTATCGAACATATAATTCAACATCTTCCCATCTGTCTTAGCCATAGCTTCCTTTTCTGTCTTGAACTACATCAATCCTTCATTCAACACCCTGATACATGCTTCCACATCCTCCAAGTTTGGCCCAAACTTCATAATGTCCGACTGCAGTGCCACCAGTCTGCTGATGGAATTCATCGTGAAAGGCTTAGTAGCTCCATCAATTCTCTCTTGTACCATCAGAAGAGACCCTTCTAGGGAATTAGGCACTCTGCTAGGAATGATCCGTATGTAAGAAGTAATATTTCTGACCACTTCCTCATGAGTGAAAGTAATGATATTGTCTGGTAAAGACAATGCCATACTCTCAAGTGCCTACATCCGCTGCAGCATAATTCTGCAAATCTCCAAATGGAAATATACTGCAAACTCCATCTACTTCCCCTTCTCAACTGATCCATCAGGTACAATCTGTTCTGCAATTAACACTTCTCTCGGTAGCTTATTGATTTCAGCCAAAGTACTCAGGTTACTCTCAACAACTATGTTCATATCTACTATGCTTGTCACCAGTTGCTTCAGCTGATCTGCGTTGCATCTTTCATAACCTTCAGGCAGGTTGGCACCTCTCTGAGTTGTACAGAAGCTTGACGAATGATCAGACTTTTCCATTCGTCTATAGCTTTCACCTGGTTGCTCGCATCTTCCATCTCCTGCATCAGATGATCACTCACCTACTTTTGTGTTGAAATGGGCTGAGTGGAAGATTTAGCAACCTTGGAAATGATCTCACACAACTGAGATACCTACTTTTGAAGTTCAACTTTCTCCACCTTTTCTCTGTCAATCCTAAGGAATAAAACATCTATTAATGTCTGCGTATCTTGCTTCAATCCTTCTATGGTAGCTTGGTGATAGGTACTTTGGTTACTACTATGTCTTCTCGCCATGAACTCATCCTCTTCCTTCCCCTCTGCGGAACTCGACATCTCGAAAACTTCGCCACGAATCCTCGATGATCAAGCTTGAAGTTACCTTAACAACTTTAGGTTTTCTATCTTTTCCACCTAGACCCAGGAGCAGCTACAAGTCATGTTCCTCCAATTTTATTTCCACTCTAGCTTCTGGAACCAATTGTGAAGTCAACCATTCTAAGAAATTACTTCTCAGAGAATGAGAAGTTCAGTTCTTTGAGTGTACTACTATCTCCTGCTCTGATTCCTCTCCATCGTAGAAACTAATCCGTGTTGTGGCTTCCATCCTCTCGAATCATCCAAAGACAAAGCTCTTTCAAACTTTGCCATTGCAGCTTCAATGTTTCTTCGAGGAATAGGTCTTTGAATGGAGTGGGTGAGTAGAGAAGATGAATGTTGCGAGAATCAAGCGAGGAATGGCAAAGTGTCCTGTTAATGTGTAAATGTCGGTGAAGTCTTGGATCTTTGGAGAAGCCGGAACTAATGTCATGGCCATGGAAGTGATCTTCTCCTTTGAAGGAGAGCTTCTGTGTAATTTCATCTTCTCGGGCCTTCTGTTGCTTTCTCCTTTGTGATTCCTCTTGAGAGAATCTCCTGTGCCAAAGTTACCTCGTGACTTGATTCATTAATGCTTCATCAAGGCAGTATCCCTTCGTCAGCAACCAATTTGAAGTATTCACCAGAACGGCGGAAGACCTTTCCTCAATCGTATGGTAGCCCCCTACATTCTCTTGAAGTACAACTCTATCTCCTCCCATTTGATGGTATGTGTCAAGTAACACACCCCATCATCTTTAAGATCTGCAGGTATCCATGCTAATCCAAATTCGAACACTTGTCGTGCTGATAGCCTGCTGAAATCTTTCTTTCTAACCTCGTACTCACTTTTGCACTTCATCCAGAAATCTTCTAATGAAGGCACATGTGCATACTCCTTGGAGATTGTCTTCCTGACTACTCCAAATGGATCAAAGTTCAGCCATCTTTGGGAATAACTCTTGCTCGTACTCAGAGAACATCTCCGCCTCTATTCCTTGAGCTCTATAAATACTCGTGCAGCTATAATGACCCACAGTGATTAGGAAGAAGTTCGTAGACTTGTGTTGTTTCCACTGAAGGTCGTGTATCTCCACAAGTTGTCTGCTTAGCTCCATGGTGATCAATCTATCATTCGGATATCTGAGCAGCTTAATTAGTTCTTCAGAAAACCCGGTAACCCTGAGTTATGTGAAATTTGTAAACTGAATGAATAGACTACCAATTTTGGATACAACTTCCCACACTTCCTTCCTTACCCTGTTAGTGTTTAGGTCCTTGTCCAAATTCTACAAATGAATTCGTAGAAGAATCCATCATTGACCACTTTGAAATATTTCCGCATGTAGGTACAATAAGCTATGGGTAGCACTTGAAAATGGGGTCCTTGGAAAGAACACCACATCTATCCAGCTTGGAGAAGATGCCTTGTGAAGCTATTGCATATACCAAATAAGAAGTCATTTTGAAGCTGAAAGTACGCTTCATGTTCAAGTTGCTCACCAATGTTGTTGCTAATGATTTCTGACCAATTGATTATTGAATCAGCCTTGTTGATTTCAATGGTCCTGATGAAAGCATACATCCATGTACGGAAAGTGTGAGCGTTTCGCTTTGCCATTTATCCTGCATAACAATTTGGCAATATCATCTACCTCCTGTATCAGATTGAACTGCGGAAGATTTCTTAGGAACTTAGAAGGAGATATGGGCTTCCTCATGTATCTCTTTGTTCATTATGTTCACGCACTGAAATCTATACTTCTCCCACCTGCTGTCGGCATCCTGTATGCTAATAGAAGTCACCACCTTTCATGTCAGAATCTTCAAACAATAATTGATGAACTGTGCATCTAACCGAATTATTGTTTTCCCGTAGCATCTCGGACTGATCTGGATGATGGATTGTAAGATCTAGCACACTCCATAAGGAAATCTGGCAACTAGGTTGTGTATGGAAAGGCCGTAGCTTGAATAATTCCACTACTTTTAACTACACACATGAGGGAAGTCTTCCCTGATTTAGATTTATCAATCAATTCGAAAGAGGCTTCGGACCTATATCTATGCCTCCAATGTCCGTGAATTTGAAAGTGATGCATGACTCGTTGTGTTTTCTTTTTCATCCCTCTTTACCATGGTTGTGTCTATCTTTTCTCGAACAATTTTTTTCTTCTTACTCGGCTGGAATTCTTTAGAACTGGTGCAAGATCTGGACAATTCTTTAGATTCGGAGGATATATTCAACGTATTGAACATTGATTTAAGCTCCTTTTTTTTGTAAAGCACTTGTAACGAATTCCTGCAATTAATTCAGACAAAGATGGCAACCGGAACATGAATAGTGGATTTTAATCATAAAAATCTGCATAATTCAAGCCTGCTGCCCCAAATTTGATGTTCTATTTGCATGCAAAGCAAGCATGAATTTTACCAACTTCACCTGAGCACCTGTATCACTTATGCAAACAATTATCCAGACACAAATCAACCTCCTTCAACCTGTGCACCAATTCTGGAAGCTTTTAGCATTAATTTCACCTTCTTCTAAGTAAAATCCTTTTCAAATGGGGTGCACTTTTCCTTTGGGCTGCACTTCTCTGCCTTTGAATTAATTAATTCATCCTTATGGCAGCCCTTGCTTATATAATATTCATAATTCTATAATTAATTAATGCCTTTCTTATTCCGGCAATTAATTATTTATTTAATAAGCTTTACTCTTCAAATGGGGCGCCTTATTTTGTGCATGCTCATGGCTGCCATTAAATAAATAATAAATTAAATTTATTTAATTTTAGACTTCACTTTCGATTAACTCAAGCTTCACAATATGCTTTGACCTTAGCCACTAAAAATAGGAATTAATTTAATCATTTAATACTTTAAAAATATTATTTCTCTCCCAAATGGGGCGCACTTTTTAACATAAAGGGGTTGCATTAAATAAATATTATTTATTTAATTTTAGAACAGTCTATTTCTAACTTCCTTTTGTCCATTTACCTCTGTTGACTTTTCCACAACCCTGGGCACCAAAATTGGAAGAGAAATTAATTTATTTAATTAATTAAGGTTTCCTTTCTTTCCCTAAAGGGGTCGCACTTTTTGGCATAAGAGATTTCTATTTTTAAAAGTCAGATGACAATGGGATTATTTACCCTACAAGGCAGGCAATAAAATCCCATGATTCACTTAAGTGATTTTTCTTTTATTCCACAATGGGAATTTTTACCCTGCAAGGCAGGTAAGAAATTCCCTTTGCCTGTTGCCTCTAATTTTCCCATTGTGACTTAAGTGACATTGCTTCCATGGGAAAAAGTACCCTGTAAAGCGCAGTACAAAATTCCCTTCTACCTACTGCTTCCAAAAATCCCATGATCCACTTCAAACCCTCTTTTTCAAAAATGCGGCCAGCCCAGAAGAGGCTTTTGGTGCACGACTTCGTCTTTTCCCGAGAACCGGACCTCGATGGTGAATTCCTTCCGACACAATTTGCATATGTGATCTCCAAATACTCTGGACAAGAATCAAGCCAAACCGAGTAAAAGGAATTGATCCAGAGAAATTTCACAAAAAATAAAACGGGAAAACACAAAAACACAAAAAGTTGCGGAAGTCACAAATAAAGCCTAGGATTCATTCTGGTGAAAACCCTCTTGTTTTATGGGAATAATGGTATGTATGATCACAACAGGTTAAACCGAGCACAATTTTCCTCAAACGGGCTCAAAATAATTAAATACAAATTTCCCATGCAGTAAATCCTAACGACAAAATATAACAATTTTAGGCATCTAGGTATTTGCTTTGAAAATGGCTATCTGACTCCTTGGGAATATCTTGACATAATGCGGGAACTTTCTCGCAATAAAAACAAAAATGACCCATTATTTTAAAAGTAAGAAATTTTTCAAATAGGCTAGTCTCAGATTTGTGGTGAAATCTTGGGACACCGATCGGCTCCGTCTATGTACATATTTTTCTATGTCAAAATGACAAGGGAAAATATGAGATCCCAAAACATCTCTGGTTTTGTATCTTGTCTTTTGTTCATTGGGTCAGGAAAACAAAAACAACACAACACAAAAACAAAACAGGGAAAAACAAACAAAGTTTTATTTATGTACATACATGTTTTACCCTGCTTTTCATGTCCGGAACAGCTTCAAGTATTTCCTGTTGAAAGGCAAAAGCAATTCAATTCCATCCTGATGAGCAAGAATGAAGCTATCTGCTCCAGTGATCTTTTTAATAATAAAAGGCCCTTTCCATAGTGAATCAAATTTTCCATGCATGCCTTTTGATTCTCTTCTTTTGTCCCATAAAAGGACCCAATCATTGACTTCAAACTTTCTCTCCCTGGCCTTTTTTTTGAAGATGAATTTCATCTTCCTTTGATGCTCTATCAACCTGTCTGTAACTTGAGTTTGTACCTCCCTCAATTCAGTCAGGTACATTATCCTTTTATCAACAACATCAATGAATGTAGAATCCTCCAGGGCCCTAGAAAGTTGTAAAAGGGCAGTTCCAAGGTAAGAGGCAGCTATGTGTCTCTTCCATATAATAGCTGAAAAGGGGACATGCCTATCGCCCTCTTTGGTGTAATTCTATCGGCCCATAATGCATCAAACAACTTCTTATGCCAAGTTCTTTGATTCTCTGTTACTAGCTTTCGCATGATAGTCACCAAGTTTTTGTTACTTGATTTAGCTTGGCCATTCCCTTGTGGATAGTAGTTGGAGGAATGTACTAGCTGAATCCCATGAGTGTAGCAGAAATTAACTAGCTCCTCAGAAGATAGATTTGGAGCGTTGTCTGCTACTATTTTGTTGGGCACACCAAACCTAACAACAATATTTTCTTTTATAAAACTGCACACCTCGGCGGAAGTGGCATTCTTCATAGGAATGACTTCTACCCACTTACTGAAATAATCAGTGTAAAGCTGTCAAAATATAGTGATGGCCGACACTGGAGGCCGGGTTGAGCATACCAATAAAATACATTCCCCATTTCGGAAGGTTCTTCAATTACAATTGATTTTAAAGGTAATGTAGGCAATTTCACATGCCCAACAAAGTGTTGGCATGCTTGGCACTTGGATACCCACTCTGCAATATCTTGAAAAAGTGTGGGCCAATAATACCTTGCTCTGAGGATCTTATGAGCAGTGACTCAAGCTAAGAAATGACCACCGCAAGCCATGTCATGAAACTATTGTAAGAGCTGATCCTGTTGAGCGTTATCCACACATCGGAGAAATACGCCATCAATCCCTCTTTTGTATAAAATGTTATCCCATAGAACAAATTCTTTGGATTTCAGTTTAATAGTTCATTTCTCTTTTCTAGAAAGTTGATCCGGGCATTCTCCATAAGTCAGAAAATAGGCAATGTTACTGTACCACTCCTCCACTAGATCTATAAATAGTACCATAGGTAAATATTCATCCATCGCTTCTTGATCTACCTCCGGCGTTGTTGATTTCATCTCCGTCATTAGTTCTGACAGACCTCTTCCTCGAATCAGCTTTACAGGTTTGATATCCAGGTCATACTCTTGAACTTTCATCACCCATGTGCCTCTTAACAATCCGAACTCTTGTTGAGTGAGGATAGATTTCACTGCAGTATCTAGAACCAAAACCACAGTATGTGAGGAAAGAATATAGTACCTAAATGCTTTACATGCCTTCACCACTGCATATGCATACTTTTCCATTGGAGTATATTTCAACTCATAAGCTTTGAGAGGCATGCTCATGAAAGCAATCAGAGCTTCTACGTCCTCTTCATTTTTCTGCATCAATATTGCTGATATGGTGTGTTCAGAGGAATAATAGTAAAGAATAAATTCTTTACTGAAGTCAGGTGAAACCAAGACTAGGGATTTTAATAGAGCCTCCTTAATCTTCTCAAAAGCTTCCTTCCCTTCGCTGCTCCATTTGAAATCTTGTGTCTTCTTCATCATATTTGAGATATGACGGGTTAGCTCAGCAAAGTCAGGGATGAATCTCCTGAGAAAATTAACTTTTCCAAAGAAAGAGTGAACTCCTTTTTTGGATGTTGGCAATGGAAATGTCTGAATGGATTTGACATATTCGGATCTATCTTGGTTCCTTCCTTGGAGACAATGTGCCCTAGTAGCTTTCCTTCTATTACAACAAAGATAGATTTCTTAGGGTTCAAGAGAAATACCATATTTACGACATTGTATGAAAACCTCTTCCAAATTTGAAATGTGCATAGTTCTGTTCTTGGAAAATATTGTTAAATCATCAAGGTACACCACTATGCTTATATCTTCGAGATGAGAAAAAGCTAAATCCATAGCTCTTTGAAATGTTGCTCCAGCGTTGATCAAACCGAACGACATTTTCTAGTAAGCACAAGTTCCCCAAGGTGTGATGAATGCCATTTTGTATTGATCTTCTTCAACCACCTTGACTTTGATTGTTTCGAGAAACCAACAAGCATGAAAATCATTTCAGATCTGGTGACCACTGTAGAGTGTGATCCATGACGGGGATGGGGTAATTATCTTTCAATGAATCTTGATTGAGGTTGCAAAATCTACGCATAACCTAATCTCGCCACTCTTCTTTCTCACGGGAACTATGTTGGCTAACCATTCGAAGTGATGTATGGGATAAATAATATTTGCAGCTAACAACTTCTAGATCTCTACAAAGATAGTTCTAGAAATAGTAGGGTTATGCCACTGCATCTTCTTGCTTGAAAGGATTTTGTTCGGTTTTAATGGGATGTAGTGTTGAACTTCTGGCTGATATTTTTTCAGATCTGGTAAGACCAGTAAAAACATCCATGTATTTCTTAAGAAGCTTTGTAAAAGTTTCTCTTTCTACCTCTAAGCAACACTTACCCAGATTTACTAATTTGAGGTCATTGTTGGCTCCCAAGTTTAGTAACTGTGTATCGGAGGAAGAACCTTCCCCACTTTCTTCATTCTTTTTAAGCATCTGATCATGCTTGTCGAACATTTCCTCAAGAGATACCAAGCCTTTAGGAATTTTATTTCCCTTTAGCTGGATAATCTCCTAAATTCTTGAGACATCTACATCCATTTCTCCCACAATAGTTTGTCTCGGAGGTGAGTTTCTTCCCTCATAATATATCTCTTCGAATTTGTCTTTTTGTTGGAGAAATGCAGCAATCTGCTTGTCATCGTTAAAAACTTTCCATTACTAGACGTTGTCAAGAACTTTTGGGTAGAAGACCATCTCAACTTTATAATCCCCGATTGAAAAATGTGGGAGGCTGATTTGGATTTAACAAAGTTGTAGTCATGCAAGTGAATTAACTCTTGGAATGTAAGATACCGAGAAAGCTAAAAAATCTAGGATAATAGAGTATACTCGATCTCTATAATGCCGAAGTTTTTCCTTTTTTACTTGATAAAGACCTCTTATCTTCTTAATAATCAGCTCAACATCTCCCTTTGCATGTAAGAGCTTGATTCCCATTGTTCTTTCCTGCTCCATACCTAACAACAGTGCTTCCTACTATGTTGTGTTGTTAGTATTTTCGAACATCAATTTGAAGGAATGCGCATGCACTTTTCCCTTAGAAGAGATAAGAACAACGCCTACACTGGATCCAAATGAATAGCAGCTGCCATCAAATTCCAAAGACCAAACCTTATTGTCAAGTTGATGTGGTTCTTGAATCACAAGTTGAATTTCTTCTTTATCCATTTCTAGATAATAGACTATGTGATCAAATTCTTGAAACAAGATCTGAGATCTAGGATCCTCAGACTTTGATATTGTGTACTTGGATTTCTTCTCAGGTTCTAACTTTTGATTAACTCCTTTGATTGGTATGTGCACACAAGACCAATCCATCTTGACTTCTCTACCCAGCTCTTTACAGAAATTTCTACTCAACAACATGCCATAAGAGACTGGGATGTCTACTACAAGGATAGTCATTTTCAATCTTTTATCTGGAAAAGAGGCAAGTACTACCTATGCATCTTTGATTTTCCCCACAAGAGGAACTTTCCTTTCCATTGAATAGCATCTTCCGATGGTTTTTGTCAATGTGAGACCCAAGGCATCAACAACTTTGGCAAGCATGACGTTGTCAAAAGCTCCAAAGTCCAAAAAGCAATTGCTCAATTTGTACTCGTTGATAAAATAATACATAAAATGGCTCGATCCTTTCGATGTAGTAGGAGAAGAAGTAGAGGAGAAGAACTTGCAGCCGCATCATTTGAAGGAGGAGTAATCTTTAGACTTGACAAGATACCCCGTGACGTATTATTTGTTGAAGGGTTGGGACCATTACTTTGCACATACTTGACCAATCTATTTAGCTGATCAAGAAATGCCCTCAAATTCTCAGCTTCTAATATTTGGACCTTGGTCTTCTTGATATGATCAATGATGTCAAAATCTTGACTTGCTTCAGCTAGATGTGTGTTGGCCCTTTACTGCGAATTGAAGGAATTTGCATATTTATCTTTGGGCGCTAAAAAAGAAGGAAGAGGACTGCCTCTTTTCAAGATAGTAACTTCCGACCCAGGATCTTCTCTCTCTTATTTAGACCTTGTGAACACCACAAATGTGTAACCATCAGAATCTTCAAAAGATTCATAATAGCCATTATCAGATTCATAGTCTAGGTAACCAATATTGGAGTCACCAATGGGATCTACAAAGCCTTCATCATCAAATGATTCGTTAATGCCTATATCTTCTTCATTAATTTCCAAGTGATTTCTTGGAGTAGCTTCAATTACCAACCGCTATGGTGCAGCAACAAGTCTATTTCAATTTTGATTTTGACCATTAAAGGTCCGAGTAGGAGGTATTCTTGAAGGGGCCGCATTTCCTACTTGAGTTATTTTCTTCTTGATTTGTAGCATATCATTAGCCAATCTTTGTAACAAAGGATTTGAAGTACTTGAAGAAGCACCATCACCTTTGTGAGATGGTTGTTTGAGTTTTCCAACCATGATCAAGTCATCTTCAACTTCCACGGCAGCATTTTGTGCTTCAAGTAGATTCACAAGTCTTGCCCTTTTCATCTGATATCCAACTTCGGGAAACAGAGCGTTTATAAAAAATGCCTTTTGATTTTCATCGCTCAATGCGGCAGAAGTGGGGATTTTATATAAAATCATTTGGAACCTTACAATAAAGTCCCGCATGTTCTTACTTGGCTCTTTCTTCAACTGCATCAGTTGGGTGATCAACGTGCTAGTGTCCTCTGTAGGCTTGAATCTTTTCAGAAATTGCTCACACATAGTCACCCAATTGGTTATGGTTCCAGGAGCTAGCCAATAGAACCATTCACTAGCCAAGTCATGTAGAGTCTCAATGAAGAGTCTGACCAAGACATCTTCATGCTCCACTACAAGCACACCACAAGATATGAAGAAGGCTGCCAAATGATCATCTAGGTTTTGCTTTCCATCTCCAAATAATTTTAGAAAATTCTTTCTGGATCCTTTTGGCAGATCGTGCATAGGTGGAGCCAAGTTCAGTGGCCCAAAAGTTGCTCCCCATGGGACAGGTACTATCTAGTTCTGATTTACCATGATGAATGGGGCACGTCTTCTCCTTGTGTAGACTTGGTGAATAATTCCAGCCGTCGGATTATGTTGAAGATGATCCGGATCTGGATGGGTGTGCACTCTCCTTCCTGGTGAGAGACTAGATCTACGACTTCTAACTTGAGGAGGATGATTGAAATTGAATCGTTTCTACAGTCTGAAGAAATGATCAGTCCTTCCTTATGCCTTCACAGATTGGGTGAATGTACATTTATCCAGGTTGAGATTTGTATGGAAAACACTCTGATCTTCAAGAGATAAGCTTTGATCTGTAAAGATAGTTGTTCCCCAGTGAGTCGCCAAAAACGTAGGCTAGATTTTCTGCATAGCTGAAAACCTAGGCAGTCATGAGATAAATCTCCCTCATTTACCGGTGAGGCTCCCATGTCATATTTTTCAATAAAAATATGTTAGTATCTATATGGGGGTTTTACTTTAACTATTCAGCTCATGAACCATAGTTGTATAGCTCTGTAGAAAGTAAGCAGATGTTTAAGAAATGAAATATTTATAGAAGAAAGAAATAAGAAAATACGGGAAGAAATGGGGAAGATGTATAACCCAATCAATAGATAACTTGAGTTAATAGCATGTGCATAGAAGAAACCAATAGATATCAACACACAAAATTATAAGCAAAGGAAAGTCCAGATCTAGATCTAAAATAACACTATTAGAAGATCTAAGATAGAAAGCTAGAAACAAAATGCACCGTGACACAAAGTTCTCTGGAAACCTGCTCCTTTCTATTCATTTGCTTCAAGTGGCTATTAGGGGTTTCAGCACGAAGTCTAGAACACAAGAATGTTGCTTACAAATTTTGATCATTAACCTGGAGCTTCTTCTTCTACTTATAGAATGTAGAAGGGAAAGTACAAATGGGAACCTCAACTAAACTGAAACATAAAGAAGAAGCAAAGATGACATCTGGAAATCATCCTCCTCTAACTTCTCCTCAAGTGACACATCTATCACTTGATTAATATAATCGTTCCATATAACTTAATGCAATGGTTTCAAAACCAATAACTTTAAAGTTTTACAATTTAAATGCTGGGAACGTGGAAAATAAAAGAAGAAAGAATAGAAGAAGAAGTCAAGCCCATTTGTAACATTTATATCTTCTTTTTGTTCGATCTTGAATGTACTTATCAAACATATAATTCAACATCTTCCCACCTTTGTCTTAGCCACAACTTCCTTTTCTGTCTTGAGCTAGCAGTCCTTCATTCAATACCCCGATACATACTTCCACATCCTCCAAGTTCTGCCTGAACTTTGTAATGTCGACTACTTTGCCACCGGTCTGCGATGGAATTCATCATGAAAGGCTTCGTAGCTCCATCAATTCTCTCTTGTACCATCAGAAGAGACCCTTCTACGGAATTAGGCACTCTGCTAGGAATGATCCGTATGTAAGAAGTAATATTTCTTACCACTTCCTCATGAATGAAAGTAATGATATTGTCTGGAAAAGATGATGCCATACTCTCAAGTGCTTGCATCCGTTGTAGCATAACTCTACAAATCTCTAAATGAAAAGATACTACAAACTCTAGCTACTTCCCCTTCTCAACTAATCCGTTAGGTACAATCATTCTATAATTAACACTTCTCAAAGAACTTATTGATTTCAGCCAAAGTACTTAGGTTACTCTTAGCAAATGTGTTCATATCTACTATGCTCATCACCAGTTGCTTCAACTGATCTGCTGCATCTTTCATAACCTTCAGGTGGGCTGACACCTCTCCGAGTTGTATAGAAGCTTGACGAATGATCAAACTTTTCCATTCATCTATAGCTTTCACTTGGTTGCTCGCATCTTCCATCTCCTGCATCAGATGATCACTCACCTACTTCTGCATTGAAATGGGTTGAGTGGAAGATTTAGCAACCTTGGCAATGATCTCACACAACTGAGATACCTGCTTTTGAAGTTCAACTTTCTCCACCTTTTCTCTGTCAAGCCTAAGGAATAGAGCATCTATCAATGTCTGCGTATCCTACTTCAATCCATATATGGTAGCTTGACCAATAGGTACTCAGTTCTACTATGTCTTCTTGCCATGAGGTCATCCTCATTTCTTCCCCTCCACGGAATCGACATCTCGGCAAACTTACTCCCCCGACTCCTCGATGCTCAACCTTGAAGTTACCTTAGCAAATTTAGGTTTTATGTCTTTTCTGCCTAGACTCGGGAGAGCATTTGCAAGTCATGTTCCTTTAAGTTTATTTCCACTCTAATTTTTGGAACCAACTGTAAAGTCAACCATTATGAGAAATTACTTCTCAGAGAATGAGAAGTTGTTGAGTGTACTACTATCTCCCGCTCTGATTCCTCTCCATTAGAAATTGCTACTAATGTGTTGTGGCTGCCATCCTCTGAATCATCCAAAGACAAATCTCTTTCAAACTTTTCCATCTACAGCTTCAATGTTTCTTCAGAACAGGTGTTGAATGGAGTGGCTGAGGAGAGAAGATGAATGTTACCGGATTCAACTAAGGAATGGCAATGTCTTGCTAATGTGCAATAGTCGGTGAAGTACTAGATGCTGGAGAAGTTGGAACTAACATCATGGCCGTGGAAGTAATCTTCTCCTTGAAGGATACCTTCATGCACTTTCATCTTCTCAGGCATCCTACTGCTTTCTCCTCCGTGCTTCCTCTTGAGGGAATCTCCTTCACCGAAGTTGTCCATGACTTGATTCATCAATGATTCATTAAGGTAGCATCCCTTCATCAGCAACCAGTTTGAAGTATTCACCAGAATGGTGGCAGACCTTTCCTCAATCGTATGGCAACCCCTACATTCTCTTGAAGTATAGCTCTATCTCCTCCCATTTGATGGTATGTGTCAAGTAACACAGCCCCATCATCTTTAAGATCTACAGGTATCCGTGCTAATCCAAAGTCAAACACTTGTCATGTTGGTGCTCTGCTAAAATATTTCTTTCTAACCTCGTACTCACTTTTGCACTTCATCCAAAAATCTTCTAATGAAGGCACATGTGCGTACTCCTAGGAGATTGTCTTCTAGCTACTCCAAATGGATCAAAGTTCAGCCATGCGGGAATAACTCTTGCTTGTACTCAGAGAACATCTCGCCTCCATTCCTCAAGCTCTATGAATGCTCTGGCAGCTATAATGACCCATAGTGATCGGGAAGAATCCCGTAGACTTGTGCCGTTTCGACTGAAGGTCCTGCATCTCCACAAGTTTTCTGCTCAGCTCCATGGTGATCAATATATCATTCGGATATTTGAGCAGCTTAATCGGTTCTCCAGAAAAGTTGGTAACCCCGAGGTATGTGAAATTTGCAAACTAAATGAATAGACTACCAATTTTGGATACAACTTCCCACACTTCCTTGCTTACCTTGTTGGCCTTTAGGTCCCTGTCTAGCCTGCAAATGAATTCATAGAAGAATCCATCATTGACCACTTTGAAATATTTCTGCACGTAGGTACAGTAAGCTATGGGTAGCACTCAAAAATGGGGTCCTTAGAAAGAACACCACATCTATCCAACTTGGAGAAGATGCCTTGTGAAGCTATTGCATATACCAAATAAGAAGTCATTTTGAAGCTAAAAGTACGCTTCACGTTCCGGAGTTGCTCACCAATGTTGTTGCTAATGATTTTTGACCAATTGATTATTGAATCAACCTTGTTGATTTCAATGGTCCTGATGAAAGCATACATCCATGTACAGAAAGTGTGAGCATTCACTTTGCCATTTATTCTGTATAACAATTTGGCAATATCATCTACCTCCTGTATCAGATTGCACCGCATAAGAGTTCTTGGGAACTTGGAAGGAGATATGGGCTTCTTCATGTATCATTCTTCATTATGTTCACGCACTCAACTCTATGCTTCTCCCACCTACTGTCGGCATCCTATATGCTAATAGAAGTCACCACCTTTCATGCCAGAATCTTCAAACAATAATTGATGAACTGTGCGTCTAACCGAATTATTGTTTTTTTCCGTAGCATCTCAGAATGATCTGGATGATGGATGGTAAGACCTAGCACACTCCATAATGAACTTTGACAACTGGGTTGTGTATGGAAAGGTCGTAACTCGAATAATTCCACTGCTTTTAACTACAAACATGAGGGAAATCTTCCCTGATTTAGATCTATCAATCAATTCGGAAAGAGGTTTCAAACCTAGATCTATGTCTCCAATGTCTGTGAATTTGGAAGTGATGCATGACTCCGTTGTGCTTTCTTTTTCATCCCTCTTTACCATGGTTGTGTCTATCTTTGTCTGAACAATTCTTTTTCTTCTTACTTGGCCGGAATTCTTCAAAACTAGTGCAGATCTGGATAATTCTTCAGATTCGAAGGATATATTCAATGTATTGGACATTGATTTAAGCTCCCTTTCTTTTGTAAAGCACCTGTAACAAATTCCTGCAATTAATTCAGACAAAGATGGCAACCGGAACATGAACAGTGGATTTTAATCATAAAAATCTGCATAATTCAAAGCCTCTTTACCCCAAATTTGATGTTCTATTTACATGCAAAGCAAGCATGAATTTTACCAACTTCACCTGAGCACCTGTATCACTTATGCAAACAATTATCCAGACACAAATCAACCTCCTTCAACTTGTGCGCCAATTCTAGAAGCTTTTAGCATTAATTTCACCTTCTTTTGAGCAAAATCCTCTTCAAATGGGGTGCAATTTTCCTCTGGGCTGCACTTCTCGTCCTTTGAATTAATTAATTCATCCTTATGGCAGCCCCTGCTTATATAATATTCATAATTCTATAATTAATTAATGCCTTTCTTATTCCTGGCAATTAATTAATTATTTAATAAGCTTTACTCTTCAAATGGGGCGCCTATTTTGTGCATGCTCATGGCTGCCATTAAATAAATAATAAATTAAATTTATTTAATTTTAGACTTCTTTCGAGTTAACTCAAGCTTCACGGTATGCTTTGACCTTAGCCACTAAAAATAGGAATTAATTTAATCATTTAATACTTTAAAAATATTATTTCTCTCCCAAATGGGGCATACTTTTTAACATAAAGGGATTGCATTAAATAAATATTATTTATTTAATTTTAGAACATTATATTTCTAACTTCCTTTTGTCCATTTACCTCTATTGACTTTTCCACAACCCAGGCACCAAAATTGGAAGAGAATTTAATTTATTTAATTAATTTAAGGTTTCCTTTCTTTCCCTAAAGGGGTCGCACTTTTGGCATAAGAGATTTCTATTTTTAAAATTCGGATGACAATGGGATTATTTACCTGCAAGGCAGCCCGAAATCCCATGATTCACTTAATTCATTTGACTTTCATAATGGGATGATTTACCTGCCAAGGCGGGTAATAAAATCCCATGATTCACTTGAGTGATTTTTCTTTTATTCCACAATGGGAATTTTTACCCTACAAGGTAGGTAAGAAATTCCCGCATGCCTGCTGCCTCTAATTTTCCTATTATGACTTAAATGGTGTTACTTCCATGGGAAAAAGTACCTGCGCAGGTAGGTACAAAATTCCCTCCTACATGCTACTTCCAAAATCTCATGATCCACTTCAAAACCTCTTTTTTTTTAAATACGGCCAACCCAGAAGAGGCTTTTTGGTGCACGACTTCGTCTTTTCCCAGAGAACCAGACCTCCGATGGTGAATTCCTTCTGGCACAATGTGTGTATGTGATCTCCAGATACTCCAGGCCAAAAATCAGGCCAAACCGGCAAAGGAATTGATCCAGAGAAATTTCACAGAAAATGAAACGAGAAAACACAAAAACACAAAAAGTTTCCAGAAGTCACAAATAAAGCCTAGGATTCATTCTTGGTTAAAACCCTAATAATATATGGGCATAATGGTATATACGATCACAACAGGGTTAAACCGGAGCACAATTTGCCTCAAATGGGGCTCAAAATAATTAAATACAAATTTCCTGTAGGAAAATCCCGACGACAGAATATAACAATTTTAGGCATCTAGGTATTTGGCGAAAATGGCTAATATGGCTCCTTGGGAATATCTTGACACAATACAAGAACTTTCTGGCAATAAAAACACAAACGACCCATTATTTTAAAAGTATGATTTTATTTAATAGGGTAGTCTCAGATTTCAGGGTGAAATCTGGGGACACCAAAGGGATACACAAAGTGATGGGATCTCAACCTCTATAGGTAATACATCTTCATATCCATATACAAGTGTTTCTTGAGGGAGTACAGAAGGATGTACGATAGGCCCGAGGGAAGGATATACTTGGGTATGCCAATTATAACTATGCTTATCAACAATTTTTTCCATGATGGATTTTAATGTCTTGTTGGAAGCTTTCACTTTTCCATTACATTGTGGATAGTAAGGGTAGAGCAATGAAGGAAGATGTTGAAGTGTTTGGCCAAGGCTTTATGATTTATTTTTGAATGACTTACCATTATCTATAACAAGAGAGGATGGAATGCCAAAGTAACAAATAAGATGATTGAATATGAATTTGGAAATATTACTACCAGTGACATAGGAGAGAGGCATTTCCTCTACCCACTTGATACAATACTATGTGGAAGTAATACTAAACTTATGGCCTTGGATGAGGTGGGTTTGATTTTCCTATCAAATCAAGCCTGCGTCAGAGAAAGGCCAAGGTGTAGTAATTGGTTGTGAAGCTTGAGAAGGTGTGTGAATGAGATTTC
The DNA here is from genome assembly GCA_018340775.1 of Taxus wallichiana var. yunnanensis. Classification (NCBI taxonomy): domain Eukaryota; kingdom Viridiplantae; phylum Streptophyta; class Pinopsida; order Cupressales; family Taxaceae; genus Taxus; species Taxus wallichiana. The sequence continues at coordinate 397,219,842 of CM031238.1, forward strand.
CATGTATTTGGAAAGCTACACACTTTTTAACAAATTTCTATGCATCATACTCCATGGGATGCTAATAGTAACCGATGCGTAAGATATTCCTTTCTAACACCATGCCACTTATATGTGCTCCGCAAATACCAGCATGTACCTCTTCTAAGGTTTAGAGCACTTCTTCTTAGTTGATAAATCTTAATAGATTCCCATCATAGCATCTTTGATAAATGGTAACTTGGAGTTTGGTATAACATGAAGCATGTTGTGTTAATGATTTTTATTCGAGAGTTCATGTTTTCGGGATAAGTGTGGTCATAGATGAAAGTGTAAATGTCATGATGCCAAGGATTGTCGGGGATCGACTATCTCACGGACCTTGTCTAACTCGGGGAAAATCATAGGCCGGAACCAGAGTATGTTCAATGATAAAATTGGTATGTGATTGATGGGAGTTGAACTCAAGAAGATATCTAATAGTTTCCATATCATATGTTGATTTGTTTTGAATGTTAGGAACTTTTTCAAATGTGATCAATTAAAATTAACCTCTAAGGCTATCCAACATAATATTTTAAGGAATGATATTTTCATCTTGTACATGGCGATCGTTTGTGACTTGTTTGATGATCAAAATTAAATCACCAAAAACTAATAACTCTTTGAGATTCCATGATATTTCCGATTTCAAACTAGCTATGAGGGCTTCGTATTATGTGATATTGTGTTTGCAGAGGAGGATAAATGGAAAGATTTTGGAATAACATTTTGATTCGGCGTGATAAGTAGGATACCATCTCCTGGTCCATGAATATTACAAGATCCATCAATATATAAGGTCAATAAAGGAATTATATCAACATAAAAAAATTCTTCATCTAGAAATTCAAAATGATGTCCTTGAATTGATCAAAGTGTTGGTTGAGCTTGGAGATACCATTGAAGGTGTTTAAGCATAAGAATTTGGAGATTGGTTTTTAAGCTTCGAACAACTGTCGGACCAGTTTGAGAAATGAAGTTAGTTAAGTAATTTCTCCCTTGATTTGGTGAAATAAATGAGTATTTAAAGAAATAAGACTTCAATATATTTTGTTGATGTATGATAGATGGTTGAATGACAAGGTTTAGTTCTCCAAACAATCAAATCTTGAAGAGAGTTTTTCTGTGCATGAAATTTCAATTATACCTTGATCAAATCAAGTATCATATGGCATGAATGAAGAAATTTCTGGTTGCTCCAACCCTTGAAGGTAGTCTATAGTTAAAATTCAACTCTCCCAAAGCCTTTTTAGATCTTGAACCTACACAAATCAATGATGAATGAGCATGCACCATGGATGTAATTTTTAGTACCTCCATGACCAAGTTTGAAGCTCTATGAAGTGTGAAAGAGAAATGGCGAGCTAGGAAATATGTGAAGGGGTTATGGAGCACATGAAGAGTCTTGTAAAATCCTTGCATGCTTGGGACACTTGTTAATTTGTGTAATAGAGAAAGAAGACAAAGGGAAATCACCATAGAGGAAGAAGACAAAAATAATGTCAGGGTAGTTACAAAAGAATGTGTTAGATATCAAATCGAAGTGTAGGAATATTCTCATCATTTTTGCATCGAGTTGATGAGTTATTTTGTGATCAAAATTAAGGTAACGACGTCCATCTCAGGTTGTGTAATTTATGCACATGTAACTTACATATAAACATTTGCAATCATTGCTAAAATCAGGTTGTATGTTGTCATCTTTTCCTTTCCAATTCAAGTTGCTATGTGAAGTTCAAGACTTGCTTTTTTAAGGTGAAGGGGAAGAGAATTTCAAGAGGACTTATTTGATGTTCTTAAATATATGAAAGTGAGGATGTATTTTTGTTGATGAATATGTTATTGGAGGTGTAGAAAAGGTGATGAAAATTAAAGGATGATCTAATGCAAGCAGGAATAAAATTTTGCAGTGAGTTAGTGAGTTTGAAAGTGCGAGATGTTTGAGAGGGATATCTGAATTGAGAAATAAAGAAAATGTGTATGAAGGGGAAGCTTTGAGTGAGAACCCGCAGTATATGAAGAAGGGTGAGAAGAGGATTTGAGCTAAAGAAGTGATCATAATCATTTGTGGAAGACAACACAAAAGAAGTGATAAAAAATTGTGAACAAGTCGAAGTTGTTGCTTAGCAAATAGGGAGTTTAAGCTTCCTTGTAAGTTCCATCTTACTAAAGTTCAGTGGGTGCTTGACTAAATTTATGATTTTGATCTTATATGCAAGTAGAATCTTGCTAAATATCAAGTTGATACTTGATTAAATTTTGGGAGTTGCTGACTCCATGTTGAGTTGATGCTCAACTATTAAGCCAATTGTAACATTTACATGACATTTTTATCCAAGCTAGTTCTTTGGTTTTAGTGGTTTTTTCTCCCTTGAAGGTTTTCCCACATTAATTTTTTTATCTTTGTGTATGCTCTTTTGTTGATTGCTTCTTTATTATTTTGTGCTTTCATCATAACAAGGTTAAGGAAATTGAATTGTCTATAAAATTTTGAATGAGCACTGATTCACACCCCCTCTCAGTGCCTATAATTTCCAACAACTCCTACACTCCATGAGGCACATGTTCTTAAGGATATAAACTCCCAACAATTTCATGCCCTCATTGCAAATTTATCATCCAATAATCTCATTTTTTCATTTGGTCCTCATGACCTCTTGAACCCTAACATTACCAATAATAATTCCTTATATGTAGAAGCATTCATCACCCATCATAAAATTAAACATGTTATTATAAAAATGGATCTACATTGAATATTTTTTCTATGAAATTGGTACGATGTCTAGGTTATACTGAGGAAAGTCTAGGCACCAACATCATTACCATTTGTGGTTATGATAGTAGCGAAAAGGCAATCCGTGGGTACTATATCTTTGCAGATCAAACTATACATTTTTTTTTCCATGTTATAGACGTGGTAAATTCCTATAATATCCTCCTAGGTCACCCATGGATTCATTCTATGCAATCTGTTACTTCTATGTATCATCAATGCATCAAATTCCCCTACAAAGGAAAATAATTCACATTATGTGCAGATGTTAAACCCTTTGAGTATTGCAAACTCTTAGAAGGTAGTCATATGCATGCAAACTACTATCCTTCTATGGATAAATCCTTAGCTCCTCACCTTATCCCATTCACAGATGAAACCTACATAGATCTTGAAGTCTTGTTGAAGTCTCAACCTGTCCACTTCCTCCACCCCATCTACATTGAAAATCATAGAAAAAAATCCTTGGAGAGTATGAATTCCATAATGCCCTTCATGTTGGAAATGTACCATTATCTCCACGTAGTTATGTCCAACCTAATTCTCCTCATATATAAAATACTCCTATCTATAATCTTGGTAGGTTTGTATGGAAAATGTTTGGATACTTAGATGAGGAACACATTCTGAGTTCTTCTAGCTCTTGGCTATATGATGATGGATATGATTCTTGCTATGAATCATTTGAGTATACTAAAGTACAAAAAATCATGAAAAATATGTAGTGGAAAGGAAAAGGACTTAGGAAAAATGAACAAGGACATCTTGATCCAATACCTTGCACAAAAAATCTTTATCAGTATGGTCTTGGTTATCATACATTTGAAAACTCACACATATTGCTTGATGTCTCAACTAGTGGTGAGGACATTAATCCCAATGATTAGACATGCTCCTGAGATAGCCTAAAAAAACCTATTTATTGAAAACCTCTCCATCAATACCATCAAATTCGACCTTGTATATCCTACCCTAATAAGTCAGGACCAACTAAATCATGTCTCCATGGACCTATTTCAAAATGATGAGGCCATTGAAGAGTTTCTTGGGACTCAGGATCCCATCCCCTTTCTGATCACAAGAAGGGATTCAATATTGACCTTGATGCAACTACCTACTTTGGCAAGGAACTAGAGTACCCCAATCCACAAAAAGTGAAAATCAAGTCAAAAATGAAAAATCAAATCTCCCATAGTGAAAACCTCGTTGAGGTGCTATTAGAGAAACACAAAATAAAAAAATGAAAAATAATAAAAATAAAAGGGACGTATCTCCTAGTGAAAACCTTTCTAAGGCACTAGAGAAAGGGTAATCTCATTCATCATCAACTAAAGATTTACATCAACCAATGGCATCCTTTTTTGAAAGATACACATCTAAAATGTTGGTTGAAGAAACAATAGAAATTAACATTGGCACATAGGAGCAGCCAAAGATTTTATAACTTGGCACAAGTCTGTCAAATCAAGAAAGAACATGGTTCACAACAAACCTCATTGAATATCAAGATATTTTTGCATGGAATTACAAATATATGTTGGGATTAGATCCATCTCTTGTGGTACACCACCTTTTGGTACATCTAGATGCAAAACCTATCAAGAAAAAATTTAGAAAGATGCATCCCAAAGTTGCATTGTTTGTCAAATAGGAACTTAAAAAAATCTTGGAAGTAGGATTCATTCAACCAACATACTATTCTGCATGGATTTATAAGATTGTACCTATGGAAAAGAAAACTTTGGGGATTAGCATCTATATATATTTTTGTGACATCAATAAGGTGTGTCCAAAAGATGACTTCCTTTACCAAACATTGATATGATCGTGGATTCAACAAAAATCATTAAAAAATTTCCTTATTGGATGGCTTTTCTAGCTAAAATCAAATTTATATTATAGTGGAAGATCAACAAAAAAAATGTTCACTACACCATAGGGCACGTTCTGTTATAAGGTCATGCCTTTTAGCCTTAAAAATGTAGGTGCTACCTATTAGAGGGAAATGAAAATCATCTTTCATGGCATGTTACATGATATCATGAAGGACTATGTAGATGACATCCCATCAAAGTCTAAAATGAGAGTAGATCATCCAATAGTCTTGAGGCACATCTTTGAAATATGCAAGGATATAAAGTAAGACTTAATCCTAAGAAATTTTTGTTCGGTGTAACATCAGGAAAATTACTAGGATTTATTGTTTCACGGAGAGGCATAGAAGTAGACCCCACAAAGGTCAAGGAAATTATGGAAATTCCTCCTCCCCAAAATCTCTAGCAATTTAGGGGTCTTTATAGAAAGATTCAATTAATCATAAGGTTCATTTCAAAAATAGTGGATAAGTTTCACCACTTTAATCAACTACTAAAGAAATATGTATATTTTTACAAAACTAATAATGTCAAGATTGTTTTTCTAAGTTAAAATAATATCTATCAATTCCACTAGTTCTCATGCCACCCATATTAGATAAAGCAATGATTTTTACACATATGTTATAGAACATGTAATAGGGGCATTGCTAACACAACATAATGATCAAGGGTAAGAGAGAAAAATCTACTATCTTAGTAAAACACTTTGATAAGGCCAAAATATGCCTCGTTAATGCACAATAAATGATCTTATTTTACTCTCCTTTTTATCAAGTTTGACTGCATTTTGTGACTTTTGTTTGATCTAGTATAAGTTAGGATGTAATTGTCCATAATTTTTTGAATTTAGTTCTAACATCTAAAAACTTTGTAATTCCTAACAAAGTGTGTGGAAATTCAGTTTTTAATAAAACAGGTCACAATTAGTCAGAAGAATGAAGTATGAAGTGATCATCATGTTTTTGGGAACATTGGCTTTAATACGAATTAGTTCGAAACTTCCGGACTTAGTTTGAGAACTCCATCACACAATTTATGAGCTCTATCACTTAGTTCGGAACTCCTGCGTTTAGCTCTGTAACTTTCACACGGTAAGATGCAGAGCAGCCCCTTTAGTTCGAGAACTTCTTCAAAGTTCGGAACTAATGGGAATCTGTTTATTTTGATGACATCCGATGATAAAGAAATCAATGATCCTTTCAATCAAGAGCATATTAGAAAATTTCTGATTCTTCATACTAAAAGATCCAGGATAACTTATCGACAATTGTACGTCAAAGAAGGTTCCAAATCCAACATCTATTTTGGGCACTATTCGGTTCCATCTGAATCGATAGAACAACTATGGTCATAAATGCATTTTTGAATGAAATATTTATAGAGAGAGAGAGACTGTAGATATATTTAATATAAAGATATACATATAGATACATAGAGAGATATAAATATAGAGAGATACAGTAAGTTTTTGTAAGACAAAACATTTCAGCAATAAAATAGCCACTTTGTTTTGAGAGAATATTACTTTGTCAAATATTGATTCAAGGTGGAGAAAAGGCCCACTCCTCCAAGAACCAAGATCCTTTTTTATTGGTATTTATATTTCTAAAGAAAATAGTGTAGATATGTTAATTACGTAAATGATCTTAATTCTTTAAGTTGAACTCTATTGTATACTTGTCCTGGGTGTTATAATCTAGATTTCCATTTCCTTGCAAGAACTTTTCACAACATTCTCAACCATGTGTTTATTTCCAAGAAAAGTGTATTTACTCATGTATCGTGTGTTTATTTCAAGAAATCTATTTACTTTTATATGTTTGTTTATTTTAGCAAGTTTCTTGTAGCATAGATATAATAAGGCTTGGCCATGAAATCCTAAGGACACTACAAAAACCCCTAGAAAATAAAATAACAAATACCTACAGTCAATTACTAGATCACTAGGATTCTTCTTGTTGCATATAGCTTTAGACACACCCCTGGTTTGAATATGACATCAACAAAGAGTTGATTAAATGAAGGGAATAACGATACCCATCATTTTTGGTGTCGTTGCCAGGGAACCACTAGTTAGAATTATCTAATTAGGTGTTAACAAGAGAAACAATCATACATCTAGTAATTGAATAATATTCCCTACGTTATCATAAAATTTATGAGTAGACCAAGAGACTCAAAGGGTAGATTTATCCCAAAAATATCTCAACAAGAATTATCATCATCCTCTAGTTCAAATAAGGAAGCTGACCAAGAATTGGAAGCACCATTGTCTCTTGTTAGACAAGAAGCAAAACTGCCACCTTTGGAATTCTTGGATCAATCACCAGAAGGAAGTGGAACTTTTAGAAGAATGATTATCTCCCAGGACCTATTTAGAGAAAGTTTTGATTCTCAGTTTAGTAGTCAAACTCCTACTCTTGACTTCTCACCTTCCCCAAAAGTAGATCACATATTACATTGATTGGGATAAAATTCTAGAAATCTTGCAAAAATGGCATGAGAAGATGAGAGAAAACCTGATAGGACCTTTACTTATCCAATTCATTCAGATGATGATGATACACCTACGAAGAATATTTCACCTGCACATTTACCTACATTTAGAGGAATGTCGTCCGAATATCCTAATCAATTTCTATTTGAATTTAAAGTACATGTCGACTTATGACTACAAAATATATTATCGAAGCACAAGTTGTTTCCATCTACCCCTGAAGGATGTATCCATGAGTTGGTTTATGTGATTAACATATAATCCTATCACCACTTGGGCACAAATGGAAACTTCCTTTTTAGACAAGTATCAAGACTACTGTAGAGGGAGAAATAGGAAGGAATAATTTTTCAAAATTAAGCGGGGAGGAGGATGAGAATATGGAAGATTTTTAGAAAAATTTCTCTTTGTAAGTAAAAGATGTGGATTTTTAGTACAAGAAGAGTTAAACAAAACCATTTTCCTTAAAGGTCCTGGATGATGAATCTAGAGAAGCCCTTAATTTGATGGGAGGTGGAAATATTGATCAATTAAGAATGAATTATATTAAAGACATTTGTAGAAGCTATTCAAGAACAAGGGGTGGACCTAGGAAAGGAAAAATAGTGAAAATTTTGAATCCAGATATGAAAAAACTAATGGATGAACTAGAAAACTTTAAAACAGACATTCTAGTTCAATTAACCTCCACCATGGATGGATTGCAAGCTAAAGAAAATGTTAAAACTAAACCATTAGCTATGTATTTTCCTAGATGCAGGAAGAAGCATGCAATAAGAGATTGTCCTCTGGATAAAATAGAAATGTGTCTTATCTATGAATCTAGGGACCATGAGAGTAATGTTTGTTCTCTTCTTCCATTTATTAAAAATTAGCTTAAACAAACCAGCACTCCATCCACAAGAAGAAGTAAAATTTTTCTAGAGACAACCTAACCAAGGTCAGTTCATGCCAAGATCATCTCCTAATCCTTGGATGATGCCATGGGTAACTCATACAGTACCAAAAATTTGGGGACCACCACCTTGGGTCCCTCAACCAACATGGGATCCTTAGGATTGGGCAAGAAAATCTTGGTATGCCCAAGGACACCAACAACCATGGTCTGTTCAAGGTAACCTGAATTCTTGGTCACAACCTAGGTGGATCCCTAATAACTACTATCAAGGGAGGACATATCCCGTTAGAATCAACAATCCATAATGGGTTTCCTAGCATAAAATTCATAGACTGGAAATGTGGTTCAAACACAAATACCAAGACAACGATTGCTAATCCCATAAACAAACAACTCATGTTTATACAGAAAAACAAGAAAAACCAGTTTATATAAATGCCATGATTGTAAAGATATTCAAACCAGATTTGGCAAAATAATTAGCAGCCCACCTGTTATAATTACTTAAATGACAAAAGAAACTGAAACCCCTAGTTTGGTTGTTCCTAAGAAGGATGGAAAAGAAAAAAATAAGGAACCATATAACAACTCTCACCGAAACTCCATTTCTTGAGAGATTTAAAGAAGTCATATAAACCGAGGAATCTGAGTTGGTGTAGGAGTTGAGGAAATTAAATATTGAAATACCATTGTTGCAAGCAATCAAGGACATTCCGAGTTGAACATGTTAATCAAAGTGCTATGTTTAAGAAGCCCTCGAAGGAAGAAGTAGTACCTCGGGACTATTAAGGTAGATGGGAAACTTGCTGATTTATTATCGGAAAATCTTACTCCCCAAATATGGAGATCCTGGAAGCCCTATTATTTTTGTCTCTATAGGAAATAAAGATATACATAATGTTTTGGTTGATTTAGGAGCAGCTATAAATGTGATGACAGTGGACACTTTGAAAACATTACCATTAATAGGTATGCAACTTACTAACACCATAGTACGGATAGCAGACAAGTATGTAGAAAAATCGGGGAGTTATTGAAGATGTGGCAGTTATGGTGGAGTCATGGGAATATCCAGTGGACTTCCTTATATTGCGACCAAAAGGTAAAACACTTGGTTATCCCATTATTTTGGGCAGACCATGGTTAGCTACAATTGCTTCCTTAATTGATTGCAGATCAAGTGATATGACTATCTCAAATGGTAATAATTCTAAGAAATTTTCTTTATATCCTTCGTATGACCTTTTATTGATAATCAATAACAATTATGGGTTGATGATCCTGATACTAATAAGAAAAATCTGTCTTCTTTGGCTATGATAACGTTGCAGGATCACGTACGGGAGATGGAGGATATGATTAATCAACCGTTTAATGAACACAATTGTCCTTCGAACAATCGGGGATAGTTCGAAACCTATGGACTTAGTTTTGGAACCTTTAGACTTAGTTCTGAAACCATCATATTTAGTTCGAAAATACTCACATTTAGTTCGGAACCTTGGACTTATCTCCGGAACCACAAAAACAACAACAATCCCATGCAAATGCAAATAATTTCACTGGAGGAATGAGATTTATATTAGGGAGGAGAAAAAATAGCTATGGAATTAGTAGTTTCAGTTTCAAATATATCAGAAATGGTGAGGAATTTCTAGAAAATAGTAGTGATGAGGAGTTTGACCGACAACAAGATAAGTATCATAACTCTTCCTATTGTCCTTTGTCTAGTATTCTTTCTCAAGGGAATTTTGGAGATATTGCTACATATCATATGTTATTACCACATCCATGTCCACTAAACACCTTAATAGAACCCTTTCAACAAATCAATTGTAACGAACCGTTACACCAAAACCTCGAGGCATTAGTGAAATCCACACATGAGGATCATAACATCCCACCACGCTTCCGTATCCGGAATCCGGGATAGATTTGTGCCCATATAGCGGGACCCCGCCCTACCCTATACAAGCCCCGGGCAAACACTGCAATGCCGGCGTAGTTATCCGTGTCAAGAATTGAACTTGGGTGGTCGCTCTGATACCAAATGTAACGAACCATTACACCAAAACCTTGAGGCATTAGTGAAATCCACACATGAGGATCATAACATCAATTCATCACACACTTTGGAACCAAACATGTTGAGATTCAATCGGGTAAAATTTTGAACATTAATAGTTGGTTGAAGAATGATGAAGAATTTGAATTGTTTGATGTTCGAAAGATCATACTAGATATTTTTCTTGGGAATATAAAGGCATGAAAGGAATCCATCCAAGTATTTGAACCCATCACATCTATACTGAAAACATCAAACCAGTTAGGCAACCTCGAGAGAAGGATTAATCCAGCCTTAAGGGACATAGTCAAGCAAGAAATTGAAAAACTATTACAAGTAGGTTTTATCTACCCTATCTCAAATAGTCGGTGGGTGTCTCGTAATTGTGCCTAAAAATAATGTAAAATGGAGAATTTGTGTTGATTATAGGGAGCTGAACAAAGCCACACTGAGAGATTATTTTCCCTTACCATTCATAGATCAAGTTTTGGACAACCTTATAGGTAAACAATAATTTTCCTTCTTAAATGGATTAGTGGATATAATCAAATTAGAGTTCTGCACGAGGATCATAACAAAACTACCTTTACTTGTCCATGGGGTACCTTTTCTTATAGGATATTTCCATTTGGACTATGTAATTCTCCAACAACCTTCTAAAGAGTTGTATTAGCAATTTTTACAAACCTAACGAATGATTGTGTAGAGGTATACATGGATGACTTTACTATGCATGGAGGCACATTTGATGATGCTTTCAAGAATTTAGAAAGACTACTAATAATATGTAAACACCGGTTGTCTCTTAGTCATGAGAAATATTTGATGATGGTTGATGAGGGGATTGTATTAGGACACCACATTTCAACAAGATGAATTCAGGTTGACCAAAACAAAATCAGGATTATTTCAGACTTACGTGTTCCTCAAACCCCCACAGATATCAAGTCATTTTTAGGGCATGTTGGATACTATAGAAGTTTTATCAAGGATTTTAATAAAAATTTTGCCCCCATGTTTAGTTTACTTACCAAGGATTGTGAATTTTGTTGGGATGAAAAGTGTCAACATGTTTTTGAAGAAATTAAAGAGAAAATAATTACCGCCCCAATATTGAGAGGACCTAATTGGGAGAAACCTTTTCACATCCAAAAATATGCCTCAAATAACTCAATCGGTGCGTTTTGGGACATAAAGATGAAGAAGGGAAATGTATGTTACTTACTACCTTAGTAAAAATCTTACTTCCACTAAAATAAATTATACTACCACTGAAAAAGAATTTCTTGTTGTGATCTATGCAATTAATAAGTTTAGACATTATATTACAGGTACAAAATTTTTATATATACAGATCACTCGGCAATTAGATACTTAATGAACAAACCGGTGGTTGGAGGTATTACGCTAATTTGATATTACCATACTAGATAATCCAAGAAAATCTAATGTGGTAGCTGATTTCTTGTCAAGATTGACCACTACAGGGAGCAAGATCCAATTAAGGACAAATTTCTAGATGAAAAATTGTTTTCTATTTCAGCTGATACACCATGGTTTGCTGATATGGAAAATTATTTTATAACAAGGAAGTTTCCTCCTTTCACTAAGAAAAAATGGAGAAGTTAATCAAAACCAGTGCACAATTTAAATGGTTAAATGGAATGTTATTTAAATGTGGTCCTGATTTGGTTTTACGCAGTGTGTGAGAGAAGATGAAATCTTTGACATACTCAGGGCATGTCATGATGAACCAAGTGGAGGACACTTTTTAGTAAAAATAACAACTCACAAGATACTTGGAAGTGGATATTATCGGCCATCTCTGTATAAATAAGTGAAGAGATATATCAAATGGTGTGATCCCTGTCAAAGGATGGCATAACCAACCTTTACCATTGAAATGCCTCTGCAACCTCAAGTAGTGATTGAACCATTTGAAAGGTGGGGGCTGGATTTTTTTCATCCCTTTAGTCCTCCTTCACAAGGAAAGGAGCACATTCTTGTGTGTACTGATTATGTGACAAAGGGGGCAGAGGTGCGAAAGCTTTAACAAATGCCACTAAATAAACAATTATTGATTTCCTTTGGCACAAAATAATGATGAACTTTAGTGCACCAAGGAGTATAGTTTCATATCGGGGCCATATTTCATGTCTAATATGATCCAAGCCTTCAAAATGTACTATCAAATAAATCATAGGAAGTCTTCTCTATTACCCACAATCAAATGGACAAGTAGAAGTAACAAATAGAGAATTGGAAAACATCCTTACCAAAACAGTTGAAGTAGGTAGAAGAGATTTGGTAAAGAGACTACCTGAGGCTATCTGGGCTTATGATACAACTTGGAATACTACAATAGGGTTTTCACAATATGAGGTAGTCTATGGGAAAAATCCCTTGTTACCTTTTGAATTTGAACTACAAACATTGAGGACAACAACTAAAGTGGCTATTGAGTTGGATGCAAAGCACAAAAGGAAAGAATTCTTCAACTCAATGAATTGGATGAGTTGAGAATGGAAGCACTTCAACAAACAGAGATAATCCAAGATCAAAGGAAGTAGTTTCATGACACACATATCAAGAAAATGAAATTCAAGGTAGGAAATTGGGCATTATTGTTTGATTCTAAGTACCATCAATTCAAAGGCAAGTTGAGAAGCATATGGTTAGGACCCTATCAGATTGAGTAGATATTTGAAAATGGCTCTATTCAGCTACTCCCCATTGATGGCAAACGAGAAGGACACTTTTGGTCAATGGACACATACGCTAAAACTTTATAAGAATACTCCTACTAGGGATGAATTCTTGAAGCAAATTGAAGAAGATAAATAATTTGATCATATGGAAGAACCCAGTTCTTCCAAAATGATCAAATAATCAGATGCATGGATCCAAAATAAAGGGAAGAGAATGAAAACTAGAAAATGGTGTTCTCTTCCCAAAACAAAATAGAAAATTAAAAATAAAAAATAAAAAGGGAAGGAATGAAAACCAGTAAATGGCGTTCTCTTACCCCAAAAAAAATATCTCTAGAGATCAATTGAAAACCAGCAATGGTGGTTGGTCTCCTCAATAAATGGCTAATGCAGAATAAAAAGAATTTGTTTGAATTCCAGTTGTCTTTTCTAACCATTTTTCCTTTTTTAGGAATGATGAGTCATCAAGATGGAGGGATTACATCAATAAAGGATGGTAATTATGTCTTGATCTTATTAAAGGTTAAATTAAAAGTTCACATGTGTGATTAGACTTGATTTAAAAATTTGGTATGATGAGTCATTTATTGTGCATTATGATTAAAATCAAGTAATCATGAGGGTGATGTCAATGGAATAAGAAAGTGGCGGCGTATTTGTAATTAGCTATCATTTGGGAGGAATAAACAAAGTTGAGAAGTATTTGCAGAAGAATTTCAAAGAACAAGTAGAATAATTGTATTTGAATTCTGCAGCTAAACCCATCAATTCCACAGCTAAACATAGCAGTTCCACAACTAAACACAATAGTTCCACAACTAAATCTAGTAATTCTACAGATAATTCTAAAATTGAAGAAAGAATAGTTTGAATCATCCTCTTTTACCATGGGGATTAAAAATAAGTCAGAGCCAGAGGATGATACCCAACTTCTTGTAGATGAAGAAGTGGAAACCTTTTTTGGATGAGCAGGGTGGCTGGAGTTCCTAAAAAATTTAGAAGAATCCAGAACTAAAGTTAAAAGCATTGTAATTTCTTTTTCTATGAATACAATTAGTAATGTGTTTAGAATAAAAAATTGTGCATGTCCTAAATCCTATCAAGGGAACCCTTAAAGATCTAGTGGAAAACTTGATAAAACATGGGGAATCTGAGCCCCAATATATCTATAACACCGAGAAAATAATCAAGGAGGTCAAAAGATCCAGCTTGCCCAAACCTATTGACATGGTAGTATTTTGGGTAGTTAAGTATTTAACTGTGATGGCCAATTCAGATTTGTGGGAAGAGAAGTCCTTAAGATTCTAATATATCTTAGGTTTGGGAATTCAAAACCCTAATATATAGTAAATCTTCTAGGATTCCTTTTTGAATCCATCCAGACAATGGCTCAGAGGTATTCCTGGGGAGTTGGAACAATCATACATCATGGGTTAGTCCATTTGGTATGCCAGCACCATTTTATTTCAAAGAAAAATGGAGAAGAAATATGGGAAAAGTTTCTTAACAAGTTTAAGTAAAACCATGATATTATCAGGAGGGGAATACCAACCCCTTTCTCCCCTACAAGTAATTTAAATATTGATGCCCCTACAGAGGAAAAGAAGGAAATAGTTGGGGATAATGTACCAAAAATAAGGAGATTTGGAAGAAGGATTAAAGCTGCAGAACCTATTGTGCCTTTAAAATAAACTCCTTCCTCTACAACAGTACCAGGAGAACTAATATCTATCTTTGACAGTGATAGTTCACCTAAGCTAGAGCATGAAGTGAAAATTAGAAGAATCTCTAGGAGGAAACCCATTTCTAGACATTTTGAAGCTCCTCAAAGATGAAGAGTTCATAAGAGGTATAGGGAAATTTCAGAGGAGATGGAAGAACAAGATGAATTGGAAAAAGAATCTGCATTGATATTTTGGGTAGCATGGCCATGACTCTGGAACAAGCTAGGACCGAGATGGAGAAAAAATATGAAAGATTTGAAGAACATGCTTTTCAATAGTTGGGTGAATCAATAGCACTGTCACATGAAGAAGAGGAATTAGCATATTGGAAATGGAAAGGGAAATCCCCTTTGGTGGAAGAGGAATTCTCATTCCCTAAGGAACTTTCAGAAAAAGAGGAGAAACAACAAGTTAGACATGATTTATTTTTTCCATAGCAGAACTCATCATCAGAGAGAAGGATGAGGAATTAAACTTCCTCAAACTCAAATTAGAACAGAGGGAAATGCTCATTGAGCAACTAACAAATCAGCTCACAAATAGGACTGAAGAATTGACAATGGTCAAATAGCAGATGATGTAAAAATAAGAAGAATGTCAATTTTCTAGAAGACCAAGTGCTATGTCAATAATTTCGTATATACTTGAATCGACTTACTTGGACACTCAAGCAATTGTGGGATGATACCTGCAAGGAACTTAATGAATTTAAAACATCAAATGAGGACCTGAGAAGCAAGATGGAAGAAGAGAAGAAAGCAAGGAAGGAATGGGAAGAAAAATTCTACAAAGAGGAAGAAGACAAATTTAAATGTCTTATAAAATAACAAATGGTTTGCATAATGATTGAAAAGTTACTCACATGCAGGAGACCTTCTCCTACATATAATGTTTTTGGAAGAACAATTTATTCGTTGGCAAGCTGTCAAGAATTGCATGTGGCCTTCCACATGAAATAAAAGATGAATATGAGTTCATGATATCCTATTCCTCAGCCAGTGTAGAGCAGAAAAATCTTCTCTACAATCTTATGTTAGAAAAGAACACAAGCTTCATGATCAATTTGTATGTAGGGGAAAGCCGCTGAATGCATTTTTTTGTTCTTCAAAATCAAATTACATGGAAAGAGAGGGATTTTGAGCATCTATTAAAATCTAGTTCATCTAGTCTCTGTATGAGGGATCACTATGGTAAACCATCTTCCTTTGTTATACATTTTAGATCCCATGCCTTTGATAGTCGATTCAAGGCACATTATCTGGCCAACTTACAGAAAAGTATTGATGCCTTCACCTCTTATGAGGAGGAAAAATTTGAAGAGATTTATGATGGATGTTTGAAAAGATGGGAGTTTCTCATAGTTTCATTGAGAAGAAGAGAAGTGATATCTCCCACAAACTTAATATGGAGCCTAGAAAGAGCTAAAGCCTTGTGTACACTTATCCCTCAGGTCAATGAAAAACATAGGGACATATGGATGGGAGTGAGAACAAGGAATCTTCTCCTTCTCACCCCCATGTCTCCATGGAAAAAGCAGTGAGCCTTAAGATCCCACTCAATTTGAGGAATGGCGAGAGGAAAGTAGAAGTAGAATCGGGTATAGTACTTACGAATTAAAACACTTGGGATATTCAATTTCAACCATTTGACCTAAGTATTCAATTGGAATGCAGAATCCACAACCCAAGATTCGATGAGTAAAGTTTGTAAGGGGATTATAAACAAGTAAGTACGGGGAGATGATAATGCCAAAATGTCTCATTAATGCGTAATAAAAGATCTTATTTTACTCTCCTTTTTATCAAGTTTGACAAAAAAATTACTTTTGTTTGATCTAATATAAGTTAGAATGTAATTGTCCATATTTTGTTGAATTTAGTTCTAACGTCTAAAAACTCTGTAATTCCTAACAAAGTGTGTGGAAATTTGGTTTTGTAATAAAATATGTCACAATCAAAAGAACGAAGTATGAAGTGATCAACATGTTTTTGGGAGCATTGGATTTAATACGGCTTAGTTCTAAAACTTCCAGACTTAGTTTGGAACTCCATCACACAATTTATGAGCTCTATCACTTAGTTCCGGAACTTTCGGACTTAGTTCTGAAACTCTAACTCTTAGTTCCGGAACTCCAACACTTAGTTCTAGAATTCTTGCGTTTAGCTCCAGAACTTTCACAGTTAGATCTGGAACAATCCCCTTTAGTTCCAGAACTTCTCCAAAGTTCTGGAACCAATGGGAATCTATTTATTTTGATGACATCCAATGATAAATAAATCAATGAGCCTTTCAATCAGGAGAAGATTAGAATATTTTTTATTCTTCATACTCAAAGATCCAGAGATAACTTATCAAACAGTTGTACGTCTAGCAAGGTTCCAAATCCAACATCTATTTTGGGCATTGTTCGGTTCCATCTCGAATCGATAGAATAGCTATGACCGTAAATGCATATTTGAATGAAATATATATAGAGAGAGAGAGAGACCTGTAGATAGATTTAATATAAAGATATACATAGAGAGATAGAGATATAGAGAGATACAATAAGTTTTTGTAAGACAAAACATGTTAGCAATAAAATAGCCACTTTGTTTTGAGAGAATATTACTTTTTCAAATCCCGATTGAAGGTGGAGCAAGGGCCCACTCCTCTAAGAACCAGGATCCTCATTTTATTGGTATTTATATTTGTAAAGAATATAGTGTAGATCTGTTAATTTTTTAAATGCTCTTAATTCTTTAAGTTGAACTCTGTTGTATACTTATCCCTACAGGTGTTATAGACTAGATTTCCATTTCCTTACAAGCACTTTTCACAACATTCTCAACCGTGTGTTTATTTCCAAGAAAAGTGTGTTTACTTATGTATCATGTGTTTATTTCTAGAAATCTATTTACTTCTATATGTGTGTTTATTTCTAGCAATGAGTGTTTATTTTAGCAAGTTTCTTGTAACATAGATATAATAAGTCTTGGCCATGAAATCCTAAGGACACTATAAAAAACCCCCAGAAAATAAAATAACAAATACCTATAGTCAATTACTAGATCACTAGGATTCTTCTTGTTGCATATAGCTTCAAACACACCCTTGGTTTGAATATGACATCAACAAAGAGTTTATTAAATGAAGGGAATAATGACACCCATCACACTTATTGATCATGAGCTAAAGTATTCACAAAGTTGAGAAAGTGTTTTTAGAAGTAGCTTTCACATTTCAAAAATTTTGCCACTATTTAATTAATCATACATCCAAACTTATTGGAAAATTATATCCATGTTCATCCTTGAAGAATTTTCTCTCGATTCTTTGTGATAGATACATTAGTTCTTATGTTGAGACCGGGAATTTTCATTTGTGACCACCTTTGCAATATAGACCTTATGAATGGTCGATGAGCATCAATATTTCACTTGGTTAGATATTTATAATGTTTGAGTCTTCCCACAAGCTATGGATAAACTTTTAACTTATTATTCAAGAAGCACTCAATACCTTTAATACCCTTTTTCTCAATTCTCTTTGACAAAGCTTTCATGGACTTGCTAGAAGAGATATCCTTTAAATAACTTTACTCTCGGTTCATCTTTCTAGAGCATCATGTATTGCATGAACTTCACATTCTTAATGGGCTATACCTTTAAATTTTGTGAATTATTTTACAAATTTAGAAAATTTGACATGATTTCTTGTATAGCCGGTCAAACCATGAGCACTTGAAAACTTGACCTACTTGACAACTGTGAAACATTTGGAAATTTTCTTGCTAACACACACTCTATGGATCATTTCCTTTGAAAGCTAGATGACACTTTTATTTTTCTTGTATTGACATCTTGGACTATATCATACGTTGTTATGACTTCTCAAGATTTAGGATAATGTTCATTTATTAACTTATACTTGATGTAATAGCTTTGTGACCATTTTTTCTTCACACTCAACCTAGGAACACCTCAATGAGTTAGTATTAATCATTTAAATTTGAAGACAATTATTGTCCAAAATAGCTCACTTTTATTTTGACAAATCACAACGCCATTCGGATCCGAGGCTACATTATTACAAGTTGTGTGCACTTTGGTTATCTCCTTAGCACATTTTCTAGATGCAATCCCTCGCGTTCCCCTACTCATTCTTCTCCTCTTGTGCACCTTCCAATTTCCTTCTCCATTCCTCTGTCCTTTCCATTTCCCCTTGCGCACACTCCTGGCACATATTCCTACTTATTATAAGTTTGTACACCCTTCACATACATGCTTGACTTGCCTTCTAAATTGGTTAAGTCCTGGTGAATTCCTTTGTGCCCCTTTCCTTCTTAGAGTCATGAATCATTCATTTGATGTTTGTGTCCCACCCTCATGCTTGTCCCCTACAAGTATGTTTCTATTTTTTATGCATGCATTACTTCTTCGTGCATGTCTCTTGCTTTCCCCTTCCATTCCTTTATCTTCCACATGTGCTTTGCACCTTCCTCTCTGCGATAGTCATTGTGCCACGTGGAAATTTTTTAGATTTAAGTGTGTTACACGTAACCTGTCAAAACGCGCTAGGGGTTGTCGAATCCTTGTGACAAACCATTACATGACACATAACAGAGCTGAAAAATATATGAACATTTGTCCAATCCTTCACCCAATCTACATATGCCATGTGTCATTCGTGTCTATAGCAACTTGTGGACTTTAGAACATCATAACTTTTGTTGCAGAGCTAGGATTAATGTGCAGTTGGTCTTATTGGAAATTTTTGATGTGGTCTACACTCCATATTGTTCAAATTAAAATTTTGGTGAGATATGGTAGGTAAGATTAAGGTAAAATACATTTTTAGACATTAATGCAAAATCTAATCAGCTCAACCACCATATTTTATTCAAATCTTGCCTCCTTCCTTCCTCTACAAGTTAAACAGACATGGGGAGGTGGATCATGATTTGCAGTGGATTTTTAGGCATTCATTGCTGATTTTTTGTGGTTGAAGATTCAAATCTGATTTTCCCTCTTCTTTTCTTCCTCTTCTTCCCTTCTTCTTCTATATATTGCAGAGCTTTGCTCTTTGTAAGGGTTGGATTCTTTCAGTTTGCAAGTGTATTATCTAGGTATTTCCTTGCATTTTTAGTTGCAAACCTTTGGATTTGGTTCTCTGCATGTGGATACTCACCTCTTCTACCATTGTAATCGACTATGCATTATTTAGAAGCAATAAAATTTGTTTTGTGGTTATTCTCTACCTTGAATTGATTTATTGCATCTTCTTGCCTTTTTCTTTACGTTGGTGGGTTATGTGCATCCTCACATCCCTCACAGGTTCTCTTTTCCATTGTGTCTCATGAAAATGGATGTTTAATTGTGTTTCAAACTATGGTACATGTGCCTACGCTCCATCTTCACATTTTTTTGTTTTTTCTCAAAGTTGATTATGTTCACCCCCCTTTTTCTGGTGATATTTCCTCCCTTAGATTACTTTTCCCTTTCCACACATCCTTATAGCTTTGTTCCCTTGGCATGAATAGTATAGAATTTTATTTCAATATTAGGAGTGGTTGTAGTAGTATAAATAGGTAAAGGAACCAGCCTTCTCCGGAGGTTTGTCTCAAGTGCACAAGTTCCCGCAATCGGGAGATAGTCCCCTTGTTTCCTCAATGACCTAGTTCAACTTAATGCGGGATGGGTGCAAGTTTGAGTTCCAATTTTTTTTAGAACACTTGGTGAGACAAGCATTGAAAGTTTAAATTTCATCATTGCTAAGTTTTAGTGTGTGACTTAGTAATTTCCATCCTTTGAAGGCTTGTTTCAACACATCTGGTGACTCCCAATACTCATATCTATTGTTTCTAGTATTTCACATTACTTTCATGAGAAGGGTGCATACCGGATAAAGCACAACAATTGAATAATTCTTTTAGTACCTCCATCTCTCCAAGAAGAATGCATAATAGAACTACCGTGTGTACATAAAAATCTCCAACGTGTTGTGCACTTTCCACTCCACCTCTCAGTAGGCCTCCTACCCAACCTATCATGGTAGCTCCGCCACCTCCCGAGAAACTTTTCCAACTTCACTGGAGAAATTCCTCTCCTTTTGAATGTGCAACATGATATACCAGTAGCCACCCTCAAAACTATTCCATACTTTATTGGTGAGAATCAAGTCACCCTTGTTGATGATATCTAGGATGTGGAAAACATGTGTTCTGTATACAAAGTCATACATGATGATGTAGAAGTTAGGTTTCTTGCATATTCACTTAAATGTAATGTGCTTCAGTGGTACGAAGCTGAGACATGCGTCTATTACCGACTAGGATGAGTTTGGAACAATTCTTTTCAACTAATTTGAAGATAAGTCAGATCACATGTCTTTGGTGGAGCAACTGACAATAATGAAAAAAGTGTCCAATGAGCAGATGATTAATTTTAATATCAATTTCAGAAGAATTGGGATATAATCCCTCAAGTGGTAAGGCCTATAGCCCAAAGATCTTTCTTTTACTATTTAAAGGCTTTGAATAGTGACATCTCAGTCATGATTTAGTCCATGGGGGTATAACCTTACTTATGGCTTACAATATTGTAATAAGGGCATACAATAGTCTCATTCAAGCACAAAAATTAGCTCCTAGGATGCCTTTTCCATTATTCCCTAAAATGTCTCAAGTGCCCCTGACCTTCTTTTCTCATGTTCTTGAGTAGAGCACATGCCCGTTTCATCCACATCCTATTCTCCTATGCAACAAAAGGAATATGAATAAATGAAGGCCTTGATTAGAGCTTCAATAAATTTATATCATTAGAAAAGTAGTAGGCACAAGCCTTTAGAAATAGTTCTAATCAAGGGTATAACCAAAGCCATCAACCCTTTAAAAATCAATATGCAAACCAAAGATATGGGAAGAATCAGAAAAATGATATATGGCATGCTAATGTGCACCTTCCATTACAAGTAATTCCCCTTGCGCAACCTCTTCCAGTGCCTAGCGCAATCCAAGAAATAATTCCAATTCAAAACAATATGGCTCAAGAGTCATAATGGTGTTTTCCTTGCAACATGTCTCATATCCAATATCATTGTGCTAATGCCTTGTGCACAAAAACATACATGATCCATAATACTTCTAATTGTGAACCTTCCACTAAGACGCATACAAACCAAAAAATCATGAAATTCTAGAAGTTCTTTTAGAATCCAACCTTATTTTATTTGGCATTGAATACTTCTATGGAATCAATCAAGCTGCAAATAGCCCAAATGCAGAATGTGTGCCCAGATTATTGATAAAACAAGGTACAAGTAGAGAATGCTCGAGTCTAGTTAGCAACCTTCAGCTCCTATTACATAGGTCAATTCTCAAAAGAAAGGAGATTTAGCTCATCAACCCAACAATCATGGCGTGTAAGTTCCTATGCATGAGTTTCTATGTAATGTTCTTACAAAAGTGGCACACACACTTCCTTTGGTAGGTCAAGCCCTGTAAGAAAAGGATCCCGCCTCTGCACCTAAACAATCAAGAAAATATTTTTTTGTGCCTCAAATGCATAATTCCATGGGCCTTCCATTCAACATTGTGGACCAGATGAAGAAGACAAATGTAAATGTCACAATTTGGGATTCCCTAGCCATTCCATCTCAGTTGTGCTGCCTATTACATGAAGTTCTAGTCTAAATTTTGTGCACAAATTCAGTTATCCAAAACCTCATGTTGTTGTCAATATCTGTCAAGAAGAGGAGAAGCAAGTAAGTAAGGTTTTCAAAACCCCACCCTTCTATATGTCCTTGATAATAGGAAAACACCTTTTCCATAATTGTATGATTGACTCAGGTGCTAGCACTTCTGTTATGCTAAAGAAAATTGTTGATGTCCTAGGCCTTAAGTACAACCCTATGTCCAAAGGGGTCTTACAACTTGATGGCTCAACTGTCACCACTCTAGGAGTCATCAAGGATCTTTAGTTAACCCTTCATGCATGCCCAAGCCTAAAAATAACTCAATATGTGTCAATCATTGACCTACCTCCTTTGTTTTCCTTATGTCTATCAAGAGATTTCACTACTAAAGTGGGTGGTTATTTGTATTCTAATTGGTCCCATATGTTACTAAGGATAAGGTATGGTACAGTTTTACCATACAAGTTGAGCCAATATTTTCCTATCATGTTGAGTCATATGACCCATCCCCTCTCCAAGATAATTGCCTAATCTAAGAAGGCCAAGAATAAGTTTCAGTTTTAGAAGAGCAACCTGTTTCCAATCCTTTTCCTAATTTATTGCTAGATGATTGGGTAGAGAGGCATCAAAAATTTGATCCATATGCTGAAGAGCTTGAATCCTATGAAACTAAACTTGGTACTTACTACATCCTTGAAGAATAAGTTGTGCTCTCGTGCCCACTCAAACAAAATGAATAAAACACTAGTCTGTGGAAGTTATACTTTGATGGCTCTAGAAGCAAAAATGGTGCAGGTGCACATGTTTTTCTCATTTCCCCAAGAATAGAAATTCTTCTTTGTGCACATACTTTGTAGTTTACATGCTCCAATAATTTAGGAGAATGTGAAGCATTGGTGCATGGTCTTCTCATTGTTGAAAATAGAAAGTTTAAGGTGTTGCGAGATCTTTGGAGACACTACGATTTGGTTATCCACTAGGTCACAAATAAGTGCACAACAAAGAATAATATTCTCAAAGCTTATGAACATAGATTTTTAGACATTTTTGAATGATTTGATGCTCTATATCTGCAATTAGTGTCAAGAAAGATGAAAAAGACACAGATTAGATAGCCTCGTTTGGTTCGCCATTCTTATCTCTGTGGAGGATTTTATCAAAGGAAATGTACATCATTTTAAAATGGTGATCAATCCATATATTCCAAATAATAACACCAACTATCGGGTGTTTGAAAATAATGCTCAAATTGTCCAATTTATTCAGAATGAATTTGAGTTCTCTTCAAGCATGCAAGTTGACTTGTATGATAGCTATGGTGACCAAGTGATTCAACTCAATAAAAGCAAGTTACCTAAAGGGTTGATCACCTAAGAGAAAAATTTCAGACCTCGTGACGTGTTTAAGGGTGAACAAAATTATATGTGTGCTATGTAAGAAGGATGAACTACACTTACTATTGCATGTGGAAAAGAGTTGCTTCTTAGTAAGGATTGCGTGCATGGTGAAAAACATGCCTTCATCTCTCTGTGTCAAAAATATAGTGACATGTTTTCATGGGAGTATGAAGACTTAAAATGATTTGATCCAAGTGTTTCTCAACCTTCCATTGACCTTGATTCTAGTATCAAGTCCATCAGACAAAAATTAGAAACCAGTGAATCCAAGGATAGATCCCATCATGAGGAAAGAGTTTTCTAAACTCGTTGACACGAAGATAGTATTCCCCATCAAGTACTCTACTTGGGTCACAAATATTTTTCCAAAGTGTGGAAAAAGAACGATGAAATAAAACTTTACGCCAACTTCGAGATATTTAAATAAGGCATCTTTAAAGGATCATTATCCTTTTCATTTTATGGAGTAGATTTCTGCAGATAAGTGGTGACACATAGAGATTTTCCATGCTATATGGGTATTCCGGTTTCAATCATATCATGGTCAAGGAAGAGGATCAATTCAAAATGGCATTCAGAACCAAATGGGGAACATATCCCTATCATAAAATGCCATTTGTTCTATCAAATGCAGGTGCAACATTTTAGAGGGACATGGACATTGCCTTCAAATGATATATTAATGAGTTCATCATAGTTTACTTGGATGACATAACTATCTTCTCAAAGTAGGGCACAAAACACTGTCTTTGAGAGATGTAGATAATTTGGGGTATCCCTTAACCCCAAGAAGTGTAACTTTATTATGCCACAGGGAAAGCTCTTGGACCATGTTGTCTCTAATGATGGTATTTATATTGACCCTAAGCATGTTTCAGCCATCCTTTCCCTCTCTTTGTCAGCACACAAGAAATCCTTGCAGTCTTTTCTAGGTAAAATAAATTTTGTTAGGAGATTCATTCCTAATTGTATATGACTGGTAAGGCCCATCACCCTAATGCTCAAGAAAGATATATCTTTCAAGTGGACATCAGAAGGAAAAGAAAGTTTCAAAAAAATCAAGCAAGAAATTACTTGTGTGCCAACACTCATCAATCTAGATTACTAGAAGGATTTCATCCTTATGCTTATGTAGCTGATACGAGTGTTGTTGTTGTCTTGAAACAAGAAAATGAACAAGAAATGGAACATTCAATGGATTTCTTCAATCAAAAACTAAATGATTATGAGTTGAAATATAGTCACATGGAAAAATAGGTCTTTGTCATCGTGCCCGTGCTAAATAAATTCAAAATTATGGTTACCACAAATCATATCAAGGTGTAAGTTTCACACTCTCATGTAGAGACTCTTCATCATGGGAGAAAATACAGCGAAAAGAGAGCAAGATGGGTGAACAAAATAATGGAGTTCTATGTAACTATCAAAGCCACAAAGTTGGTTATAGGTAGCACACTCTATAAGGAGATTGTTGAGGATGTGTAGTCTAGACTTGAGACTTTATTGTTTTCGGATGAATAATTCTCGCACGCTAAAGCTAAGAAAATGAAAACCCTATCGCACACACAAATGGATAAAGGACATAATCACATTCCTTTCTCTCGGTGCATACCCCCATGGTTTAAACAAAGAAAATATAAGACATATGAGGCTGCAATATATTCCATATGCATTGATTGATGGTGTTCTCTTAAAAATAAATATTGATGGTGTGCTATTGAGATGTATTAGTGGCACACAAGTTGAAAAAGTGTTAGCATAATTTCACGATGGACTCTCTAGCGGACACTTCTCTACCAATGCAATAGTGATGAAGATCATCAAAGTAGGATACTTTTGGCCTACCCTCTTCGTATACATGCACAAGCGGGTCATGAGATGCAAAGAATGTGCTTTCTTTGCAAGAAATACTAAATTGACAGTGCTTCCCCTTCGACCAATCCAAGAAGATCAAAAAAAATTGCAATGGGGTCTTGACTTCATAGGCGTGATCAACCCTCCTTGAGTGTGCATGGGCACAATTGGGTGTTAACAGCTACATACTACTTCACTAGATGGATAAAAAAATTCATACTCAAGGAATCAACTTAGTCATTCATCCTTGACTTTCTTGAGGGCATTATAAAAAGGTTTGATGTTCCTCATACCATTATCTCTGATAATGTAAAGGACTTCCTTGGTACTAAAATTTCTAATTGGGCACTTAGCCTTGGAATATACTTGAATACTTCTTCTAACTATTACCCCTAGGGTAATGGATTAGCTAAATCTACCAATAAGAACCTAATCAAAATCATGAAATAGAAAATGAATATCAACCAAAGGCAAGTGGCATAAAAATGTCTCACACGTTCTCTAGGTAGACAGAATCACAATGAAGAAGGAAATAGGCACTTCACCTTATAAGCTTGTTTATGGAAAGGAAGTCAGACTTCCTTTATCTCTTGAGTTACCTTCATTAGAGCTTGCCCAACAATTAGAAATTGAGGCGTGTACCAGAGAGAAATCAAAATAGTAGAGCTAGTTGAACTTGAAGAATCGAGAAACTCTACCATGATCCATCTAGAACAGCATCGTAATCAAAAAGAAATGGTTTACTGAGAAAGACTATGCCTCAAGCTTTCAAAGTTGGTGACTTATTTTTAAAATGGGATGATGACAGAGATAAACTAGGGTGTCATTCAAAGTTTGATGCACTTTGGAGTGGCCCATACACTATCATTTCTTGTAAGGAGGCTAACTCTTTTGAGTTATCTCACCTTGATGGAGGCATGCTACCAATCCTAGTCAATGGGATTTATCTCAAGCACTTCCATTAAGTATTTTGTATCATTGTAAATATTAGAGTAGTTTCAATTCCTCCAAGTGCGTTACGTGCACATTGTTTTGTTTGTACATAATTCCTTCTTCTCACGTGCTCTTTGTGCACACTCTTTTTGTTGTTTCTCAGGATGTTGGTTTGGTTTACATTCTTTTAGAAATTTTCAGTAGTTGTTTAGGATTCAAGTTAAGATAATGTTTCAAGTTATTTCGGGGGTGGTTCTTTAAGTGGTAGATCAGAATTTCATATTTCCAAGCTGACTCAATGCATAATGAATGCTTTAAGGCTACTGATATTATTCATCTAGCAACAAGATTTCCTTGAAAGTCACCAAAGTGTTGTCCAAAATAACTCTCCTAGTTATTTTTATAACTTACATCCCCATTCTAGCTCTGAGGCTCAATTATTGCATGTTGCGTGCACTTTGGTTATCCCCTTGACACATTTCCTTATTGCAATCCCTCGTGCACCCCTACAAATTCTTCTCCTCTTGTGCATCTTCCACTTTACTTCTCCATTCCTATATCCTTTCCATTTCCCCTTGTACGTATTCCTGGCACATCCACCTTCTTCCTAGCAGTTTGTGCACCCTTCGTGCACATGCTTTACTTTTCCTTCCAAATTAGTTAAGTCCTTGTCACATTATTTTGTGCCCCTTTCCTTCTTCAGTCATGAATCATTCCTTTTATGCTCATGCCTTGACCGTGTGCTTGTCCCCTACAAGTATGATTTTATTTCTATTACATCTTTTACTTCTTTGCACCTATCTCTTTCTCTCCCCTTCTCGTGTGTGCCTTGCATCGTCCTTTGTGCCATTCACTATGCCACATGGTAATCTATCATACTTGAGTGTGTTACATGTAACATGTCAAAGCATGCCAACAAGGCCTTTGAATCCTGTGTGACGGACCATTACGTGAAATGTGGCAAAAATGAAAAAAAGATGAACACTTGGCTAATCCTTTAGCCAATCTACACGTGTCACCTGTCATTTAGTATATAGAGTGACTTGTGGACTTCATAATGTCATAAATTTTTCTACATAGCTCAGATTAATGAAAGGTTTGCCTTATTGGAAAGTTGTTGACATGTGTTACACTCCAAATTTTCCAAATTAAAATGTTAATGGGATTTGATAGGTGAGAAGTAGGGAAAAAAATATTTGTCCATTAATATAGAATCTGATCAGCTCAACCACTAGATTTAATTCAAATCTTGCCTCCTTCCTTCCTCTATAAGTTAAACATATATAGGGAGATGGATCTAACAGCTTTACAAGTAGATTTGTAGGTATTCATTGTTGATTTTTGGTGGTTGAAGATTCAAATCCAATTTTACCTCTTCTTCCCTTCTTCTTATATATATTCTAGATCTTTGCTCTTTGTAAGGGTTGGATTCTTTCAATTTACAAGTGTATTATCTAGGTATTGCCTTACATTTTGAGTTACAAACCTTTAGATCTAGTTCCCTGCATGTGGATATTCACCTCTTCTACCATTATAATTGATCGTGCATTATTTGGGAGCAATAAAAAAATTGTGGCTATTCTCTTCATTGACTTGATTTATTACATCTTCTTGCCTTTTTCTTTACATTGGTGGGTTGTTGTGCATCCTCACATCCCTCATAGGTTCTCTTTTCCATTGTGTCTCATGAAAATAGATGTTTAAGTGTGTTTAGACTATGGTACGCATTCCTACCCTACTTGTTCACATTTTCTTGATTTTTTTCTCAAATTTGATTATGTTCATCCCCCTTCTTTCTGGTGTTATTGCCTCCCTTAGATTAGTTTTCCCTTTCTACACATCCTTCTAACTCTAGTCCCTTGGCATGATTAGTATAGGATTTTATTTCAACAGTAGGAGTAGTTATAGTAGTAGAAATAGGTAGAGGAACCGGCCTTCTCCGAGAGGTCTGTCTCAAGTGTGCAAGGTCCCACAACTTCAATAAAATCCCATTGTTGCCTCAACAACTTATTCAACCTGATCTGGGATAGGTGCAAGTTTGAGCTCCAACAAAAATTCAAATTTTACACTTTTATTACAATATTTAACTACTCGGACTCAGATTGTGACATTAGAATGATATGGGAGATTGGATAACAAACAACACCTCATGATGACTGACCAGGAGTACCTAAGACTCTCCTTTTTAACTTTCTTGACCATCTTACAAGCTAGGTATCATATAAATTATAACACAACTTTATACTTTGAAGTCGTGAAGAATAATATGGACTATTATACTATTAGAGCATGACTTGTTGAAAACCAATATTGGAAACTTTGGATCTACTTTTAAAATATTTATTTTTTATGACTCACTTGATTGAACATTTCCATTTGAAGGTTCTAAGACACTAAGTTATTTACAAGAACCCACATTCATCATATTTGGGATCAACATTAAGACACATAATCAACTTGGTTTAGATCATAACATATTGTCCAAGGTTCATTTGACTCATGACACTTTTCTTGAAGCTAAAGGGACCACCACACTATGATCTATGACACACTTTGATTGGATCTTAATGAGCTAGTCTTGACAAGTTATACAAATACATGACAACACTGTATTTCAAATGAATTAACTACCATGAATTTTAACCTTCATGTACAAGGCATAGATTAATTTTGTAAATGGACCTTAAGATAGGATTGACCAAACATACCTCATGTCTAGTAATACATTTTTCATATGAGAATTCATTTAACAGCACCTCCTAAGGATGATTTTACCACAAGAGCACATCAAAGCTTCTTTCGAGTAGAATATGCCTTTTAGAAGCCTAGAGAAGGCACTCTATATTGGTTAGACCTCTTTAGAAGCAGTAAGAAGTCATCAAAGGAGCTTAATGACTCATTCTTTCCTCTTTTTCTCTTGACACTTTCTCATGCTTCTTTAATGCCCTACTAGAAGTAATAAGTTCATCTCTTGATTCTTCACCACTTAATTGAATTCTTGTCAAACATGTATGATGGATTTCATTCCCTTATCTTCTTCTAACTATGCATGGAGGTTCTTCACGATTGGCACTAGGCTTGCTCTCAACTTTATCAGTCGTCTCACTACCTTCTGATGTCTTGCATGAGCTGATATCTCCTATGGATTTCTATGACACATTCTTAGGATTGATTTTCACTTTGTATACCATCTTAACCTTCCCTTTTTCTGATTGAGATTTTCTACTCTGTCTGGGAGGTTGGTTTTGATTGCAATGATTTACAAAGTGTCCAAGTTTATGAAAATTGAAACACACAACTTGAATCTTTCTTTTATATGGGTATGGAATAAGATTATAACCATACCTATCTCTCTCATCACCATAACAATTACTAGTAACATGTCCAATTTTTTTACAATTAAAGAAAACTATCTTGTTCATACCTCTTGAGTCTTCCCGATTGTCTGGTTCTTCAAGGTAGTATTGAGCTATGTGACCTTTCTCTTTACAGTTGAAGCACACTCTATTCTTTGTTATCTCATCTCTATTATCCCTCCATGGATGGTCATTCATGACATTATTCCTACATTCCTTAGCTTTGTGTCCAAAATTGTGACAAGAAAAATAATAGTCATTAAAGGTTCTTTCATACCTCAAATAATTTGGTTGCCTAATTTATTTATGCCTTCTTGAATTTGTCTTCTTGATCATCCTCATGCTTTTTTGTTTACTTGGACCAGATTTTTCATCTTCACACTTCTTCATGGGCTCACCTTTAAAACCTAATCATGTCTTGTCTTCTGCTGCTCTTTAACTATCCAAAATTCCATCTAGAGATTCAGATCTCTTACGAATTTCCATACATCTTTAGCCTTTCTTTTTCTTCTTCTAGTTCATCCTCAAGAATATCAGTTCTTCTTCATGTCTCATACAAGTTTCTTCTTTGACATTGAGATATTGGTCACTTTTTCAACTTGAGACTTTAGCTCTTAGTATGTTTCAGGTACTCTTCTTCATTGACTTTGAGGGAGGTTAAGATCAACTCCAATTGGGATTCGAGTTATTTGACTTCATCTTCATCTTGTTGCCTCTACCTTTCCTCAAGAAGCTTGATTTTCTCTTCATACTCTTTCACCATTATCTTCAATTTGTGGTTATTTTTCCTTTGGTGTTATAATCCCTTTAGGGAACAAATCAATTCTACTTCAAGATTCACTTCAACCTCATCCTCATCGACATTTCATCTTCACTAAGATACCTATCTCTTGAGCTGCTTCCAGAGACTATTTCTACAACCATGCTTTTGTTTCAAGAGGACCACCTCCAAGCTGTTAGACTTGATTCAAGAGAAGGATCTGATACCAATTCTTGGAAATTCTAGGCACCGAGAGGGGAGTGAATCAGTGATTTTTCAAACTTTTATAGACAATTCAATTTCCTTAACCTTCTTATGATGAAATAACAAAACCATACGCAAGAATTCAACAAAAGAGCATACAAAGAGATACAAAATTTAATGTGGGAAACCCTTCAAGGAGAAAATGCATAGAAACCAAAGAACTACCTTGGACAAGAATTTCTGTAAATGTTACAATTCACTTCATAGTTGAGCATCAAATCAACATGGAGCTATAACTCCAAAAAAATAATCAAGCGCCAACTTGATCTTTAGAAAAAAATTACATGGAAACTCCAACTACAAAATTTATTCAAGCACCTACTGACCTTCTGTAAGCTACAACTTACAAGGAATCTTCAACTCCCTATTTGCTAAGCAACAACTTAGACTTGTTCACAATTTTCGATCACTTATTTTGTGTTGTCTTTCACAACTGATTATGACCACTTCATCAACTCAACTATTTATCTTCTCACTCTTCTTCATCTACTACAAGTTATCACTCAAATCTTCACCTTCATACACATTTTTATTTTATTCTCAATTTAGATATCCATCTCAAACATCTACACTTTAAAACTCACTAACTACTACAAAATTTCAGTCCTACTTGCATTAGATCATCCTTTAATTTTCATCACCTTTTCTACACCTCAAACAACATATTCATCAACAAAAACTCCATCCTCACTTTCATATATTTAATAACATCAAATAATTCATCTTTAAAGTCTCTTCCCCTTCACCTTACACAAGAAACTCTTTAACTTCACATAGAAACTCGAATTGGAAAGGACAAGGTGACATCATACAACCTGATTTTAGAAATGATTGCACATGTTTACATGTAAATTACATGTGCATAACTTACACAACTTGACATGGACATGTTTACCTTAATTTCTATCACAAAATAACTCCTTAAGTCACTTCAAAACTGATTAGAATCTTCTTACACTTATATCCGACATCCGACACATTCTTTTATAACTACCCGACATTGTTTTTGTCTTCTTCCTCTATGGGGAGTTCCCTTTGTCTTCTTGATCTCTTACACAAATGAAAAAGTTTCATAAGTATGAAAGGATGTTACAAGATTCTTCATGTGCTCCATAATCCCTTCATATATTTCCTATCTTTCCATTTATCTTTCACACATGGAGGTACTAAAAATTACATTCATGGTGCATGCTCATTCATCATTGATTTTTGTAGGTTCAATATCCACAAAGGATTTAGGAGAGTTACATTTTATCTCTAGAATACCTTCAAGGCTTGGAGAAACCAGCACTTTCTTCATTCATTCCATATGATACTTGATTTGATCAAGGTATCCTTGAACTTTCATGCACACAAAAATTGTCTTCAAGATTTGATTTTTTTTAGTACTAAACCTTGTCATCTAACCATCTATCATACATAAAAAAGTTGAAGTATTATTTCTTGAAATACTCATTTATTTCACCAAATCAAGGGAGAAGTCACTCAACTAGATTCATTTCTCAAATTAGTCTGACTGTGTTCTAGGAAATTAAAAACTAATCTCCAACTTCTTATGCTTAAACACATTCAATAGAATATCAAAGCCCAAAAATAATTTTATAAGTTCAAGGACATAATAAAAAACATGTACAAACATTTATAGGTATGCCTTGTTTGGAAAAATCTTCAACTACTCACCTGTAGCGACAAGCTTCTTCACTAGCTCAAGAAGGTAATTTTGGATCACTAAAACTTATGCATGTAAACAATTCATCAAACAAAATCAAGATCACTCAGAGATCATATGAGATTCCTTCATTCTATACAAGACTAAAAACAATCACTTCATGATGCAATTTATCATGTATACTCTTCATACCTTCATATCTAGTTTCCCTTCATTGCATTCTCAAACAGTAGGAGCACAAACACACCTGTAACATAAAATTTATATAAATTATCAACATAGATAACTTCATTAACACTAATAACACATCCCTAACTACCTTCACCAAAAATTGAACATGGGTTCCTTTACAAACTTTATGTGTACACTAAATTTCTCACAAAAAGCATGTTTTATTTTGGGTTCCACCATGATTCATGAGCTTAAAATGCCATGAAAATATTATTTGATGAATCCTCTACATGCTCAAACTCATAAAAAAGAAAAAAATTCATTTGGAGGCATAACCAAGCATTTTTCTCTATATCAATTTCAACTGGGCTCAGGAGGGTTTCAAACAACTTCACAAAAATGGATAGAACTTTCTTATTTTGCATCCATTTGACCTCATAATTTTTGCAACATATTTTTATCTTTATTCTCTTAAAAAATTTCTCTTATGATTTATCTGAAGGAGTCTAAACAATTTATCTTGAATGCTAATAATTCAAGGTGTTATTTTAGCATACCTTACTTAACCCGGTTTTAGTAAAAATGCAATATCTTGCACAAACCTCCTGCTCATGACCTAAAATTTGGTCAAAACCTTCATGACTACCTCCTCCATGATATCTAATGGTAAATTTATCATAAATACACATGTACCTTCTTTTCAAATCTCATTTTTTCATGTTAAAGTTTTTTTTCCTGAAGGGCAATCATATTAATGACCCTAAATATGCCTCTAACTATTGAATTATGACCTTATAATTCATATAAGGACTCTTTAAAATGTCCTCACACACTTCACATGCCTGAATTATCTTTCTACAACTTTTTTTCTTCATATCCTCATGTTAAGTCCTTGAAATAGGCCAATTTGAGATAGTTTACACTGCAACTCACCATGACTATCTTGTTCTTCACCTTATAGACCCTTATCCATGCCATATTGTGTATTTCATGCCTCTACCATGCTTCACTATCAACCTCAATCCTTCACTTCACCTTTCTAGGTCACTTTACTAACTAGGCCTTGGGATTAGGCATCCTAAACTGAGCTAGTCTGACAAAATCAACTCATGTGCCCCTATATCCATCCTTCTAACCCTGTTTACACATCATATACATGTTTTAAAATGAATGATATCATCTTGGTGTGTTCTCACATCAGCACCTTTCATGTACATGTAGCTAGTTTCTCAAGAAGTTAGTGCTTACTCGGTGTTCTCAATGTTTTCTCAATCTACTAACTTGTTCTAACTTTTCGAGTCATTCCAAGATATCTTGCATCCGATTTATCATTAATATTCCTGTTACATAAATTAAAACTCATAATCCACATGTCAACATGTGTAAGGATAATTTGAAGAGAAAGAGATGTCTTGATCAATCCCATGAGAGAATTTTTTGCGGTGGTAATCTCTAATTGTTTAATTATATCATAAGAATCAGAAAAAGACTTTACATTTAAGGATTTTGTATTTGTGGTGGACTTATGGTTAGAAACTTGTTGTGGTGTTGTGGACATGGAAGGTTGTTCATTAGTGGGTACTCAAACATGTTTCTATCATGTTATTATGGCACAAGTAGGAGTGTTAAATTTGATGGTGGAAACCATGTTTGGTGTATGATCTAATAAGAAAATACTAAAATCAAACTCGACATTATGTGATGACTAATATTTTTCCTTTTCATCATTGTTTGTTCCATGCTTAGGGAATGAATCTTGAAAGACATTTAATGTCTTGTTATTAACTAATCCTTCTATTCTTATGTCACCATTATCAACTAATTCATGTATATAGTGACATAGTCTTACACAATGATCCATTGGATGGCCATGTAAAGGATGACAGTCACAATATTCATTATCTTTATACCATGAGGGTTTAGTTTGTCCTTCTTTAAAAGCACATGTGAATGAGTATGTTATCATTTTAGTGTTTACGAGTTGATGAAGGACACTTGAAAGGATTTCTCCAAGAGGCATAAAATGTCATATTTTTACCTCGTGTGGAGAATTTTATTTACTAAATAGTATTAAAGGTTGGTTAGATTTTCATATTTTCTATATTTGTGCAGAGTTAGATTCTCGTATATGTTGAACACAACGAGAATGAATGATTCCTTCATTTACAACATTTCTATTTTGATTCACAAATTTATATTTATCATGATTTTGATTGTGATTATTGGGTTGATATTTTAAAGGTGTCTTGAGTAGGACCTTTACAATAAGATCCCTCTCAATATATTTTCCTTTTCCAATTACTTCTTTAAAGTTAGTCAAATAATGCATTTGTATTTAAACATATAACTCTGAATTGAGATTTGGAATGAAGATGTTAATTAACTACTTCTCAGGAATAGAGCAAGGGAATTGGCTTATGATTCCTCCCCGACATTGAAGAAATGACATAAAAGTTTCATTATTCCTTTGCTTTATGTAGGGTTAATTTTAAGAAGCCTCTACGGTAAAATGGAGGTGGAAAATCCCAGCAAATATATGCTCTATACCGGGATATAATATTATAATGTATATGGGTTGATGGAGATGCAGACATGTGGCACACATCCCCTTAGTTATATGTATGGGTTCACATGGGATATAATGTTATGATGTATATGTATTGATGGAGATGTCGACATGTAGCACACATCCCCTTATCTTATTATATCATTCATTTATGATTTATTATGCTTAGGGTCGGCCTCAGTATTGGCCATAGGTTAGAATGGTATATATAGGGGTTAGAAGGTTGTAGTTAATCATCATATTGAGTATTGGAGTGTTATTGTATGGTTTGGAGGTTACCCCCTCGAAGTGGCAAAGCTATTATATGAGCATATTGTCATCATTTATCTATATTTTTGTGTTCTCTCATGTTATTCTTCTGTATATGTTCTGATTTATACAAGTAATATCCTTACAAGTGGTATCAGAGCAATGATTTCGGCCAAAATTAAGGTAAAAACCTAATTTTTGTTTTGATTATATATTAAATAGGGTATCTAATTTTTTCCAATTTTTTCATCATAATTTGGAAACACTCTAATTCAAAATATCTGAAAAATTCAGCTCCATTGGATCTGTTTTGCGGATGTTATTGGTGTTTTAGGTTTTTCATAAATTCACTTTTTAGGAAGCAAATTGTGGTATTTTTTAGTAAAATTTATATTTTTAGAAAGCTCTTAAAATTTTAGTTAGGGTTTTTTCTTTGTGTTCTTATCCATCTGCCGAAAAAAATTCATAATCCTAAAACCCTAGTTTTGTGGATCATGGGGATGGTAGCTTTTTTTGGAGATGGCAGGATTGATGCTAGAGAATGGTGGAACAAATTTAGGGATAAATTCTCTAAACCATCAGATATTTGGTTATTCAAGTTGTGGATTAGTGGCCCTACATAGATTTTCTTTTCTAAGTTAGAAAAGGAAAAGTCTAATTGGTCTTTGCAGGAACTGGAACAAGTTTTCATGGACAGATGGGCAACAAAAGAAGAAGAAGATGAAGCAGAAGAAGAAGAAGAAAAAGAAAAAAAGAAGAAGAAGTAGAAGAAGAAGAATAAGAAGAAGAAGAAGAAGAAGATGTTGATGATGAAGCTGCTACACAGGATAGGATTTCATATGGGTGGTTGGATGATCGAGCTTGGCGACAAGTGTGCAATAATTTAAAGCACACTCATTATATGGCTTCTTCTTATGTTTCGGGGACGAAACATGTCAAAGAGGGAGGCAATGCTATGTACCTTGGGATATAATATTATAATGTATATGGGTTGATGGAGATGCCGACATGTGGCACACATCCCCTTAGTTATATGTATGGGTTCACATGGGATATAATGTTATGATGTATATGTATTGATGGAGATGCCGACATGTGGCACACATCCCCTTATCTTATTATATCATTCATTTATGCTTTATTATGCTTAGGGTCAGCCTCATTATTGGCCATAGGTTAGAATGGTATATATAGGGGTTAGAAGGTTGTAGTTAATCATCATATTGAGTATTGGAGTGTTATTGTATGGTTTGAAGGTTACCCCCTCGAAGTGGTATTGGAGGTTGCCTTGAAGTGGAAAAACTATTATATGAGCATATTGTCATCATTTATCTATATTTTGGTGTTCTCGCATGTTATTCTCTGTATATGTTCGATTTATACAAGTAATATCCTTACAATATACTCCGGAACCACTTTCGTGGAAAGGTAATTTTTCCAATTTTTGAGAATAAAATTTTGTCATGATATTATTTGAGTAAGAGTGAGGACCCTAAGGAAAAAAAAGTACATAGAAGCATAAAAAAAGGTATTGTTCACTATTGACACATAGTTGTCTCGACAGGTGAGCATTGTATGGTTATTGATGCACAAAAATAAGATTTACCGTCGTGTGTCAATAAATGGTTGATGTCGGCCGAAAACAACTTTTTTTTTACGCACGACAACAAATTTTATCGACGCGTGACAACAAAATTTATTGACGCATGAAAGAAACACGTGTTGCACATCAACAAACTTTGTTGACGTGTGACATAAACACTTTTTGTCATGTGTCAACAATTTTTGTTGATGCGCAACAACAAGTGTTGTTTTCGCATGTCAACAAAGTTTTTTGCCTTGTGCCCAAGGCTTGAGAAACCCTAATTTTTCCTATAAATACCCCACCACCCCTCATTTTCACGTT
Organism: Taxus wallichiana var. yunnanensis; assembly: GCA_018340775.1. Classification (NCBI taxonomy): domain Eukaryota; kingdom Viridiplantae; phylum Streptophyta; class Pinopsida; order Cupressales; family Taxaceae; genus Taxus; species Taxus wallichiana. The sequence continues at coordinate 397,257,207 of CM031238.1, forward strand.
TACACTTCATGGCTCCCAAATTTTCTCCATTCTCCCAACACTTACTACTACAGGAATCATACATCTCTACACCAGTGGTCCAACCAAACACAAGATTCTCCAATCAAGCTCAAATACAATGGCTACTACAAGTGCAGCCCAAGCTCAAGACCAAGATCCAATAGAAAATCAAGTAAACTAGGCATTGGTCACTGCCCAAGCCCTACCCAAGGGCAAGATACAATACAGGAACTTGATGTACCCCCACATTTATACAGTTTTGTAAATGAATACAAAATACAAGGATTTGCTAGAAGCATGTGATTTTGATGGGCTCATTAACATGCCCTAGTTTGAGATTGATCATGACATTCTAAACTACCTTATGTCCTCGTATAATACAGAAGATGGTAATTTTACTATTATTGTGGATGATGGTTGTACATTCAAATTTAGTGTCAATCTAGTTGATATCCATTGGTTGATATGCCTTCCATTTAAAAATTCACCCATAGTAACAACCAAAGCAACCCTCATTGAAAATGATAAGAAGTACCTCAAATCTACTTTTGGTTTCCATGTTGATTGTACGTGTAATCTGTTTTCAATTTTCATTTGAAATTTTTTTATTTTGATATAATTCAAATTGATATTAATTCCAATGACTTTTTGCATCTCACATCAATAAATCAAGATGAGGTGTGGATACACAAGGAATTACACACCACTTTCTTGTTGCCATGATTTCTTTCTTTCAAGCCATAAGCTTTTTGCGGGGTCGGCAAATAGATATTCCAAATTGGGCTATTACATGCATTCTTGCAATGATCAAAAATTTAAAATTTGATTGGTGTACCTTTTTATCTAATAAGATAAAATCGACATTACAAATGCATCAGTTTTTGAAAAACCAGTTATTCACTCCACAAACTATCTCCTTGGCCTTTATTACGAGGCTATTTTTAATTTAAAATACAAACCAACTCCTACTTGTAAGGATGAGACAATGAAGAATTTTTCAATTCCATTTCAAGAACAACAGGTATATAGTTTATATTTCGACATTAGACTTTGGTTATTGTCTTGATTATGTACTTATGATTGAATCTTTATGTAGTACTAACATTATGTACTTTTGATTAAATCTTGACCGTATGCAGAGAAGATTTTTGGAGGCCCTTCGATGAAAAAAGTAGCATCAAGAGGAAGATACCAACAACATGTCGAGGCATCGGGAGATTCACAATTTGAAATGGAATTTCACTCATCGTCGAACCCCAAGTGTTTGCATTAGTTAAATGATAGAGACATAATACCCTAACATTTACTATTTACAAATTACCATTTTCTATTTACAATTTACCATATTGAATTGACATGCAATTGACTGTTGTTGCACTTGTAGGGAATTTTCACTATACACATGTTTCTCAACAGTCTTCACCAACTCACTCAGTTTAATCACGTGCAATTGTCGATTCTCAACACCCTGCTCTGCCATCCCAACCACACACAGCTCAAACACAACCAATTACTACTCCAACATAGCCACCTTTGGTACAATGACAAGTTACCCCTCAACAATAAGGTATGATTTTATTACTTTAGTACAAGTTTTGAATAGTTTTTCATATAATTTCATAGCTTTTGCATAGTTTTAACAGTTTTTCATATAATTTAGTAATGATTTTGTTTATTTTTCTTGGACTTTGTAGTACATTGCAGTCCTTCATCATTTGTACAAATAATGGCACCGCCACATCCTCCACCATTACGATTCAAAATTCTAACTAGAGGTTCAAGTAAAAATAACATTGGTGAATGCATGTTGATTCCTTTGGCCCCTAGTGGGACACTAAACATTGCCTCCTCATTTCTAATTCTAACCCTCTCTCTCGGTGGCTTGCCCAACGCAACCGGCGTATCAGTTTTAAATAATATAACTTTAGATGAAGATTACTTGGGCATTGATAGCAATGACCCAACAGGATTTTTCAATACACATGAGATGATTATAGGCTAGCAAGTATATTTCCATTTCAACTTAAATTATTCAAAAAAAATTACATTTCACTTTCAATTTTAATATTTGAATATTGATTTATTTTATTACAAATAGGATCAAGCAACCCAAAAAAGCAAAAAGAGGTAGAAATGATACTCACCTGAAAACCCCCATACCTCTCCATCGGCATCATCTTCTTTAGATACAGATGGTGAACAATTGTTATCATTTCCTTTGGAGTACTTGGTTATTTCTGATTGTCAATACCATGTCCAAGAGTTTATTGTACCTCATATTAGTCAGCTCATAGAATGGGATAGAAGGGAAAAATTACTAATCAACGAGATAATAAGTCGTTATGAAAATCATTGGCAAAGGGATAGTTTATACGCTCCAATCTAAAATCAACCTCCGAAGATGGATGCCTTACTCACCCAAGAAATAGGTGGGACTGTCACGTATAATAACAATTATAAATACAATATTTTAGATAAAGCATTAAACAAATTGGAAAATATTAGTGTTGAAGCCCATGCCTATTTCAACAAATGGTCTAAGGACAAGGATCTGGTGGCAATTGCAAATGCAAAAGAGATAGAGCAGTCGTAAGTATTATCACTTTGAAACAATATTTTTGTTAATTTTAAATTTTCTTATTTTACTAATATGTTTAATTGAGCTCACTATTTTTTTTTACAGTTGAAATATGAAAATTTGAAGAGTCAAGCAAAGGTGTTCCAAGTTCACTTGGAAACCGCTAAGAACAGTTTATCCGTAGCAATGAAGATGAAATAAAATATTGTTTTAGTTAACAAACAAAACAATACACTTAAGCAGATAATTAAAGAGAATGGCTTCGACCCTGAGATTTTTTTCAAAGAAAAGGTAGCTACAGATCCTAGTTTGGTATCCCATGGAGATGTGACAAAGGAAGAACAAACAATCATAAAGAATCTAGACAGTGTTGTGGAAGATCTGATTAGTTTTGGGATTATTCAAGAAAAGAATATAGGAGGGCAAGCCATTGGGGAAAGGGGCATAGAAGATGCCAGTTTTTCGGGGAAAAATTAATGATTGAGGGTTGAAAAATTGAAACTTTAAATTTGAAAATTTGAAATACTTTATATATTGAAGTATGAAACTTGAATATGTATTTGATTTTAAGTATGTTGCAATCTGGATTTTTATATCTTGTTATATATTATATATAGAATTTCTAGATTGTATATGGTGTTTATGTTTGATATGAATGTGATGGCGTTATGATAATGGTTAATTATTTGTTTTAAGAAAATTCACTCTACTTGTAAAATTCAAACTCTGTATCAGGTTTCTTCACATTTAAACCTTCTGAGAATCTTCTCTCTACTTGTAATGATGATTGCATTAGATGTGGATGATGACATTAGAATAGATATGGATGATGATGAATTGTATGTGGACGTAGATTTAGCTTCAAGCACGATCATGGAATCTAGATGATGATAATGGATAATTGTTTTAAGAAAATTTGGAATGTGGTATGACAGAGACATCTTAATAGAGTTAAATCTTCTTCTCTCTACTTGTAAAATTCAAACATTGTATCAGGTTTCTTCACATTTAAACCTTCTCAGAATCATCTCTCTACTTGTAATGATGATTGCATTAGATGTGGATGATGATGAATTTTATACGGACGTAGATTTACCTTCAAGCATGATCATGGAATTTGGTGATGATAATGGATAATTGTTTTAAGAAAATTTGGAATGTGGTATGACAGAGACATTTAAACCTTCTCAAAATATTCTTCTCTCTACTTGTAATGATATGATGACATTAGAATGGATATAGATGATGATGAATTGTATGTGAACATTGATTTAGCTTCAAGCATGAATACGATCATGGATGATGATAATGGATAATTGTTTTAAGAAAATTTGGAATGTGTTAGGATAGAGACATCTTAATACAGTAAAATATTCTTCTCTTTACTTGTAAAATTCGAACTCTATATCAAGTTTCTTCATATTTAAACCTTCTAAAAATCTTCTTCCCTCTACTTGCAATGAATCAATGATATGATGAAATTATATGTGGATGATGACATTAAATTAGATATGGATGATGATGAATTGTATGTGGACGTAGATTTAGCTTCAAGAACAATCAAGGATGATGATAATAGATAATTGTTTTAAGATAATTTGGAATGTGTTAGGACAGATACATCTTAATACAATAAAAAATTTAAATTTGTATTAGGTTTCTACACATTTAAACCTTCTTAAAATCTTCTTCTCTCTACTTGTAATGAATCAATGATACGATGACATTAGATGTGGATGATGACATTAAAATAGATATGGATGATGATGAATTGTATGTGGATGTAGATTTAGCTTCAAGCACGATCATGGATGATGATAATGGATAATTATTTTAAGAAAATTTGGAATGTGTTAGGACAGAGACATCTTAATACAATAAAATCTTCTTCTCTCTACTTGTAAAATTTGAACTTTGTATCAGGTTTCTACACATTTAAACCTTCTCAAAATATTCTTCTCTCTACTTGTAATGAATCAATGATACGATGACATTAGATGTGGATGATGACATTAAAATAGATATGGATGATGATGAATTGTATGTGGACATAGATTTAGCTTCAAGCACGATCATGGATGATGATAATGGATAATTTTTTAAGAAAAAATGGAATGTGTTAGGATAGAGACATCTTAATATAGTAAAATATTCTTCTCTCTACTTGTAAAATTTGAACTCTATATCAGGTTTCTTCACATTTAAACCTTCTCAAAATCTCCTTCTCTCTACTTGTAATGAATCAATGATAGGATGACATTAGATGTGGATGATGACATTAAAATAGATATGGATGATGATAAATTGTATGTGGATGTAGATTAGCTTCAATTACGATCATGGGTGATGATAATGGATAATTGTTTTAAGAAAAATTGGAATGTGTTAGGAAAAATACATCTTAATACAGTAAAATATTCTTCTCTCTACTTGTAAAATTCAAACTCTGTATCAGGTTTCTACACATTTAAACCTTCTCAAAATAATTTTCTCTCTCCTTGTTAATGAATCAATGATACAATGACATTAGATGTGGATGATGACATTAAAATAGATATGGGTGATGATGAATTGTATGTGGACGTAAATTTAGCTTCAAGCACAATCATGGATGATGATAATGGATTTTTTTAAGAAAATTTGGAATGTGTTAGGACAGAAACATCTTAATACAGTAAAATCTTCTTCTCTCTACTTGTAAAATTAGAACTCTGTATCAAGTTTCTACACACTTAAACCTTCTAAAAGTCTTCCTCTCTCTACTTGTAATGAATCAATGATATGATGACATTATATGTGGATGATGACATTAAAATAGATATGGATGATGATGAATTGTATGTGGACGTAGATTTAGCTTCAAGCATGATCATGGATGATGATAATGGATAATTGTTTTAAGAAAATTTGGAATATGGTATGATAGAAACATCTTAATACAGAAAAATCTTCCTCTCTCTACTTGTAAAATTTGAATGTATAATTTTTACATGTAATTTTATATTCATCCCAAAAATTCAAACACTTCATCAAAGCATTTTGCAAATACAAAAATAAATTAAACATGATTGTAAAAACTCAAGCAATGTCATATGATAGGGTTTAAGATACCTCTTATCTTTTAGATGGCTGTGACAAAGCATATGGAAGGAAAATGAGAAATCATCCTTCATAGCATGCTAGACAACCTTCGATTCAAGAAAACTCAACATGAAAAATGGATTAGTATATAGATGGGTGAGTTGTCTAACATTTTTAGTCCCGAGAAGTGAGAGCTTCCTTGGATGGATGTCAACCCACGTTTTCAAGAAAAAAAGATGAAATAATGATTGAGTGGATTAAGGAAGAAACAAAAAGATTAAATAAAATGCAAATGATAACCTATACATGTATGGACAGTGGAAGTTTGGAAGTCTGGAAGAGTATAACAGTGGAAGAATATGCAGATTTGAACTCTGAAGGCCTTGCAAATTAGTATTCAACAAATGCATGTAACAAATAGATTTTTAAAACAGAAAGATTTAAAAATGCAAATGATAACATGTGCATGTCTAGACTAGTGGAAGTCTAGAAGAGTATAACAGTGGAAGAATATGTATATCTGAACTTTGAAGGCCTTGTAAATTAGTATTCGAAAAATGCATGTAACAAACAAATTTTTAAAACGGAAATTGGTATTTGACAAATCCAAAATAGTAATTATATAAAACATATTTTTATAAATAATTGTATTCAAATAAATGTAAATATATATACATGTAACATATTTAATGATAACAAGAGCTGAAATAAAATATGTTAAAAAGCCTCCTCAGTCAATATTTGCATCTGTAGAGTTACAATTGTGTTCATCTGTTACGTCTAACTACAAACTATTATATTTAAATTTTTAATATGAAATTGAATAAATAACCACAATTAAAATGTAAGGTGACAAACAATAAAAGTAAGGTCAAGGAGATACCTATTTAAAGCTAAAACAATCCATTATCAATAGCTTCTTCAAAGTCGATGTTCTCTTCTGTAGAGTGTGACGATGCACCAATTCCAGTCTCATCATTGGGAACAGTTGTACTTGTAGCTGTATTATTTACACCTCTTCTTTCGAAAGGGAATTCCAATGCACAATTTCTCTATCAAAAGGAAAGGTTTCCAAGGAGTAGCAAGAAACATAACACCTCATGCAACTTTCCATATTTTTATCCAACCTATTTCTCAGTTTTGATTTTATAAATGATAAAGCACTGAAAACCCTTTTGTCTTCCATAGACCCAAAATCATTGTTTAGCATAGCTAATATAATCTGAAATATTCACTGATGTCTTCTTGTAAGACAGTAATTTGATAGATTCCTCGTCAAAGCCTTGTAATAGCACCACTCTCAGAAGTTTTGTCTAACTTTATATATTGGTTCCTCATTGTTGATGTAAAATTTGTTTATTGAGACTTTAATAAATCAAAATTCAATATACCTTTGATTTCCATACCCTTGACCTCTAAAGTCTTGGTGAAATGTTCCATTATTGTACCCATGGATTTATGGAAATGCTTTCTTACAAATTCTGCACGAGCACCTTCAGTATTCCAAAAATTAGGATTCATCACACCCATTACTTCAAGAATTTTATCTTTGGAGAAATGTTCTCTAATTTTTAATGATAAGGATTCTGAAATTTTTCTAAGCTTTATTCTTGTTTCAACTGTAATAGAATCAAATAGATTACGTGTCATAGGAACTTCTTCTCTTTCCGATCCTGTAATATTTTGATGTTTTTACAAAATGTGCAGTGGTATGTCCCTCCCATTAACATTGATGCAAAGGTGATCATGGATATTAAATCTCAAATAGTTATTGGGATTCTTAAGATCTAATAAAGCTTTCCAATTCTCAAAAATAGGTGTATCAAAACTATCTTGGGATGTGTACAAGATATCAAGATTTTGACATACCATTTTTCTCATCCGTATAAAATCCACAATATAGATTAATCTCCCCTATGCATGCTTCATCAGTGTATTGATCTCCTGAAACATTAGAATAATACCAACCAATGTAAGCAATGTCTCCAAATCAATTAAACGGAACAACAAGTCCTCGCCCTTGTCAACTTCATGACGATATTTGTGCATGAAACCAACCAACAAAGGATACTCCTCACAAACTTTGCATGTAGGTTCATACAAATAAATCCATCTCATCTCAACATCCTTCAGAAGTTTTTTGCCATCTGTAATTCCAATTGTGAATTTTTGGAACTCAAGAAATAATTTTGGGTTGTTTTCCATATAGGCATGAATTTCTCTTATAAGGTCTTCTACTTTAGCAACATTTTCTTAGTTGCTTAAAATTTTATACGCTAAATTCATTATGTGAGCCATACATAGTGAATTACTAGCATATGAGGGGCCACTTGTTGTTTGCAATCTAACACACATCCTGTTTGATGACCCTGTATGACTGATGCACCATCTGCTCCAACACATACCAACTTCATAGCAATTTCATAATCAATCATTACAACAATATCTTTCAAATGAGAAACAACTATTTTATGTAGGTTTTCAGCATTACGAGTTTTCAATTTTCATAACACCTAGCAGATGCGGTGTTCTTATATGATTTTCTAAAGTATAGACGTGGATACATACCAATGCGGTGTTATTAATTGTCATCACTTCATCAATTGAAATAGAGATAAACTTAACTTTTTTACATTCTCTTTCAAATATTCCTTCTCTATAACAAAAGGCATTTTTTCATTTCACATGCACTATTGGTGACCAATGAGACTAAGGAATGTTGTGCATTCCATTATTTTGATACAAAACTTTGAAATTGAGGAAATCTAAAATTAGTCTTCCTTTCTTAAGTATGTGAAATAAAATAGAGAAATGTATGAGTTTTGCATGCAAATTTGATTGATTCATCTTACCAATTTGCGATGTTATTATTCCTCCCTTTTCCATGAGATGTCTGCATTTTTTCTAATCTACTTCATACTCTAATGCATATTTAACATACATGCATTCTTTTTCAGTTCTCCACCTGTGTGTTTTGATTTTTAGCCATCCTCTCCCGTTACAATAAAATATATTTTTCCATAGTTTTTTTCTATAGTTTCCAACTTTAGTTGCATTTTTGCTTTTTTCCCAATTTCCACATACATATTATACATGTACATTCAGATGGGATCTCTTATAAATTAGCCTTGATTGTACATGTTTGATAAATAGAAATTTGGTAGCCCAATCAAACTTGTATGTCCTCCTAAGTGTCTGTTAGTGTGAAATCACAGCACCCCCAAATGAGTTCTAAAAATCTGCTTTTCTAAGGCAGACTCATCTGGTGTGATTGCATAACATTGAACTTCCCCAAGGTGTGGGACCTTGCGAATGGGAAATCTCTCTAGAGAAGGTTGGTTCCTCTTCCTAAACTACCTGCCACAAGCTATTCCAGTGCAGGAAAGCTAATCTAATCCTAATCTAACTTCCAAGGAGACAAGGAGAGAGAGAAAACTGAAAAAATAGAGCCTACACTAAAATGGTGATACACCAGCAAAGGAAGTGAGATATTTTGTTGAGGGAGAAAGAAACAGAGAAAATGGAGATGAGGGAGGTCAAACAGAAGTGACACAGCCTAGATCTTCAAATTCTCCATGAAGCACAACATCTTACACACTGTAAATGTGAAATACATGCACAGAAAAAAAAAAACTAGAAGGGAGAGGCACAGAGAAACAAAAAAATGATGCAAAGGGTTAAAGAACACCACAAAAATACATTTTTATTGCTCTAGAAGGTGCACAGACTATTAAATTTTTTGAATAGAGGCACAAATACATTTTCTAGGTGTGGGAGAAGGTTCACTGCTCAAAAATGGCATCGAGAAACAAATTTGATAGAGTTTCTCTATACCCATAATGTCTCTCCTTCTCAAATGAGAAGTGTTATAGTATATATGGAAAGAAAATAGAGAGAAGAGGGAAAAGTCGAATCCTGATCCAACCACTATGAGAAATGCATCAAATCCCACTTTGAAAGTTCAACCATTGGATATCAATGCCTTCTATAAATCCACCCATAATATAGCGCTTCTAGTTCCCAGCGGATTGAATCAAATCAGATCTGGTAGTTGAAGATATTGGATTATATGTTAATGGCCTAGAAGAATTTTCTCCATTTTTTACCTACCAAGGCCTGAAAAATGATTTTTAATACTTTCATGGCATAGAGGACGTTGAGATGCTTCCAACGGTATCAGATTCGCAATATTTCAAGCCCTGACTCAAATGATATGCCCCTTCGAAGTTTGTATCGGGTCTATATAGGAGGGCGGGAAAACAACTTGAAAAATGGGTCCCCTTTGATATGGGACACGTGGCAGTCAGATTAGAGCAAAAACAGGCTTGTAGGTCCATAATTTATTTTTTCCCATTTTCTCGAAACACAAAACTCAGAAAACCCCCATGGTTCCAAAGCTCCGCCTTTTGACTCTGCTTGACCATTTGCCCTTGCCTCTATTTCATCCTGAGACACATGAAGATGTGATGCTTGTTTGAGCTTCTTTTTTTTCTCATAGAGGATCATTTAAACTTTTGTAGGCCCCGTCATTCCATTGTAGAGTTTCCCTGCAACCTTGTTTGTCGTCCTGGAATGTGAGCTCATAGGTCTGAGTCATTTCCTTCATAATTTCCTTATGTGCAGGAGTTGTCTTGACCAAATTTTCCGAGGGGTGAATTTGGGATAACAATTTGGTGACTCACGAGGACATCTACCTACTATATGAAGAGACTAATGGCCTTGGAGCATCCATTGGTCATGGAGTCAAGAATGATGGCCTAACACTGATCTTTCTTATAAAATGGACTCCCGACTCCCTGCACTTTGCTGACCTCTGAATCACTTAGAAACCTGCTGAAACTTGAAGTTGAACTTCACCAAAAGCCAACTGAATGCATTGTGCAAGAGCAATACAATAGCACCAAAAACTATGTACAAACTGAAAATCATACATGCTCCAAATGGAACATACAGAGTGTGCAAAATCACTTCTTCTGTTGAAAACAAACCTACCTACTCTACTCTAACCAAGAGAAAAGGGAACTCAAACAAAACCTACAACTGGAAGGGAGAAATAGCTTCCCTTCCTCAAAAATGGCAGCCATGCAACTGATTTGGCACTAAACATGGCTAGTTAGATGAGTGAAAAACTAACTACAAGCTATTCTTCCACCCAAATCACCAAAGTATCAACTGAAGACAAAACCAATACCTCTTTTAGTTTCTTTGCATTTAGATTGAAGAGGTATGACAGTTGATCCTTGGTGCTTTGTAGCTCATCCTCATGCCCTAAAGTAGGCATGACTAGTTTTGGTTTCTCTTTTGGCTCCAATGAAGCCAAGTACCTGATTGGGCACGGTCTGATCCTTTGGATGTGCCCATTTCTCTAAAATTAAAATTCAAAAATGGAGTCTTCTTGTGGATCTTCTTGAGTGGATAGTGTGAGGAGATGATGACATCCTCCCGCCTTTCTCTTCCTCCTCCTTTGAAGAACATGGAAGATCAAGATCTTCCAACCTTGGTTCCATAGGGTCGTTGTGATGTGTAGGTTGTTTTCCTTGGATGTTCTCCTTCATGGCAGTAGGTTCATGTGCTTGGAAGGTTGAATATGGAGGAAAAAATGATGTTATCTCCTCGGGATACTCTTTATTAAAGTAATCTTCCAAGTTTGACAGCGATCCGCCTCCTTATTGTCTGTTACATGTGCTCTACCTCCTCCATGGTGCCTTCCGATCTGCAACTTGATCACCATGGCTCCCTTCACTTTTAAACATGAAGTTTGAAAGATCAAACTCTTCTTCAACATCAGAGATTTAAGGAGATGAAGTGGGAGGAAGAACTGAATGTTCTTCTGTAGCCTACTCCACACTCGGGGCCTCTGAAGTTGTATGGTCCTCCTCCTATGCTGCAAATTCAAACTCAACCACCACTAGCTCTTCAACCTTGACCTCCTATATTGTCTTGACCATCAAGGGGATCTTTGTAAACCCAAATTTAGCAGCCCAACCCATCAAATTTTCTGTTATTTCTTTTTTTGGGCTCCTCTTCTTATTGTTCTTGATTGGATTCTTGAGTATCTTCCCAACATGGACTTGGGAAAGTAAGAGGAGTGGCAGGTTGGGGTTCAACCAGCTTTGCAATTGTTTGTGGTGGGGAGGGAGGTGGAACTTCTTGTTTGTTCAGAGGGGATGATTGTTTGGAAGGGAAAAGGGTAGAAGAATTGAAATGGGATGGAAGACTAGGGGATGGAGAAATGGATTCAACAATTGGGGCAGCAAGTGATGGGCTTGACTCTTGCCTCTATTGAAATGATAAAGATTGAGGGAGAGAAAATGAAAGGCAGGGAGCTGGTGATTGACTTACCCATTGACAAGGTTGTCCCGCACTTTGCTCATAAGCCCTAATGTCCTCAATCCACTATGTAAGTTGAGGCAACACTTCAACCATGAAGTCAATCTTCTCTTAAGGGTTGTAATGCCTCGGAAAAGGGCCTTCCCATGGACAAGGTTCCCTACAACTAATCTTGAATGCCTTCATTCATGTTATGCCCCTTGACTGAACCATCTCAGCCTCCATTTTTTGAATCTCTCCCAATCAGAAGCATCTTCCATTTGGTTGTTGTCATTATATGCATATCCCTGTTCCTGATAAGCTTCATGGCCAAACTGGTTTTAGCATTGTTGTTGTGGATAGGTATAGTGATTTTGAATCTACTCATAATGTCAATTTGGAGGAGTTGTGAAAAACATTGGAGGTGGAACGTAATGTTATTGTTGCAAGTGTGAGTTCCATGAAGGGAATGAAGTCATGATTGCACAACCTCATAGAATGGGAGAAAATGAAAGAGATGGAAGAAGAGAATGGATTAAAATGATTGGAAATGGATGGAAAAGGTTTATAACTTAGAGGATGGGTTGCTGACTAGATGGAGTCACCAGATGTGCTTGAAAGTGCCTCCAAAGGCTTAAAATTTCACCAAGAGCACATCAAACTTGATGAAATAAATTGGTAAGGTGTTTGAGACTGTCCCATAGGGCGTGCCAAAAATTTTAGTGTGAAATCACAAGCACCCCCAAATAAATTCTAAAAATTTTCTTTTCTAAGGAGAATCATCGGTGTGATTGCATAACATTTAACTTCCCCAAGTGTGGAACCTTGCGAATGGGAAAGCTCTCAAGAGAAGGTTGGATCCTCTTCCTAAACTACCTACCACAAGTTATTCCAGTGAAATCAAGCTAATTCGATCCTAATCTAACTTCTAAGGAGATAAGGAGAGAGAGAAAACTAAAAAAACAAATCCTACACTAAAACGGTGATACATCAAAGAAAGGAAGCAAGAAATTTTGTTGAGGGAGAAAGAAATAGAGAAAATGGAGATGAGGGAGGTCAAACAGAAGTGACACGGCCCAGATCTTCAAATTTTCCATTAAACTCCATGAAACACAACATCCTGCACCTGTAAATGTGAAATACATGCACATAAAAACAAATCTAGAAGGGAGAGGCACGGAGAAACAACAAAATGATGCAAAGGGTTGAAGAACACCACAAAAACATGTTTTTATTGCTCTAAAAGGTGCATAGACCATTACATTTCTAGAATAGAGGCAAAAATACATTTTCCAAGTGTGGGAGAAGGTTCACTACTCAAAAATGGTGTCGAGAAACAAATTTGATAGAGTTTCTCTATGCCCAGAATGTCTCTCCTTCTCAAACAAGAAGTGTTACAATATATATAGAAAGAAAAGAGAGAGAAGAGGGAAAATTTGAATCCTACTCCAACCACCATGAGAAATGCATCGAATCTCACTTTGAAATTTCAATAATTGAATAGCAATGCCTTTTGCAAATCCACCCACAATATTTCACTTCTGGTTCCCCAACGGATTGAATCGAATCAGATCTAGTAGTTAAAGAGATTGGATTCTGTGTTAATGGCCTAGAATAATTTTCTCCATTTTTTACTACCAGGGCCTAAAAATGATTTTTAATCCTTTCATGGTGTAGAGGATGTCGAGATGCTTCCAACGGTGTCAAATTTACAATATTTTGAGCCCTGAGTCGAAAGATATGCCCCTTCAAATTTTGTATTAGGTCTATACAAGAGGGTGGGAAAACAGCTTGAAAAATGGGTCCCCTTTGATATGGGACACGTGTAGTCATATTAGAAAAAAAATCGGGCTTGCGGGTCCATAATTTATCTTTTCCCCTTTTCACAAAACATAAAACTTAGAAAACCCATGTGGCCTCGAAACTCGCTTAACCATTTTCCCCTGCCTCTGTTTCATCTTGAGACACGTGGAGATGCGGTGCTTGTTTGAGCTTCTCTTTTTTCTCACATAGGGTTGTTTAAACTTTTGCAGGCCCGCCATTCCATTGTAGAGTCTCCCTACAACCTTGTTTGTCATCCTAGAATGTGAGCTCGTGGGTTTGAGTTGTTTCCTTCATAATTTCCTTATGTGTAGGAGTTGTCTTGACCAAATTTGCCGGGGGCAAATTTGGGATAACAAAGATGTCCACATAATTTTTTTCATTTTTAATGTTTTACTTTTATGAGTAGAATTTTGAGCATTACCACAATCACCTACTTTCCTCTTTCATGAACCAGAATTTGCATTTGATTTTTGAGTTCCATTTTGTTGAGTATTTGTATGTGTGATATCTTGATGCACTCTTGGTTGCACCTCAATAGGAATATCTTCAAGCTCGGGCATCCCAATAGGTATATCTTCAAGATCTGGCATGGTATCATCATAGGTGTCATTTGGTTGATATTGTGCAGAATGTATGTCCACCTCAATATTACCTTCCACATAGTATGTACTCTAATTCATTCTAGTGGTAGTTGTATGGGTGTTGGTGGTTGTGGTATCTGTAGAAATAGAGTTTCTAAAATACTTGAACAGGACTTCTAATATTTTTTGGTTACTTTTTGGGTCTTCTCATTCTGAGCACTAGTACCTTCTATTGTTCTAAATGGCTAAGTTAAAAAAATTTCACATGTCAAAGCATATCTCGAGTCATGCGTAAACACTAAGAGCATCATGTGTCAACAATAACATTGCCGTGTGTCAACAAATACCCTTGTCGCTTGTCGAGAGAAGGTTTACGGCATGCATCGAGCAAGATAATTGTCATGTGTTGACAATAGATTTGTCAAGAATCAACAAAATATCCCATGTCACACGTCATTTGAATATCTTTATCATGTTTCCATAGAAAACCATTTCCACACGTCACTAAATACGATAAGTCACACGTCAATAAATATCGATGGCGTGCATCGAGAAAAACATTGTCATGCATCAATGTATAAAGTGGCATGTGTCAATACCAAACTCTTGTTGCACGTCAATTATATCTCTCCTTATCACTCATCCATAGAAAACCTTTGTCACACGTCAGAAATATTATTAGTCACACGTCAACAAATAGCACTTGTTACCTAACTACAAACTACTAAACAATAAACAAATCTGCATTGTGCACTAGTGCTTAGAGTATGCAAGTTCACGGTATTTGATATGTCGGTAGCTCAACTAGTAGTAAGGTACTGGTGGTAGTATACTACCCGAAAAATCACCTAGGTTTTTATAGGAGATTCTTTCAAATGTAGGTGAAGCTGACCCCTAAAAAATATACTGTAAATTTTAGGTGAACAAGACACTGACCTACTCTGAAAAATTCACCTTTTCAAATTTTCCTAAAATGAAATTTTCACCATATTACGAATATTTTCCACTAAAATTATCCTGGATTTATGTTGTAAAGGTCCATCATTGTAATTTCATATTCAAGATTGAATGAGAATTGTTTGACAAATTTCTCCGAGAGGTCTACAAATGTGGTGATTGATCCCTTTAGAAGGTGTAAGAACCAATCCAAAGCTTTCCTCCTATATTTTTAGGGAGTATATATAAGAGAAAGATATCATTATATTCCACTTCCTAACATGCCATAAAAAATTATTTGACATGTTCTCTTGGATCATGTTTTCCCTTATATTTATCAAATTTGGGTATTTTGAAGGATTTTGGGAAAGGTACACTTAACATGTCCCTATCGAATGGATAAGGACATAGTTCATCAAAATTGAATTACTTCATGCACTTTTGGAGTCCCATCAAAGTTTCTTTCATACTCCTCCATTCTTGTGCAAATGGGGAGTTGGCTTGAGGAATATCCATGGTGACATCATTGGCATGTGTTGATTTATGTTCTTCCCCAATTTTACGATTTTTTTATTTTTGAGTTGGAGTTATAACTCTTCAATTTTGGCAAAATCTTCTTTCGATAAATCATATGCATTGGTTAAAGGCTTGTATATTAATTATTTTAAATGTTTGTTCCCAAAGTTCAAGGGTAGATTTTCTCCCATTTCAAAAAGGTGAAGTAGATATTGATTTTTATTTTGCATTATGACATGATCAATAGCTTCCTTCTCACCTGTTGATAGTTTAGGTTGTTCTCCAATGTCTTCATCTTCAAAAGGACCATGACCAAAAGGTTTGAATATTTTAGACTCATCGGGACATGAGTACTTTTACTATGTGTAAACACCATTATGTTATAGGTAAATACCTAAGTGAATAGTGTGTTTGATATTTTGTATAAGTTATGAAAAAATTGAACTAAAAATATGGATAAGAATGATTGTTTTTAACTTTGTTGGAGATAATAAAAACGTAAGTTTGAGATTGAAAATTGTTTTGATTGAAGTGGATTGATTTTTACTTGATACGTGAACAAAGTGAATGTTCAACATATAAAGTTTAGATGTGGATTTGAATTTATTAATATGTGAATAATGTGAATATTCAACGTATAATACTTAGGAGTTGATTACGCTTAAACTTGATAAAGGGAATATCAAAGTATAAGACTTAGGTTGGAATTGATTGCTTAAATTTAGATATGGGTACCCCAAATTTAAGACTTTGACACTTGACTTGTGGATTTTCTTAGCTTAGATAAAATGAATACCCAAAACAAAGACTTGTGATTGAATTTTGATTGTGCTTAGAATTGATAAGGTGAATATCAAAGTGTAAGACTTAGACTTGATTTGGATTGAACAATGTGCTTAAACTTGGAAAGTGAATCCAAAGAGTAAGGCTTGGACTTGATATTGGATTGAATGATGTGATTAAACTTGGAAATTGAATCCAAAGAGTAAGACTTGGACTTGATTTTGATTAGATGATATGCTTAAACTTGGAAAGTGAATCCAAAGAGTAAGGCTTAGACTTGATTCAATTCAATTTGGAATGGGTATTCAAAAGAGAAGAGTTTACAAATTTTGAAGAGATTTTGATTTTGATGGGAATGGAATATGATGTGATTTGAGAGAAGAATGTGGAACACAAACTAATCTGACTCAAGTAATTTGGATAACAATATTGTTATTAGCTTCAGTTTGTCAAGCTTCCTAGGGGTTAGGGAGAACTTTCACTCACCAAAGTTCTTGAATGAGTACTCGTGCTAGAAAATTACTTTCCTAGCTATGGACTATACCCCACAATCAATTAAGAATGAGGTTGTCACCATGGGATACTTATGGTTTCCTCACGGGTATCACTAGTCAAGTGGGTTGGGGTACCTATTTCATTGGCCAGTTCTATCAAGGTTTCAAATACTTTGGGGTTCATGTGGTATTCCTCATAATGAGTTTTAGGAATATGTCTAAGCACTTCCCACAGTTAAAGCGGATGGGAATAAACCCTTATCTAAACCTGCAATACAAATTTTTATAAAGTTTGTTTTGTTTTGTAGTCTTCGACCAAGGAAACCTGCATATGATGTTAAGATTTTGATTGAGTTTTCAAGGTATTATTTGTATGATGTGGTCCTGCACACAATAAATTAGTAGTTTCCCTGCAGAGAAAACATGATGTAAAACAAGGAAACAAACTTCACCATTTTTATTCTCTAGATCACCCAAGAGGGTACAAGAGACGATAATTCATGGTTGGTTTGATTAGATATATTAGATAAAGATTAAAACAAAAATGAGTGTTATATTTTTATGAAATATATAGAAAATAAGTTGAAAATAGTGCTTAAATAGTAATTAGAAATAAATTAATACGCTGGAAAAGTATAAAAATAATAGAAAGAAAGACATTGAATGATAGCGCATGCAATTAGGTGTGTTAGCATGAAGGGCTACGGTAGCACAATCGAGTATGTGCACTAGCATGAAGGCTTACATTAGCACACTCAAGTAGGTGCACTAGCATGAAAAGAACCTCTTCAAGTTTAAACTGGTTATAATGGCATGTGTAGAGAGATAGAGTAAACAGATAGTTTAATGCTAGCGCATGTAGTGATACACTAGCATGCACATAGAGACAAAGTTAATAGACGGTTGAATGTTGGTGTGTGTGGTGATATGCTAGTGTATATACATGTATAGAGTAAAAAGATAGTTTAAATGCTAATGTGTGCATAGAGATAGAGTTAACATATAGTTGAATGTTAGTGTGTGTAGTGTTACGCTAACACATGCACAAAGATAGTAAATAGGTATTTTCATGGTAGAATGTGTAGTGATACACTAGAATGTGAAGTGATACAATAGCGTACTTTATGGGTGACGCTAGCACATGTAGTGATACGCTAGCGCAAGGATCTTGTAAATGCACCAAAAAAATAGAAAAATGACTATTTTTTTAATATTTTCTCTTAGTTCTCTCCACTAAACACCCTGAAAATTTGACAATAAGTCTAAAACAAAACAAGTAATACAAAAACAAAGTTATTTTAGCAAGAAATAAGATAAAAATTATAAATAATCACATGGTATCCCACCAATCATGTCGAGAATGTGTACAAGGAAAATGGAAATAAATGAAAGAAAACAACAAATAGAATGCAATGCAAACCATCCTACAAGTCCTCTCGCAACCTCATATGAGATAGATAAAGTGTGGAATAGAGTACCACACTTATTGGATCTCTTTAGATAATTTGGTTATGGATCCTCTAAACATGGTTCCTAATGGAAGAAGAATGCTATGAGCAACAGGTGATAAGATGGACATCCTTTCGATATGTAAATTATAGTGGTAATTTAGAAGAGTATTGGTGCAAATGCTTAAATCTTCCAAGGATGAATTATGAAGCATTGAGCCTCATAATTTTAGTTTAAGGAGAGGCCATGGATTGTGGATCAAGGTTTGAATGAGTTGCAGGTAGATGAATGCATTTTATTGAATTGGTAAGTTGATTTGGTCTATGTGGTTGAAAGGTTTGAATATTCATTTAAGGGGCAATGAATATTTAGTTGGATTTTGATTTTATTTGAGAAGGTGGTTGTACATGAATCGGGAAAATTTTAGTGGTGAATATTTGTTAAGTCACAAATATTATGGTTTTTAAAATTCTAAATTGGTGAATTTTTTGGGTATGAATAAGGACTAGGTCACCAAAAATTTTAGGGTACAAGTTAATTTTAGGGGTCAGTTTTCCAAGGATTTTCCACCGACATGTATCATTAAAATTTCCCTTATCACAAAATTAAAATATGTCAAATTCACCTCATATATATATTCTATTTAAGTATTTATAATTCATTATTCATAGTTCTAAACATCAAACTTTAGAACCTCCTTCTATAAAATCACGATTATCAAATATTTCCTTTAGGCTTTTTGCTTTTGAAATTCGAGGACTGGTCACCAGAGGTAGATATTTCCTTTCTACTTTCAAGGTACTTTAGTTTGTTCGGTAGCATGTAGGTAGCATATTGTCTGGCATTTACATGATGCCGGATAAGCAGCATGAAGGATGTTACCGGCTAGTAGCATACTACATGTTATCAATCGATAACGTGTTGCATACTACATGCTAGCAAGAACAAAGATCATGTAGTATGTTACCGGCTATTAGCATCTCGCATTCTATTGGCTAGTAGCATACCGCATGTTACCGGTCGGTAGTATGTAGTATGTTATCGGTCGGTACCATATGCATGTATACCATCCGACATCATCCAATATGCTACTAATTGGTAGCATGTAGAATATCACCAGTCAGTTGATTACTACATTTTATCGGGCCGACAAAGATGCAAAGATGCTATCAACCAAGAACATATTGATGCTACCCGATCAAGAGTGCAGCAAGTTATGCTACCCGCTAGTAGCATGCATTATGCTACCGCCGATAGCATCTAGTATGCATTTGGTTGCATTTACAAATTTTAGAATTATTTAGATGTTGATTAAATTTATCTAATTTAAATATTTTCATGGATAGGTACAATGGCTTCTCTGAACAATCAACAAAAGGTAGAAAAACAAAAAAGAAAAGGTAGCATAAAAAAATTCAGCCCCACAAAAAAATGAAGACCCAAGTTGCTTCCACTGGAAACATTAACACGTACTGGTAAGTTGTAACAAATTATCATAACCTTTTTCCTCTTTTGTCAATTCAGTTTTAATTTTTTAATATCTTTGTAACAGTCAAAACATTTTTTCATTTTTGAAAACAGAAACCCCTTCTGTTAATTTTATTCAGAATGAAATAGTAAACCAAAACATAAACCCTAAAGAAACAATTATTTCAAGTAGATGAATATTTTATCGACCCAAAAGCGTGTCAAAGCTAGAATATTGTCCCAAATTCCAAATGTGTTTAATATATGAATGTTCAAATGAAAATATTTTAGCAAAATATGATAATGACAAAACTCTTCAAAAAAAAGTTAAGGAGAAAGAAGAAAACATCTTTGACAATTGGAAGGTCTTTTCAAGTAGATTGGGTAGCAAAATACTCATTTATTGAACCTGTACATCTAGATAATGGTAGTGATACTCCCAAATAATGTATATGTACTATTTGTACTTGGAAATTGGGTAAAGAACATAGAATGCAACTTAAATTGGACACTATAGAGAAACATTATGGAAAAGTATATTACACAGTCACTGATAATGATGGAAAAATAACAAAGACTCATAGATGGAAAACTGCAAAAGAGTGCATGCATGTAATATATAAGGAGGAGTATGACAATAAGATGAAACACACTCAAAAACTTTAGGAGAAAGGAGGAACCATAAATGCAAATTTTGGAAAAGCTGCAAATGAAAATCTGAAGGCAAAAACCACCTCAGTTTTCAACCATATTCTTTATTCTGAAAATGGGTAGACCAATTTCAGATTTTTCAGAATATAAAAAATTGTTCAAGTTCAATGGGTTTCCAAACCTTCCAAATTCACATTGGTTAGAGAGCAGTGCTTGGGAGATGGCGAGATGTCTTGTGATGATTGAACAAGAAGATCTGAAAGAAAATGTCAAGAATGCAAGTTTCATCTCCCTTTCAATTGATGAGGTTACAGTTGTTGACAACACTTCTTGGGTTTGCATGCATGTATATACATTCCAGAACCACACCAGGACACCTCATCTGCTATCGGTTCATAAAATGCAAGAAAATTACAATGCTGAAAATCTTTCCAAATTGGTTATATCTAATTTGAAGGACATAGCAGGAATGGATAATTATTCTATAGCTACAAAGATGATTTGTATTGGTGTTGATGGTGCATCAGTGATGTAGGGTCATAGAAATGGTCTATGTGTGTGTCTCTAAACATTTGTTGCTCCTTATATGATTCATATTCATTACATGGCTCACAAGATGAATCTTGCATATAGGATAGTAAACACATTTGAATGTGTTGAAAAAGTTGAAGAGCTTATCATTTAACCGCATGCCTATATGTTGAAGAGCAGTCCAAAAAGATTTCTAGAGTTTCAGAATTTTTCACTTGGGCTCACAAATGGTAAGAAAAATCTTAAAGATGTTGATACTAGATGGATTTCTATGTATGATCTTGCACATAGATTTTTTGAGGAATATCCATCTTTAAATGGTTTCATGTATAATAACCGTAGGTAAGTTGACAAGGAAAAAGATTTGTTTTACCACCTTACAGACTTGGAAACATTGTTAACACTTTGTGGGATTCTTCCAATGTTGCATGAGATGAATTGCATAACAAAGCTTGCACAAGAATGATCCATTTATATAGTGGACTTCATTAGGTTTAGGAAAAGGGTGTGTTAGACTCTAGATATGTTATATAACTCTTATGAATTCTTTAAAGGACATGTATTCAGTCACTGGAAATTCGACAGATGTCAAGGATCTTAAGCAGCTACTTTAGATTTAATATATGTGGTCATCTTTGTATCTTTGTTAACAGGAAGGAGATTCAAATGCACACATTCAAAAAATGAGTGGATATTGTTAGAGCAAAGCTTGAAGAAGTTCCTATTACACGTAATTTATATGATGTTATTATATCTGAAACAAGAAAAAAATTCAGAAAATCTCACAATGCTTATCCAGTGAGATTAGAGATTATTTTAAAAAGGAGAGATTCTTGAGGCCATGGGAGTGGTCAATCCTAACTTTTGGAATCATGTAGGAGGTGGAGCTTCAGCTGATTCATTTAAAAGACACATGGGTACTATAATTAAACATTTTGGACAATCAGTTGAATGTAATGGATTTCAGATTAATGGTGTTCTTCAAAAGGAAACTCTTGCATTGCAATCAAGCTGATTTCAGCCAGGTAATGAACAAAAATTTGAGTTACTAAGTGAGCCAATAAAGAAGGGAGCAATTACACTTCTATGGAAAAATTTGTATCCTAGTTCCATCCTTCGTGAAAGCATAAGTGAATATTTTTGATTGTATGAACTGTGTCAAACAATGATATTGGGATCAGTTGAAGATGAAAGATTTTTCAAAGCATATTAACATTTATAAAATAAAAATATCATAACAGACTGGATAAAAATATTGATACCTGCTTGAGATTATACGTTTCACGATATGATGTGGATACCTTTCCTTATGAACAGTAATGGTTGTATGGAATTCTCTTGCAGAGAGAAGAGGGATTAGTAATACTAATATAGGGACTATAGATAACAATGAAACTGTGACTGAAAATCACAATGAAATATTAGATAAAAGTGTTGTGCGAAGAAAATTTTTCAAGATAATTTTTAGTTTGATCTAGCTGATATTGAATAAAGAATAATGACTGTACATTTTTATTCTAGAAAGAAAATTTCATATCAGGATTCAGATTATAATTATGTATATTGTTATTTTTGTTATACACATGTTCATTTTTGAATAATATTTTCAATGTTGCAATGTGTTTATTGTTTAGATTTTTTAAATGTGAAATGTCATACTTATTTTTCTTGTTGTCTTTAAAATGAAAAAAATATAATTCCATTTATTGGAGAATTTTTAGTCTTACGCATGAATATAGTACATATAAAACACCATATAATTTTTTAGTTTCCAATATTTTAGATAATTTCAGTGTTTGTTCTTTGAAATATAAATGCTACTTGTAGTTCACTATTCTATCTGCAAAGTATTTGAAAATAATAATAATCAGTAATGTACCATTTAATAGTAATATCAAATACAATTGAGAATAATAGTCACATTAAGAATTGGTTTGAATAAATTCTACACAATATAACAAAATTAAAAGTAAAACACCACAATCCACATCGATTGAAGTTTGAAACTTTCAATATTTTCATACAAATTGAAACAATTTTACAAAAAGATTCTACAATGACAATTATAATTTCACAATTTTTTTGCAGCTTCATCCTTGAGAAGATTCTTCTCTATGTGATTCTTTCTCCTGCGCACATGAACTTTCTTTTACAAC
The DNA here is from genome assembly GCA_018340775.1 of Taxus wallichiana var. yunnanensis. Classification (NCBI taxonomy): domain Eukaryota; kingdom Viridiplantae; phylum Streptophyta; class Pinopsida; order Cupressales; family Taxaceae; genus Taxus; species Taxus wallichiana. The sequence goes on from CM031238.1 coordinate 397,280,563, forward strand.
ACCTGAGTGAACCAGATCCTTTGCGGTAGTTTCAATATTTGAAAGAATCTCTTTTTATAGATTTTTCACATCACCAAAGATACAATAATGTTGGATCCTATTTTGTTTGCTTCTTCAATAGTATCTCTAGATCCATTCCATTTTCCTTTATTATTCTTCTCAGGTATTATTCTACTTGTTTAAGATAACAAGCTTCTATTTCAATTCAGTTGTTGCATTTAAAATTTTCCTGGCACTTTGTAAATGCAAATCAAGCACACTAGCCTCATTTTTCAAAATTTTGTACTTTGACTGCATTTCAAAAGAGAAAAAATATTAGTAAAATTTTAAAAAATGAAAATAATACTTGAAAATTTAGTAAGAATTACCAATGCCTTATCTCATTCCACATTTGCAATAACTATAAGGCCCTTGTCTCTCAACCACATATTGTGGTAGGCTTGTGCTTTATGCATTTAAATTCTCAATTCTATTCAACATAATATCCAACACTTCATCATCATAATTATTTTCAAATTATACAAAACCAGACACAGCCTGATTCAAAAAATATTAATCTTTTATGGCTCATTCTAATGTGAAGAATACATTTATATCTTTGGTTGTGATTTTTATATCGTGAATTTATTTCTTTAATCATAACTTTAGCCCTAAAATCCCACAATTTTAATTGTTCAACCTCCTTCGATATAATATCAATATTTGCTTCAATATTATTAGCCAAAAAGAACACCAAGTGCAAAAGAATTTTTTTGTCATCAGTTAAGGCAGTCTTTGGTGGAGAAGGTGTGTTTGATCCATCCACTCTTATTGGAGAAGGATGCCTTGCCCCATGAATCATATCTTGGGGATTGAAAGTTCCATGGGCCTGAAGTCCACTTTCAATCCCAAGATACTCCTCATCTAAATCAATTTCATTCAACACCAAAACACCTCATCCACTAAGAGCATTGCCCAATGAAAATGTTGGAAATTAGAAGAAAAATTAAGGGTGCCCCTACTTGAAGTGGACGAGCGAATGAAATATTCTTTCCAAGGAACTTGGTCCTCATATTTTGTGGTGGGGGTGGTGGAGGTGGCATCTACATTTGTAGTGGACGTGGAACTAGAGGCCCTGAAACAATGAATTGTAATTTTGTAAATAATATGACGAAATTCAAAAGACAAACATAATAGCAATGAAAAATAAATAAATTCATATAATATTATAAAAATTACTTTGTTGAGAGGATTGTTACACGAGGTGCAAATGAAGCCTATTGTTTTGATGTGGTGGTTGTGGAGGAGTAGACTAAAAATACTAGTAGGTGTGATCTAAAATATAATTAAGAATTAAATATTTATTAGCTTGTTGAATTTTTATTTCAACAAATATGAGAGATTCAAACTTGGGGCAACAGAGTGAGGTATTGAAGATATTTCTACCTCCTACGCTTGAGCCCGTTGATACAATCCTGTTCTGCTAGAGGTTTCTACAACAAATCAATATAAATTGTAAGAAATTTTGAAACACATACAAGTTTTAAATAATTAATTACATTTATTTTCAAACATTTTGAAACATATATACATCATAAATTAAAATACCTATGATTAATGCATGTGGTATTTTGGATGTTTGAGTTTGAGGGTTTATGGAACTCCTCATCTTTTTAGTAGAATGTGGAGGGGTGTCCTCCTCTATTTGTTGATCATCAGAAATAGTAATGAATACCTCGAACCTAGTGGTAAATGACCTCTAATAGTAGCTTCCCTTCATGATGCAGCCATAACTACTATCTTCTATGATAATTCAACAATAAATTGTTAATTAATTTTAAAAGATAAATATTACAATAATAAAAAATAATAATTAAAAACCATCTAATCAAAAATTGGGACTCACCTCTTGCTCTTCAATTGTTAGTGTTAACGACAAATCTGTTAGCTTTGAATGCATTGTTTCGGAGGAGAGGTGCCACGTAAATTATAGAGAGATTCATAATATAAACCAAGAATAAAATTTGTTGAGTGATGGTAACATTATCATTCAAATGAATATTTTCCAAATCAGATCTTATCTTGGAGGATAAGAAGTTACACCAGTCAAATTTATACCCACATAAGGTGCGAATGATATACATTAAATTCCACCATAGAATATCCATATATCGACCTTGTAAAATAATTCTAGCCTAGAAGAACTACACCATAGCCTGCAAAAATGGGTGACTAAAATCCTTGAGTTGAATCCCTCTTTTTGAAGGGTTTTGGGAAGCTATAATTATCAATACAACAAGGAGAAGCATTTTGTTAGTAGTGAATTTTAAACATAATCAAAATTTGTTAAATTGAAAATAATGAAAATGTAATGTTGTAAAATAGAAATAAACTTATGAGCAGTAGCAATTGCAATTGCATCAATAGATAATTTAAAACTAGACTCTAAATACTTACATTCTTCATATGATAAAACAACCTTCATCATGACAGGATCCACATCTTTGTGTGGTATTCTGTGAGACACTCAATGTCATTAGGTGATGTTCCAAATGACTCTGCATGAGATGGGAGTTGATAATGAAAGGTGAAAGTGGAAGTGTCGTAGTTGAGTAGAAGATTGTTAAGTGTTTTCTAGTTTTTTCAAAATTGGGGCATATACACTAGCCCTGTGAAACTGGACACTTTGATCCATTGGGAAAATGCATTAGGATCCTCTAGAAATGTGTACAGTTGAGGAAATACCAAGCTCTTGAATGAAAAATTCTTCATATTTGTTGTTGACACAACTAGGCTCTTGGGCTCTCTGGAAGTGTTCTTTCTTCTTGGCATTTTTTCAATCTGTTATAAAATTCTTGGTTGTAGTTGTCCTTTGGCATTCTGGATTCTTCCTTTTATATGTCCTTTGGTGTTCAAGTTTCATCTTTAGGTTTTTTCCTTGTATGCTCTAGCTTCTCTCTATTGTGTGGAGTGAAAATGAATTTCTTCATGTATTTATAGCAAGTTTGATACAACTAACTAGTAACAACCTTTATGCCACCATCCGACAAAGACATGCGAGAATGCTACGGCCTATAGCATTTTGTATGTTACCATCCACTAGCATTCTAGATGCTACCAGCCGATAGCATTCTAAAAGCTACCGGTTGGTAGCATGAAGAATACTACCGGATGGTAGCATGTAAAATGCTACCACCGATAGCATTCTCGCAAGCTACCGGTCGATAGTATATAAAAAGCTATCGCCTAGTAGCATGGAGAATGCTACCGATTGATAGCATTTACAATACTCTCATCCAGTTTCATATATTATTTTTCCGCATCATAAGGCCAATGGATAAGACCCAACCATTCCCACAATCATGTTAAAAATCACCTGCCACACGAAACAAATTTTCCGCAATTCGCCATACATGTGAAAGTGGTTTTACTAATATTCGCCAAATATTTTCTAAGGCTTTTTTTCGGAGGGACCCTTAAAATTTTCCCCGACGTGAATAAGTTGCTTCCACCTTTGTAGGGTTCTATAACTTGATTGGAGTGAGCTAAATCAACTACGGTGAGTTGGATGGTGAAGTGGAGATGAGTGGAGGGTGAGTGGATAATTAGCTATTTATTTATTTAAATAGATAATTAAATTAGCCAAGGGGTGTGAGTGTATGCTTTAAGCATAATAAAATTAATTAAATTAATTCTAAAGGGATGTGGGTAAATTCTAATGGAATGTGAGAGGTTAGTGGTCTATAATGCATTCTAGAAATGATTTAGCACATTGTACAGTAATAGGGATGATTACAAATAGGTATGTATTATTAGGGTATCTATAAGAAGGAATGTAACATTGTCCAAAAACACCCACATTGGTCATTTATAAAATCATATACCCACAACTCATGCACTAAGTCATTTTCTTGGCTCTAAATGAGGAGAACATTAATATCCTATCAACCCTATTTGGGTGTGCAACTTACACGCATCAACAATGTGGAGATATGTGATATTTAAGGTGAGATTTCATTTCATGTGAAGAATAAGAGCCTCATATTCATCCATGTTTTCAGCAACATAGAATTCAAGTCTAAAGGAGAAAGGAGGTGTCTTACCCGAGGGAGGAGTAAGAACACAACCTACCCCAGCTCCCTAAAAACATTTTCCCCATCAAAATGGGAGATTACATGTATCTTCATGGAGGTCCACATTGATTTCTTCATCTTTAGGATTAGACTTTATGGATTTGGGATTTGCATCACTAGTTACATGGGACTATGCCTCAAGGTTAACACTAAAGTTGTAGTAGTAGTATTTTATTGTAAAATCCTAATCCATTCCCTCAATGACTAATATATCCTCTTCGTGAATGGAATATAAAATAGGTTGGGTTCATGTATTGGAGTAGAAATGATTTGATCCATAATGACTTGTCCTTTGACAATTTTTTTCAAATGATGCATAAGTTAAATTGTGTGAGGAGCATTAGCCATTTACTAATGTATTCTATCGAGAGGATGGCATGGGATGATAAATTGTAGAGTGGGTTGATATGCATGATGTCATAAGTGGATTGGTAGATCCTCTGTAATGGAAAATCTTGGTGGTAACAAACTAAATATCTAGGAAAGATCATTCGATAGAGGTATAACGAGTTTAATAATTAAGGAGAGTGTGAATAATGTAGTAGATGGCATGATATTTTTATTTTTCATCCTCTTGATCAACATTTCCCCAACAGATATGGGGGTAGATGAGGTGTAGAGAATGAGTGTTTGACTAGGGGAGAGGGTTGTAGTGTAGGAGTAGTGAGGAGAGATGCTTTCATATTTTCAAAGGATTGTTGACAATCTTTGTTCCATTTGATTGTTATGTCCATTTTTAGGAGATAGTTAATAGAATGGGTATGATATGTGAATTTAGGAAAAAAATTCAGATTTCTCCAAGCTTCCCTAGGAAAATATGGATATCATGTATATACATAGGGAAGACATGTTAAGGAAGGATTTGATCTTTGCAAGGTTGTCATCTATACCAGGTTTTGAGATGAGGAATCCTAAAAAATTTCTCTTGCGTGACATAAAATATGCATTTTCCTAGGTTAAGGTGAACCTTGTATTTATAGAGTCATTGAAGGCCAATATCTAGGTCTTAGGCATGGTCCTTTGCATGTTAGGATTTTATAATAAGATCATCCATATAGAATTCAAATATCTTATGAATGAGATCATGAAATATGTGTCTCATATCTCGTTGATAAGTTTCCTTAGTGTTATTAAGGCTAAAGGCATCTTAACATAACAATAGGTGCCTCATTCAATGGTGATTGTGGTCTTATGTTTGTCTTCAAGTATTTTTTTTAAGTTTTTTTGTATCCTGAGAAGTCATCCATAAAGGATACCATCTTGTAGCCTACGGTGGTATCGACAATGGGGTCAATGGAAGGAAAAGGTAATTTATCCTTGGGAAATGAAAGGTTTAGGTTGTGAAATTTGATACAAGTGCGAGATAGCTAGTGTAAATTTCTTATAAACATTGATGATATTAGATTCACCTTTAGAATAGTTGATGGGGTAGATAAATTTGGTGTTTACAAGTTTTACGAGTTCTTTATGGCATAGATTATTGATTTCATGAGGGTATTTGTGAATATTTTTCTAAACAAGTGTAACATTATGATAGGTAATAATGATGTGGACTATAATGTCAAGAACAATGTCCGGCATTTCAAAGTATTATTTAAAAATTTCCTTATTCTTGTCAAGGACCTCACAATTCTTATCATTTAGATGAGGAAAGAATTCTCCTTACGTGACTATATGATAAGGATCGTTGTTAATTTGTACCTTGACGGTATTTTCAACTATCATGATGCTTCCATCTTAAAAATGGTAAGGATCCTTAGGAAGCGTAGTGACCTCATCATTGACAAGGTCAACAATAGTGATGACGTTATTGAAGAGTGGAAGTTTATTATGGAGACGGATATGTTTTTGACCTTGTAGAGGAAGGGAATCCTCATGTACATGTAGTAAGAATTGTTATCCTAATGTAATCCCTTGGATTGGATTAATTTGGATAACTTAATTATAAATGGACTTATCCATTTAAAAAGGAAAAATAAGTTTAACGACTATCAAATTTAACTGCTCCAAATATTCAAAAATCTTGCCAACAATCTACCATTCGAACTTTTGAAATTTTCACGGACGTTCAAATGATTATCAAATTTAATTGTAGGTATCCAAACAGGATACATGTTTCCATTTTAGACTTATCAATTGCATTTGGGCTATGGAAGACATGAATTCCAAGGGGTAAACATATTCAATGAAGTTTTGTGTCTAGAGTGGGGTCAAGGAAATTCAAGAAAGGAGTAGGTTTTGGCACATGGCTCAGATCCAGGAGCTAAACAGGGACAAGTTTCTAAATTGTGGGTGTCCCAAAGGAAAATGAGTCTGACAGAACTCAAGTCTGCGAGAATGATTTGGGGAACATAAATCTTTCAAGTTCACTAGTGTAAAATGCACAAAGACAAAGTGAGAAGTCAACACATTGAATGCAAATAGATCCCTAACCCCGCAACCAATCAAATACTACCACCTTTCAAATTCATGTGCTCCCAACCATAAAAACATCAAATTCTCTTGACTTCTTCTTTGCTGCTCCAAATTTGGCAAAATTTATATCATTGGAAAGGTCGTGATGAGCTCTTCATTAGACAATAAAGAAAATATAATTTTGGTATGATTTAGTGGGTTAAAATTGATAACAAAACATTTAAGGCATTAAAACATAGTTTTGAATGGCTCAACCACCTAAATTCAATGAATTATGGGCTCTTTTCCTCCCTTTTCAAGCCATTTAACTTGAAGGAATGTTTCGCAAAGGTCACATGTTTGTTTTCAATGTTTTTAATGCTTAGTTATGGGTGATTGCAACCAAGAGGTGGTGCCTTCTCTATTTTCCCTATCTTTCTCTCACATTCTACTATATATTGTAAAATGATGCCCATTTGTAAAGGTTGGACCCTCTCATAAGACAAGGGCATCATTTAGAGTGTTGCATTAGTGTTTTGAGTTACGGACCACAAATTTAAAATTTTGTTGTGTTTTTACCTTCCTCTTTCACTATAATTATCGGTGCATCTTGATAAAGCAATAAGATATCATGTTTTGTGGTTATTCTATTCCATAGCTTTTGTTTTAATGTTTTCCCTTACCTCTTCATTATTTACAAGTGTGTTGTGTATGCTCTCCATTTTTCAGGGTTAATTTTTTATCGTGCTCTAGAAAAATTGAAGTTTTAATGTTGTTTTAGACTGTGGCACTTATGTCTTCCCTCTCCTCCTTCATTTTTCTCCCATTTTCACTCATATGAGAGTTTATTTCCCCATTTCTCTTGGTGTTATCACCTTCCTTTAACTTAGGATTTACCTTATGCATCTCCTTCTAACCCCGGTTAATTAAATTGTTAATTTAGGATTATATAGCTTTGTTTCCTAATATAGGAGAAGTTTAACATTAGCAATAGGTAGAGCAACCAACCTTCTCTAGATGTCCTGTCTCAAGAGTAAGTCCCATAACTTAGAGATAGTCTCGTGTTGCCTCAAATTCCTATATTTTCAACAATTCTCGATAGGGTGCAATTTTGAGCTCCAATATTTTTTGGGACACCCTTGGGACTGTTTATGCATTTTACAACATCTTTGCTAAATTTTGGTGTGCGACTTAGTAATTTTTATCCTTTGGAGGATTTTTCCATCACATCTGGTGACTCCAATCATCGTATATATTAGTTAAAGTAGTTAAAGTGTCCCTTTTCATGAGAATGATACAAATAATACTAAGTGTTGCAAGTGGTGAAACTTTTGAATACTTATAGTTATCACCAAGGAGAAGAAGAGGCATAATAGTTTAGAGATCATCATCTCCTCTAAATATAACTCTTTACACTCCTCCTGGTAGGAATTTTGTTTTCTCTTATAGAGTTTTAAGACCTTTTCCAATCATGGCACAACCAAGAAATTTGTCTTTTGTCAACTTTAATGGTGGTAGTCATTTTCTACTTATAGACATCTAAAATGTCAACATAATTAATTCCGATTAATTTTTCTAGAAAAAAACCTAACATCATCATTATCTAATAAAATACCACATACCCCCTTTATCCTACTTAAATCATTTATCTAATATCCCATCTCATCATTAATCCCTTTAATTCATTATTATATCACATTATCCCACCTTAATCCTTATTATCATTTTCTAGGAATTTAATATTCCTACACCTACCTACCCACCTACCCTACACCTAGCCTCTCCATGTAATCACATCCCTAATCATATTTTATTAATCTAATCTAATCCTAAACTAATCATATCCCCTACCTCTAAATCTAGAGGCTTCTATTTCTAGAAGCCTCTCTAAACTTCTTCTACTCTCCATTGAATTTTAAATTCAATGGAGGCTTCTCAAAAAATCTAGAATTATCCATTCTAGAAATCTCTATAATCTTCCAATCCTCTCCTCAATTCTCATCCATTGATCTTCATCCCACTTGGATCAATCCTCACCATCCATTCTCCCAACCACAAACTATAAATTTAGCTCTCCTCCTCCATGAGAGTCATACATAGAATCCATAACAAATCTCTACCATTTTATCCTCTATCAATCATCCACAATCTTCAATCAATCAATCCAATCTATCATCCATTAATCCTTCATCAAACATCAATCAATCTAATAAAATAAAAAGGAGGTGTTTCCCAAGTGCCTACTCAAATATAAAGCAATCAACACATCCTTGAGAAAATCCAATACAACAAAGGAGGAGTATTGCATTTTATTGGTAAGTGCAGGTATTAATTATCTCCCCTTTACATCTCTTGCTCAATCATGAGGTATTGTTGAAAGGATTAGCATAGGAAAGCAATTTGTTTGTTTTCTTATACTCACTAACTAATATTTTCCACATTTACATTTTTGGCGCCCACCATTTTAAAGACCCAAAATATTTGATATTTTGTATATATCATCTTATATTTTGTTTTTCATTTTCTTGTATATATCCCCTTATGTCCTTGTTATATCCCAAAGTTGAAACCGTGTATGCTCTCCTCTCGGGACAATATTGAGGATCAAAAGTAGCTAACTTTCCCCATTTTTCATTTATAGGGGTAACATGACATGGAAGTGATAGCCATGCACTTACCATATTCCTAAGAGTCTCATGACCATGGACTTCACATTCATGTACATAGACACACCCCATATTCCGTCGAGGTATATAAAGTTCTTAGAGAGTTGTATATATTGTTAAGCACTCACTTGTTTTAAGAGTAGCATGAAGTGAGGGGCTTCCACATCCCAATACCTGTGCCTTAGATAACATTCTTATAACACATAATTTGGCCTCATGTACCGAAAGGTATATTGGGGACTCCTCGATGAGCTCGTACATCCTATACTAGGATACCTTTTGGTTAATCAAACTATAGTGTAAGGAGGTCGTATCTTGCCTAAGATTACTCACTAGCTAACCCCACATTAACACATAGGTGGAGAGCTAGTTTTGGGCACCATTGTTGATGTGTGCTATTAAAATTGGGTTATAGTTTGATTATAATCCCACTTGACTAGTTAGGGGGTTTGTTGTATGTTTTTGCTTTCTTGTGAATACCCTTAACCATTATATGACCTTAAAATTTTAATCAATCAACCATCCTTAATCAAACAATCCCAATTTAAACCCCATCAAGCATCCTTAATTAAACAATCCTAATCCAAATCTAACCCCCTACACATCCTATCAAACCATGTCCTTTGATCATCAATCCCCATACTCTCCAAACCAATATCAAAACCCCTACCTCTTCTCTAAATCCATCAACCAAGATATCCCATCATCCCCCACCCATCAAATTCAACCATCTTTCTTTGACCACAAAATCCCATACACTATATAACACCTTAATAAAAAAATATCAAATCTCACATCCTACCTCATCCAATTCCCTCCTTGCCATCCAAATCAACTATCCCATGTTGATCCTAACATCCTAAAAATATCCAACAACTCAATTAACAAATATATGATCTTAAATCATGTATCAACCAATCACCTCCTAAACCATCATCTCCTAAATAACCCCACCCATAATTTCCCTTCCTAATATCCATACCCATTACCCCATTAACTTCCTCTTTGAGTAACTCTAATCATCTAAATCCACACCTGACCTAATCAACATAAACAACTATCCCCATAAGCCAATTACATCAACTTTGACTACCTCACTAACTTTGACCTAGACCAAGAGGACCTCCTTTATGTCCTTGATAATATAGTCACCAATCCCAATACCACACAACCATCCCAAATTCCAACCTCCAAATCCCCTATCAATCATTGTGACCTACACCTTCCTCCCAAAAAACTCATGCGAGATAATCCACCACCATCCAAAATCTCAACTCCTAAATCCAATCATCATAAAAACTATAATCAAGTCCCATTCACATATCCACAACAATCCCAACAACTTAACCCAAAATTATTATCACCTATATCTCATTTTAGTCCTTTATCCTCATCATCTTCATCCTCCAAATACAATCCTATGAAATTTCTCCTAGATAGTCCCACATCACCTAATCCCAATCTTGTCAAAATTGTCTCATCCATTGTGACTCCTAAATCACCCTCATCCCCTTTTACTCCCAATCCTAAACCCTTTAATATGGCTCCTATTCCACCCTCATCCTCTTCATCCATACCTAATCCTATCTCAACCCCTTCATCACCTAAACCTAACACTATCATATCCTCTAATCCTATTTCAAATCCACCATCCCCAATCCTAAAACATCTAACATGACTCCTAAGTCACCAACTCTTAAACCTAACAAATCCAAGACCAATCCTCTCCCACCCCATCATTACACAATCTAATGAGGAACCTATGCCACTTTCATCTACTTGATCACCTAAATTGACCAAATCTAATGTGGTTCCTACACCACACCCATATCCCAAATCTCCTTCATCCCCAACATCACCCAAATATAATGTGACCCCATATCATACCCATCCCCTTCATCTAAATCTACCTCATACCCTTCATCTAAATCTACTAATCCCAAACAATCTAATCCTAAGCCAAAACCATCTACCTCAAAACCACATACTCCAACCAATCCAAAATCAACCAAATCTACTTCAGCCTCCAAGCCCAAACCATCCACTTTGTCCCCTAGGCCTAATCCATCCCCTTCATCTTCTAAGCCACAACAATCTAATCCAACTCATAAATCCAAATCAACTAAAATATCTCATAATCCACCCAATCCTACACCTTTACTTCCTACTCCCCCAAAACCATTTAACCCAAACCACTTCACTCCTTTAGGAGAATCCTTGACCACCATATTCCATCGTCTAAAAACATTCAACATGATCATCCATCCCACAATCAAATCACATGATCAAAAACTTCTTAAACCATCTTGTTATCATGAACACTATTATTTTGACTTCTATCGCACCCATGGACATTCGACCAATCGTTGCATGTAATTTAGGTCTTATGTCAAAAACCTCATTAACCAATGGCTTCTTGTCCTTTTACCTCTTTATCCACCACCTTTCCATCCCAATCCTATCCCTAACCATCATCTGACATCCAAACATCATCAACTATCCAAATCTCATTGTACATCCAAACATCCCTCACCAACCAAAACCAAAACACATCTCACCTCCCTCCTTTGTTAAGTATAGCCTCTTAGCATATGAAAAACTACAACCCCCCAGTCTCATGATGACCACATGACATCATATTCCCCATCCACTTCATATCCTATAGCCAAAAATATGTTCTCTAATATGAAACATCAAGGCAAAGGCTTAAGAATCCATGAACAAGGCATTCACGAACCCATCTCCCTTCATCAAAATCCAGGTCATTTAGGATTAGGGTATAAACCTAACACTAACAATGTCCCTCCCACTACTCCATCACAACCCATTTCTACCACTCCTCTTATTGATCCTACCATCCCAACCACTCAACCCAATCACAAATCATTTAATCCCCTACAAATACCAAACACCTAAAAATGGATTGAGCACATAATTTGTCACATGTGCACGGATGTTATTTCCTTCCCACCCATCCTCCTTCCATCCAACATCCAAATCCATTTACATCTAATCCATTCTTATCATCACATCCATTCATATCCTCTTCTAATCCATTCATTTGAACACTTGATCAGCTTTCTCACACATGTTGTAAGATAATAGTACCTACTACAACCTGTGTGACCTTGGTCTATCATTACCTCCAACATTCAAGCACAATTGTCCTCCTAGAGATCCACACACTTTAACATACTTAATCAACTTATGGTGAAGACCCTTGAGCATTTCTTTTACTACTCTAGCCAATGACATATCCACACTCATTTCCATCCTACCATCAAGCCATTAGTGTTTCTTAATCCCTTGAGAGTTATCAAGAGAGTGGAACCTCTTTAAGCAAAAAAAATCCAAATATCGAAAAGCAATAATTATATCAAATAAAATCCACCTCAATACTCTATCTAGGGGTGTTTTTAGCATCTCTACTAGTGATGTGGACGCTTGGATGGTAGTAGATCAATGTTGTGACAATAATCAAATACATCTCTATTGGGGCTATGAACACCGAGTTGGCAGTAGAGAAATGCATGGCTTAGCCTTCCATTCACCATCCATCCACCTATTTGACTTAATCACTCCTTATACATTGGCTAGTTTTTCTTCACATACTACCCATTAAGTCTTCACTTCAAGTGGTAATTAACCATCAAAATCACACACACTTTGATCTTGTAGAGACATAGGGATCGCATGTTTCCATGTATTTTTTAGACATTAGTCACACTTTTGTTTTAGTCTAACTCTTTCCTTACAACATGTGTCATTAGGCTCATATTTTGTTCATCACTGATGTTATTTTCCTTCCATCACATCCACATCATTTTTCCCTTAGATCAAACATCCACATCATTTTTCCCTTAGATCAAACATCCGTGGGTAGACGATGATCCTTTCCTTTTCATCCAATCCTCCTCATTTCCCTTTTCAAATGTCATCGGTAGGGTTGGGGGAAGCCTCACTACCATACGATGGGGGCATCATCCATTTTATATACCCTTCACTTCTCATACTACCCTACACCTAGGGGGAAATCAAACTCATCCATACATCCACACAAGCCACCCTACTTTACACTTGGTTGCATACCACATTTATTCCTCAATCCATCCCCCATACTTGAGGGCATATCTTATCATCTTCCATATCACCCATCTTATCCTATATCACATCCCTAATCCTATAAATCTCCCATCGCATTCTATCTAATCCTAACCTATCAAGCAATCCCTAACCTATCCAATCTATCCAATTTCCCTCAATCTTTCACTTTCATCCTACCCAAACATAATTTGGGACTTATAGGAGAAATTCACATCCCACCTTACATCCCTTAACATCCCCCATGAACTCTCCTATCAATGAATCCTTTCATATTACCTAGTCTCAACCATTCCCCCCATCCCAAATCCAAAAACTCAACAACCAACATTAAACATCCAAAATCCAAAATATAAAAATAAAAAAATTCAATAAATCCATAAAAAGATCACAAATTTACACCAAAAACAAAACAATACAAATATGTAATGTGTGTGCCTTTTCTTATGTGTTTTCTTGTTTTTCTGCATTTACATTTTGGCCGATGATATGAGGCCACTTTTTATGGTCCAATGATATGAGTACCATCATAATATTTATCTTTCCAATGATATGAGGACAAGGACATTTGGAAATTATGTCATCATCGGCCTAATACCTTAGTGCATCTTTCTAATGATGATAAAGTGGATACTTTATGGTAGACAACCCCTTCTTATCATCATCTTTTATCCTTATCATTATCAACACATAATCCTCATCATCATCTAACTAACACTCTAACCTCCTCATTTTCCTATCCAATCAATCCTTTATCAATAAATCAATATCCACATCCAAATATTATCCTCTCACATCCAACATCCAAAATCCTCACCCCTTGGCTAGGGCATCTTCTAACATCCTCTTATCAATCAAACTCAAACATTATTTCTCATCGCTTCATCAATCATCATCCAAATCCTCTCCTCATCAATGTCCTATCATCCAAATCGATCCAAAAACCAATCCTTATTCTCTCATCCAAACATCCTCAATCTTCTAATCCTCCAAATCCAACATCCTATACCTTATCTTCCTATCCAATCAATAAAACCTCAAATGTAACATCCTCAACTCCCACATCATCACATCTAACATCATCAAATCCAACATCCTCAAATATAAATCCCAAATCTTCCATCCTAACCCCTTGACTAGGGCATCCTCTACTCCAAAATCCAATATCTCCTAATCATCTAATCTCCTACTCCTCTAATCCACCAATGTTAAATCTTCACCCTTATCATACATCATTGATTGGATCATCCTCTACTCCAAAATCTAATATCTCCTAATCTTCTAATCTCCTACTCCTCTAATCCTCTCTCATATCTTACAATCCTCTAATCTTTCATCCTCGTCGATATCCTAATTAACGTCGACAATCCTTATATTCTACAATCCTAAAATCCAATATCCTTAATCTCAACCCCTTGACTGAGGAATCCTATAATCTAAACCATTCAATCAATATTATCATCCTCTAATCCTTTCTCCTATCATATAATCCTCAATCTTTTCATCCTTTAATCCTCTCTCATCTTCTAACTTAGGCCTCTTATCTTTTCAAGTGGTTACTTGACTCATTCCTTCCCTACCTAACCCCTCGAGCAGGCATCATATAACCATCCTAACTTTTTTTTTTTTCTTTGAACGGTCATTTCTATGTAATAACCATTCAAAGAGGGGGAAAATGTAGATATCTAAAATGTTGACATGATTAATTCTGATTAATTTTTCCCACAAAATCCAAACATCATAATTATCTAATAAAATACCACAAACACCCTTTATCTTAATTAAATCATTTATCTAATATCACATCTTATCATTAATCCATTTAATTCATTATTATATCCCATTATCCCATCTTAATCCTTATTATCATTTTCTAGGAATTTAATATTCCTACACCTACCTACCCACCTACTCTACACCTACCCTACACCTAGCCTCTCCATGTAATCACATCCCTAATCATATTTTATTAATCTAATCTAATCCTAAACTAATCATATCCCCTACCTCTAAATCTAGAGGCTTTTATTTCTATAAGCCTCTCTAAACTTCTTCTACTCTCCATTGAATTTTAAATTCAATGGAGGCTTCTCAAAAAATATAGAATTCTCCATTCTAGAAATATTTATAATATTCCAATCCTCTCCTCAATTATCATCCATTGATCTTCATCCCACTTGGATCAATCCTCAGCATCCATTTTCCCAACCACAAACTATAAATTTAGCTCTCCTCCTCCATGAGAGACATGTATAGAATCTATACCAAATATCTTCCATTTTATCTTCTATTAATCATCCAAAATCCTCAATCAATCAACCCAATCAATCATCCATTAATCCTTCATCAAGAATCAATCAATCCAAGTAAATAAAAAGGAGTTACTGCCCAAGTGCTTACTCAAATCTGAAGCAATCAATACATCCTTGAGAAAATCCAATACAACAAAGGAGGAGTATTGCATTTTATTGGTAAGTGTAGGTATTAATTATCTCCCCTTTACATCTCTTTCTCAATCATGAGGTATTGTTGAAAGGATTAGCATAGGAAAGAAATTTGTTTGTTTTCTTATACTCACTAACTAATATTTTTCACATTTGCACTACTTAATTCAAAACATGATATACTAGTGCTACCTTTAAAATAATTCCCTTTTAAGTGGTAAAAATATTACCACCCTAGCTGATCACATTCAAGATGTTACAAATGTGTTTTCAGTTCATATAGTTACTGAAGATGATGTTGCAGTCAAACTCCTTGCTTCTTCACTTAAAGGCAAAGCACTTCAATGGTACAGAAGTTTAAGACCTTCCTCCATTCACACTTAGGATGAACTTGACACAACTCTATGTCAGCAGTTTGAGGAGAAAGCAAACAATATTTCCTGGTTAGAACAACTAACAACCATTAAGAGGGATCCTAACAAGCTTATGGCTGATTTTAATTTCATATTTCATAAAACATGGGACATAATTCCACTTCTCTTGAGACCAACTCCACAAGGTGGCTTCCTTTATTTATTAATATCGTTGAATTTGAATATAACATTTATGATATAATCTATGGGTGTTATACATTTTCTTGATGTTTATTCAATAGCTATTAAGGCTGAAAATTGGTTAATACAAGATGGAAAGATATCCCTAGATCACTTATGCCTTTATTTCTAGAATTTCCTTAGGCTTCTCATCCTTCTATTATTCGATTCCTAAGAAAAACTCCCAACTTGCTCCCTCTACATCTTATTCTACCAAAAATAGAAGTATGGTGATGAAATCAAGGCCTTGCTTATAAATTTATCAATTAAATTTATATCCTTGGAGAAACAACAATCCCAATCATATTTAAATTATCCAAACCCTAACCAAGGAAAATCTTATAATCAAGGATATCATCCCTATAGAAATCAATATACAAATCAAAGATATGGGAAAAATCAAAAAAATGATAGATGAAAAATTCAAAATCCACATCTTCCTCTTCAAACAGTTTCTCATACTCGAGTCACTTCCTACTGCTAGCTCAAGTAAAGCATTGGTTCCAGTGTAAAATAATGTGATACAAGAAACAAAGTGTTTTCAACCATGCGGTAAGCCACATAATAAGTACATTTGTGTAAATGCACTACAAGCTCGTACCCTTATGGTTCAATGTTCTTCCAATATGCAAGAACTGTTGATAGAAACAGTCAAATATAGCATGACAAAAGGCTAAGAGGTCAACCTAGAGACTAATTTGATGTTTTTTAGGGCTGGTGAGTTTTGTACAATGAATCAAGCAGTGGGCAGTTCCAGCAGGCCTCATACTCATGTTGTTGATAACACAAGGTCTAAGATAAGAGTAAAAAATGTTTAACCTTTATTTTCTTCTGATTATATTGGTCTCCTTCATAAAGAAAAGAATATTGGGGTATATTTGAGAAAAAAATAGTTTTCTTGAAGTTCCTAGCAAACCTATCTTGATAAAGGAAGTTGTTTCTCAACCAAAGGCACATGTTCCAACATTGGAACAATCAATAAAAGAGAACACCATACCTCAAATACATAAATCCATTGGCCTCCCTTTCAACATTGTTGGGAAAATTAAAAATATAAATGTAAATGTGACAATGTGGGATGTCTTTGCTATTCCATCACAAAGATGTATCCTACATGAAGCTCTAAAGCATCTCCCTCGATCTAAACCAACAACCAAAAAGACTCATGTTGTTGTCAATTTTTGCCAAGAAGAGGAAAAATAAGTATGAAATTTTTTTGAAAACTCTGCCCTTTTATATGTCTTTGATTGTAGGTAAACACTTAGTTCATAATTGCATGATTGACTCAAGGGCTAGTACTTTTGTAATGCCTAAGAAAATTGTTGATATCCTAGGTCTTAAGTATAACCCTATTTCTAAAGGTGTTCTATAACTTGATGGCTTAATTGTTAGCATCCTAGGAGTAATCAAGGATCTTGATTTAATGTTACATGTTTTCTCAAGTTTAACCATAACTCAATATCTATCGGTCATTAATTTGCATCCTTTGTTTCCATTTTCCTATCAAGAGACGCTACACCAAATTGGGTGGCTACTTGTCTTCATATTGTTCTCACATGCTCCTAAAAACTATATATAGGTACCATATTTAGCATACAAGATGAGCATATATTTCCCTATCATTTTGAGTCTTATGATCCTACTCCTCTCCAATCTAATTGTCTTATACAATAAAATCAAGAGCGTGAGTCAATTTCAAAAGGGTAGCCTATTCCTTCTTCAATTCCTAATTTTTTTTGGATGAATGGGCTACGAAAAATTATGAATTTGATACTTATGATACATCTATGGAAACTAGACTTGGATCCTACTTCATTCATGAAGAAGAATTTACTTTCCCCACACCACTCAGGAAAGAAAAATATAGTGCTTATGGATTATGGAAAATTTTATTTGATGGCTCTAGAAGCAAAAATGGAGGAGGGGTAGGTGTTGTTTAATTCCTCTAATGAATAAGAAATTCTTATTTTCTCATGCATTACAGTTTGCATATTCTAACAACATGGCAGAGTATGAATCATTAGTACATGGTCTTGTTATTGTTGAAAAGAAACAAATCAAAGCATTACAAATCTTTGGAGACATTGAATTGGTCATTCACCAAATTAGAGGGAAATGTGCTACCAAGAAAAATATTTTAAAATCTTAAAAAACAAAAAGTTTGGAACCTCTTGGGAGTTTTGATGTTCTCAATCTACAGGTAGTGCCAAGAAAATTAAATGAAGAAGCAGACCAGGATGGTTTCCCTTGGGTTGTAATTTTTATCAATTCAACACTTCATCAAGGAATTTAGCAACATATTAAAATGGTTGTTATGCCAGTAATTCCAGATAATGAAATCAGTTGGAAGGTATTTGATAATGATGAACAAATTGTTCAATTCATCTAGAATGAAGCTGAGTTTTCCTCAAAATGAAAACTTATTTACATGACAAAAAGCTATGGTGATCAAATCATGTATCTAAGGAAAAACAAATTCCCTAAGGGATTGGTCACTCTTTAACATATTTTCAGTCTTGATGATGAGTTTAGAGGAGAGGAGAAGAACATAATAGCAAGGCAAGAATATTTTCAACCGGTCATAATCACACATGATAAGGAGTTATTGTTTGGAAAGTTATGTAATGAAGATGAGAAACAAGATTTTATCTCATTATGTCAAAATTTTAATGATATATTCTCATGGGATTATGAATTCCTTAGGGGATTTTATTCAAATAGTGTTCAACATTCTATAGACCTTGATCCTAATGTCAATACATTTAAGAAAAATAAAAAGCATGTCAATCCCAAGATAGAGCCCCTCATGAGGAAGGAGTTATCCAAGATGATTGAGGAAAAAATAATATTTCCTATCAAATACTCTACTTGGGTGGAAAATATAGTTCAGTAAGGAAGAAGAATGGAGAAATTAGACTTTGTGTGGATTTTAGAGATTTGAACAAATCTTCCCTAAAGTATCATTATCCTCTACCTTCTATGGAACAAATTTTGAAAACTATAGCAGGGGCTGAAAGGTTCTCTATGCTTGATGGATATTCAAGTTTCAATTAGATCAAGGTCATAGAAGATTACCCATTCAAAAATACATGTACAACCAAAAGGGGAACATATTCTTATCAAAAATGCCCTTCGGTTTTTCAAATGCAAGTGCCATGTTCCAAAGAGCAATGGACATTACTTTTAAAGGGTATATCAATTATTTTATCCTTGTTTATTTGGATGATATTTATATTTTCTCAAAGCGGGGTAAAGATCATATCTTTCATCTTGAGAAAGTCTTTTAGAGATGCAAGGAATTTGGGGTATCTCCGATCCCAAGAAATGTAATGTTGTAGTTTCATGGGGAAATATATTGGGGCACATTATTTGGAAGGATGGAATTTCCATTGATCTATAAAGGATCTCATTCATCCTCTCTCTTTCTTTTCTAGTTCACAAGAAAGCCTTGTAATCATTCCTTGGAAAGATCAACTTTTTTAGGAGATTCATTCCTAATTTTGTAGGTTTGGTTAGGCCTATCACTCTAATGCTCAAGAAGGATTCAATTTTTAAATGGACATAAGAAGGAAAATATTTCTTAACCTAGAACAAAAATAAATTTCTCAAGCTCCTACACTTATCAATCCTAACTATGCCAAATATTTTATCTTATATGCATATGGAGTTGAATCTGGGTGTTGTTGTTTTGACATAGCAAAATGATCAAAGTTTAGAATATTCAAGTGGCTTTCTTGATCAGACACTGAATTATTATGAATTAATTTCAAATCATATTGAAAAGTATGTCCTTTCGATCATGAGAGCTCTAAAAAATTCAAAAGAATGTTTTCCACTAATCATATAAAAGTTCTAGTCATTATGGGAGTATAAATCAGCGATAAAAGAGCTTGATGGGTGAAAACAATCATGGAGTATGATGTGACTATTAAATCCAAAAGATGGTAAGAGGAAGAGCACTTTGTGAACAATTGGCTTTGGATGCTCAAAATGATCAAGAAACCTCTTTTTCATGGATGAGGAACTTCCACACAATGTTGAAACTCGGTAGGGTGAAGAAAATTTAATCAATAATCATAGCAGATTGATATCATGACAACATTTTTATCCATTAGTGCATATCCTCTTATCCTAATCAAATTAAAAAGAAGTCATGTAAGGCTACAATCAATTCCTTATGCATTGATTGATGGAATTATCTTCAAAAGAAACATTAATGGAGTATTTTTGAGATGTATGGAAGGAGAGCAAGTGAATGAGGTCTTGAAATAATTCCATAATGGTTTCTCTGGTGGAAACTTCTTTTTAAGGCCATTACAATGAAAATTATAAAGGAATGATACTTCTAGCCTATACTATTTGTGGATGCTCACAAATGGGTCAGAAAATGCAAAGAATGTACTTTGTTTACTAGTAAAAAGAGGTTGGCAGCCCTTCCACTTCATATAATTCAAGAAGATCATCCATTATCTCAATGGGGCCTTAATTTCATTGGCATGATTAACCCTCCATCAAGTGTTGGTCACACATGTTTTAATAGCAACTAAGTACTTCACCGGATGGACAAAATTCGTGGCACTCAAGGAAGAAAGCTGAATCATTTATCCTATAATTCCTTGAGGACATTGTGACAAGGTTTGGCATTCCTCAAACCTTCATCTCGATAATGTAAAATCCTTTTTAGGTTCTAAATTTTTGATTAGGCTCTTGGACTTGGAATTTATTTGAATACCAATTCGAATTATTATCCTCAAAGTAATGGTTTCGCAGATTCTACTAACAAGAACATGATTAGAATCATGAAGAGAATAATAGATATCAACCAAAGGAAGTGGCATACAAAGGTAAGAAATGCTCTTTGGGCTGATAGAATTACAACAAATTGGCACTTATCCCTACAAACTTGTTTACGGAAGAGATTTTAGGATTCATTTATCTTTAGAATTTCCTTCACTAGACCTAGCCCAACAATTGGAATTTGAGGGTGCAAATCAAAGAGAAATTGTAATCAAAAAATTGGTTGAACTTGAAGAATTAAGGAATTATGCCATCCATAGATTAGAAGAACATCAAAAATCAAACAAACAAGTGGTTTAATAGAAAGGCTAGAGCTTAGACTTTCAAATTGAATGATTTGGTCTTGAAATGGGATGTAGACAGAGCTACACCATGTTGAAACTCTAAATTTGATGCAATTTAGATTGATCTATACATCATTAGTTATTATAAAAAGGCCAACTCTTTTGAGTTATCTGACCTTGATGGATATGCATTACAAATCCCAGTCAATGGGATTTATCTTAGGCATTCCCATTAATTTGTTCCATTACATCTTTTACATATTAGATTATTTTTAATTCCTCTAAGTGCTTTCAAGCACATTTTCTTGTTGGTAGTTTAGTTTAATTTCCACAAGTGCTTTACACAATGTTTTGTTGTCTCGGGTGGTAGTCTAGTTGCAATGATCATCATGGAGGAAAACTGAGTTGATTTAAGAAGCATAACATATTACAAATCATATTTTAAACATTCTTCACATAGGTGTGGAAGCAAAATTATTTACACAAGAACAAGAAAGACAGAATTTAAACCAGTTATTAAACATCCAAAGAAATGATAAAAGTACTCCATGGTAGCTCCATTCATGAATTTTAATGAAAATAGGATGGGTGAACTTCAATAATCATACCATGTCTAACCAAATACTTGGATGATTTGGGATCAAAATCAGATTTTCCACTAGTCACATTTACTTTAAATCATGAGGATGATTTTCAAAGTTTCAAGGATCAACTCCTTCGTCTCCTAAAATCAAATACGAGCAACTAAAATTTTTTGGGCTTCTATTGTTGTTACACAACACATTTTAGAAGGAAGGTTCCATGAAAACTTGCAGAAAAGGAGAAAGAGAAGACCAATGCATCGTAAGCAGGGTTGAGAATAATTACAAACATTTAATTATTGATAAAGGAATTGTTCAATTTTATCCGTGGTGTTTCGGGAAAGTGAGGTGGAAAAGCAATTTCAATTCAATTTTTGAGTCTCATAAAACTAATTGAGAACAAATTTCATGAATAAAATGATCAGTTCAGATTTGAGAGCGGGTTTAATGACATAATCAAATAGTTGGAGCAATTTTATAGATAACTCAAAGCTCCACAAATCAGTTAATTTCACCTTGTGCTTCATACATGGCTCAAGGGTAAGAATTTCATATTTTTTATCAATGTTTCAAATTTTTTAAGCTCCACTCCATACCCAATGGATTGCAAAGGATATTGGTTGAATTTAGTGGGAAAATTACCCCCAAAAATCACAAAACTATTATCCCAAATTAATCCCTTGGATTGGATTAATTTGGATAACTTAATTATAAATGGACTTAGCCATTTAAAAAGGGAAAATACATTTAATACCATTCAAATTTTTAAAATTATCACGGACGTTCAAATGACTATCAAATTTAATCACATGCATCCGAGATAGGGCCACGTGTTGCCATTTCGGGATTCTTCATTGTATTTGGAATCTAGCGAGCATGAAGTCCCCGAGGTAAATGTATTTGATGAAGCTTTTGGGTCCGAGTGGGATCAAGGAAAGTTAAGGGCTAGGAATTTTTGGCACGTAGCTTAGATCTAGGATATAAATGGGGATAAGTGTCAACATTTCAGGTTTCTTAAAGGAAAATGAGTCGACGGATGTCAAGTCTGCGAAATGAGTTGGGAAACATAAATATTTTGGGTTTGTGGGTGTAAAATGCACAAAGACAATGAGTAGTCAACGCGTTGAATGCAAATAGATCCACGACCCCAGAACCAATCAAATACTACCACATGTCGAATTCATGTGCTCCTAACCATACGAGACTTCAAATGCTCATGACTTCTTCTCTGCTACTCCAAATTTGGAAATATTTATTTCATTGGAAAGGTATCGATGATATCTTCATCATGTAATCAAGAAACTCTAATTTTGGTAGGATTTGTTGGGTGTAAACCAAGAAAAATAGTCGGGGAATTAAAACATGGTTCTAAATGGCTCAACCACCCAAATTCAATGAAATATGGGCTCTTTTCCTCCCTCTATAGGCCGATTAACGTGAAGGAATGTTTATACAAAGGTCTTATGCTTGTTTTTAATGTTATAATTCTTAATTGATTGTGGTTGCCACTAAGAGGCGAGTTCATTCTCTATTTTCCCTCTATTTTCTCTCTCATTGTGCTATATATTGTAAAATGATGCCCATTTGTAAATGTTGGGCCTTATCATAATAAAAAGGCATTATTCAGAGTGTTTCATTAGTGTTTTGTGTTTGTGCCTCGATTTGAACTTCTCTGTGTGTTTTTACCTTCCTTTTTCACTGTAATGATCTGTGCATCTTGATAAATCAATAAAATCTCATGTTTTGTGGCTATTCTCTACCCTAGCTTGTGTTTTATTATTTTCCCTTTCCTTTTCATTATTTGCATGTGTTTTTGTATGCTCTCCACTTTGCAAGGTCCATTTTCTATTGTGCTTTATAAAAATAGAAGTCTAAATGTTGTTATGTACTATTGCATAGCTTTGTCTACCCTCTCCTCCTTCATTTTTATCCCATTTTCACTCATATGAGATTTTATTTCCCCCTTTATCTTGGTGTTTTCACATCCCTTTAGCTTAGGAATTATCTTATGTGTCTCTTTCTGACCCCGGTCCCTTGGATTGTTAGTTTGGGATTAGATAGCTTTGTTTTTTATTGTAGGAGTAGTTTAGCATTATGAATAGATAAAGTAACCATCCTTCTCTAGAGGTCTATCTCAAGAGAAAGTCCCACAACTTGTAGACAATCCCATGTTGCCTCAAATTCCTACATTTTTAAAAATTCAGGCAAGGGTGAAATTTTGAGCTCCAATGGTAACTTAAGGATAGACTTGTCATTATCAAAGGTAGGTAGTAGATAGTTATATTTGATGTCAATTTCAATATTTTCATATTACTTTAGATCACGATGTTAATGAAAACTTATTTTTATTACATCTAAGAACTTAACATCCAAATTGAAATCCAATTGAATAGATGGAGGAGAGTCATCCTTCCTGATGAGATCGGTTTCTTGGTAGTATAAGGACCGATGGCGTGATGAAGGATTGATTCGGGATGGACTAGATCGGGACGTGTAGTGTTTAAAGGGACCTGAACATGCGAGATAAAATAGATCTATGTTGGGTAGGATCAGATCTAGATACTATGGGATATGTTATGGGATAGGAAATTGGATGTATAGTGGTATAGTTGTAAAGTTGTTGAAGAACCCAAATATTATTACGAAATGAGGGATTGGTTGGTGGGACATATGCAAAATTCTCATCATCATCACTATCATAGTGTCATAATGAGGATTAAAATCATACGATCCAGATATCATACAAGTATCATGGTTAAAATTATTAATTTATTATAGGTTACACTAGTAATGAAGAACATATAAATGTCATGCTTCAACGTGAGATAAGATGTAATCTTCATTAATGACAAGTGTAGAGGTAGTGTGGGTCATGAGATCACCATTAGGTACATCATATGTTAAGGTATATTTGCGAGCCATAACCCAAATTTTGTTGAAGGAGTGTGTAGAGGGTAGATCCATGAAAAGGTTTGTGATTTTGAGTTCATTATGTTCAACAGGAGTATGAAGGCTAGAGAAGGTAGCATTATAGGGAGGTTCCTCAAATGTTAAGATGGGAGAAAATCAATCCACAAGTAATATATCTAGAGGAATTCACATCCCTATATTGTTGGGTAGGTGATTCTTATTAACCATATTTTCTATTTCATTGGGTTCATCATCATTTGAGTCTACTAGGGTGACTTAAATGATAGGTTTGTAGTCACTAAATTCAGGACATGGGATTCTAGGCATTGTAGCTACGGTAGGAATGTGAAAGGGTTTATAAGGAAAGCAACGAGTATATCCTGAGGGATTTTGGTTAGCATTTTTTATATATCATTGATTATTGTGGATGGACTTGATGCATTGGAAGCCTAATGATTCAAATGCTGAGACATGTGATGTGTCTAAGGTCGATCGATAATAGATTGTAAGAGAGAAGATTATTAAGCACCATGAGCTTGGTGTGGATAGTTTTGGGGCCCACCTTGATGGGAATCCAAATACAACCGGTTATTTCGACAAGTTTTATCAAACTCACAACAAGTGACGCAGGTATTTTTAGGTCATAATTAGATAATTTGAGGTTTTTAATGAGATAAAAGGAGCTAACATTGATTCGAGCCTTCTTCCATCAATGATTCTCTTACTTGTACATCATGAATTATGACACTAATAAGGAGAAAAGTATCATCAATGTGGAAAATTACTTCATCATTAATCATGTCATTCTCAAGAAATTTAATGGTTGTGGTTTTATAATTATGAGGAGGAATGGTTGTTTCAATATTGAGAATTTTGGGGTTGGGATAAGGTAGGGTAGGTGATTTTTAAAAATGAAAATTTTGTATAAACCCTAATTATAGAGTCATGTATGATAAATAAATGCTAAAGTACAAATTTGAAACAAGTAATAAGCTAGATAAATATAAAACCATAAGTGCAAGAGAGGGAAAGAATGACTTGTATTTATGTTAATTTGAAGGTGATTCAGATCGGGAAAAATGATGAACATGGAGGGAATATTGTCACAACCATGCACCGTAAATTCTGGAACTATCGGATAAATCAACCAGGGCATCTTAACTAGGGTGAGGGCACCTAGGCAAGTAGAGACCTCTATTAGGTTCCTATGATTGTGCGGGATTTCGAACCTTATTTTTTTGGTGTTACACAAGTGTCCTTTGTAGTCACCGATGGTCACCTATATGTCATAACTTGATTTTTGAATGTACCTATAAACTACAAAGATATGTTCAATTTCAAAACCCTCAAACTACATCAAATACCATAAAAACAAAGATGTAATATGGGGAGTTGGACTAACCCCGGAAATCACCCGACTAAGTGAACTTACGACTAAGTATTGCACTACATCTCAAACTCCATATAGTTCTTATGCATGTGTGAAATAATTGTGCCCTAGGAAGCCCTTGTGCAAGCACACTTGATAGCGGGTGATAGCTAGATGTAACAATGTAAATAGATATGTGGATGGAATAATGAACTTCCCCTTCCTATAAAGTGTATATGAAAAAACGCATGAGTCCCTTGTCCATTGAATGGATGATGTATGGATGCATTTGATGCTCTTAGATGCATTTGAATGCAAGCTTAGGTGATTATAATAGATGCTTAGATCCTGGGTCTTTTATTTTTTCACATAGCCTTATATTTATATGATTCCCTTGGTTGAATTTTGTAATTGACAACAACCAGAATTCCCACCCCTAAGAAAATAATATGACCAAATGATAAAAGATACCCAAAATAAGTGAGTAAGATATAAAAGGGTCAAATGCACCCGAGAGGGGATGTCGGCACAGACTGGGCACTAGTGTCATTGTCATGCATTGGTGTCTAGAGTCATAAAAGATAAGCAAGTAAAGTACTAACTAGGCTATAGGGTGTAAAATACTAGAAAGAAGACAAAGCAACAAAGAAAAGAGGCCAAAGATAATTATCAATTACTATTTTTCTCACTTAGGAATCATATGAATGCAAGTATGCTTTTAGGACCTAGAAATGTACCCAAGTGCATGATTTTGTGTCTACATTTGCCCCCACTTTATGTTGTTGAGTGAATACTCGATAAAATAAAGTAGATAAGAGATGTGTACATGATAACCATGTAGAGTGTGATGGTAATAGTGTGTCAAAGAGACAAGTGAAAGCATGAAGTGATAAAAATGAAGTGTGGAAACTAAGAAAGAGGAAGTGACCCTAGGGGTAAAGTGTATTGTGTTGTGTCATGTTATACATGTTGTTATACTTGATATAGGGTTGCTTCTTGTTATGTATTAAGGATGGACCTACAAAAAGAAGAGTGAAAGAGTAGTCAAAGTCATGTATTATGAAAACTCTTACAAAAGTATGTAAATGTGTAAAAGTAATAAAAGGAAAGTGTGCACCTGATGATCATGAGTGTAATAAGATAAAAAAATGTCCTGAAATATGTTGTGTAGTAGAGAAATTTTTTTGGGTTATCTCACATTAAGAGTGGGATTTTTCGGTGATCTCACACCAAGAACAATTTTTTAAGGTGATCTCATGCCAAGTACACGTTTTTAGGCCATCTCATGTTAAGAAGGAAGAGTGTTGGGAAGAAATGTCTAGTGTTACTCTCCTTCCATGATTGCTTCCCAATTATACACCATTGTAGATGGTGTGATCTTGTTTTGTTCTAAGTTGTACCATATTTAGTTTCATATTTGTTCCAAGTTGAAATGGAGATAGAATGCATTCTTCTTGCTTTAGAATTGTGGTTGTACTATGAAAACTACTCTGTAAACTACAATGAAGCTGTGTTGATTTGAGAAAGTAGTTGTATCTTCCCCTAGGACATAGGTGCCTAGGAGAGGTCAAGAGCATTTAGGAATTAGTGTATGTATCTGGGTGCTAGAGTTTGTGTTGAATTGAGGACCCAAATCATATTTTGGGTCATTTCTAAAAAGCGTGATATGTGTTGATTCTATGTTGAAGCTGTGTTGTATTGTGCCATTGTATGGGTGACTTATTCACCCAATGTATGCCCCCCTCTTTTAGGGGTGCATGTTACATTTCTATGAGAATGCAGCCCAAAGGAGAGGACGTTATGTTAATCTAAAATTGATTCCCTATAGGGGGGGGATGTCCATGGTAGAAACCAATAAACATGCAAACAAAGTGGCTAGATGCATTTTTAGTAGGAAAGTAGAAATAATGTCATAGAAAAATAGTGTAACAAGCAAATGTGCATACAAGATAGACTGCAAAAATCAGGTTTCAAACATGGGATGTCACTCACAATGTCACAAGACAATCAAGGTCTAGTTGGCCAAAATTATACAAGCAATGATCAAACAAAACATAGGGCATAGCCTGTAATAAAAGGCATAAAATATAAATAGTGAAAGCAAGCAAATAGTAATAGACAACCATGGTGGCAAAAATTCTTGCAAAGAAAATGTTTCGCATGAAGCACCTGTTATCATGTTAGAAAGATAAAGAGTATGTCAAACTGTTTATATATCAATAGAAAGTAATGTGCTAGTAAGAATAGAAATTAGTATGTAATGAAACAATAGCACATGTGATGTGTAAGAGTAGTAAATATAGATTCCCAGGAGCCTCGATTTGAGACTAGTAAGAGGTAGAGTGCAAGGCATCATTGTTACGTGTAAAGATCTATAGAAATTCTACATTCGCAACTAGAGAACAATTGAACCTACATGTGTATATAGAAGAGATAATGACATATTTGATATCCGTCTAGCATAGAAAACAAAGTGTACATGTAATCATAAGGAAGAGTAAATTCAACCAAGATATGTAATATGTTATGAATGAATGAGATAGAATGATATGCAATGTGAATGTGATAAGATAAGTGTGCCCACAGCAGATGTGGATGAGTATGAGATGAGTTTCATTTATAAAATACCCCTCAACAATCAAGAATTAACCATAGAATAAGAGTGTGTCATTAGGAAATGGTTTAAAAGAGATGCTAGAAATATTTATCATGAATTCTAAAGTGTGAGAGTGAATGGGGTGAGGTTCATTTCAGATTTAGATCATCAGCATTCAAGTATGAACTATGGAACTAGAGTGCATCATAGGGTAGTATGATGTGTGAGAATGGAATGTTATAAATATGTATTGTGAAGCATGAAGCGTGAAATGTGTAGTATGTGAGGTTCATAGATGTAGTATGCCCTCAACAGTCAAGTGTGAACCTTAGCACAAGAGTGCTTCATAGGGTAATGATAGTACAAAGTGTACCAAGATGTGTAATGATGCTTTAAAATATGAAGTATGAAGCACGGAGCGTAATAATAGAAATGATAGACACCTGAAGATGTTAGGATGGGGGAAGATAAGTAAGCATGATGCCCCCAAGTGTGTAGATCTAGTTGATGTTTCTAATGGGATCAATTTAACGAGTAGTTTCATTGACAAAAAATATTGGTTATATCTTATGTGGGATTACTAACGCTATAGAATACTTGAGAGGAGGAGGTGTTGAACTGGTTTTGAGAGGTGGTTGCTTAGTTTGAGTTGATAATGATGTAGAATACTTAGTAGGAGGAGATGATTGGGTAGATAATTTTGAATATGGTTTGACATTGGATTGGATATGTGACTCTTGACTTACAGAAAAAGGAACATTATAAGTGATTTCATGATGCTCATTTGTCGTAGAATGAGTAGATTTGGGAGCCCATTTACATGTAACATTTGGAGATGGGAATGTAATAGAATTTTATGCAAAAATGAGATAAAACCCTTATTATCAAGGTGCTTGATTCATCATTTTAAAGTATAGCAATAATTTTCATTTGATTCAATGATAATTTTGAAATAGGAGACCACGATAATTAGCAATCGATAAGGAGGATAGAAATTAGTAGGTAGAAAATTGATCAATTGGTGATTGAGGAGTGTAGGAAGAATGTCATGTTGCTTAGCATTATGATCAAACTTGAGAGGTTCTGGTAATGGTAATAATTGAGGTTCACTAATATGAGCACATGTAGAAGACATAGAATTAGGGTGAGATGTAGAAGAAGAAAAAGCATGGGCTTGAGAAGCATCCTTGAGATCTTGGATTTCAGCTTTGAGAGATTGAATCGTGGCTTCCATATCTTGAAATTTATCTTGAAAAGCATGGTGTAAAGCTTGAATTGACTCTAAGATAGCTTGAGAATATGTGTTATCAGAACTAATAGACAGGTATAAGATACAATTGAAAATGGAACTTACTTGTGAAGGTGGTGTATCACAAGGGAGGTACATTGTGTGTACAGATTTTTAAGAGCATATTTGTAGAATGGGTGCTTTTGAAGTAATTCATACAAGGAGAGTTGAGGAGATTTAGGATCCATGAAATAAGATTGGATAGAATAAGAAAAATGAAGATCCCAAAGTGTTCGAATGCGGGTTCACCAAATGATTTAACAAAAATGGAATTTTTGTATAAACCCTAATTATAGAGTCATGTATGATAAATAAATGTTAAAGTACATATTTGACACAAGCAATAATATAGATAAATATAAAACCCTAATTGTAAGAGAGGGAAAGAATGACTTAGATTATTTATGCTTTTTACAAGGTGATTTAGACCTGGGAAAACTAATGAATAGGAAGGGCATCTTTGTAGCAACCGTTCACATGATAAATTATGGAACTTTTGGATAAAAGTGGACCAGGATGCCTAGACTAGGGCGAGGAACCTAGGAACCAGAGACCTCTATTGGGAATCTTTGACTACTTAGGATTTTAGAACCTGGTTTTTCGGTGTCACACAAGTGTCGTTGATAGTCATTGCTGTTGATTTATATCACACTTTGATTAATGAATGTACTTGTAACCTATAAAGATATGTTCACCTGTAAAACCCTCAAACTATATCAAATCCCAAAAAAATAAATATGTAATATGGGGAGTCGGACTAACCCTAGTGATCACCCAACCTGGGTGAACTTACGACCGAGCATTACACTAAATCTTAGAATCCATGCAATTTTTGTGTGCATGTGAAAGAATCATGCCCTAGGAAGCCCTTGTGTAATCGCACTTGATAGCGGGTGATATATAGATGTACCAATGTAAATATATATGTGGATGGAATAATTAACTTCCCCTTCTTATGAAGTATATGCTAGAAAATGTAGTTCCTTGTCCCTTGAATGGATGTTAAATGGATGCATTTGATGCTCTTAAATGCCTTTTGATGCAAGCTTAGGTGATGATAATAGATGTTTAGAGCATGGGTTTTTATTTTGGTCACTTAGCCTTGTATTTATATGATTACCTTTCTTTAATTTTGTAATTGACAACCTGGAAGTCCAGCCCCTAAGAAAATAAGATGCCCAAATGAT
This sequence comes from Taxus wallichiana var. yunnanensis, assembly GCA_018340775.1. NCBI lineage: Eukaryota > Viridiplantae > Streptophyta > Pinopsida > Cupressales > Taxaceae > Taxus > Taxus wallichiana. The sequence continues at coordinate 397,311,885 of CM031238.1, forward strand.
GTAAGAGACCCAAAATAAGTGAGTAAGATAAAAAAAAGTGTCATGGGCGTCCAAAGGGGACGAGGGCGCCTAGACACTAGTGTTCTAGCTGGGCATTAGTGTCTGGAGTCATAAAATATTGATTGGTCTATAGGGTATAAAAGACTAGAAAGAAGACAAGAAACAAAAAAAAGAGGCCAAAGGTAACTCTCAATTACTAGTTTTCTCGCTTAGGAATCATATGAGTGAAAGTATTCTTTTAGGACCTAAAAATGTACCGATGTGCATGATTTTGTGTCTACATTAGGAGGAGACTCTTTTTCCTCATCGAAAACATCCTCCAAATGATAATGTTGCTGTATAAGGAATGTATGATGTTGAGGAGAAGTACGCATGAGTTCCATTAAAGGAATTTTACAATTCATGAAATTGAGTTCATCTAGGAAATTCCATTGCGGCCTAGAATAAGTGTCATAACATTATTTGGGTGGGTGAGAGGAAGGGAAAGTGCCCATATTTGGGTGTGGTCTATATTTTTAACAACATTATATGAGGGTGATGGGATAGGCTTTATGGGGGTATCTTGTTGAGTTTGAATGAGGCTTTACTAAAGGAGTGGGCTTATCAATAGACTACTCATGAGAGGTATTGGTGAGATTTTGATCATTAAAGGAGAGATTTTAGGTTTATGGAAAAGTTCCTTTTGTGGTATTTTGTTAGTAGTTGACTTTAACTACATTAGCATACCGAGGATTAAAGTAGTTGTAGTCATAAGGCCTTTCAATTGTGCCTACGAAGTAGTTCATGGACTCTTTATTATGGTTAATCCTATACTAAATTTATTTTTGAGGTTGGATAAGGGTTGGAATTTATAATGGCATTCATGAATGATAGTATTGATATAAAATTGAGGTCTGAGGAAGAAATCAAAAGTTAATTTCTTAAGATCTTGACAATATTCATGGGAATAGCCGATAGTGGCATCTCACCAAAATAAGAGATTATGATCAAATGAAGCCATCAGTTGTTTAATTAGAGGAAGGATATGAGGAGTATGGAGGGGTTGAAATAGCTCATTGTGTGATAGAGGTGGATGATGTGGATTATCGGAAATTATGCCTTAGATATTATGCTTGAAGAGGAATGTGCAATTATTTTTCCGTTAGCAAGGGCTTGGGATTTAATGGAGTAGGAATATGATTTGAAGGTATTTGAAGGCTTCAATACTTGTTCTAAATCTTGCATAAGGTAGTCCTTTTATTTTTCCTACTCAAGAGACTCTTCTAACCTATTGGGACAGAAGTATCAAACCTTATATTAGAGATTAGAACAAGATCCTTAAGGAAGAGTTGTCAAAGATTTTGATTATTAAGATGATGGTTGGATTTATTACCAAAAAATCATCATTTGATTATACCACAGGATATTTTGTTACATGATTGCTTTAAGTTGTTGAAGTTTTGAAATGTAATTTCAAGAAGATCTTGTTGTTGAAACTCATTTACTAAAGCTTGAACTAAAGTTTCTAGATCGATAATAGAGTGAAAAAGGGGTCGGTATACCATGTTAAAGCATCTTCTACAAAGGTATTTTCTATGAGTTTATTTGTAGTACTGAGACATTGGTTTGGATCCACTCATTATATATGTTTATTAGTTTTTAAATATAAATGGTCATGTCAATCAATTTTTCATAAGATGTGGTATAAAATACTCTCCCTTTGTATATAGAAGTTATGTAAGGTTTCAGGGTTCATTTTTCTATGTGAATTAGAGGAAGAAGGATGGGCATTGAATTAGCATTTGATGGAAAAGGATGTGTTAAATCATGGTTAGATTATATTACAATATGAGTTCGTTGAGAGGCCATTTGTAGAATTTAGCTTTATATTTGAAACATACTAGAAGTGGTAGATCATTGCATAATGGTCATTTGATCCAACAACTTGATAATAAAGATATTAAGATCAATTGATTGATTAGGGATACTAGATAAAGAAGTCTTAGTATCATTATTTTGTAAGGGGATCTTTGGGGATTGATTTTAGGTAGCTCGATTATAAGAGGCTTATTATGGTCAATAGGTTTTGAGTGAGGTTTTAGAGTTTTCTATTCCATAGGACCATACCTATGGAAACTTTGATTAGATCTCATTATTTTTGGGGTTTATATCCTATCATTAATTTGATTTTTGATAAAATTCTCTAGGGTCAATCCAAGTGATTTATACTACATTACATTTAGCTATGAGACCCTTTTTCTAATGGGATCAAGTATTGCTTTAGCACACGAGGGGTTGATGGAAGTCAACCTGGGAGGGAGGTATGTTCAGATCGAATTGGATTTAGTATAGTGTGAGGGCTAGATGCATAAATTTGTGAAGGGTAGGAGTGAACCACAAAAATTAAGTCATCCAAAGGAAGATGAAGGAATGAAGGAGAAACCTAGAGGAAACCGAAAGAATTCAAGATAGATAAAAAGATCCTAAGAGCGAGACATGATGAAAATTGAACAAGATGAGCTGTAAAAACTAATTTTTTATCCTTTATATTTGAAAGGGATCAGTCGTGTAGGGGTGCACAGGGGCTGATGGCATAAGAGTTGATACAAGTGAGTGTTTTACTAGATCAGTTGTGCAATAGTGTGTACACATGGGTTGATGGTGTAAGGATAGAGTTATTGGAGTTCAAATAAGAGTATTCATGTAATATGGTTTTGTATAGGGTTGATGACATCGGGATAGAGTGATTACACTTCAAATAATATTGTTCATTTAGTAGGGTTTTGTATAGGGGCTGATGGAGTTTGCAAAAGCATGGAAAATAAAGAGGAGTTAATTTGGCCTAATTAGAAGCAAAAAAAAGATTCTTGTATAGTTCACTCGAGTGTATGATGGGTAAAAGAGAGGTTCCTAATTGGGTTCTCAAATATAGGGATCCAATCTAAGACTAACCAGATTGTGCATATACAAAAGTGCTTAATGAGTGCTAGTTTCATAATTATAGAGGATAGTAATCATAACCCTAGGATAGCTATAGGTTTGCAAGGCCTACAACTATGATAAATATGGAATCCTACTAGGATTCATAAATAAGAGTAACTAAGAGTTGAATAAGACAAGGGGAATAATAGTAATAAGAGAAATAGATGCATTCGTAACCCTTATCTACACATAAGAGTTGTTAGTAACATGTATGAAAAATTAGGTTTGTTGGTACCCAAATCTACACCACCTTGAGATCCAAACAACATTCACGAACTAAAGTGGATACTTAGAGGAAGTCAAACCAAAGATATGGTCATTTTGTAGCTGGGGACATATCTGACAAAATATTTGAGACTTGACTTTGGAAAATATTGGGCTGCACTCACAAAAGGGGATGACCTTCCCTACTACTTTAGGTTCTGCCTTTAACTAAGGTGAGAGGACCCATTTTGTGACCTGTAATTATGAGAATAATGGATGAAATTGTAGTCTCTAAACGTTCTTTTGGAAATATGAAGGATAATCCTGGAAAGACATGGTCAATGCAAGCATTATTTAACTCTCACGAGTTGTCACTCTAAATAATGCAGATGTCTTTCAAAATAGGACTTCAGGTCACTCTAGATAGTGTAAATCTTAGCTTGCTTCTACATATTTATGAAAGGGAGGGTAGAAATGGTAAAATCCCTTAGCAAATGGTTATAAACAAGGAAAACATGGATAATTCAAAAGTATTTAACAATTATAAGTTGTAATTTGTGTGTATGAGTGGGAGATTAAAGCAGGATAAAGTTGATTATATATATTTCTCAAGAAAACCTTACAAATGTTTTGTAATTACCTCAAGGAAAGAAAAACACATCACACAACTAATGGTAGCCCTTTAACTAGAAGGTATGCACTCATGGAAGCCCAAGAGTACAATATTTCACACAACCTTTGAGAATTTAAACACAAGCTCATGCTAAATTTTCAACAAAACATTAATAGATCATGTTCAACTATGCTCAAGATGCACTCAAAAGCTTACTAAAATCTTCTCAAATGAATGACAAAGCAACATGAATTTAAAATTGTTTATCATACTACAGAAAGAAATCTCTATTTGTAGTGCAATTGTAGTTACCAAAATGCCACAAATATAGACAAGATCTAGTGTAATTGAAAAATACTATTAACCTAAGATTGCAACATGGACAAACAAGTAGTTGATTCAAAGTATTTATACCTAAAGAACAAAGAGAACATTTCTCTAGAGATAACAAACAGTTAATTTTAGGAAATTCAAATTTCTCAGCAAGGGGCCATAAAGCCTATGGCCTCAATGCTTTCCAATGATTGTACACTTGCAATCATCTTGGCATGAGAAGATTTGGACCAAATAAAACAACTTATTGGTTTCTCATTTTTATTCAGGTGTCTCAAGAAAGGTACATTTGGTTTTGCTTTGTTTTCTCTAAAATCTTAGAAAAATTTAAACCCCCTCATACGAGAACATTCCTCTTGTATGTATACAACTCACTTTCTCACATATTTGTTTTTCCCCCTGAAAAACATGAATCTTTTTAGAGAATATTTTTCCTTTGTACAGATCGATCTACTTATTATTCCTTTTGAAAATATTTCTCTTTCATGTTGCTAGGTGGGGGAATTACAAATGATTTAAAATTTTCATTCTCTTATAATGACTGGGATGTCATGTCACCCTTTTGATATTGTTTGTTTAATCAATTGATTTAATGCTAAACATTCCATCCTTTTGGGAATCTTCCTCGAGACACACACACTCGTTAACATATCTTTCTAAGTTGAGTGTTTCCACATGGATCAAGTCACATCAAGCCAATCACTCGATTTTTTGAATGATTTCAGTCTCTTTCAGGTTTATTTCCTTCATGTGGGTATCGCAAACAAATATTTGGAGTCATCTCATCATTAATTTGAATTGTTCAACTCGTCAGCCTTGCATTTCCTATAAATTCACATTGTTTCTACTACATACTCACATCTTTTCTTCTGAGTGAAAAGGGCTTAGCAAGATTGTATTTGTAATATGGTGGTCACACCATCAGCATCTATCTTAAAAGACATACATTCTAAATAATTGCATTTGATTTTTGATCTATCAAGCCTAGACGAAGCATTCATGAGAATGATATTTGAAATTGCAGATCCTGAAGACAATGTTGGGCCATTGTGGATCGGTATTTTCGATTTACGTTGATATGAAGATTGATCAGGATCATTCCTATGTTTTATTCTTTCCAGATGGTGAATTTTCATCTCTATAGGTTAGAGCACCAAAAACTCACGAAGTTTGGAAACAGTTTTGGCTCAAGAGAAGGCCTACATGCAAGGTGCATCTAATAACACATTCCATTTCATCTGTGATGAGGGATTTACTATGAAAGATATCCCCTTAGAATATTGTGTGCTTGATGAAGGTATTTCCTTAGGTATCATTCCTACTCTCTTTCACAAGATGAATGAATTGGAGCGGTATGTTTGATTTTAGAAAAGAACCCATCAGGGAATATGTCTTCGCATCCTTATGATACACCACCAATCTTCATGAAGAAGTGCAGGGGTGAGTCTAGTTCCAAACTTCCTACTTTATCTACTCTAGAACCATTTGTAATTGCACTTCCATATTTTGCACGGACTACCAATCCATCCTCCACTTTCAAAGAAACAGGGAAGAAGGCCTTTCCTAAAGGTGGTATAGACATTACTGAATGGGTTTCCTCCTATGAGAGGAGATCAAAATTGATTAGTTTGTTGGATGGTCCTATGGAAAGCATTGATGAGATTATGTCTTTGGGTATGTCTCATACTTTAGCAAGGGACATTGTGTTTGTTCAAATGGAAATTGAAATAGAAGAATTTGTTCCTAGAAATAATAGGCTTGTGAAGAAACTTCCTCTTTGTAGAGAGGACTTTAACTCAGTAGAATATTAGGTATTTTCTATTTATTTATATCAAATTTAATATCAAGAATATATGTGAACTTTTTCATGGGTTGGGGCCCCTATAAAACCCCTATTTTGCTTTTTTCAACAATGCTAGAAAACTCAAATTGTTACATTAATACACATGCTTCATAATAGATTTAGAATTCTATCAAAGCAATATAAATTCTAATGTATTGTATCAAGTTACATATATGCTTAAAATTAATTTTTAATCAGCATAAACCAAAAGTATCAATAATGAAAAGATGAGAAGTGTTAGGAAAGACAAGCCTAAGCTTGCTCACTAGTCAATTATATTTACATCTTCATCTTTCTCATGTTCTTCCTTAGTTGGTTGTCTTTCTCTATAAGCATCATACCTTTGGAATAATTTCCTTATGTCATCTTCATCTGGACCTATGTGATGTTGGAATATTAGAATCTACTTTTTCAATTCCTCCACACACTATCCATTCTTTGTTTATATTCCCATGACTTTCTTTTAAATTTTGCAATTATATTCTTCACAACCATTAACCTCTTGATAACCTCATAGGAAAAGTTTTCATCTCGATGTATTTCTCAAAGGAATTGATTAAAAATTCAATCTCCAAATTACCATAACTATTTTTACATTTATCTAACACCATGTATTCCAATTTCATATTGTTAAGAGAATTAACAATAATGAGGGAATCCCCCTCAATCTGGATATTTTTATCCCTCTATCCTTAGCCAAGTTGACACCCCACAAAAGAGCTCTAGCCTCCGCCATATTGTTAGTTTGTCTCCCTAACGGACCAGCATAGGCATATAGCCAATCACCATCATTGCTTCTAATGATCCCTCCCCCAAGTAGGACCTAGATTCCCTTTTGACACACCATCAAAATTTAGCTTAACCACATTGTTCTTTGGCCTAGTCCATCGATGTGAATTCTTGGTCTTTTGATCTCCAGGACTGAGGGCAAAACTTTTAAGAACTTCTTCCTCCCATCTCGAAAATGGTTTTTTTCCTTACCTTTAAATAGTTTGGTATTTTATTTGATGGCCATTATGACTCTACTTCGGACTCTCTTGAGATTAGCTTTCTAGTCACAAAAGATATAGTCATTCCTAGCTTTCCATAAACCCCAAAAGAGATGTGGGAGGGAAATTTTCTAGGCCATCACCAAAATGGGGAACTTGAAGGGGCTCTCCCATTGTATGAAAAAATCCTCAATAGTCTTTAGATAGTCACAAAAACCTTTTGAGAGAAGGGGAAATGAAGGAGAAGATGATTGACATTTTCCTCCTCTTTCCTACAAAGTGAACATCTATTGGGGAGATTCATACCATGTTTCCTAAGATTATCCACCGTAAGGATCCTATTTTGGACTGCCAACCAATAGAAGATATTTACTTTAGGAGTAAGATCCTTCACCCAAAGTCTACCCCAATACTCTTTTTGAATAGAATATTTAAAATTTAGTCTATAGGTTGATTTAACTAAATAATTCCTAGATTCTTCCTCTTTCCATTTAATGGAATCTTCCTTGTTTTGTAAATTGGGTATGTAGAAATTTCTTAATTTTTTGTTGAGATCCCAAAAAGGATGGAGGTCCCCATTATAATCTGGAGGGGGACAATGACCTCACAGCTGATGGCTACTTCCTGAATCCAAAATTCCCGTATCCAAATTTTTCCCCTATCTTCATAGTGTTGTGCTACTGTTAACCATTTAACCTACCTAGAAGAAGGCTATATGTCAGACTAATGTTTTTAAAGAAATCCTCGCATAGTGAATATTGCTAAGGCCAAGAATCCAAAAATTTCAATTTTTAGACTTCGTATTTTTTTCTCTTTCAGAGTTTTTAAGCTCAGTTTTAGAATTTCTTTTGAAATTTTCAAGTCCAAAACTCTAAAAGTCCAAATTTTCATACTTTTGGGTTTTCGGGTTTCGGGAATTTTGGCTCATATTATTTAAATCCTTCTCAGACTTCCAAAGTCCAAAACTCTTAAAGTCCAAATTTTCAGACTTTCTGGTTTCGTTTTTGGAGTTCTCTGAGTCATTTTTAGGATTTTCACTTGAAGTTTTCGAAGTCTAAATCTCTAAAATCCCAATTTTTGGACTTTTGGGTTTTGAGACTTTTCAATCACCAATTCATCTTTTTGCTTCCCATTTTTTGAAGTCTGAAATCCTGAATTTTTGGAATTTTGGGCTTTCGGGTTTTGGAACTTCGGAGATTTGTGCGTAATTAATTTTCACCTACCTCTATACGGATCGGATTTTTACCATTAATATCGGGATTTCTATATAAACTCAGATTTTTACTTGTCATTTTTACTTGACACATTCACTCTGACATTTCATTCTTGTACTTTGCGACGTCTTTTCAAGGTATGTTTTTGTTTAATTTTCTTTTGGTTTTAGGTCTTTTCCTCCGTTTTCTCCTCATTTGAGTTTTCTTTTGGTTTCCCTCTACATTTTTGTGATGTCGTTCTTTTGGTTCACCATGTTTTGTTTTGTGAGTTTCCTCTAGGTTTTCAAGGTTGTTCAAAGGATCTTTTAGGCCCCTCATACTTCCTTTCATTTCTCAATTTCCAACTTAGCAATTTAACATTTATTTTGTAGTTTCCTCTAGAAATCATTTGGAAAGACTTATTCAGAAAATTCATTTGGAGAACTCCTTCGGTGAAAATCTTCAGATTTTTCAATTTCAAAGTTTTCTTGTTTTAGAATTTCAAAGAACTGTTATTTTCAAAATTTCAGAGAACCGTTATTTTCAGAATTTCAGAGAATTGTTGCTTTCAGGTTTTTGGAAATTTCTTGTTTTTGGAATTTTGGAGAACTGTTGCTTCGGAGAATTGTTGCTTTCAGGTTTTTGGGACCTCTGGCTTCAAGAAACTCTTTCAAAAAAGTTATTTTTGATAAATTCATTTCAGAGATTTCTTTCGGAGTTTTGATTTTAGAAATTTCAGTTCGGAAAACTCTTTCAGGATTTCAATTCAGTGATTCCTTTCGGACTTTTCGGTTCAGAATTTCAGAATTTTCTTGTTTTTAGGTTTTCAAAATTTCGCAACATTGGCTCTGAAACACAGGTTTTGATGTCTGCCTCCACTTCAAAGGGAAAATATAATATGAAGTACAAATTTATTGGGGTTGTTCCCAATCCTGCTTGACCTCGACTTAGGAAATATTGGGGACACTAATCTAGGAAAAATTGATCTTCCTGAGTTCTAGGAAAGATTAAAGGCCCAAAAAGAAGCCATGGATGCAGGCCATCTATGACAGTGGTCTTGCCCTTGTCGTCGGTTTTCCCGCATCTATGCAATGCCCAGAGTTTGTCTTAGTTGCAGCAGCCCACTATGATAAGGACTCCATGTCAATAAGGGATAGTGATGATAAGGTGGTGATCCGTTTGGACCAGATTTCTTCGAGGACTTGTTTAAACTTCCAGACGTTCAATATTACACCACAATTTCACCTGAAATAGTAGTGGAACACTGGGATAAAAAAGAAGTATGCTCAAAGGTTATGATGAAATCCTATCTGACTAATAATTTTGCCAAGTTGCCCAAAACTATACATCGATCGGATTTTATTCAGGAATTCAACAATCTCATTGTGCTTTTAAGCGAGTTTCAAGTCTTCCTTCTACAAAGGAATTCCAGGAATGGATGTTTTTGTACATAGCAACTATCAAGAAGAATGACGAGTTTATCCAATGGGGTGAGCATATTAGTAGCAACATTCACTATCAGTTGGGCAAAGTGTCAGAAACAAAGAATTTCTACATGACATATTTTCTAGTATATGCAGTTGCTGCTATGGGAGATTTTGCAGATTGAATACCAAGGGTGTTCACAGACCTCCCAAATATACGAGTTTTATCCCCAACTCACTCTAGATGAGGGGAGAAAGCATTTCCGAAGAGTCAATGACGCTTTCTTCATTGTTGTCCTCTATCATTTTGACAAAGAACTATACAATCGAGGGTTTCCGATGAGGCTTTCCAAGAGGTGCAAGAATGGGGAGCAATCTACTTTCAGTTTCCCACATTCACCTACATTTGGATTCCAAGTTTCATAGGCACCCCAAGAAAGTTTCCAAGGTGCCCCACTAACAAATGGATTCTTTTGGAATTAGTTTGGCAGTTTTTGGATTATCATCAAATCCAAAATAAGCGTCACAAGGTGGGAATGCATTTCCCTATTTCGATTAGCAGGTATTCTTGCCCAAATATCCACAAGGAAAAAAATGTTGATGCAAAAATGGTGAGAGGTAACCTTGCGGACCTTTCATCCGTAAACTAATTTTGACTATTGGGGTAAGTTTGGGGAGACAGGTCAGTCCAATGCTCATGTACCACAATTAGAGGATATATGGATTCATTGTTGGGATGAATACATCATGCGGAAAAGGGATTATGAAAGGTTAACCCTCGATGAAGTTCAGAAATTTGGATTGGTTGATGTGCCAAAGGACATGCAAGACAATGATGAGGTCCTAGATTCATCATACAAGAGTGATAATATTGCCAATCAACCACTTCCATGGGTTGATTGGTATGTGGAAGAATGTAGCAATACTAAGGAAAGGGCAGGACCCATTCTAAAAAGGACTTTCAGTTGGTTGGCCACCTTGGGAATCTCACCCAAAGGGGAAAATCAACCTACAAATACTGAGGTCTACATCAGCAATAAACCAACCAACACCCACAAAAGGCAAGAGGTTGACTCAAAGGGTTCCTACCGTTCCAAAGAAGATCTCATTTGTGGTTGGTGGCTCATCTCTCTCTAGGTTTGTTGCTCTCAAGATTACGACATCGTAGTGCCAATTATAGAAATAGTTGAATTCAGTGACTCTCCTAGTGTCATTCAGGAGTCATCACATCTTCCCCTTCCTCCATTATCACTTCCAGTATCAATCCTTTCCACTTCTACTATCATTTCTTCTTTCCCATCCCCTTCTATGGCCTAGGTATTCTCGTCACTTCCAGTTCTATCAGCTGGGGAGAATATCGGGTTACCCATTTCCTCTTCACTTCCTTTGACGCTCCCATTTTCTTCAATTAAAACCCCAGCATTGCTTTGTCAATTCTTATGGCTTTCCTCACATCCACACCTTCCATCATTGCTACCTCTACTCAGATATCAGCTGGCATTTCTAGTGATCTTTCTCTAACTAATGCTTCAGGTATCGGATCTGCTACTCCATCTTCATCGGCTCTAGCCATACTAGAGTGGTTGTTTAGAAAAACTCCTAAGAAAAATAAAAAGGTTCCTCTGGGAGATGTTATAGATCTCAGTATATTGGAGTCCATGCCCAAAAGATAGGCTAAGAGACCAAGAACCATATCAATTCTAACAGTTAATCCATCTGGAGAGTGTGTGATAGAAGTGAATACCCCTGTTGAGGGGAAAACTAAAGAAACCATCACAATAGCAAATTACCAAATATCAAAGTTCTCATTGAGGAATGCTACTCGTGAAGGAGCCAAGCAGATGTACACACCGCTCTTGGGGCCCTGTTGGAGAAATATGACAAAGACAAGGCTACCAAGGATGAGCTCAAGGCCAAGGTCGAGTAGCTCACAAGCATTGCTTTGCGTAGAGTAACTTGACCCACTCCATTTACCTGACATCTAAACTACTAGGGCTATGACAATTTCATCTACAATCGATGATATTTCTTATCATGAGCTTGAGAAGCTAGGCCAGAAAAGGGAGATCAGTGAGTGGATGGATGGAAAGAATCCTACAGGAAGCCAATCCTTTGATCAAGGAAGTTGTTGAGATTTATAATGATTTGCAGGTTGTAAAAATCACCATTGCTAAGATGGACGAATATTTCTCCAAGGATAATAATAATTTAAATTTAACTTTGGCAACATGGAGTGACATTAGAGAGGAAGATTCTGACTTGCTTCTTCAGGAAGAGGTGATTGATGATGCCTCTAAATTGTTCGAATATCAAAAGGCTATGGAATTCGGTGTCAGGTATTACAAGATCTGATTAAGAAATTGGAGGAGAAGTGAGTGGAGATTACAGATGCCCTCAATGATATCTCAGAGGAGTTTGACAATGCCAACTACAAGTTCTTTAATGAAAATATCGATGCTCTTCCTGAGGACCAGATTAAGGAAAATTTCAAAGATTTGGTGAAGCGGGACGATGATGTCATGAAGACTTTCAATAGTGACTCCATTGACCGACTGGTCTTATGTCATAATTTCATAGGGAGACTAAAGAAAGTCACAAATAAACTTTAAAGGTTGCCATCCAGGATCACGAAAGAGATCGAGATAGCGGACATAGTGAATCACTATGCGTGTGGACCTGGAGATGAAGAAACTTAGGGTGTTATCAAGTGCTTCTTGAGTACAGACACCAAATGGCTATATGGGAAGAAGGACAACATAAACTTGCAGAGAAAGGAGATGCAGATGAACCAGGCCAAGCTGAGTGGCCATGAAAGGACAGGTTCAAGCTCTGAAATTAGTCAAAGTTGCGCAGGTTGACTTGGTCAACTTTTTGCAACAAATTTGCTATTTTCATGGGAGCCTGTTCCCTTCTATTAATGACATTAATATTTTTAGTAGATGTTAGTTAAAGGCCTAGCTATAATGGCTCAGCCTAGGAACTTATAAATAGTGGAATGCTTGCATTATTTGAGGATATATATTTTTAGAGATTTTTGGTGAAGTTGCTCTTCAAGCTTGGAAGAGTGCTTTCAAAGATTGATTGAAACCTTTTAATTATATTCAAAGTTATACCTTGCACTTGAAGATTTGTTTTATTGTGTTGAATGATTAGTCATTGTATGCTTTGTGAATGCGATTCCTTGGCATTATTGATTAATTTACCTTTATTTCAAATTATTTGTTTCATATTGTGAAAATAATAGTGTGATTACCTTTCGCATGATTGTGAGAACCATTTTCCTTCTGTTGATTAAAAGTTGCATTATTATTATCACTTAAGTGGATGCTTGACATGTGCTTGTGATTATCCTCTTGATAAATTATATGTGTATCAAATCAAAGTTGATCTTTCTATTGTGTATGATCAAGTTTAACAGAGGAATGTCTGTCATTGGTTTGTGGTATTTTTGTACCCTTTCTAGTTGCTAAAGGTGAAGGTGGTCAATGATGCAAACCTTATTCCCACATTAACCCTTCCAGATGTTGAACATTTCCCAAATTGGTGCATCACCACTTCTAGTTTAAGTTTTATTCCTTGCAAATATCTCTCCCTAATCCCATGAAATGTTAGTATAGGACTAGTTAGCCATTTTTCTTGCATTAGAGGTAGTGTTGTGTTTAGTTTAGGAAGAGGAAGTCGGCCTTCTCCGAAGGTTCACCTTGAGCCCAAGTCCCACACTTGAGAGGTGATCCCATGTGTCCTAATCACACTGAATGTCATGATTAATTCTTAGGCCATTAAGGGGGTGCAGTGATTTATAGACAACACTACCATTTTCCAAGACTCCATGTTAGTCAGAGGATAATCTTCAAGCCAACTATCATTCTAGAAATTGATTTTGTTACCTTTTCCAATCTCCCAGATCGAACCCTTGTTCAGTATGTCCTTAGAAGCCACAAAGGAATTCCAGAATAAGGATCCTCTAGGCAAATCATTTTGGTTGAAAAAGGAGTCCAATATGCCTATATTTCGCAAGTATTTCTTCTTGATGATGTCCACCCAAAGACCCTCTTCTCTAACAATCCTCCAACCAACTTTAGCTATCAGTGCCTCATTCATGAGATTGATGTTTTTTAATCCTAGGCCACCACATAATTTGGGTTTAGTAACTTTTTCCCAAGCCACAAGCGGAAACTTGAACTTATCCTCTACTCCCACCCATAGGAATATTTTCTGAATTTTTCCAGGGACCCAATGATTTTGGAAGGAAGCTTAAAGAGGGACATGACATAAATAGGAATTCCTTGAAGGGAAATTTGAAGTAATTGAATCTTACCTGCCTGAGAGAGAAGGATACCCTTCCAAGAAGATAGTTTTCTATTCACTCTCTCCAACAGGTATTCCAAATAGATACATTAGGCTTTTTTTAGACAAGGGGCATTCCCAAATAGGAGTTAGGAAATTTCTTAATCCGACACCCTGAATGTGAGCTAATATGACTTGGATCGGATGCTCCACATTAATGAAAAAAACAACACTTTTATGAAAATTAACCAATTGTCCCAAGACCAATTCATAGTCATTTAGAACAACCTTAAAGTTAGAGGCTTCCTGGACAAATGCTTTACCCAGCAGGAAATTATCATCAACAAACTGATTAAGAAAAAAATTAGGAAGGCCATTAGATATTTTAATACCTTGAATACTATTGAAGAAACAGATCTTGTTGAAAAATCCTACTTAAAGACTCAGCCACAATAACATAAAGAAAGGGCGAGAGAGGGTCTCCTTGTCTCAAACCTCGGCCCGCTTGGAAGAAACCTTCTAGTTTTCCATTCACCAGAACCGAAAAGCTAGTTGTGGAGATACAAGTCATGATCATGTTAACAAAGGAGATATTGAAGCCCACCTTGATCAAAATGGTCGAAGGAAGGACCAATAAATCCTATCATATGCTTTATGCATATCCAACTTGACAAACATAGCAGATCTTCTGATTTTTCAATAGAATGAATAGCTTCTTGGATCACAATGATATTATCCATAATTTTCCTTCCCGAACAAAATCTCCTTGATTAGTTGAGATGAAATTGGCCAAAACATTTCTGATCCTTCCAACAATGATTTTGGTAATCAGTTTATAATTGGTATTACATAGACTTATTGGTCTAAAGTCCTTAACTTCTTTGGCATCGATAATTTAGGAATGAGGACCAAGAAAGTGTTATTCATTTGTCTCAGGAGGTGGCCATTGTTGAAGAAGTATTGAACCATCTCAATAACCTCTTGCTTGATCACCTCCCAGAATTTTTGAAAGAAAAAAGTAGGGAAACCATCAGGACCAGGAGATTTATCTAGTTCCATTTCAAAGATAGCAAATCAAATTTCCTCCTCTGTGGGTATCTTTAAGAGATATATGTTTTCAAGAGGGAAATCACATTAAAAAATATCAAGAACTTTATTTTGAGCATTCTCCTCCACAACCTGCCCCACATGGAAGATCTCCTTGAAATAATTTATTATTGTATCATTGATTTCCTTACTCTCCAAATAGATCACCCCATTCTCTCTTCTGATTTCATTAATCTTTAGGAGGTTGGATTTTGAAGTAGCTATGAAGTGGAAAAATTTAGTATTCCTATCGCCCTCCTTGAGCCATTTCACCCTTGATTTTTGTCTCCAGTAAACCTCTTCCTTAGCCAAAATATCATGATATTCAATCAACAGTTTATGTTCTGGACTTTGAGAACAGGGTTAAGGCCATCATCCTCCATTAGTTCCTCAATAGTTCTTAAATCCTCAGCAATTCTATTTTTCTTGGAAAATATTCCCAAAGGTTTCCTTATTCCATCTTTTGAGATTACTTTTAACATTCTTCATTTAAAACTCAATCTAAAACTAGCCACACCATGAACTTGGATACCCCACCATTCCTAAATTCTATTGAAAATATCTAGATGATCCAACCACATATTTTCAAACTTGAAAGGTCTTGCTTTCTTGGGATGATTCATCCCCAAATTTAGGAGTAAAGGATTATGATCTGAACCAATTATGGGGAGGGTTTTAGAGAATAAATTTGATTGATCATGCACAAATGGCTAACCACAAATATTTCCAATCTAATATAAATGAGCTCAGACCCCATCCTTCTATTCACCCAAGTATATTTTGGACCCTCCAACTCCAAGTCAAACAAATCATTTCTAGCTAAAAATTCAGCTAAATCTTCCATGCTATCAGAATAAGAAATGAATCCACCCTTCTTCTCTCCAGGGGAGAGGGGGTGTTGAAATCCCCACCAATGATCCAATATTTTTCCTTGAAAAAAATCTGAATTTAGACATATCCTCCCATAATTTCCTTCTTTCACAAGTCTTATTTGGGGCATATATATTTGATACATACCAAGTTTTCTTTGACTCAATCTCAATAAAACTTATAACCACATGCCCAGGGGAAGTGATAATCACTTCACCCTTCACTAATTTAGGATTCCACATAGTAACTATACCTCCCAAGGCTCCAGAGGAGCTACTTCCATCCCAACAACCTTCTTTCCAAATAATCTTGCTCACCTCTTTAAATCTATCCATGCTCATTTTAGTTTCTTGAAGCATTAAAATATCATGTTTATTTCTGATTCTAAGGTCCTTAGCTATTCTATGTTTACTGGGGTTGTTCAAACCCCTAATATTCCATGAAAGAAGAATCATTTATACTTTCTTATTGCGGGAAAAATCCTTCCCCAAAGTGCTTTGTATTCCAATATCCACCTCCTTCCTAGCATTGTTTTCCCTTAATTCCTTATTACTTTTCCTACCCCTTATAGTTGAATCTTTTCCTACATCTTCTCTAGAATTGCTTCAGTAACTGGTTTAGATTTACTTACCGGTGTTTTGGGAGATGCAACATTTTCATACGTATCTGAAACATAATCCGTTAAAATCCCAAAAACATTTGAGGTAGCAATGGCATCATCTTGTCTTTGACCAAATGAACTCTGACCTATTGACGAAACCTCATCCAGCGAGGGTCCACAAGCAACTTACAAAGCATAGTTTCCTTCTAATTCCTAGACATACACATCCTTTATTTCTAGAACCACCTCTTCCAAGATAGGATCCTCATTTTCTTTGTCTTTGTCTTTGTCTTGATATTTTGTGACAAACAATCCCTTGATCAAGGTTTTATCCTTAGGCAATCCTGAGGGACTGACTTCTTTTGGTATATCCTAATTTTCCAACTTCTCATTAATCACCACCCTACCATTTTTCCCAATCTGCCTCCATTCTAAATTCTCCTTATTATTTATTGGCATCTGAGTTTTGGTGTTTGATTCATTATTTTTCTTAGATTGAGGGAATCTTCTGAAGTCATGGCCCACTGATTGCATTTACTAAGTAAAAGGGGATGGTTCATAATCGAATATTTGCACCTAGACTCCCTCTATGGTCATCAGTTTGATATTACTTTCCAAACTAGCATCTTGGCACATGTTGACATAGAATCTGGCATGAGTAAGCCTTGTCTTAGCTTTTGTGACCGGATCCAGAGCTATAGGGAGCCCAAGCTCTTCGCAATACCTATAAGGACCTCTAGTTCCCAAAACTCAAGGGGAAATCCTAGGAGATTAACCCAGATCGAAACTTAGAAATAATTTTCTCAAAAGGGTTAAAATTTGGTTCCCATTTCTGGACTACCACATGTGATTTTCCAAGAAACCATGGCCCTTCTACCAAAATTTTAGCCACATGTTCTTTACTAGGCAGAGTGACTAGGAAGAAACCATTTGCATAGGCCAAGACCTCAATGGCTCCATTCGAAGCCCATCTCCTCTTGGCCCAGCCTCTAAAATAGTCAATGTTGGGTCTAGTACCCAGACATTTCGCAAAACAAGGCTCCTTCCATCGTAGATTTATCTCTAGCCAAGAGAATCTCAGGAATTTTAAGAGATAAATTACCTTTCTCTTTGGAAGACTCAATCCATCTAGAATATTTTTATCCAATCTTTGTCGACCAGTCGCTCAACCCATGTGGTCTCCATTGTGGACTCATCCTTATTGTCCTTTCTCAAAGTATTCACGTGATCTGTTCTGCATTCAAGCACTTTTTCTCCCGCTCCGTCTAATCTTTGAAAGTTCTCACTCATTTCTCTTGTTCAAAATCCACTTGTTCTCCCACTCATTCTCCATCCGGGATGACTGACATTGCTGCGGAGATAATCTATAGGATAGTTGAAGTGTTTATACTCCCAAAAGGGGATGGTAGATAACTCATCTAGTGTTGGGAGTTTGTATGTCCCCTTTTGTTGGAGTTTTTCATAGTTCTAAGGATTAGGATCCCCTTGAATCTTATAGATAGCTCCTTGGTGAGAAAATTTTACACATTGACAAGTAGAGGAAGTGAATGCGTGCATGTAATGAGTCTAAGGTTGCCCTAGGAGGATATTATAAGATAGGGAAAGTTGAAAATCATGAATTTAACGTGGACAGTCCTAGGAGGAATGGTGATGGGTAACTAGATACATCCCATGGGAGGAATATTTCGGTGATCATACCCTTGACAAGTGGTACATGTATATTTTAAGCTATCTATGTAGTAGTAAATAGTCCGAATGAATTCTAATGAAACAACACACTTGTTGGATCCTTCATCAATGAGAGCACGTTTGACCATAGTGTGGCCAATTTATATTGAGATGAAAAGATGTGGATCATCTACACAAAGTAAGCACTCGTTAGGGATCACGGAGGCTATAGGGAAACGAATTCAAGATTGACCATCTATGGAAAGGTTGGTATAAATGGAGAGCTCCTCACATTAACAACAAATGCTTTCCTTTGAGACATGTAATGTGGGACTCTACCCCAAAGTAGGAGGAAAGGGGATGTTCATGTTGAATAAGGCCATCATGAGACACTCATGGTGGTGAGGCAACATATGCATGAGCTCTAGAAAAGGGATTTGGCTAGGAATTTAGGCAAGTGCTTCAAGAGGATCCCACTCGTCATGATTGAACTATGCAGTAGGATAAGAGTGATGGGATTCCCCAAGAACCAAGTTGAAAGAAGTAAATGTAATCATGGGGACTTCAAAACTATCTTTTTCTTTATTTCTATGTTATGGGCCCTACAAGTTTCAATCTAACAGGGGGTGATATTATTTATAGAAGAAGTGTTAGATGTCATCGACCTTATAAGATATTTTCCATAGGGTTTGATGGTTTTGTATCTACGGAAATAGTCTCAAGCACCATCATCCCTATACGATATTTTCTACAGGGGATGACGATGTCCGGAACATGAATATTTTTTCATTAGGAGACCTGATTTTGAGGTACAAAAGGGTACACAATCCTATGATCTTGAGGAGTGAATGATGTAGGATATCCGGGTTCTATATAAGTTGTGACACACCTAATATCAATCATTGAAACCATGCTTTCAGGAGGATAGTATGTCTCAACTACATTCATCGTAACATGTTCTTGCTTTTTGAAATATCACATGTATTATGGTTAGGCATGGGATTAGAGAAAAATTTTAACTTCTCATTAACTTAGGTAATTGCTTCATGACAATATTTTTCTTGCACTGCATCACGGGCTTTGACCACTTCATTCAAACATTCCTGAGTGATGGTGTTGTGGTCAAATTGGGAGCCTAGGAATAAGTTGATGGCAGTTGTGTGTAGTGCATGACATTTCTCATGGGAGTGACCCTAATTAGCATGCCACCAACAAAATTTACTTTCATCATGTCATTGAGGAATAAGTCGAGAGGGATCTAAGATCATGGTAAACAACTTAGGTAAGTGACATTTCAACTCTTCCTTTCTCAATGGTTAATGATAGTTAGGCTGATTTTTTTGTTGTTAGTTTGTTGATCAATGTTAAAGATGGTTCTATTCGAAGAAGTGACAAGAGGAAGAGTATCGTAGAATCCATCGTCCGACGCATTCTTGTTCTTAGAAATTTAGAGGACTTGGAATTTTTATTAGGTTGTATCTTAAGAGGAACTTTATTTAACTCTCCCATGAGATAATCCTACCTTTATCTTGTTCAAAGGATTCTTCTAGAGAGGTGGGAGAAAAATACCTCACCTTGTATTGAAGGCGAGGTTCAAGATCTCGTAGGAAAATTTGGAAAAGGATATCACTAGGCATGTTATGTTCAACTCACATAGATAGGGTATTCCAACGTTTTATGAAGGATCATATTTTTGGCAGTTGATGAAGGCATTAATGTTATTCTCAGGTAAGTCATGATATTGAAATTCATTCACTAAGGTTTTCACCAAGGACTCTAGCTCAACTATGGAGTTAGGAGGTAAGGTATGATACCAATCCAAATTGTCTCGGTGAGGCTTTTAGCTAAGATATTAGTGGAAGCATATGAATTGAATCTTATCCAATCCTTATAAATATTTTAAAAGGATTTAATGTGAAGGGAGGGATCAGTGGACCCATCATAGGAGATGGAAGGAGAAATACCCCCAATATCCATGTTAGCAATGTAAGGTGTTAGAGGCTCTTATTGGAATGCTCTTAGGACTTTGTTTTGGATAGGGGGTTGGGTGATGGGCACCCCATTAGGACCATTTGGTAAAGGAGGGGGTGTGGTTCCCAAGATCCCGTTGTAGGGTGATTAACTAGTTGAGCCATGTTGGCTTACATTTGAAGGAATTGAGTCATAGTAGTGGATTGTTATTGGTTCATCCTATTAATGAGTTGGAGGATAAGGTTAGTAGCATCAGAATTGGGGGTATCCTTAGATGCATTTGCTTTGGCACCTTTCCCCTTTTCTTCCTTATTATCAATTTATTCGAAGAAAAATTGAAGGAGACATTTACCGATCATTTGTTCTGATTCATCCTTATACTGAGGAAATTGCATGAGGATTTTTTGAATCTTGGGAGGATGATCAAAAGTATTATTATTTTGATTTTCTTCTTCCTCCTCAAATAGGCCATTATGGTGGGTGGGATGTTTCTTTCTAGGAACTCCTACAACACAACAAGTGAAAGGTTTTAGGAAATGTCTGCACAACATAATCAAAAGATCCTAGGCCCAAATACTACACAATGGAGTGATGATCTGGCTAAGAGAAGGTCCTAAAATGGGGCTTAATGACGCAATCATTCATGTAAGAAAATTTACATAGGGGTTGATGGTGTTGAGAGTAAATTTTGTAGGAAAATATGGTATCACCCCTAGGTGATGGCATCTATATAGACTATTTTTAGATTTTCTGAATTTTGGTGATTTGAAATGAGGTCAAAATTGGAGATGGATGATTTTAATGAGTTGTGCTTGGTCAGGAGGTCTGTAGGATTCATGTTGGGTTCACCAAAATGTATGGCAGGCCAAGAATGTGTCTCAATGGCTTACACTCCTAAGTCTTCCATTCTACAAGGGTATGAGGCAACGAAGAGGAGACACACATGGACCAACACATAATTGATTGATTTAAAAGGGGCTATAATGAGTGCTCAAGGTCATATATCTAGAGGGTAGTGATCTCTACACTAGGTCAACCTAGGGTTTTTAAAGCTTGCAGTCAAGATAGAGGAGAGTACCCTTCTAGGATATCAATTTAATGGGGAGATATATAGATCGATAGAAAGATAATACAAGCATGCACAATCTATACCTGCTATAATATGACTAAAATATAAATGAAGTAAAGCTAAGGAGCTAGTCATATAAGAGAAATATGCTAACTAGCACCGATGTACATACAATATTAAGCTAACATAGAGAAATGGGAAGGGAAATGAACTAATCTATGTAAAATGACAAAGAGAGTTAGAGCACTTACTGTGGGGTGGTTGTTGATGCATCTATCTCTCTAGAGAAATAGCATGTCGAGAGAGAATTGTTATGGGTGAAAAAATTGGAACACCGTTCCTTTCCTAGACTCACTATAGATTACCCAATAATGCAAGAAATCCAACAACCAAGAAGAGTTTCCAATCCAAATAAATTACAAACTAGACCAAGATTAGATGTGAAGATAGCACAAACGAGCAGAGTAGATGGCTTGTTCATGTCATTCCTTTCTTCCTATGAATGTTTGGGTGTTGTGTGCATATATACCCGACGTCATCGCCTTCGAGTGATAATGTCAACCAAGAGAAAACCTAATTCGAGACACCATCGCCCACAGGGTGATGGCATCGACCAAGGGGAACCCAATGTCAAGTGGAGTGAAAATGTGTCATGGATCAAGAGAAAGAAAGAGAAAAGATGTTAATGATGAAGTCAGATGTAAATAAGTGTCGAGAGTGTTAGTGTGTGCAACATAAAAGGACTGATGGAGGCAAGGGTAACTAAAGCTAGGACCACATAGTGGTACGTATCTTTGTGTACTATCTCTAACCCATAATGACCATGTGTATAGTCATACCCCATTCTCGACAGGCCCCTTAAGGCACCCGCTCGAGAAATAGATGCATCAGTGACCCTTATCTACACAAAATATTTGTTAGTAACATATATGAAAAATTAGGTGTATACACATTCCCTCGTAATTAACACTATAACCAAGCTCTTATCTATGAGGATATTTCTTAGAGCATAAAGATACTAGCAATAGGTAAATAACAAGCCATATATGGTACAAGAAAATATCTAGAATGGATTTTGAAGGTCCTTACACCACACATCAAAAGTATATTCAATGATATCATTCGGGAAAGCTTATTGACATATTAGGCGACCAAAATCATCATTCCTCTCTATAAAAAGGGGAGATATTAAAAATCCATTTTAAAGTATCACACTATCAAGGTGAACCCTATTATTGGAAAGCTATTTAGGTGCATAGTAGAGTGCAAAATTAACAGTTGGGAAAAAAAAAAGCAAAAGGATAGG
The DNA here is from genome assembly GCA_018340775.1 of Taxus wallichiana var. yunnanensis. Classification (NCBI taxonomy): domain Eukaryota; kingdom Viridiplantae; phylum Streptophyta; class Pinopsida; order Cupressales; family Taxaceae; genus Taxus; species Taxus wallichiana. The sequence goes on from CM031238.1 coordinate 397,334,303, forward strand.
TCGGTTTAAAGGCCAACACATTCCATTATCATCCATTACTTCACTCTTAAGAATTTGATTAAAATGACATGGGATACTCAAGGAGAACAAGATTTTTATTATTTTGTTGACTTCAAAAAAATCTAACGTGGTTAAAGGAGGAAAACTTTACAATTGGGAATTTGAGGTTCTAAATGAGTATACAGGGGTTGTGCATAGGCTTTATGAGCAACTCGGAGCTAAAATTAAAACAAAGTGTAAGGAATGTCAAAATGCAGAAATAACATTGAGGTCAAAAATTGATTTTCTTTATCCCTGTGTTGTTTTGGCATATGTATATACAAGGTAGAGGAATAGATAAAAAAGTTAGTGGATAGGGCATTCAATTGACAACTATGTGATAACATTGTTATTATATACATATGGTCTTATCCTAATTGTAAAACCAATAAATGGTTTGATAGAACACCTGAAGCCTCTAGATCTCTTATGTCAAGAGGTTGGAATGAAAGTTAATAATAAATAAAACTGAAGTTTTGGTCTTTTCATTACCAAGGAAACATAATCAAATTAACTTCCTCTTGAGGAAGCTGTCGGAGATAGTGGAATATTACAAGTACTTCGGGCTTGATTTCCACAACAAGATTAGTTTGGAGACTTGTATAGAACAAGAAATACACGTAGGGTGTAAGGACTTATAAATATTGCAAACTAGGTGTGGGAATGTAGAAGAATGGGATAGTGAAACCAAGAGAACCTTATTCACTTGTTTGTCACCCCGGTGGTCTTATATATAGTGATCAAATTTTAAGTGCCAATTAAAATTTCATTATGAAGGGCATATATTCAACCAACTCTTCCATGATGAAAATTCATATAAAAATATATGCTTTACGTGACAAGAACAAATATAGTACACATGTTATAAAATTACACACTTCAAATGATATCCGAGAGAGGATATTTTCCATATTTTGTAATTATAGATGCCATGACATACATGTATGTAACATGTGGAAGCATACATTAAGAAATTAAATTGAATTACTTAAAAAAGTGTAAAAGAATACACTCTCTCCTCACATGGTATTCAAACTTTGACCGTGCTTGTCAAAACCCTAAATACATTCAAATTTTAATCAAGTAAATTGAACTATTTGACAAAGCTGAAAACAAATCCACTCTCTCGTTAAATGGCAATCAAAATTTTACTACACCTATCAAAAGATTAAATATATTTAACTTTTAATTCTAAGTGGAAATATTATTTTAAGGAGCACACGTTTTTTTTGAAGTCTAAAATCAATGGGGTAATGAGTTTTCTTCAACAATGAAAAGTAAAAATATAGAGTGTAAACAAGCAAATATGAAAACATCAAACAAAGAAAACAATGATCCCTTACAATTTTTTTAAATTAAATACAAGAAGTAAAATATACCAATTTCCAAACACATTTTCTCTCATGATCTTGAGAAAGATCATAGTAATAATTAAACTTTCTATTTTCTTAAGATTTTAAGTTTTTATTCTAGAGTTTGGGAATACTTTCTCACAAACTCTGCAAACAAATTGTGCTCCCAACATGGTCATAGAATTTCTATGTTTCTCATTATATTCATGGATTTTCTTTTATTTTTCCCTACTTTCAACTTTATATGAGCAGTCCTCACTTTTACTTCATTACATTTTTCTCGAGAGATTCCCATATATAAGTAGTCTCATCCCCAAATTCGCTATGCATGATTTTGCATATAGGTTTTAGGCATCAAAGGCTCTAAACTCATAGAAATTAATAGAAAAAAAAAGGACCGTGATTCTAATAGTGACAAACATAGTGCTACCGATTCTTTAGTGACTTTGATTCTCAAACACCTCTTTTTCATACCCCAAATTTTTTATACTTTTCATTGCGGTATTGATTGATGATGACTTAATTGAGTATAAAAGTTAAATTAATAAATATACATATATAATTCTATGTGCATATAATATATATATATACACATACATATATGATTATACATAAGTATGTGTTTGTGTAAGTTTTAATGTTGATGAGTGTTTTGTTTGATGACCATCTTCTTCATTACATTATTATACGATGATTGAGTTGATTGGATTCTACTACTGTTTGCATTGATTGATGATTTTAGCTTTTTCTATAGTTATATTGCATTGATTAAGGAAATTACGATGTTGATGTAATGTTATTGTGGTTTATTTCATGACACCACCATTTGGATTGTGTTGATCAAATTGAGATGTGTTGATCACATTTCATTGGCGTATTTAATCGAGAATAAGGTCTTAGACCACTTTGTAAAGTAATTAATTAATGGATATTGTTTAATTTTTCTATGAATTAGTCATGGACCATATTGCATTGTTTGTGACATATGTTTTATCTATAAAGTTTACCTTCCTTAGAATTGTGAACATTACTCATGGACATTCGCGAGATAATTGATTATTGTTTAATAATGGTCATAGACCACTTGGTAAATAATGTGGAAGTTGGATTATTGTTATTGGTTGAAATGGGTCATCGACCACCTTGCAAGTATAAATTTTAATGGTTAAATTTTATTAAAAATGGTCACGAGACCATGTGGACGAATAACAAGATATTTAATATTGTTTGAGTTTTAAATTGTTACATACCATGAGGCATTTGATAAGTTAATTGTTATTGTTTGATGTTTATTGTATGGACATTGGTCTTAGACCATATTGCATTGTTTTTAGTACCATTCAAGTTGCATGCAAATTTAATTGGAAAATTGGAGGAAGAAGAATATGGGTTTTGTGGAGGCCACTACGTAGTGTGCGAGATCTTAAACAAAGCATTAATGAAGTTACTGATTCTTTGGGAATCGATAGCTTGCATTGTAAGCCAAAACATGTGAGCACTCCCTCTCTCTCCCCCATAGGCATTTTGGCATTCTATTAGTTGGTTTTGGATCTGCATGGAGGTTTTGAATGAGAAAATAATGGAAGGTTGTTTCTGGTCGATACATGAAACCATGAATATCTATTTAATGGTAAAATTGTGTTTATTACTATTGTTTAGAAATTATTGGAGTTATTTTGTGGGCATACAAGTTTTAGATTTTAAGGGAAATATTAGAGAAGAACTAGAATGAATCAAGCATGGGTTTCTCTCACTTTTATTATTGTTGTTTTTTTATGAAATGTTGGAATGCATTATGGGTTTCAAACTAGTTTTTAAAAGCTGGAAAATTAATGAAAATATTAGGTGAAGTCTTTTTTTTTATTTTGCTAGGTTTTAAATAAAAATTTAGGCATGAGTTTTTATGGTTTGCGAGGATCTGTTGATTGTTTGTAATTTGAGGAATATGTGTACTATTGTATGTATTTAAAGTAGCTTGTTAGAGCTTGCAGAAAGATGTCATGTTTAGGAAATGATGCTTGAGTAATGGTTGTTTATAACATTTTATTCTTGAAAAATTGTTATTCCAAATCGGAACGTTTTTCTTTTTTTTTTAAATGATAAAATGGAAAGGAATACCGGGAAGGTTGTTTAATGTTATGGGTGTTACTTGAACAAATATTATTTTGATCTATAAAAATATTGTGAAATGGTTATGGGTTTCGTTGTCCAAAATAACTCCCTTAGTTATTTTGACAACTTACATTCATATTCGCTCGAAATTCAACACCATAGGTTATGCGCTCTATGCTTGCTTCCTTGGCATAGCCTTCTTGGTTCTGATTCCTCGCACACCCTCTTGCACTCTCCATCTACTTCGTGACTTTCATATTCCCTTCCTTTTCCTCTATATGTTTAATTTTCCCTTACGCCCACTCTCGCGCACTCACCTTCCTCCCCAACAATTCATGCACCCTTCGCATACACCTCAAACTTACTTCACTAGCTAAGTCCCCTGGCACCTTCCTTGCTACCGCACATTACCTTTTAATGATTGTGCCTATTCCATATGTTCCTCCTACAAGTATTCCTTTTGTTCCTCCCACGTGCATTACTTTTTTCCACCTCCTTCTAATTCCTTCTTTCATGCTTCTTTACTATACATGTGCCTTATGTGCCTTCTTTTATGCCAATGCTTGTGCCACGTGGACTATCAGACATTGAGTGTACCACATGCAACCTATCAAAGCGTGCCAACATGGTGTCAAATCCTTGCAACCAACTAAGGTTTGACAGGTGGTAGAAAATGACAAAATAGCTGATGACGTGGGTTACACTCCAGATCACTCAAGTTCAAATTTCGGTGGGATTGGGTAGGTGAGAAGTTGGAAAACGTCTCTCATGCCATTAATACAGGATCTAATTGCTCCAACTATAAGATTTGATCCAAATCTCACCCCTTTTCTTTTCCTACATGCCAAAGCAGGACATGCGAAGCACATTTGACATGATTGGTAGGTAAATTTATAGGCATTCATTACTGGTTGTTGGTGATTGAGTTTTCAAACTATATTTTTCCTCCTTCTCCTCCTTTTCTTCTCATCCATTCATCTATAAATGTAAGAGCATTTCTCATTGAAAAGGGTTGGATTCTTTTAGTTTGTATAGGCATTTCCTTACATTTTTGAGTTATAGACCTTTAGATCTAGTCCTTGCATGTGGATATCGGCCTCAGACGCCATTGTAATCGATTGTGCATTTCTGGAAGTAATAGAAACATTGTTTTGTGGCTATTCTCTGCCTTAACCTATTTTTATTCTTCTTTCTTGCCTCTCCTTCACATTGTGTGTTTTTGTGTTTTCTCACATCCCTTGCATCTCCTTTTCTGATTGTTTTTCACGAAAACCATTATGCAACAACATTCGGTTTGTGTTACATGTTTCTAGCCTTCCTCTATGCATTCTCATTTGTTTTCACTCAAAGTTAATCATTCTCATCCCCCTTTCTTTTGGTGTTATCGCATCCCTTAGTTTTAGTTTTCCCTTTCTACATATCTTTATATCCTTGTTCCCTTGGCATGTTTAGCTTAAGATTTCCATTTCAGCATAAAGAGTAGCAGTAGCAGTAGAATAAGTAGAGGAACTAGCCTTCTCCGAAGGTCTGTCTCAAGCGCACAAGGTCCCCAACCGGGATATAGTCTCATCGTTGAATCAATGTCTCGGTTTTACCAGATCGAGACACTATTACAAGTTTGAGCCCCAACAGCTTTTATTAAAAACTAGAAGTCATTTTGTTATTTAGATTAGGTTGTGAGCAAGATCTCATAACATGTATAAAATTAATTCATTATATCTTGAGTTCATTGTTATTGTAATACTTGAAGTTATATGGGGCAAGGTCGATATAATGCTTTGTTAAGGCCCCTCCTCTTTCATTTTGTGAAAGCACTCTATTTGGGTTCATGTTGAGGGTATGAAGTTTTTAGTGGTTGTTGGTTGGTTGTGAGAAAGATATTATATCATGTACATAATGATTTTGTTTCATATTGAGTACATTAAACTAGGATTTGGTTAACATCTTGTGTGTATCTAGTATGAGGCTTTCATCTCTTTTTATGATACTTATACTAATCTCACCTTGATTAATAGTGGTCTTGACTAAGTGAGAATAATTAAGTCGTTATGATATTGATGTCTTGTTGTTTCTAACTTATTTAAAAATATTGATTGAAAACTCTCTTCCCCTCTCTTGATTGTTAACGGGATGGTGATGATAACTATTGACCAATGGATAGTGTTAGCACATTCAAGTTTTGATATTAAAAATTATTGATGATCTATAATGATTGTAATGATTATGACAAATGACTCTTTGCTCAAATAGATGAAATTTGGTCGTCTATTTGAGATTGCATGAATTTCTTGTGACGGTTGAAGTTTGTTTTGTGTCCTTGTATTATTTACGAGAATAGTAGTTATGTATTAAGGAATGAGAATACATTCATTGTTTGAATAATGATTGTTAAGTTAGAAGATTCATTTACTTAGTCAATTTAAGGAATGAGTAATAAGTTAGTTATGCTCATTTAGTTAAACATAACTGATATACATTGATAAAGGTTTCATGGGGATGTAATTATTTGTGGAATATTCTTACGAATTTAAAGGATACTATTACAATTTTTATTCTAGATTGTTTTCATAATTAATTATTATCATATGTTACTTAAAATTAAAAAAATTATGTTTATCAGTTGCATTAATGATATGATTGTAAACATACCTTATATTAAGAAGCATCATTTCATGTGAATAGTGATACATATATACACGTATTTAATGAACTAAGATGTTTATTAATTATCAGTTAAGTTAACCTTAACATATTCTATTATTTCATTTAATCACAACAAGAATATGAGTTAGTTAACTAATGTCAGTTCTTTGAAATGACCCATGTATGTATTTTCTCTCTCCTACGGTGTGGGAAAGAAAGACATGCATGAGGTGATTGATTGTATCATTTACTCATGATTACATCATGTATTATTTATTTAAAATTTGATAACGATTATTGTATCTAATTGTTAAACGTAAAAACATTACCTTCACAAGATGATTTAAGGAATTTTTCCTATTATACTATCGTGATTAAATATATACCATTATTTCTGAAAATAAAAACGTATCCTTATTAAGTTTAAATAAATTACTTTCTCTTTTGAATCATATTTTATGAGATATGAGAGTGTTTAAATGTTTTTTTTAAAGTAGAGTATGAATAAAATTTATTGATATTATGTTATGTAATCATAACTAATTTTATTGATTCATTTTAAATGAATGAATATGTGAATGTGGAACATAGCATGATATGGAAAACAATACAACAAAAACAATGTTTATATTATTATTGTACCTTATTAAATAAAGTGAACTATTCATATTAAATGATGAATATATGAGATTAAGGACTATTTTAACAAGTAATGAATAGATCAATTCAATGCGAGACATGGTTAAGTAAACCGTTATTTAATGACCAACACTGTGTTGTGATAAATCGATAAGAGGTACCCATGAAGGATAGTAACTCATTGAGTTACTATAACCCTCTATCAAGAAACGGATAACGTGTTACATTACATAATAACCTACAGTAAACATGAACTTATTTACTTATTGTATATAGATATTGATTTAATATAAATAAAATTAAATATTTAATTTCGAGTAACTAATGATATACGAGTGATAATATACAATAAGACACAAGAAAAACACATATACAATATGAAACCCTAAGTAATAGAGAGAGAGAGAGAAGATGACTTACCTTATTTCTAAGTGATCTAGAAGTGATCTAAGCATTTGTGGAACTACTAGAACAAACTAGGAAGAGTGTCTTCAAGAATCAATGGAGGTTTTGCAACTCGAGAGATGTGCAGATGAAGCACCCAAGGGAGGACGGGAGCACTTGGGTGCTGGTAGTGACTGATTTGGGAGCTAGTGTCCACTCAGTGCTCGAGTTCGTCTTTTTATGGGCTAGAATATCTTCGATTTTGATGCTCTTTTATCACTCACTGGATTTTCTAAAATGTCATTTGTCATTTTTGTAACCTATAAAATAGATAGCTAGTTACACATGCCCACAAACCATATCAAACCTACTAAATAAGATGCATAATGGGAGTCGGTTTTACCTCGACAAGTCACCCAAAGAGTTATCTTACAACCGAGCAATGCACTATATCTCAGACTCCATGTAGTTCTATGTGAATGTGTGTGTAATGATTCCTTATGATGCCCTTATGTAAGTTACACAATGATAGCGGGATAGATCTAGAATATAGAAAATGTATAGAATGTGTGAGATGAAATAGAATGAACTTCCCCTCCTATGTTGTGTATGTAGAGTGATACAACCCTTGTCCCTTATATGTATGTGTTAGATGAATGCTTTGTAATGTTCTTGTGCCTTTGAATGTAAGCTTAGGTGATAGTATGTAATGCTTAGTGCTTGGCCCTTGATTTTGGAGAAGTAACTAAGTATATATATGATTCCCTTGTTTGAATTTTTTAATTGACAACTGGAAGGCCGACCCAAAAGTTTAAAAGATTCCCAAGAAGTAATAGAGACCCAAAATAATCATAAAAGGGTAGAGAGGTTTAGGAGTGCCGGGAAGGACAAGAGCACCTAGGTGTTCGTGTCCTAACTGGGCGCTAGTGTATGAAACCATAAAAGATAAATAAGTTAAGTTTCGGTAGAAATTTGAAAGATGTGTAAGACAAAAATAAGGTAAGAAGTAAAGCAAAGATTCTACAAGGAATTGTCAACCACTAGTTTTCTTGCAAATCATGTATGCGAGTAGTATGCTTTAGGACCTATAAATGTACCCAAGTACTTGATTTTATGTCTACATTTTCCCCACTTTATGTTGTTGAGTGAATACTCGATAGCATAAAGTAGATAGAAGATGTGTACCTTGTAATCTTGTAGAGAAGAGTGTTGTCGATAGTGTGTCGAGTGGACAAGTGAAGCATGAAGTGATCGCAATGTGAAGTGTGGAGACTAGGAAAGGGAAGTAGACCTTAGGGGTGAAGTATATGCATAGTATCATGTTGTTAGAGCTTGTGCTTGCTGATGTGAGCTACTTCTTGTTGCGTATTAAGGAAAACCCCGCAAAAGAAGATAAAAAGAGTAGTCAAAGTTTCGTATATTGCAAAATAAAAAGTAATGTGTATAAGTATGTATGAGAGAGTAAAGGATAGAAAATTATCCTATTACTTTGGATATTTTTCTAAATTTTAATGTCTTGTTATGGATGGGTGAGGTTTTAGGGTGATCTCACGCCAAGAGTAGGATTTTGGGATATCTCACACCAAGAGCGACATTTTTGGGTGATCTCATGCTAAGAGAAGAGTTTTGGGGAGAGAGGTCTAGCTTTTCTCTCCTTCCATGAAGCTTCTTAATTAAACACCACTGTAGATGGTACGTTAATGATTTATTCTTGTTGTTCCTTTTATTCTGATTGTTCTAGTTATTACTGATTATGAATCGATAGAATGCATTATGTAATTGAAGGCAAGTGCCTACTAATGGAGAAGCTGTGTTATAATAAGAAATTAACTTTTTTTCCCTAGGACACTAGTGCTCAAGGAGGGACACAAGTGCCCATTGCTACTGTCCAGGTCTAGGCACTATTGTTTGCTCTATTTTTAGACCTAAGTTTAATTTTGGGACAATTTGTAACTATATTTCTATGTGAATTCTTTATTGTGTTGATTTGTTATGAAGTTCTAAGTTGTTGTAGGGTTGATTTGTTCACCCAATAGATTCCTCCCTCGTTTTGGGTGCATGTGATTATTGTAGGAGAATACGGTCCAAAGGAGAGGATCGATACTGATCTAAAGTGGATACTGCAAGGGGTAGGGGATATGCATGGTAGAAACCAAGGCACATGCAAACAATGTAGGCTAGAAATAAGTGTTAGTGAAAATGAGCTAGCATGCAATAGAAGATAATGTAACAAACAAATAGGAAGACTAAAAAAGTGGGTTTCAAACATGGGACATTTCTCATAATGTCACAAGACAATCAGGGCCAAAGAATCCAAAAGAATATAATGATCAATCAAGATATAGGGTATAGCCAGTAAAACACAAATAGTAAATAGTAGGAAACAAAAGTAATAGATAGTTATGGTTGTATTGATCCTGCAAGACAAATGTTACACATGAAGTGCCCATTATTATGTTATAAAGATAGATATTATGTCAAGGTGTGTATAAATCAGTGACAAGTATAGTGATAGTGACTGGAAATAGTAAGTATTAAAATGATAGAACTTATGATGTGTAAAGTATGATAGTAGAAAAAGTAGATGCCCCGAAGCCTCGGTGGGATTGGTAAAGAGATGTGTCGAGCATCATGCATCATGTATGAATCTATGATAGGTCTTGCATTCACCTCAAGATACCAAGTGAATGTGCATGTGTGTATAGAAAAAGATAATGACATACTAAGAATTCATCTAGCATAGGAAACAAAGTGTAACATGTAAGTAGAATAAGCTAACAAGAGTAAATACAACCAATATGTGCAAATGTTGTATGAGTATGATGGTGTGATATGTGAGGTGTGGAGATGATAGGAGTAGTGTTAGCCCCCAACGTAATTTTATGAGATGAGGTTCATTTAGAAATGCCCCCTGAACAGTCAATAATGGACCATAGAAAAAGAGTGTGTAATCGGGAAATGAATGTAATATGTGCGGAAGATGTATCATGAAGCGGTGAGCATGAAGTGTAGAAGATATGAGGTTCATTTAAGAATTATACCCTCAATAGTCAAGTGTTAATTGTAGCACTAGAGTGTGTCATTGGGTAATGACGGTACAATGTGTGTATCAAAGGTGTAAAAATGCTTAGAAAGTTTAGACATGAAGCGTAGAGCATGAAGTGTAGCAATATACATTAGAGGTAACTAATAGTGATGGGGGAGAAAGTGCAATGCCTCCCAACATTGTGAAGGGTGAATAATCAAGTAAAATTGTCAAGGAGATCGTCAAGATTGGGGTCATAAGCTGATAATCTTTAGATTGGAGACATAGTAGGTGATAGTATGAGGCTGATCATAGAGAGAGCCAGTGTGGCATAAATTATACATGCCCATAGTGTATTCTTCATCGGTAAAAGGAGGTTGTGGACAATCATGTGTGTACCAGTGGGTTAGGTTTGGGGTATATCCAAGGAAGGAGTCATTACAAATGGTGATGTGGCCAAAAGGCATGGGAAAGGTAATATCGGTCAAGAGTGCCATCAATATAGTTTAGCCAATATCTTCCAAGGGTGAGTGGAGAGGAACGGGGTGTACATTCAAGAAAAAAAAAACAAATGGAATACACGAAGGCCATAAGCAAAAGCATTGAGAACATATACATGATATAGGTGGGGGAAAGAGATGGGGGGATATCATCAGGTGTGAATCCTAATTGTGTTAATCATTCATGTGTGCAAACAGTGCCACGAAAGTGGGATCAAATGGAATATGAGGCCAATATGAGTCATGTATGAATAAGGTGACGTGAAGGGATTGAGTTTTAGGGTATATGTGACCGAGAGGAGATGGAATGAGGTCTAGTGTATGTATAGTTTCCTAGAAAGGGATCGTGGTTGTAGTAAAGGGAGGAGGTTGCTTAAATTTATACTCACTCGGGATAATAGCAACCAAAGTGTCTTGGAAGTAGGATTCATCTATTTTAAGAGGAGTAAAGTTGATATTGTGCAATTTTTATCAGTAAGCTTGATGACACCGACCTCATCATCAGAATCATCAGTGCTTAGCATTATCTTGTTGGATAGCATTATCAAGGATATTAAGAGTGGAGCTAGATGTAGGGTTGGGAGGAGTAGTGATAGGTGGGGTAGTGGTAATGATAGAGGGAGATGATGTGGGTTATATAAGATTAGTGGTATACGTAGGGATGGAAGGGGGCATGTGGAGGTAGGATAAGCAATGGAAGCACCAGATTAACTAACATCATGTGTCTTGGTATTATGGTATGGAATAGGATGCAGAAGAGGTATGGGCATGGCAGTGAATGGATCTATATGACAGAACTTGAATGGGTCAAGGTAATCAGAAATAGTATGCTCATATCCATCATGCAGAAATTTAACGCATTGATGAATCGTAGAAGTAACAACATGCATGGCGTGAATCCCTAGTCAACCAAGTACGCAATTAAACTAAAATGATGTGTCAATAATAAAGAACGAAGTGGGAAGGGTTTTAGGTCCAACTTGTAGAGATAAGGTGATGGTTTCGATGCATGTGCAAGTATTGGAATCATAGCCATAAGCAAGGGTATATGATTTATTGATTAAACTATCAGGAATTTTAAATTGTGTGAATAATGAGAGAGAACATAGATTTATAGCAAAGCCATTGTCAATTAGTATGTGCTTGATATAGTTAGACCCGATAGTAGCAGTGATAAGCAAAGGTGCAAGAAGATCATCGGCAGTAGGAGGGATATCCTCATCATTGAAGGATATGGCATGTGGTAGATTTTTGAGGGATTGAATAAGATGAGTGAAGACAATAGGCCAATTGTCACTTTCAATATGGATGGAGTGTAGGGAAGCCTCTAATCTATGATGATAATTTGGGTCACTACGTAAGAGATCATAAAGAGAGATATTAGTTGGTGTATTCTTTATTTGCTTAATAATATCATAACCTTTAGAGGTGGAGGTGGGAAATGTAGAGGTAATATGTGGTGGGATAGAGATGGGTGGAGTTGTAGGTGTCTAATTGTGGAAAGTGGTAACTATATTAATAGTTAGATCAAACATTGGGTTATTGAAGTGGGGAGGGTTTTGGTACGGACTTACATAAAATCATCATCGGTGGTTGCCATGCCAAAAACTTGGTTGGTGTATAGGATGGGTAAGAATATTGGTCCATAAATTTAGAAAAAGGAATAGAATCTTATGCATGTTCGGAAGGTAGGGTTGGAGCGAGTAGGTTCACCAAATGATTTAATATAAATCCAATTAAATATTTAATTTCAAAGTAACTATTGTAACTAATGATATACAAGTGATAATATATAGTAAGACATAAGAAATAAGCATATACAATATGAAACCCTAAGAAAAGAGAGAGAGAGGAGATGACTTAGTTGATTTTGAGTGATCTAGAAGTGATCCGAGTTGGGAACTCTTTGGAACAGACTAGGAAGAGTGCCATCAAGGCTCGTTGGAGGTTCTGGAACTCAAAGATGTGCAGGACAAAAGTGCCCATGAGAGGACAGGAGTGCTTGGGTACTAGTGTCCACTTAGGTGCTCAAGTTATTTCATTTTCTAGGCTAGAAGAGCTTCATTGTTGGTCCTATTTTGTCACTCTGGTTTTTCTCCAATGTCATCAATTGTACATGTAACCTATAAAATAGATAGCTAGCTACACATGCCCATAAACCACATCAAACCTAATAAAGAATATGTAGAATGGGGAGTCGATCGACTCCCCGGTAGTCACCGAAGAGTGATCTTATGAATGAGCGCTACACTACATCTCAGAATCCATGTAGTTCTATATGAATGTGTGTGTAATGATGCCCTATGATGACCTTGTGAAAGTTGCACAATGATAACATGCTAGATTTAGAATATAACAAATGTATAAAATGTGTGAGATGGAATAGAATGAACTTCCCCTCCTATATTATGTATGCAGAGTGATACAACCCCTTTCCCTTTTATGGATGTGTTAAATGGATGATTTGTAATGCTCTAGTGCTTTTGAATGCAAGATTAGGTGATATTATGTAATGTTTAGTATTTGGGCCCTGATTTTGGAGAAGTAACTTATTTGAATTTCATAATTGACAACTGGAAGGCCGACCCAAAACTTTATAATATTCCCAAGAAGTAAAAGAGACCCAAAATAATCATAAAAGGGTAGAGATGGTCAAGATCACTCGGGAGGGACAAAAGAGCCTATGAACTCATTTCCTAAGCGGGAACTAGTGTTTGAGGCCATAAAAGATAAATAAGTTAAGTTTTGGCAGGGTTGTAAGATGTGTAAGACCAAAAATAAGGCAAGAGATAAAGCAAAGAGGCTAAAAGGAGTTGTCAACCACTAGTTTTCTTGCTTATGAATCATGTATACATTAGTATGCTTTGGGACCTAAAAATGTACCCAAATGCGTGATTTTGTGTCTACGAGATAACTAAAATTGTAAACGAATAGTAGATTTTCGAATCATCATTCCTTTCAATAAAATCCTAACCATGTTAGCTTAGGATAGATACTGTGAGGATAGTGAGTACATAATGATGAAATTCATTATGTGGTCACTATCTTTCCTATAGGGATCCTAAGATGGGACTAATATGATCCTTTCAATTAGAAGGATGAGTCATGGTTCCTACTTCTTCAAAACATAAACTTAATTTCTTAAACAACGAAATGAGATCTAGATAACTATGTAGAGATAGTTGTGTAGTGACGAAGAAAATTTGTGTTAATTAGTGTGTGGTCACGAAACTAAACTTGCATTACACACTTGAATCTTTGGCCAAAGTAGTGTGACTAGTTGATTACACTATATGTTCACTATACCCCTAACTTGTCATGTTAGATATTATATGGAAAACAGCTTGTATGTTTTCCAGGTTGACACTTAGGAGTTACACATAGTTCTCAAGACCTACTAAAGTTTTAACCAAAAGTATACAAGTTATATACACTCGGTTAGACTGGATCAAGGGGGATCAGGAAGATCTACTTAACCCTTACATCTGCACGTGGTTATCATTTGTTATCAGATGGATTGTAAACATTTAATTATGTTGTATTTATTTGTTGCAAGCTGAAAATCATTTAAGGAATTAATTATAATTAAGGGGTTTGTTTTAAAAAATCACTTATTTTGGATGAATAATAACATGGGTATTACATTTTGATATCGAGTTGAAGGTTATCGGTTGTTGAAATTAATGGGTTTATAACACTAACATAACATCTTATTCTTGTTCAAAATAATATGATGGTTAGGACAAAAATAATGAGGTTGAATGTACAACATCCTAGAAACTAGATGAAATTCTAGCGGTTCTTGAGGATACTTAAAACCGGATAGCTCCCATGGAGCAGCATGTGATGGGTGAGGAAGAAGAGGAAGAAATTGATGTAGAATAACCTATTAGATGGGAAGTAAAACAACTTGTTCAATTTGCCGAGAAATCTTAATGTTGGAAATCATCGAGAAAACAAAAGAGCTCATTTAGCATAATAACTATCAAGGGATATTAAGCGGATCATCCCACCCAAGTTTGATGGAACAACCTTGGGAGATGGAGCTAAGAATTGGATGAGTGAAATGGAAAAGTATTTCGAGATAAGATACTTTTTCGAACAAATCAAAGCAATATGGGGAGCTTTTTAGCTCTCCAATGAAGCATCTTCATGGTAGGAAAACCACAAGATGGAGTTAGGAGTTTATATTGCTAGTATCACATGGGAACAATTTAAATTTTGCTTCCATCAATGATGGTTACCACAACTATACATTGACCATAAAATTTTTGAGTTTCAAAACCTAACACAAGGTAAAGTGAGTGTGGTTGAATACTCAAAATGTTTCACAAAATTACTTAAGTATGTACCATAATATCAAAAAGATGAAAAAATTAGAATACAAAAGTTCATTATGGGCTGAACCCAAATATAGGAGGTGAATTAGATGTGCATGGGCCATCTACTATGGAGGTTGTATTCAAAAATTCATTAGCCAAGAGTAGAAGTTGTGGGTAATTTATACTCATAGAGAAGAAAAACAAAAGAAGAGCATTGGCTCACCTACACCATTAGCTCCCAAAAAACCATGGTGGAAAAAGGAAAGCAACAAACTGAAAACTACCAGAAATACTACATCATTTAAACTTATTGCAAATACAAGGAGAAATGGTCAGAACAATGTTACGGAAAATAATAAAAAAATTGAAAAGAAGGGACCTTTTCTTGGTGTTTCAAATGTGGTGGTCACCACTATGTTTATTATTGTCCCTAGAGGAATCAAGTGGAACAATCGGTAATAAAAGATACAAAGCTACGGTGGTGGCTAATTGCCAAGATGAGAAATAAACTACTATAATTAAAGTGTCAAGTAAGTTATATGGACTTCTTATTACTATTTTATTTGACACCGGTGCAACTCGAGTGCTTCATTTCTAGTAAATTAGCTAGAAAACTATCTAAGAAAGTTGGTTATATGAAAAATACATGGACTGTACAATATGGGAATGATGTTGTTCAAACTATAGACTAATGTCTGTTTGACGCAGCATTAGAATTACCTAGTTTTACCATAGAACTGGACCTATATGTAGCTCCTTTAGGGTCCTATGACATCATTATAGGTGTAAATTGGTTATCAAAACATAAATTAATAGTAGACTATTATGAAAAATAAATAAAATCTATAGATGACATGCAAAAAACAACTTGCATTTAGGGCATAAAAATAAAGTTTGAAGTTAGACAAATTTATGCTATGTAACTTAAGAAAGCTAAAAATAAAGGTTGTATGTTGTATGCGATAAAAATTTCTAATTTTAGTGAGGAAGGTAAGACTTCCTTGGAGGATTATCCGTTGTTACAAGAATACATGGATGTCTTTCCGGAGGAATTACCTAGACTTCCTCCTAAACATGAGTTTGACTTTACCATTGATATCAAACCTAGAACTGAACCGATATCTAAGGCACCATATAAAATGACAACAGAGTTAGTAGAATTGAAAGCACAACTTCACAAAATTTTGTCAAAAATACTTATTTGACCAAGTGTCTCTCCTTGGGGAGAACCCATCATCTTCATTAAGAAGAAAGATGGAACATTAAGACTATGCATCAATTATCACATGCTTAACAAGGAAACAATAAAGAATAGGTATCCTTTGTCGAGGATTGATGACCTTTTTATCGATGAGAGATGCATCTATTTATTCAAAGATCGATTTACGATCTAGTTATCATCAGCTAAGGATAAAGGATGAAGAAATTCATAAGACAACGTTCAAAACAAGATATGAGCATTATGAGTTTATAGTGTTCTTTGTGTATGACTGAAAATGAACATGTGACTTTCAGCGACCTTTGGACATCCCGAGTTCGTGTCGGGACAGCCGATGTGGAATGGATAGATGGCTATGTGGAATATATGTAAGGTGAGATAGGTGAAATGTGGATAAGGAAATATCAAGGCAATCTAATGTCTTGTATGGGCACTAAAGGAATATGCTCGTCTAAGGCAGTGAAATTTTTCTTACTTGCGTGGGTGAAATGGAACGGTCTAAAAGGATGGTAATGCGTAAATGGCGATCAATGTCTGGCTCACAGAAGATGCTCGTAATAGGTTGTGGAAGGTGGGGAAATTGTCCTACGTTTTCCTCATAGAATTTTCAGACAAGGTCATGGAAGCACTAGAGGAAACGTATGAATAGGACAAGTGAGTGGATTGTGTGAACTAGTTTCATCCAAGTTGGTTCGGAAAAAATTTGTAGACCATGTCGGATTCTTCGTTTAGGACTGTCAATTATGAGATGATGACAAGTGGAAGTGGTAAGGATCTTAAAACCAAGACCCTAAGGCTCGTGTAAATGTTTGTCTCTAGGTAAGATACGTTTGTTACGGGACTCGAGGATCATATACTTCATCTCTTGGTTGTTGAGGACCCTGAATGGTTATGTAGGATGGATAACTATAGTGAATGGGAAAATACATGGAAATGGATGAAAATGACCAACAAGTGATCAAGGCAACTTGTGGCTAGGGTGATTTTCCCAGAACTCATAAGATCTATCATCCTCGGCGTTCAAATCCCTCAATTGTGTAGTGATAATAGGTAGTTTCAAGGTGGTTTGGAAGATGTGAATTCAAATGCCTTGGTTGATATCTAAAAATGCCACCAATAGGTTTGGTTGTGGCACTATTGGTTCAAAAACATAATCTCTGGGTTCTCTAGGACCTTGAATGGTCATGCGAATATGGGAGCTACTAAATCGAAGGAAACAACAATCTCACAAAGAAACCGCAAGGAGGCAGGGTCAATCCTAAGCTAACTAGGGATGCATGGGGAGATGTGTTAATTCTTGCTAATTAAACTATGTTCCTAATTAACAAAATAGAAACAAGCAGATTTAAACTAAAATGATTCAATTACTTTCCTCGAATTAATTAAACCTACGTGTTGTCAATAACTAATTAACAAAGGAAAACAAATATATTCTAATGTTTTTGTTCTTTTCAATTGAATAATAAAATGCAACAAATAAAACAATCTAATTAAACTAATCTAATATTTTTGGATTTTATGATTTCTAGAAAACAACAGGGAAATTGACAAAAGAAATATGAAGAAATACAATTGCTTCTACAACACTATTAACAAATCTAAACAAATAAATAATCAGATGTGACTATTTATCTATGCAGCATGGATCTAAACTACTCTAATAAATCAAAAGCTTTTCCAATTTGTGATTGTGGATTTAAATCTTTTGTTCTACCTCAAAGACACGGGAAGAAATAAAAGCTTCTCAGAAGCACTTCTTCCTCTGAAACTTCCCCAATAGAAATAAACAAAGATCTAATGAAGATTGCATATTGAAATGGAATTACAATTGCTTTAAACTAATGTAGGATCTTTCCTCCATAAAAATTCCATTACAACCCCACAAGGATAAGCAGGGAAGCAATCTATCACCAGAAGATTTGTGCAAGCAAGGTAAAGCTACAGTAATGAATTAACTATTGAATTAATTTGAATTGAATTGATTTAACTACTTTAGTCAAATTGTGCATAAAAATGAAATAAAGAAATCAAGAAAGCTTAAAAAAACCAAGTACATCCCCAACATGGATTTTGTGGAACAGTGACAAAGCCAGTGATGGTTTACTCGATGTCCCCTCAACTTCTTTTCCAACTTAGTGCTCAGATGAATCTAGGGAACTATGTTGGGTAATGCAAAAGAAATAGTGAAGAAGTGCTAGAGCAGCGGTGGCTTACAAGCAGTCTAGTAGCAATGCGGGTAGGAGAATAACAATGCAAGAGAATTGGCTTGATTGTGTATTTCCTAGCAAGATCACATAAGCATAACGATGTAATTCACAACAAAAATCTCCAACCAATGCTTCGGGTAGAAGCTTGGCTCTTATAGGAAAAAGTAGGAAATGGTCTAAGCCATTTGGCAGCTAAGGAATGCCACATCTCTCAAATAAGGGGTAGTTAACTCCAATTAGTTAGCAGGAAGGGAAGAAAAATTTGATGTGTATCAAATGAGCCCAAGAATAGCCAATTTGACCAAGAAATGTGCGTTAAAAACATGTTTGAAGAAGTTGACATGCATTCAGAATACGCCAAAAGAGGTTCTAGAAAAACCACACGTAACCATCGATCTACACAAAGGGGTGGTTGTGCAACCGCCATTTATGGTAGACCAGCGGTTTCGTAACCATCGTGATAGTTCGTAACTTAAGCTCAAAAGTTAAGGAAAAGGCTTGCAAAAAGCTAAAGGAAAGCAAGAAAAGCATGGAAATGAACAAGGAAAGCATTCTAGGCTACAAATATACACTACAAATGGAAAATTGGACTTGAACACCATTGGAAAAGATATTAATCATCATTGGGGATTTTAAACCATTCTAAAAATGTAGCACATGCAAAATTGGGTGTGTACGCTTACCTTTTGGACTCACTAATGCACCAGTTGTATTCATGAACCTATTAAACAATAGTTTTAGGAATATCTAAATACATTTTGTTCTTTTTCTTTATGATATCATGATTTATTCTAAGAACATAGAAGAACAAAATTAACACTTATGAATAGTGTTAAATGTGCCTAGAAAAAGAAAACTATATGAAAATTTTGAAGTGTTCATTTTACCATAATGAAGTGCAGTACCTTAGGTACATAACAAACAAATATGGGATCTCAATTGACCCATTGAAAATCAAATCCATTACTGAGTGGCCAACACCTAAGAATGTATATAAAGTAAGAAGCTTCATGAGGTTATATGGTTATTACAAAAAAATTGTGAAAGATTTCTCAAGAGTGGTGGACCTATAACTTATTTACAAAAAAGGAAAAGAAGTTTGTATGGAATGATAAGTGTGAAAATTCATTTAATCTGTTGAAACAAAAACTTACAACAACACTTGTTTTGAAGGTTCCAAATCCCAATGAAAGCTTCACTATGGTAACTGATGCCTCAAGTGAAGGTTTGGGTGGAATACTTCTACAAAATGATCATGTAATTGCTTATGAGAGTAGAAAATTAAAGGTGCATGAGCATAACTATGTTCCCCATGACTTAGAACTTGTTGTCATAGTTCATGCCTTACAAATTTGGAGGCATTACCTGCTTGGAAAACCTTTTGAATTGAAAACATACCACTTGGGACTAAAATATATCTTTATGTAGCCTAATTTGAATGCAAGACAACGTAGGTGGTTGGAGTTTTTATCCCAATATGATTTTGACATTAGTTATATTAAAGGAAAAAAAAACCGTATGGCTGATGCATTGAGTCGTGGGAAGAATATTTCCACTATTAAAACCCTCATGACACAATTTAAAGAAGTAAAGAAACAAATACAAATTGATTTGTATTATCAAAGCATGTGAAAATTGTGTTAACAACAAATCTTAATGATAGGAGATACAAAGGCTTTAAGTTTGATAATGAATGAGTCTTGCGATACGAAAAACATAGTTTATATAACTTTGGCCAATGACCTTAGAATGAAAGTCATGAAGGAATTTTATGATTATCTATATTTCAAACATCCCGAAGTGGCAAAATTGTTTTTGATGTAAAAGCGCAATACTTTTGGAAAGGAAAGAAGAAATACATGAAAAATTATGTTGTACATCGTCTTGAGTGTCAACATGTTAAGGTAGAACAGATGTATCATGTTGGTTTGTTGTATCCTTATAGCATTCCGCATTACAAATCAAAATAATTAACATGGATTTTGTGCAAGGAATGTAATTATCTAAAAACAAGCATGATATGATTTTAGTAGTGGTTGAAAAACTAACTAAATTAGCTCACTTCATACTGGGTAATCTAAAAGATGATTCCCATGTACTTGCAAAATGGTTTTTGCATGAAATATTCAGATTGCACGGAGTTCTAGAATTGATTATTTCTGACAGGGATCCTAGAATGACCTCTCAAATTTGGCAAACTTTAAACTCAGCTTTGGGAACAAAATTGAACTTTAGTTCAACATACCATCCTAAAACAGATGGTCAAATATAAAAAGTTAACCGGTTATGGAGGATATGCTTAGAATGTATTGCATGGATCAACAATATAAATGGGAAGAATATCTACCATTGGTTGAATTTTCCTATAATAACACTTATCATTATTCATTGAAAATGTCACCATTTGAAATGTTATATGGGAGAAAGTGTAGAAATATTATTAGCTAGGATAGCACAAAGGAAAGAGAGATAGTGGACCCAAAAATGTTGACATAAATGGAAAAGTAAGTAAAGTTCATTCGTGAAAGTAGCCAATGGGTAAAAAAGCTACATTGATCTAAAAAGAGTTGACAAAAATTTGAGCAAGAAGATACAGTCTTTTTGGGGGTAAAACCCAAAATTGTCTCTATTATGTTTGGTAAGGTTGCCAAAATGTCACCTAGATATGTGGGACCTTTCTAAATTATGGAATTTATAAGTCTAGTGGAATACCAATTAGCATTACCCCCACATTGTCTAGAATGCATGATGTTTTTCATATTTCATTATTTAAAAGTATGTTTTACATATAACACATGTCATAAGTTGAAACTCTTTATAGGTTAAAGACCGGAAATCGTCGTGGTTGAACCAATTCAAGTTTTAGAAACTCGTAAGTTACAACTCATAAATCGTGATATCGCATAATGCAAGGTCCAATGGAACCAATATTGTGAGGATAACAAAACTTGGGAGAATTTGAATGAAATGAAAAATGGCATTCCCTTTTCTATTTCAGAGATAAAAATTGTTATTTGACTAACTACTATGGATTTATTATACATTACTTGATATTTGTGATGACAACAATGGAAAAATTTTGCTATATTGCTGATTGTTTGAAAATATCAACCAAGTTTTATGACTTACGATTAACTAAAATTCTTTAAATTTTCATTTTTATTATGAAAATATAAATTGTTTTCTTGATGTAGATGTATGGATTTGTTTAGATTGATATATTTGATAATGATTAAGTTTAAATCATCGGGAAAATGAATCTTTAAGGAGCAAATTATGTCACACCCCAAATTTATATACTTTTCGTTGCAAAGATTGATTGATGATGACTTAATTAAGTATAAAATTTAAATTAATAAATATACATAAATAATTATATATGAAAATACACACACACACATATGCAAAAACATATACATATATGTATATATGAGTATACATAAACATAAATATACATATAATTATATATGCAAATATATACATATATAAATATAAGATATATGTATATATGAGCGTAAATAAGTGTGTGTGTGTGTGTGTAGTGTTAATCTTGATGAGTGTTTTGGTTAATGACCATCTTCTTGGTCCCATTGTTATATGATGATTGAGTTGATTGGATTATACTAATGTTTGCATTGATTGAGGATGTTTATCTTTTTCTAAGATTATAATGATGTTATCCCAAATTCCCCCAAAAATTTGGTCAAGACAACCACACACATAAAGAAAACATGAAGGGAAATGATTCGAGACCCACGAGCTCGAGTTCCGAACTAGGAAAAGTGAAAACAGAGGCCCAAAAAGTCCAATTCGACCCCGCACAAGAAGAAATAGAAGAAATGGTTCTTACGGGCATTCAATGTCTTAAATCTATTTAAAGGGTCGAGGGAGGACTCAACAATGAAATAAGAGGTCAAAAAACGAAGGGCGGTGCCAAAAGAGAGGCCAGAGAAAGAAAGGAAAATGGAAAGGATCCAAGGTCTTCGAGGATCAAAAGCTGTTTAGGAAAGAATTCATAATCAACTAAGCATGGAAGAGTCGGGAGAGGCAACCACGTGTCCTAATGACACTCCTTCAAAGGTGAATCCAAAAAAGAGAAGCTCAAATGAGCGCCAGACTAACGCGTGTCCTAGAGGAAAGCGGGGAGTCAAAAGGAAAGGTGAAAATTTTCCTTTTGTTCAAAGGAAAAAGATAAATTGCGGACCCGCGAGTCTAATTTTTGCTCTAAAAAGGGTGTCACATGTCCCAAACCAAAAGAGGGGCCCATTTTTCAAACTATTTTCCCCGTCCATTCGTACGGATCTAATACAAACTTTTAAGGGGCATATCTTTCGACTCAGGGCTCGAAGTATTACAAATCTGACACCGTTGAAAAGATCTTGACCTAACCAACCAGATGGAGGAAACATCTTTGGGCCTTCAATGCAGGATCCATATGTCTCAACAACCAGATCAGATTCGATTTGTTTCGCTATTTCCTCTTCCTTCAAGGTGCCAAACCAAGGATTGATGCAGTAAAGACGGATTTGGGGGCAGATTTTATCAGAAGCATTAACAAATGGTTGAGTTCCGACCTACTTTTCCCGCTTCTCTCTCTCTTTCTTCTCTCTGATTGAATCTATAAATACAGGGGCAGGATTCATTGTAAAAAGTTGTTGTTCATTCTCCTTCCCTGCCCCCTCTCTCTTTCTTCTCCAGGGTCGAATGTGGAGTTTAAACCTTCCTCCCCTACTCTGTAAATGGTATTTTTGCCTCTTGCTTGTGTATGATGCTCTGTGCAAATTTATGAAGCAATAAAACTCATTTTTGTGATGCGTTTTTCCATCCTTCACTTGTTTTCATTGCATCTTCTTACCTCTCATCGTTCTGGAGTATTCTGTGCATGTTTTTGGATGTTTCATTTACAAATTTGGGAGCTATGCTCATTGGGTTGAAACATTTTCCTATGTGAAATATGATCTTTGGTTTGTGATGTTGTTGTCCATCCTCTCCATTGCTCACCTCTATTAGTTTCATGGTAGTCTGGGTAAATTACCAACATTTCCCTTTTCTTAGTGTTATCACCTCTGTAGTGTAGGATTTCTTTATTTTCATGCTCTCTCTCTCTCTCCTTGGTCCCTTGGAATTGTTATATTAGGAGTAGATAGTTGCATTTCCTTCCTTAGAAATAGTTTAGCATTAGGATTAGGAAGAATAAGTTGGCTTTCTCCGGAGGGACATCTCAAGTCCGCAAGTCCCACAACTTGAGAGATGGTCCAATGTTATGCAAATCACACCAAATGATCTTGCCTTAGAGAATCATATCCATAACTCATTTGGGGATGCTGTGATTTCACACTAACAATTTTGGCATGCCCAGTGGGACAGGTCTGAAGCACCTTACCACTTCACTTCATTAGATTTGATGTGCTCTTGGTGAAGATTTCAGCCTTTAGAGGCACTTTCAAGCACATCTGGCAACTCCATCTAGTCAAAACCCATTCTCTAAGTTACAGACCTTTTCCATCTATTTCCACTCATTTCATCCATTTATTCTTCCATCTCTTTCATTTTCTCCCATTCCATGAGGTTGTGTAATCATGACTTCATTCCCTTCATGGAACTCACACTTATAGTAATACAATCCACCTCTAATGTATTTCCCAACTCCTCCAGATCAGCATTATAATCAGATCTAGAACCATTATGCTTACCCATATGAGTAGTGTCAAAACCAGTTTGACTATGAAGCTTATCAAGGACAAGGGGATGCATATGATGGTGATAGTTATGTGAGGATGCTGGTCTACTAGAGAAGATTCAAAAAATGGAGGTTGACATGGTTCAATTAAGGGCAACAACTCAAATGTGGGCTTTTAGAATTGGTTGTAGGGCACCTTGTCCATGGGAAGGCCCTTTTCCAAGACACTACAAAACCCTCGAGAAAAGTTGGGCTTCATAGTTAAATTGTTGCCTCGGCTTACACGGTACTGAGGAGATCGGGGCTTATGAGAAAAGTGTGAGACAACCTTGTCAATGGGTAATTCAATCACCAGCTCCCTGCCTTTCATTTTCTCTCCCTCAATATTTATCATTTTAGCAGAGGCAAGAGTCAAGCCCCTCACTTGCTGCCCCAAGTGTTGATTTCATTTCTCCATCTCCTAGTCTTCCATCCCACCTCAATTTCTCTGCCCTTTTCCCTTCCAAACCCAATTCCCCTCTACAAGAGCCAAAAGAAATGCCTTCCCCTCCGCCACAAACAAGGAAACAACTAGTGGAGACCCCACCCACCACTCCTCTTGCCTTCCCAAGTCCATGTTGGGAAGAGACTCCAAAAACCAGCCAAGGAGAACATCAAATAGAGGAACCCAACAGAGAAGAAATGATAGAAAATATGAAGAGTTGGGCTGCTAAATTTGAGTTTTCAAAGGTTCCCTTGTTGGTTAAGCCTATGGAGGAGGCTGAGGTCAAGCCGCAAGTGGTGGAAGCTCCAACTACAAGACAAGCAGGGGAAGAAGGAGCTACTCCTAATCCAAAAGAAGAGGATTACATTCCAGTTGTTGAGGATGACCATATAGTTTCAGAGGCTCCAAGTGCGGAGTAGGCCACAGAAGAACCTTCAGTTCTTCATCCCCTTCAATATCTAATGTCGAAGAAGAGTTTGAGCTTTCAAACATCATGTTTGAGGATGAAGGGAACCATGGTGAGTCAATTATAGATCAGGAGGACACCATGAAGGAGGTTGAGCACCTGCACAGATAGGACAGCAAGGAGGCAGATTACCTATCTGACTTGGAGGATTGCCTTGATGGAGGGGAACCCATGGAGATCACATCATTTTTTCCTCCATCTCTCACATCCCAAGCACATGAGCCTAGCTGCCATGGAGGAGAACATTTAGGAACAGTAACCTGCACTTCATAACAGCCCTCTGGAACCAAGATTGGAAGACATGACTCTCCCATGTTCTTCACAGGAGAAGGAAGAGAAAAAGTAGGAAGATGTCGTCATCCCTCTCACACCATCCATCCAAGAAGGTCCACAAGAAGACTCCATTTTTGGAGTTGAATTTCAGAGAAATGGGTACATCAAAGAATCAGACCATGCCTAATCAGATACTTGGCTTCATTAGAGCAAGAGAAAAGCAAAACCAGTCATGCCTACACCAGGGCATGAGGATGAGCATCAAAGTACTAAGGGTCATCATCAACACCTCCATAAGTCTGATGTAAGTTAGCTTGAGGAGGTAATTTCCATTAATGTTGATACCTTGATGATTTGGGTGGAGGACTGGCTTATTGTCAACTTTTCACTCATACAGGCAGCTATATTTAGTGTCAAATCATTTGCATGGCTTCCCCTCTTGAGAAAGGGAAGCTACTTCTCCCTTCTTGAAGCAAGATTTTTTTAGCATTCTTTCTCTTTGGTTAGTGTAGAAGTAGGCTTAGAATTTGTTTCCAGCAAAAGAAGTGCTTTTGCACACTCTACATATTCCATTTGGAGCATGTATGATTTTCAGTCTGTACATAGTTTTGGTGTTGTTGTATTGCTCTTGCACAGTCCATTTCAGTTAGCTTTTGGTGAAGTTAAACTTCAAGTTTCAATGGGTTTCCAAGAGGCTCAGAGGTCAGAATTTTAGAGTTCAGATCAGAATTAGTTTATAAGGCTAGACTCTATGCCTAATGGATGCTTCAAGGCCCACGGTCTCTCTTCATCTAAGAGCAGATTTCCCGTGAGTTACCAAATTGTTATCCTAAATTCCCCCTACAAATTTGGTCAAGACAACCCCGCACATAAAGAAAACATGAAGGGAAATGATTTAGACCCATGAGCTCGAGTTCCAGAACTAGGAAAAGTGAAAATAGAGGCCCGAGAAAGTCAAATTTGACCCTACACAAGAAGAAATAGAAGAAACAGTTCTTTTGGGTGTTTCCATGTCTTAAATCTATTTAAAGGGTCGAGGGAGGACTCAACAATGAAATAACAGGGTCAGAAATGAAGGGGCAGTGCCAAAAGAGAGGCCAGAAGTAAGAAAGGAAAAATGGCAAGGATCCAAGGTCTTCGGGCTCAAAACCATTCAAGAAAGAATCCAGAATCGACTAAGTATGGAAGAGCCAGTAGAGGGAACCACGTGTCCTAATGACACTCCTCCAAAGGTGAATCCAAAAAGAGAAGCTCAAATGAGCACCAGACTGATGTGTGTCCCAAAGGAAAGTGGGGAGTCGGAAGGAAAGGTGAAAATTTACCTTTCGTTCAAAGGGAAAAAGATAAATTGTGGACCCGCGAGTCTGATTTTTCTCTAAAAAGGGTGCCACGTGTCCCAAACCAAAAGGGGGCCCATTTTTCAAACTATTTTTCCCGTCCATTTGTACGGATCGATACAAACTTTGAAGGGGCATATCTTTCGACTAAGGGCTCAAAGTATTGCAAATCTGACCTTTGTTGAAAAGATCTCCACCTCACCAACCAGATGGAGGAAACGTCTTCGAGCCTTCAATGCAGGATCCATCTGTCTCAACAACCAGATTGGATTTGATCTATTTTCATCATTTCATCTTCCTTCAAGGCACCAAACCAAGGATTGATGCAGTAAAGACGGATTTGGGGGCAGATTTTATCAGAAGCATTAATAGTTGTGGTTGAGTTTCAATTCCCACTTCTCTATAATCGAATCTATAAATACAAGGTAGGATTCATTGTAAAAATTTGTTGTTCATTCTCCTTCCCTATCCCCCTCTCTCTTTCTTCTCCAGGGTCGAATGTGGAGTTTAAATATTCCTCCCCTGCTTTGTAAATGGCATTTTTTACCTCTTGCTGCGTGTAAATTTTGAAGCAATAAAACTCATTTTTGTGATGTGTTTGTTCATCCTTCGCTTGTTTTCATTGCATCTTCTTGCCTCTCATCATTCTAGAGTATTCTGTGCATGTTTTTGGATGTTTCATTTACAGATCTAGGAGTTGTGTTCATTGGGTTGAAATGTTTCTTGTGTGAAATCTGATCTTTGGTATGTGATGCTACTTGTCCATCCTCTCCATTGCTCACCTCTATTCGTTTCATGGCAGTCTGGGTAGATGATCAACATTTCCCTTTTCTTGGTGTTATCACCTTTGTAGTGTAGGATTTCTTTATTTTCATGCTCTCTCTCTCCTTGGTCCCTTGGAATTGTTAGATTAGGAGTAGATAGTCGCATTTCCTTCCTTAGAAGTAGTTTAGCATTAGGATTAGGAAGAAGAAGTTGGCTTTCTCGGAGGGCCATCTCAAGTCTGCAAGTCCCACAGCTTGAGAGATGGTCCAATGTTATGCAAATCACACCAAATGACCCTGCCTTAGAAAAGTAGATCCATAACTCATTTGGGGGTGTTGTGATTTCACACTAACAAATGCATTGATTAAGAAAATTATGATGTTGATATAATGTTATTGTGGTTTATTTTGTGATACCACTTTGTTTGGATTGCATTGATAAAATTGAGATGTGTTGATCAAATTTCATTGGAATTATTATTTTTGATAGATAATGTTTGAAAAAGGCTCCAAGGACCATTTACATAACAGATATTACAATAAATCTCATCAAAATCAAAAAGTATCTATCAAAAAAACCCGACAAAAGGCTCGAGTCAAAAAGAGATTGACTCAACCAGAGCCCAACAAAAAAGAAACAAAAAACCCAAAGCAAAAATATTTTACAACAAAACCATCTCAAATAGCAATCAACAAGAACAAATATGCAACAGAGCCCTAAATACATTTTTCCCTAGTCCTTGATCTCAGGCCGACACCATTCATTTGGAAATCCTCCGCATCAAAACTAATTTTATCGAGTGCATCTTATTTCCTTTTTCCATTGCAACCATCCCCTAGAGAACATCAACCCTATTTTCTAAAACTTTGATAGTTGCATT
This sequence comes from Taxus wallichiana var. yunnanensis, assembly GCA_018340775.1. NCBI lineage: Eukaryota > Viridiplantae > Streptophyta > Pinopsida > Cupressales > Taxaceae > Taxus > Taxus wallichiana. The sequence goes on from CM031238.1 coordinate 397,362,630, forward strand.
CGACCTCTAAATCCCCCACAGCAGATTTCTATTCTGAGCTTTAACTTGACAAACAAGTATCCTCCAAAGCTTCAATTTTACTTGCAAGAAAATTAAACATAGTGTTTCCTTCCAGCAACCCATTACTAGGATTACCCTCTTCATTATTCCCGGCAAGATTTTGTAAAGAATTCGTAACATCCACCTCCTTCTTGTCTCTCTCTTTAATTTTATTAAACCTAATCCTATTAGCTAAAGAAATGTGATTTTCCCTGTCTTCCCCAAATGTAATGTCGATCCCCCTAGTTTGCAGAATCGGCTTACTCGTATTAATAAGCAGAAGGATTAACCCTTGGTGAAGAATAACCTCTGTTTTTTCCTCCTTAAAAACTTAACAGAAAGTTGAAGAGAATTAAACAAGTAGAAAGGAATACTCATCTTCCTTCCTTTAAAAAAATGATTAAGAAGCATAAAATAATTTATTAATCAGGAATAAGGTCTTAGACCACTTTGCAAAGTTATTAATTAATGGATATTGTTTAATGTTTCTGCAAATTGGTCATGGACCATATTGTGTTGTTTGTGACATATGTTTTATATATAAAGTTGACCCTCCTTAGCATTGTGAACATTGGTCATGGATATTGGCAAAGGTAATTAATTATTGTTTAATAATGGTCATAGACCACTTGGCAAATAATGTGGAATTTGGATTATTTTTATTGGTTAAAATGGGTCATCGACCACCTTGCAAGTATAAATTTTAATGGTCAAACTTTATTAAACATGGTCACAAACCATGTGGGCGAATAACAAGGTATTTAATATTGTTTGAGTTTGAATTGGTCATGACCATGAGGCATTTGATAGGGTAATTGTTATTGTTTGATGTTTATTGTATGGACATTGGTCTTAGACCATAATGTGTTGTTTTTTAGCACCATTCAAGTTGTATGCAAATTTAATTGTAAAATTGGAGGGAAGAAGATTACATGTTTTGTGGATTCCACTATGTGGCATTGGAAGATCTTAAATGATATTAATGAAGCTACGAGTTTCTTGGGAAGCTGGTATCTTTCATTGTAAGCCAAAACATTTGAGCACTCCCTCTCTCCCCCACATGCATTTTTGGCATCATGCTAGTTGGTTTTGGCTATGCATGGAGGTTTTGAATGAGAAAATAATGGAATGTTTTTCTAGTCGATGCATGCAACCGTGAATCTTTATTTTATGGCAAATTTATGTTTATTACTACCGTTTGGAAATTATTGGAGTTATTTTGTGGGCATACGAGTTTTAGATTTCAAGGGAAATATTGGAGAAGAACTAGAACGAATCAAGCATGGGTTTCTCTCGCTTTTATTCTTGTTGTTTTTTAAATGAAATGTTGGAATGTGTTATGGTTTCAAACTAGTTTTTAAAAACTAGAAAATTAATGAAAATATTAGGTGAACTCTATTTTTTTGTTATTGGGATTTAAATAAAAATTTAGGAATGAGTTTTTAATGGTTTTCAAGGTCCATTGATTGCTTGGAATTCAAGGAATATGTGTACTATTGTATGTATTTAACCAAACTTGTTAGAGCTTGCAAAAAGACATCTTATTTAGGAAATGATGCTTGAGTAATGGTTGTTTATAACATTTTCTCCTTCTAAAAAAATGTTGTTCCAAATCTGGAATGTTTTCCTTATTTTAAAAATGATAAAATGGAAATGAATACCGGGAAGGTTGTTTGACTTTCGTGGTGTTACTCGAACAAATATTATTTTTATTTGTATAAAATGGGTGTGGGTTTCTATAAAAAAATGGAAGTTGTTTTGTTATTTACGATTGGGTTGCGAGCAAGAGCTCATAGAATGTATAAAATGAATTCATTCTATCTTGAGTTCATTGTTATTATGATACTTGAAGTTATATGGGGTAGAGTTGATATAATCATTTGTTAAGGCACATCCCTCTTTCTCTTTGTGAAAGAACTCTATTTGGGTTCCTAATGAGAGTATGAAGTATTTTTGTTGGTTGTTGGTCGGTTGCGAGAAAGATCTTGTACCATGTAAATAATGATTTTGTTTCATCTTGACTACATTAAACTGGGATTTGGTTAACATCTAGTGTGTGTAGTATGAGGTTTTCATCTCTTTTTATGATACGCGTACTAATCTCACCTTGATCAATAGTTGTCTTGGTGAGTGAGAATAATTAAGTCCTTATGAGCTTGATGTCTTGTTGTTTCTAAGTTATTTAAAAACATGGAGTGAACACTCTCTTTCCCTCTCTTGATTTGTTGGATCTTTGATGATAGCCATTGACCAATAGATATTGTTAGCACATTCTGATTTATTATAAATAGAATTAAATTTTTATTACATAGTAACTACTATAATAAATGATGTACAATTGCTAATTTCTAATTAATGATGCACACAAACTAGCATGTAAAATATAAAACCATAAACAATAGAGATAGGAATACTTAGCCAATTTTCTGAGTGAATAGGAAGTGACTTGGGCAAGGTAAAGTGTTGAACAAGATGTAAACAACCTCATAACTGCTCACTATAAATTTTGTAATTCATGAATAATTTTAGATAGGGGCACCCGCAGCAGGATAGTGGTGCATGGGCATTGGTGACTGGATCTGGGTGCATGTGACTATGTAAATGCTCGGTATCTTGTTTTTTGTGTCGCAAGGTTTTCACGGTTGTTCCCTATTAATCATTTGATATTCGCTTATTGATTGCTAAAGGTGTATGTAACCTACAAAGGAGAGGTTCACATGCACCTACCCACAAACCACATCAAACCTAAAAAAGGAAAAATTATAATGGGGAGTCATCTGACCTCGGAAGTCACCTCGAGAGTGAACTTACAACCGAGTGTTGCACTACATCTCATACTCCATGTAGTTCTTGTGTGTGTGTGTGTAGAAATGGTGCCCTAACATTCCCTTATGGAAGTTGCACCTAATAGCGGGCTAGATCTAGAATGTAGAAATGTATAGCATGTGTGGATGGAATAAAATATACATCCACTTCATATGCAGTGCATGCAGAAGTATGCAACCCTTGTCCCTTGAGTGGATGCTAGATGGATGCCTTTGGAGTGCCTTAATGTCTTTGGAATGTAAGCTTAGGTGATGATAGTAATTATTAGTTCTTTGTCCTTGATTTTCAAAACATAACTATGTATTTATATGATTCTCATGTTTAAATTTCATAATTGACAATTAGAAGGCTGACCGATAAGTGAAAAAGATACCCAAAAGATAAAAGAGACCCAAAAATATCAAGTGAGGTAAAAACAATTGTCAGGGGCACCCAGGAGGGACAAGAGCGTTTGGGCGCTGCTTTCCTGGCTAAGCGCTAGTGTATAAAGCCATAAAATATAAATAATTTAAGTTTCAACTGGGTTGTAGGGCACATAAGACCAAATAGAAAACAAGAGGTGAAGAAAAGAGGTCAAATATAGTTGTCAACCACTATTTTTCTTGCTTAGGAATCATGTAAATGCTAGCATGGTTTTAGGACCTAAAAATGTACCCATGTGGGTGATTTTATGTCTATATTTTCCCCCACTTTATGTTGTTGAGTGAATACTTGATAACATGAAGTAGATAAGAGATGTGTAGCTTATGATCATGTAGAGTGTAGGTGATAGTGTACCGAGTGGACAAATGAAGCGTGGAGACTAGGAAAGGAAAGTGACCCTAGGGGTGAAGTGTATGTGTTGCTTATACCTATTATTCTTGTATTTGTTGTTATAGGATGCTTCTTGTGGCATATTAAGGATGGACTGCAAAGAAGAGAAAAAAAAGTAGTCAAATTCATGTATATGAAAAATCTAAGCGTATGCAAAAGTATGTAAAAGTAGTAGTAAAGGAAAGGGTGTACCTGATGTAAAAGAGTGTAAAGGATGGAAAGGTGTCCTAAAATGTTGTGAAGAGCTAGTTTTTTGGGTGATCTAACGTTGATAGCGAGTTTTTTTGGCGATCTCATGCCAAGTGTGAGTTTTTTGTGCTATCTCACGCCAATTGTGAGTTTTTTGTGCAATCTCGTGCCAAGAGCGAGTGTTGGGGAGAGAGGTCTAGTTTTACTCTCCTTCCATGAATTGTCCCAATAAGCACCATTGTAGATGGTATGTCCTGATTTATTCTAATTGTCTGGATTTGTTTTGTATTAGTTCTAAATTGAAGGAGATAAAATACATTATGTGACTGAAGGTATATGTTTGTAGCTATAGAATTGCTCTGTGAATCATTGTATATGGTTTTGTACTAAGAAATTATTTATATCTTCCCCTAAGAAATTAGCACCCAGGGGAGGACACAAGTGCCCATGCACTACTATCCGATTCTAGGCAACTCGATGTCTACTTGGTGATTCGACCCAAGTCTAATTCTCGGGGCCATTCTATGACTTGTGTTGTTGTGTTGTTCTGTGTTGTGCTAATTTTGAACTATAGCTCGGGTTGTTGTAGGGGTGATTTTTTCACCCAATGTATGCCCCCTCATTTGGAGTGTATGTGATGATGGTAGGAGAATGCGGCCCAAAAGAGAGGACCTGTTGTTCAACCGAGATGTATACATACAAGGGTAGGGGATGTGCTTGATAGAAACCAAGGCACATGCAAACAAGGTGGGATAGAAATATGTGTTAGTGCAAGAAAAGTATGTAATAGAAAACAATGTAACAAGCAAGTGTGCAAGTAAGATAGACCATGAAAATCAGGTTTCAAACATGGGACATCACTCACAATGTCACAAGATAATCAGGGTTGAAGTGGCCAAAAACATACAATGATCATACAAGACATAGGGCATAGCCCGCAAACAATATCATACAATAGAAATCAAGTAGTGATAGATAACCATTGGTTATATATAATCTTGTAAGGTAAATTCTACACATGAAGCACCCATTAGCATGTTAGTGTAGACACAAAATCACGCACTTGGGTACATTTCTAGGTTCTAAAATCATACTAGTATTTACATGATTCCTAAACGAGAAAACTAGTAATGGACAATTATCTTTGGCATCTTTTCTTTATTTCATGTCTTCTTTCTCGTTATTTTACACCCTACATCTCGGTCGAACTTTAAGTTCTTATACTATATGACTTCAAATATGAGCACCCGGCCAAGATACGAACACCCGGGCGCCCTCGTCCCCTCCGGGGTGACCTTGACCTCTTTCTACCTTACTCTTTTTGGGCCTCTTTTATCTTTTGGGCATCTTATTTTCTTATGGGTCAACCTTCCAGTTGTCAATTATGAAATTCAACCAAGGGAATCATATAAATACATAGTTATGTGTTCAAAATAAGGGACCAAGCTCTAAGAATCTACTATCATCACCTAAGCTTGCATCCAAAGGCATAAAAGAGCATCAAATACATTCATTTGGCATCCATTCAAGGGACAAGGGACTGCATACACAGATACATACATAGCATAGGAAGGGGAATTTCATTATTGCATCCACACATCTATCTATATTGTTACATCTAGCTACAACCCATTATCAAGTGCACTTATACAAGGGCATCCTAGGGCATGATTATTTCACATACTCACAGGAACTACATCGATTTTGAGATGTAGTGAAATGCTCGATCGTAAGTTCACTCGGTCAATCCGAATCCCCATATTACATTTTTATTTTTTGGATTTGATGTGGTATTTTGGGTTTTGTAGGTGAATCTTTGTTTTGTAGGTTACATATACTTTAGTAATCATATTGCGACATAGAGGCAACCAACAACGAATATTAGCGACACTTTTGCAACTCCAAAAATCAAATTTTGAGCTCTTGCTAAAGATCTTCACATGCAACAATGATTTTTGGCATTATACCTCTTACTAGTCCCACCAAGGCTCCTGGGGGAATCTACTTTCTCACACATTACAGGTGTTATTTTTTCATTATTTACTACTTATTATTATCACATTACTTTCCATTGATCTATACATGCTTTGGCATACTCTTTATCTTTCTAACATGCTAATGGGTGCTTCAAGTGCAACATTTGTTTTTTAGGATTATATACTACCATGGTTGTCTATTACACTTGGATTCACATTTCTTTCTATTGGATGATTTTATTTTGCGGGCTATGTCCTTTGTCTTGTATGCATGTTGTATGTTTTAGTCGTTTCAGCCACGATTGTCTTATGACATTGTGAGCGATGTCCCATGTTTGAAACCCACTTTTCATGGTCTATCTTGTCCTCTTGCTTGCTTGATTGCACATTATCTTCTACTTAAATATTGTATACACAAAATCACGCACTTGGGTACATTTTAGGTCCTAAAAGCATAATTGTATTTATATGATTCCTAAGTGAGAAAACTAATAATTGGTGGTTATCTTTGGGCTCTTTGCTTTGTTTCTTTTCTTTTTTCTAGTCTTTTACACCTTACATCTCATTCGGTACTTTACTTTCTTATCTTTTATGGCTTCAGACACCAGAGTGCATCTAGGATGCCATCGCTTAAGTGCCCCTAACCTCTTTACACTTTAGTGTTAGGAAATAAGGAATAAAATATGCGGAACAATCGCACACATAATCACAATAGTATAAACTAATATGCAGAAAATATTACTTTTATAGAAAAATAAAAGAATGCAATATGCGAGATAAAAGTATAGAAAAATAAAAGAATGCAATATAGAGACAATATTTAACGTGGTTCACCCAATTTGAGCTACGTCCACCAAGAATAAATTGCTCGAGATTTTATTACAAGCCACCTCTCTCTATATATAATACCCAAATTTGTTTGGATTTGTGCTCAACAAACTCTCTTGAATTCACACTTGAATTCACACACATCTACAATGTTACATCAGCCCTACCATATGCACAAAAGAACATAAATAGGAAACTACTTAACTTGATTTTACAAAGCGTGGTGGGTATCAAAACCATGGGCCAAAACCATCCCATAAACCTATAGGTTAAAAATCCTGCCCATATGAGAATACCATGTTTCCTGAGATATCAGACACATTTTTCGAGGCCAAAAAAATCTCAAGGGTTATACCCCTGGACCCCGCTCGAATCTCGGCCCAGCCCTGAAGCCTGGCAAGAAAACTGTGGAGAGTGTACAATACTTTTAGTGTATAGTCTTCAACACTTCCACACATAAAAACAGGATCCACAACATAACACTTAGTCACTCTTTTTGGGCTTCTTTTATCTTTTGGGCATCTTATTTTCTTATGGTTCGGCCTTCCAAATGTCAATTACAAAATCGAACCAAGGAAATCATACAAATACAATATATGCAACCAAAATAAAGAACCAAGATCTAAGCATCGTTATCATCACCTAAGCTTGTATCCAAAGGAATCTAAGAGCATCAAAGGCATCCATACAAGGGACAAGGGACTGCATTTTCTCCATACACTACATAGGAAGGGGAAGTTCATTATTCCATCCACACATCTATTTACATTGGTAAATCTAGCTATCGCCCATTATCAGGTGCACTTGCACAAGGGGTTCCTAGGGCATGATTATTTCACACATACACAAGAACTACATGGAGTCTAAAATGTAGTGCAAGTGCTTAGTCGAAGTTCACTTAGTCTGGTGACCACCAAGGTTAGTCCGAATCCCTATATTGCATTTTTTTGGATTTGATGTGGTATTATGGATTTTACAAGTGAAACTTTGTGTTGTAGGTTACAAAGAGCGCACCGGTGATCATATTGTAACATATAAGTTACCAATAATGACTATCATTGACATTTATGTGAAGCCAAAAAAATTAAGTTTCAACCACTTTTGCAATCACGGGTGCCTGAAGCGACTATGATGCTCAAGCACCCCTAACCTAGTCTAGGTGCCCTATTCCACCTTATCTGACAATTCCAAATTTTACAGTGCATATTTTTGATAGTCTTCCCTTCATGTTCATTAGTTTTCTAGTCCAAATTAGTCCAAGATCAAGTGTAAATCAGTTAAGTCATTTCTCTCTCTCTTGCACTTAGGGTTTTATATTCAACTTACTTATTATTTGTGTCGTATTGTATCTATTTGATGTACTTCATTGATTCTATCGGTTACTTTGTAATTAGGGTTTAGGATAAATTCTATTTTTGTTAAATCATTTGTTGAACCCACTCACTTAAACTCTACCTTATAAGAATTCATTTTTATCTTCCTCCTTTTGAATTCATTGATCAATCTTCTTATCCTTCTTTCACCCCAACTAAGGTTTCTAGACATGGTTACTACCGTTGTTGATTTTATGAAAGTTCGTACTCAGCATCCTCCCGCTTCATTACTCCTATGGCTAATCTAACTATCAATGTAGTCACAACTCACCGCACTCATCCTCTTACAACTGAACCCATTTCTATCCCACCACATATCACTTCTATAGCTCCTACAACCACCTCTAAGGGTTATGACATGATATAATAGCTTAAGACTACACCGGAAAAAATCTCTCTTTATGATTTATTACATAGTGCACCCGATTGTCATCAAACATTAGAGGTCATTGCTCTATTTACATTAAAATAAATAATTCATTGGTGGCCTTCACACATCTCATTCTGCCTCTCAAAAATATACCACATGTTATATCATTTATTGATGAGGATATACCACCATATACTGTCAACAATCCATTTGCACCTTTGCTTATCACTGCTACCATTGGTACCATTTATATCAAGCATGTACTCATTGACAATGGATCTGCTATAAATCTATGTGCTCACTCCCTTCTTGGGAAAATTGGTATTACTGATAATCTAATTACTAAAAATTCTACTCTCATTCGTGGCTATGATTCCACCACTCGCACCTGCCTTGGTACTATTACTTTACCTATACAAGTTAGGCCTAAGATCATTCCTACATTGTTCTTCGTGATTGATACATCATTTCAGTTTAATCTCTTGTTAGTTAGACCATGGATTCACACACTGCATGTTGTCCCTTCTACAGTTCATCGATGCGTTAAATTATTACATGATGGCTATGAACATATCATTTCTATTGACCTTGATCCATTTAAGTTTTTTCGTAAAGACCATATTAATGTTATGCATATTCCTCCATCACAGCCTATTCCATATAACAATATTAATACTTATGATGTTGGAAAATCTAGTGCTCCACAGTCTTTTTCCACCTCTACAAGTGTATCATACATTCCCACTCATATTATTGATATCATTTCACCCACCTGGTCTACTCCCATAGTTATAACTATTTCGTCTATCGAGACTCCTCTCACTCCAACATCGGCTCCACTCCTACCAATATCCTTGATATTATTATTCAACATGACAATGCCAACACTGATGATTTTGATGATGAGGTTGATGTCATAGAGCTTAATGATGACACATTATGCAATCTTAACTTTACTCCTTTAGAGATAGATGAGTCCTACTTCAATGATATTTTTTTGGTTGTTGGGCCTAGTGAATATCAGTTCAAGAAACCCTCCCCCTTAAACTAATGTTGTGATACTTTTCAGGGTTTTTCCATACATTGGACATCATATCATTGGCTACATCTCACTCTACCTCAACATTACCTCCTTTCACATGCACTCTTTTCATACATAACTCTTATTGGCCTCATATTTCATTCAATCCCATCTTCTTGGACACCATTTGTACGCACAATGGCTTAGCCCACTTGGTTTCACACTTGATGATATCCTCCAACCACATCATTCTCCTTACCTTTATCATGGATGTGTCTTTGTTATTTCTATTATGGCCTCCGTGTCTTCCATTTATCAGTATTCCTTGCACGTACTCCTCGCTCCTCTCTACTCACACTTGGGTAGTCTTGGCTTGACTACATTGGTGGCACTTTGGATCCTAATCACACTAGTATCACATTTCCCATGCCTTTTGGTGTGTTTCTATTTGCAATGATTCATTTCTTGGCTATACTCAAAATCTCACACGTCATTATGCACATGGTTTTCCACACCCACTTTTCACTGATGAGGAATATGTTATGGGCATGTACAATTTACATCGCAATGGCTCTTTATATGATCAACCCCACAATATTGCTTACCAAGTCTCTCGATCTAGGTCCAATTGGCTATGATCTTGATAATGACAATATTCTAGATGATGTTACTTGATTCTTATGCACATCATACACTTGGGGGCATCATTCTTACTCTCCCCCCTTTCTTAACAACATAAATTATCTATTATTTCTACTCTTATGCTCCATGTTTCATACTTCCTATCTCTAGGCAAATGTACACAACTTGATACACATATTGTATCATCACTACCCTATAATGCACTCTAGTTCCATGGTTCATACTACATTGTTGAGGGTCTAAATCTGAAATGAACCTCACCACATTCACTATTTATGTTCTATGCTTCATTGATCTATCTATCTAGCACACACTATCAAACCATTTCCCAATGACACACTCTTGTTTTATGGTTCATTATTAACTGTTAAGGGTCTTTTATAAATGAACATCATCTCATAATCATACACATACATTGGGGGGCACGCTACTCTTATCACATTCACATTTCATACTACTCCATCTCACTCATACACAACATATTGCATATCTTGGTTACACTTATTCTTGCTTTCTTATACTTACATGTACACTTTGCTTACTATGTTTGATGAATACTTAATATGTCATTATATTTTCTATATACACATGCGTGTTCACTTATTCTCTAGTTGTGAATGCATAATTTCTATAGATCTTTACATGCAACAATGATGCTTGACATTGTACCTCTTACCAGTCCCACTTTGAGGCTCTTTAGGGCATCTACATTTCTACTCTTACACATCACAGGTGTTATTGTTCCATTATTTACTACTTCCTATTCTTATTAGCACACTACTTTCCATTGATTTATACACACTTTGACATACTTTTTATCTTTCTAACATGCTAATGGGTGCTTCATGTGCAACATTTTCTTTGCAGGACTATATGCCACCATGGTTGTCTGTTACACTTTTCTTGACATTGTTTTCCATTGTATGTTATTGTTTACAGGCTATGCCCTTTGTCTTGTATGCACACTATATGCTTTTGGCCACTTTGGCCCTGATTATCTTGTGACATTGTGAGTGATGTCCCATGTCTAAAACCCAATTTTTGTGGTCTATCTTGTCTTCTTGTTTGCTTGATTGCACATTTTCTTCTACTTACATACTATCTTTGATTGTACTAACACATGTATCTAGCCTTTTTTTTGCACGTACCTTGGTCTCTACCATGAACATTCCCTGTCCCATGCAAGGTATCCACTTCAGATCGGTTTCAAGACCTCTCCTTTGAACCACATGTTCTTATTATCGTCACATGCACCCTAAACAAGGGGGCATACATTGGGTAAATCAACACCCCATACAGCAACTCGAACAATAGTTCATATATGCACAATATAGAATCAACACATGTTGAGTTTCGAGAAATGGCCTAGAATCGACTTGGGTCCTCGTTCAACACAAACTCTAGCACTCAAATACAAACACTAGCGCGTGGGCACTCCTAACCTCTCATGGGTGCCTATGTCCTGGGGTCATATACAACTACTTTCTCATATCATCACAATCTTCAGTAGTTCAAATATAATTTTTCACAGTACAGAGGCAAGGTCCTCCAGAAAATAGAATGCATTTTATCTCTATTTCAACTCGAAGAAATATGGAACTAATACGCCACAACTCGTAACAAAATAGGATCACACCATCTGTAGTGGTGTATAATTCAGAAGTGTTGGGATGATGAATTACAACCTAAGTACTAAAGGTGCATAAGGTTGGGGCACGCAGACATGGGGCGCATAGGCACGCGTGGAAATATAGTAGAAAAGGGCATGCCGGGGAAATTCAGAAATGAGATTGAGTGTTGAGAATGTTTTGAAAAGAAAACTTGGAGACTAAGCAAAGGCTATTTTGGACAAGTGGAAGATCAAGCGACATGCACAGTTTTGGGCTAATAATAGGATTAGATCTGTAGTTATTATTAGATAATCTATTATTAGTGAGCTTGCATGCTTTTTTATTTATCTTGTAGTAGCACATGGCTATTCTTAGCATGCAGCCTATTTTGAGGATGCTTAGGTGGTGAAGGGAAAGTCCCCACCCCTATAAATATGTATTGATTTGCACGGTTTAGGGGATCCTATCTGTGAATGCTTATAAGGTTATGTTGTTGGTTTATGGGCATACATGACCTATGATGATACTCTTATGTATGTATTTAGCTTCTATGTTTTGCAGTAATTAATACAATGGATCTATGTGGTTGGATAATGGTTATTGACATATCTGTTTCTAGATCTTGTATGGTAAATTTTATCTTGATCTTGGTTTAGTTCATTCTTGCACATAGTTGTGACCTAGGGTTGTTTGGTAAAATAAAAGACTACATTTTGGTTCCATTGTCGGGACCTCTTTTCAAATTGTTTCAAGGATGTTGCATGATGAAGACGTACTGGTTGACTTTGGCCAGTATTGAGGATTAGGTAGAGAATTTAGAGGAAGAATTTTCTCACAAATTTAACATTGGACCTAAATTTGATGCATGTGTGTGGGTTGAACAAAATATGTATCATGAGCTCTATGAGACATTCTTTTCCTATTTCCTATAGATTTGTACGAGTGGCTAGTAACATACTCATCGAAGAGAAATTGGAGATATAGAACACTTGTTTGGACTCAGGAAGATTACCAGAATTTACATGATGTTGATCTGACTTGGATGCGCACTGTTAATCATTGGTGGAGTGGTGTATTTTATAGATTCACCTTGGATTATGATGTTTCTACTTATTCTTGTCCAGAGGTTGTTGAGTTCCATTTCTTGCGCAAACCTAGAGAATCTTATTTGTACATTATCTCTTTAGTAATTAAGATCTTAATTGTAACTTATGATTTAGAGTGTGTCCTATGGCTAGCTAAATCCCACCATGGCGGGGTAGGATGGGGCATGGTGAAAGATGGCAAAACGGCAGCAGAAAGTCAAAGAGATTAAATGTGTCTTAAGTTCAATGAAGCACGTGAGAGGGACTTGGCAAAGCAGCATGATGTTGCAAAATGAATGGTGTTGTGGAGAGAGATGGATCATGAAGCATTTAGAGCTCACGTGGAAGACGTGGAGTTCGAGCATTTGGAACTCCCCATTTGGGTAAGCATAGTAAAGAACCCTCTTTGGTTTCGAATGAGAGCGTGTCTGAGGAAATACTAAGAACCATGGATGCACATTTGATCCCGCCTAGTTACGTAGCCCTTGTGCTTGGTTTTCCAGTTTCGAGATAGTTATTGAGAATCAAGCTAGTGTAGGTACTTCAAAGTAGTGACAAGTAGATTTCATTTTCCATTAATTTCAAGAGTTAATCAAATAACACATTCATCTATGGTGGTACAGATGTCATCTATCTTATTTGGGGTCTAGTTGAGGTATATATTCGGTGCATCATCAACATAGAACGTGGGCACGTATAACGTTAATAACACTTATAGAAGTAGCACAACTTTGTAGACTATGGGAGTTAAATTTGGTACAACTATTGGAACACAAGGAAGCATATTATCTCGGTCTTATTCCCGCTATGGGAGGAGGATTAGGAGGATCAGGTGGTTCGGGATCTAGTGGATCTTATAGTTGTGGAGGTGGAGGGAATACAAGTTCTGGATCTGGTGGGCACGGTCCGCACCAACCCCACCAATTTTATTACAAGATGTCTCTTCACCTACCAGAATACAGATAAATTTAAGATGCAGCTTAACACATATATATGTGTGAGATACTATAATGCGCTAAAGGAATCACAACTCATAAGCGTAAGGCAAGTTAGTTTGTTACTACTTTGCAAGGGCATGCACATAGTTGGTATAGGAAGTATGATCTAAACTAGACTTGTGTAGACTATATTGTGGTGTGTGATGTTTTCTTAGAATAGTTTCATATACCTGATTTTGAATAGAAGAGAATCACTTTGTGTTAAAGGACATTAAGTAGGGCATGGCTAAGAGTGTACGAGAGTATGATGCATGCTTTAAAACTTTTCTATCAAAGTTTTCTTATGATATTCACCCCAATCAGTATGATCAATGGTTTGTTGGAGGTTTTATCACACATTTCAAGAGGGTGATATCACACAAGACTTTTACAGATCCGTGCATGGCACTTGAGGTAGCTCTATGTCTTTGAGACAGTTGGAAGCATAAACACTAGAGTTAGCCCATTTTTGGAAGCTCAGATTACATCTATGGCAAAACATTAGAGAAATTGTCACTAATTCAGCCCATAATATGTGCAAAGTGGTATTTGGTGTACAAATTGCGAGGTGGAAGGACATATTAAGGATATTTTCCCTCAAAAATTGGTGTGCGCCATGTTGTTGGATTGTGAGATCTATCATTTAGATCATGATTTAAGCAGTGCCCCTGTTGCACCGCGTGATAAGTAAGAATGTGTCTTGTTATTGTAAGATTTGTAAGTCTATAACTCATGATACAAATAATTATAGATTGATTGATTAGATTCATGATGCCATTGAAATTTGTGTACATCGGGTAAATGTTGCAAATAATTCTAAGGAGTAGGGTGAACATCATAATCACAATGAGCGGAACTCTAATGGAGGTGGTAGAGGTAAAGGTTATCATGGAGGATTCAGATGTCGAGGTTGCGGTGGTGGAAGAGGTGAATTCCCACATGGATTTTGTTATACATGTGGATCCCCTAATCATTATAAGTGTGAATGCCCTCAGAACATTATTTGCTCATGGTGTGGGAAAAATCAAAAGTTTGAGGAGTGTCTAGATTTGTATGAACATATGAGTAAGCAACACAAGCAGGATAAGGGCACGGGAATGGTTAGATTACAACGTGTTATGGAGGATCAATGGATGTCAAAGTTAGCACCTGACCCTAAGATAATACCGGTGTTGGTGACTACCGCGCATTGAAGTTGCACGCGTGAGACCCCAAAGTAGAAACCTGTTATTACAAAACAGGAAGTATTGCATGTAAAGTTTCAGATCCCTCCCATTAGAAGGAAGTCTATCAAGAGACTATGGAGGTTATCCAGAAAATTACAGGGTGAGATACAATGCTTAAAGGAGTAGTTCGAGAACCTAGAGTAGGCTAAAGTGGTTGATCTTCCTCATAAAGATGTTGATGACTTAAAGGAGGTTTGTAAGTTGTTGTGCCAAGAAAACATCATTCCTTTGTTAGGGTAATGGTTAAGGGAGAATATACCACGCACTAGAGTTGAGCATGAGAGACAAATATTACATGTGAACTTACCTCCTCATAGTCTTGATTATGACAAAGAGATCACATTGAACATCATTTTCGATGGATGGTTGTTGAGTAAAATCTGATTGATACAAAGTGCGAAGTAAATGTACTCACCTTGGACGCATGGAATCATATGGGGAGGCCACCATTACAGCCATCTTCAAATGTGTTGTATATGGTGAATAGAACAGACTCACACCCATTAGAGTCTTGAAGGATGCCACTATTATTATACGAGGGGGTCAAGTTTACGGGGACTTTGAAGTCTTAACGCTTGCAGAAGCGAGATAGTTTTCCATCCTTACTTGGGTGCCTTTGGTGTTATGTGAATAATGATGATCTATGCTTTAATAAGGGATATATTAGTTTTGAGAACAAGGAAGATCGTGTGATCATTCCTTTGACAGATGGAAAAAAACACCTTATGTGGAACCTTTGATTGAAAAGGATTTGAGCAGAATTTGTGTGCACACCATTAGAGATCCTGAAGTACTTAAGCCATAAAACAAGGGAGTTATTCAATGGGATGATGCACAATCTATGAGTGATATAACAAGTGTTGCTTGTGACAAATGGACGCATGTGACTTATAAAATGGTTGGGCGTGAGATGAAGAGTGAAGTTAATCATGTAAGTAGGTCGCGTTGTGTTAGGTGCTTGGGCAACAACCACGTACCAAGGTACACTGGTGAAGGAAATCCTGATGTATTTTTACATGTTATGGAAACCCAGTGGATAGATCAAGTGGAAAGAAGTAATATGATGATATATACCTTGTGTGGGACAGTAGTGTGTTGGTGTATGGTACACATAGATAGTCTTTTATTGTGGTGGGAGGTGAAAATCACCTTGTCTACTAGATTTCTTAAGAGCAGTGCACCTACTAAGACATGTGAATTACATGGGAAGGATTATGCTTCGTACCACATTCAGAAGTGTGAGAGACTCTGGAAAGAGGGGTAGGAGGCCTTACCACCTTCAATATGGGTGCACAAGTTCTACTTCACTCTTTTGGTTGCACACACGCATGGTATGGTTATGCAGAGTTAAATAGAGAAACAGGGAATTGGAAAGAATTGATTGCATGTATGATTCAGACCTTTGACTATTTTTCTACTAAACTTCTATTGAATGAGTCCTTACATATTATGAAGTGCTTGACTATGGGAGATATTTTAAAGGTGAAGAGCTTATTTAGGAATTACTAGGTGAGTCAAATCTAGAGGCGCGTTTTGATGGAGAGAGTGATGAAGAGCAGCTTGGATATGCCTTGTTGGAAAGAGAAAAAGGAAGGTGGGTTAAATGATTGATGATGAAGAAGAGGAGATTCTGGATGTTGATCATATTGTGGGTATGTGCGAGGTCTTAAATAATGTAGATGAGAACACGGATGAATATCATAAGCCTATGAAGACAAAGAAGGTTAACATTGGGATAAATACGAGAACCTAAGGAGGCCAAAGCATTGCTTTGATTATTTGGTCTAACTCAAAGGTTTGAAAGATAATTGAGCTATTGAGCGACATCTAAGACTTATTTCCTAGAGGCTATCATTAGTTGAAATGGGTACATCACTCTTTGGGTGAGATGAGGATCAAGTTGAAGGAAGGTGCACACCGGGTTAGAAAGAGGCCTTGCAGGATGAATCCTAATATACATTTCAAGGTAAAGGAAGAGATTGATAAAATGTTGAAATCCGAGGAGGTAGACTTGGTTATCCCTATGGTGATAAGCATAAAGAAAGATGGTAGGATGAGAATTTGTGTGGATTATAGGGAGTTGAATGTTACATGTGTAATAGATTTCTAACACCATTTACTAAGGAAATCTTGGAAGGCGTTGGAGGGTGCAAGATCTACTCCTTCACTGATGGATTTTTGGATATCATTAGGTGCATATTGCTAAAGAAGATCAAGAGAAGACAAATTTCACCACTGAGTGGGGAATTTTTGCATACACATTCATGCCTTTTGGATTGAAGAATGCACGTGCATTATTGTACAAGTATTCAAGAACTTCATTCATAAATTTTTACAAGTTTACTTGGATGATTAGAAATTTTATGACCTAGTAAAGGATCATTTTGACAATTTAAGACTTATGTTTGAGAGGTGCCGTAGTTGATCATATCTCTAAACATTAAGAAGTGCATTTTTTCTACACCCTTTGGGACTCTGTTGGGACATATTATCTGTAAAGAAGGCTTGTTGGTAGACCCTACTAAGGTTGTTATTATTTTGGGCTTAGAGGAACCTACTAACCAGAGTGAGGTGCATGGATTCTTGGGACACATAGGTTATTATAGGAATTTTATCAAAGGTTATGCTAGGATTTCCATGCCCTTAGAGGAATTATTGAAGAGTAAGGGAAAGTTCCATTGGGGTGAAGCTGCAATAGTGCGTGTTTGAGACATTGAAGGAAAGGATTACTTTTGTGCATATTTTGTGCTTTCCTTCTTGGACTAAACCATTCCGTGTGCATGTGTATGCCTCTGGCATGACCATCGGCGTAGTGTTAGACCATCCTAGAGAAGGTATTATTGATCATTCTATTTTCTTTACAAGCAGGAAATTGACCCCAACTGAACATAATTATACAACTACAGAGTGTGAAGCATTGTATGATTTACACATTGTATAAGTTTCGATAATACTTGTTGGCAACTCCTTTTATTTTCTATACATATCACATGGCACTTAAGTACTTGGTGAACAAGCCCATTTTGTAGGGGTACATATGCCATTGGATTCTGTTGTTCCAAGAATTTGACTTTACAGTTGTGGTGAAGCCAAGCAAGAGTAACTTAGGACTAGATCATTTGTCAAGAATTAACTCTAATGAGGACGCGCAAAGTATTAAGAACACAATGTTGGATGCACAAATTTTCAAATTGAAGCTGCGCACCCTCTGACTTAGAGGATATTGTTGTATTCTTGCACACCAATTTGGCATCCGAAGGGATGAAGGCTTTGGAGAAGAAACAACTTGCTATAGGCGTCATATCCCACATGTTAATTAGTGGAGATTTATACAAGTTAGGGGGACGAGGTTTTGCGTTGGTGTGTACTAGACCATAGCATACTACCATTATGGAGGAATCTCGTGGTGGGATTGCAGGTGGCCATTATGCAATAAATTCTACCACGCGTAAGATTATATTGGCAGTAATTTGGTGGGAAATGATTTACAAGGATTATATAGAATATTGTAAATTTTGTGACCATTGTCAACACCTTAGGAAATCTTGGGCATATAGATGAAATGCCTTTAAGGCCTATTACTAGTGGAGTACCTTTCAAAAAGTTGGCAATTGACTTTGTGGGTCCTATTTCCCCACCTACGCACAAGACTAGATCACGCTACAATAGAGCTTGTACATATTATCTTACCAAGTGGGAAGAAGCAGCGCCTACAAAGGATTACATGGCGATTATAAGCTTGACTTCTTATGGGAGAATATAATCAAGCATGGTATAGATGTCCACTAAGTCTGAAAAGTGATAGGGGCACTCATTTTCTTAATGATACTACTAGGATACTATTGGTCGAGTTTATGGTGGGACACCATAAAACAACACCCTATCACCCACAAGCAAATGGCACCGCTTTGAAGCTTTCAACAATTTATTGGGACATACATTGACAAAGATTTGTGAAGTTGGAAGGGAATACTAGGATGATAAAGTCTTTGCTATACTTTGGATATACGAGACAACCTACAAGAGGTTGAATAAGGCCATACCCTTTCAGTTGGTATTTGGCATGGAGGTTGTTTTACCAGTGGAATCCATGTTACCTTACCTACATATTGTGCACACAGGTGGATTGGATGATGAGCAAGCACTTGAAGAGTGCATTGATAAAATGATGCAGTTGGATGAAAGGCACTTTATTACTAGGTGTAGTTAGAAAATAGAAAAGGCCAAGTAGAAGGCATACCATGGTAGGCATATTAAGAATAAGTAGATTGAAGTTGGAAGATGGTTCATCTATATGATTCAAAGTTTTTGTGCCATCCTGGAAAGTTCAAAGTGGATTGGTTGGGACCGTATGTTATGACTTATATACACTATTCATGCACTTGTAATTTACAAGCACTTTGGATGGACACAGATTGCCAAGTTATTTCAACAGGATAAGTTTGAAGCCCTACTATAAATAAGTCTTGTTGGTGTTTGTAATAAGGCAGTATTGCCATTAGATTAGATTCCCTTTAATGCATTTCCTTTATATGTGTTTCCTTTCAACGTTGTTATGCTTTGTCAATTTAGTTCTATGTTTTTTTGTAATAAGCGTGCTTGTGTGCCGAAGTTGATTACTATATATTGAATTCATGTGCAGAGGACCGTGCATACTTTTAGTGTGGGTGGAGTATATACAGGATAAATGGACCAAGTTTGAACATTCTCTGGAAGATGGGTATGCATAGAGAAATATTGTACAAGTGCTTGAAGTAAGGGTGTGGATAAAGACCACATGTGGATGAATGGACGCACAGTGTAATGCGAGGTAGGCCACAATAGTGGAAACTACTTGGTTTGAGGTGCATTGGATAGGTACTTTGGTACATGAAGGTGCATGTAAGGGAATCTGTGGCCAAGAAGTAGTGGGCGCGCTAGAAGGTTATGATTGGGGCACAAAAAAGGAAAGAAACGCCATTTAATGTTGAGTACGGTGGTAGGTGGAGAGTAATAAATGTAGAGGATTTTACAAAATTTATAAAAGGTGGGCTTGCGTTATCATTTTCACCTTGCATTGTGAAACGTTCGAGTGAGTTGAAGAGTGATTTGAAGAGTGAGCTAAGAGCGGGTTGCGTGAGAAAGTGCGAAGAGAACTACGATAGAGATTGAACCAGATAGATTTGTACACAGGACTGATTAGCGCTCCATTAGAGAGAGTGTTTCAACAAAGAAAAGGCGTGTGGGGAAGCAAATCAACAAGTTAGGGTTCAAGTCTAAATTTAGGGCACACATGCGTTTTAAGCTAGGGCACGTAGGCTTTAAGTTACAAAGCCAAATTTGATTGCAAAACACTCTTTTATAGTCACTATGGCACTAAAGTGAGCACTTGGAGCGACTACAAGGGGCAGGAAGTAAAAGGAGGCAAAAACAGAGGTAGAAGATACCCCGAAAGTCAATTTTCATAGATGTAGTACCCGAAGGGGTATTCATGGGTCGTGATTGGGAGTCACACATTCGAAATGCAAAGTAAGTGACTATAACCATCGGACAAAGGATAACAAGGATGAATTGGAAAAAATTGGTGGTGAAAAAAACTTTGTGAACAAATAATGACATGGTCGTTTATGAGGACACACGAGAAGATAAGTTGTTGTTGAATGTGGGAGTTTTACAGCTCTATGAGCTCCCATACTTTGGTAAGCCAGAGAAGCTTTACCAATGGTTGATGAGTGAGTCAATGAGAACTTCTTTTAATTTTTGGGCAAAGTGAATGAGACTTACCATGCCCCTAATTGGGAAATTTATAGGATTAAGAAGTTCGGGCACCGAGATCAAAGCAGATTATCTTAATGATAAGGAGGGCGTAGAAGAAACCAGAAAGCATTGTCTTATGCAAAGGAGCGCACATAATGGATATCTCGTAAGTTATAAAAATACGATGTTATTCATGTGGTGCGCACCTCCTCACCAAGTTGAACAATCAAGAGCGTTGGTCACAAGTGAACAAAATGTGGTTACATGTTGCCAAGAAGATGACAAAAGGAGTGATCTACAATTTTTCTAACTTCATTGTTGAGACTATCGTTGCAGAGGCGCACTAAGGAGATAAGATAAGTTTTGGTGCTATCCTTTTGTCCATTGTGTTTGTAGAGAATTAGAGTGCCCGATGGGCCAAAAGATAATATTTGGCAATACCCTAAAGAAAAGAGATCCCTTGCGGATAGATTTGTAAAGTATACATGTGATGGATCCATGAGTGGACCCTACAAGAGAGGAAAAAAACTCGGTATGATCACTTGCACGCTACATTTGAGTATAAATGGAGAATACCCAAGGATCTTCCTTCGGTATTGGAGAAACAGTTTAGTTTTCCATTTACCAACATTTTTGCATAGGGCATTTTGGCATGAAGGATGGAAAGTGGAGCCCTTGGTGCAAGCTCCCATATGCCTTCATTACACGCTATTTTCAAGCATATGTGCACATGATTTTCAAATGCGCGTATGTTAATATTTAATGTAGACAAATGGATTGTGACTATCATACACTCTGGAAGACATATGTCTACCCAAGTAAGTCTGCTTATATTGAGAAGTTGATTTAGATGATATTAATATCAATTCTATGAGCTTGGAAATTGGGAAGTTTGGAGCGGCTAAGGTATACATCTACCTTAAGCCCAAGTTAGAGAATGGAAAATATGTTGAGAACAAATTCAAGCTTCTGAATTACCCAAGGGGAAACATATTGTGGGCATGTTGTAGGATGAGGAATCTAATTTTCCCCTTGATGATGAGGGAGAAGAGGACGAGGAATAATTGATGGAATACAATGGTGGCCTAGAACATGGCGGTAAGAAGGAAACCCACTATAGGAGAAAATAGAATACACGTGCCAAATCCTTCAGGAAAAGAAGAGGGCGAGGAAGAAGAAGGGGTAGAAAATGTGATGTAGGCATAGGTTCAACAGAGGGCATTAAGGACCGAAATATAGGAGAGTATTAAGGAGAATAAGGACTCAAGGTTCGGTGTAGGGCCATCACAACCACCAAGGAGGTCACCTAGAAACTCTCCTATGAAGGTAGAACCGGTAAAGAAAAGGCACAAGTACATCCCCACTAAGGATAGTGAGGGTGAGAAATCAAAAGACAATGTGCAAAAGACTCATGTTGACACTGAGGATGTAGAGGAACCTCGGGATGAAGAATTGAAACATGATGTAGAAGGGTTGGAAGAACGGGAAGTAGGCAATGATGTTGTTAATGCAAAGAAGAGTGAAGATAAGGGTGAACCATCTAGTACACCTACTGATACACAAACCAGTGAAGGACCAAAGTGCTTAATACGGAGTGTGTATTCTAAAAGGTAAGCGCTTAGGGGAGAAAAGGGTGAAGGAATGTATGAAACTCCTATACTGGTTATATCAATGATCCTACCAAGATCATTCACGCTAGGTTCCAAAGTACCTTGGAGCCCAAGGAGATTTATGGTTAGGAGTTGATGGATCCCGAGATGGAACCACACGCACCCGTAAGTAGTTATCATGGAGTATGTCAGACTCACATGGATGAGCTTGATTTTGATGTGTGTGAAGATCATGGTGTCTCTCGAAGGATGAAGAAATCTATGCATTCCCATCATGTGACAATAAAGCCAACTCAAATGTCAGATGAGCAAGTAAGTAATGCATTGAAAAAGTATCTACAGAGGTTATGCATAGAAATATAGATAAAGTGGTAACTATTCAGGCTTTGTTAGAAGATAGAAAGGATAAAGAAGTAGAAATAAAATGTTTGACAAAGCAAAAGGAGAAAGCTAAGGCAAAGGCGCGAGTGGTGCTTGATATGGAAAAGAAAATAGGTGATGAAAATTTGAAGGCAAGGCCGCATTTGGAAGAGAAAGTGGCTAAGAGGTTCCCATCTGCTATGCATTATTTACACACACTAGTTCATATGGTGTTGGATGAAGGTACAGTGAGGATGCCAAAACCAAAGGATGTTGAAGCAAAAGTAGAAAGAGCTAAGACAATAATAGTGCGCCAAGTCACAAGGTATGAGTCTTTACTCCCAGACCTCGAAGGATGAGTTGAAAAAAGAAAGATTTGGCATTGAATGTTTACGTAGATCCTGAGATAATATTAAAGACAAGGACTCTAGTGGAGGAGAATGCAGTACTTGTAGCCAAACAAGATGAGACTCTTAGGCGTGATGAGAGGCTCACGTTAGTAGCAGAAAAGTGTGATGCACTTACAACAGCCCAGGACCATCACGAGGAGAGAATCAAGGAAATAGGTAAGCTCATAGTACGGCATATGGATGTGATGGAAGGGATGGTTTCAGGTCTAGCGAATGTTCTTAGAGTATTACAGAATGAAGGAGAGAACATGACCGTGAATAAGATGGAAGGGGTACTCGTAAACATCCCTGACAAGACAAATAAGGTGCTCAGTGATTGGAATGAATTAGAAGCAGAATGAAAAGTGAATATCTCAAGTTACTATTGCCATCAAAGGGGTAGGGTGCCCAGATTATTTGTGGTATTTATTCATTCATTATGTACAAAACATTCTTTTATTCCTTAGTATTATTTTTTGGAGAGATAAGGCATGATTACCCATTGTCAAGGGTGGCAATGAAGCAAGTGTGGGGTAATTTTGGGTTGATGAATTACAACCTAAGTAATGAAGGCGCATAAGGTTGGGGTGCACAAACATGGGGGGGTGCATAGGTACGTGTGAAAATATATTAGAAAAGGAAGTACCAGATAATCGAAATGAGATTGAGTGTTGAGCACATTTTGACAAGAAGACTTGGAGACTAAGAAAATGCTATTTTGGACAAGTGGGAGATCAAGCGACATGCACAGTTTTGGGCTAATAATAGGATTATATCTGTAGTTATTATTATATAATCTATTATTAGTGAGCTTGCATGCTTTTGTATTTATCTTGTAGTGGTGCATGGCTATTCTTAGCATGCAGCCTATTTTGAGGATGCTTAGGCGATGAAGGGAAAGTCCCCACCCCTATAAATATGTATTGATTTGCACGGTTTAGGGAATCCTATCCATGAATGCTTGTAAGTTTATGTTGTTAGTTTATGGGCGCGCATGACCTATGATGATACTTTTATGTATCTATTCAACTTCGTGTTTTGCAGTAATTAATATAATGAATCTATGTGGTTTGATAATGTTTATTGACATATTTTTTTCTTGATCTTGTATGGTAGCTATAATCTTGATACTAGTTTAGTTCATTCCTACATATGGTTATAACCTTGATCTGTTTATGTTTTACTTTTGAATGGTTATTATGGATCTGGACTATATATGTGTTTATCATGTTAACTCCTTGACAAAGCTGCTATAAAAGAGGAAACCGGTACCCTTGCATGCTTGGTGAGTGTTCAAGTCTGTCATAAGTGATGTGTCGGCGTGCCTTTGGCTATTTGGTAAATAAAAGACTACACGAAGTAGTCATAGAAAGAGAGTAACACTAGACCTCTCTCCCCAAAACCCTTCGATGTGGCGTGAGATCACCCAAAAACCGACACTTGGCGTGAGATCACCCAAAAACTCGTTCTTGGCGTGAGATGGCCCAATAAACTCAGATTTGGCATGAGATCGCCTAAAAACTCATTCCACATAGCATTTTCAGGACATCTTTCTATCCTTTTACACTCATGATCATCAGTGCACACTTTCCTTTTACTATTTTTACACACTTTTACATAGTTTTCATAACACATGACTTTGATTACTCTTTCGTTCTTCTTTTGCAAGTCTGTCATTAATACACAACAAGAAGCGGCCCTAAATCAATCACAACAATATATACAACACAATACACTTCACCCCTAGGGTCACTTCCTCTTTCTTAGCTTTCATGCTTCATTTTTATCACTTTATGATTTCACTTGTCTCTTCGGCATGTTATCACCATCACACTTTACATGGTTATCAAGTATGTGTAAACAAAGAAAAATTACCTGAGGATGAAAGATAAACAAATAATGCAAACCTTCCAGTAACCTTCTGTGTAAACCTCAAATAAGGGTCTCATGTGAAACCTTGCAAAATGGATGTTATAAATTATTTTGAATGCTCTTAAGTGCTCTCCAAACTTTGAATGCAAATTATATCAACACAAAGAATTCAATAGATTTTTTGTATGTCAGATTCAAGAGGATTTGTAAGGAAGGTAATCTTGCAATTTATTGAGGCAGAAGTAGTTGAAGTTGGTTACCACGGATAAATGAATATGCTAAAAATAACATTGTGGGAAGTTGCAATAGTGTTGGGGGAAATAAATGAATTAATTGCAAAAATTTGCATCCGGAAAGGTGGTTGTACGTGCAATTTAATTACCCCCACCTTTCTAGGATTCTAAAAGTGCAGTTAACTAGGATAAGGATAACGAGTCCAAGTGGATTCTAAGTGGAGTTTGATCAAGTGGCGGATATTTGGGATGTGCACAAACTTAATGAATTAATTATTTATTAATAAATAATAATTAATTTAGCTAAAGGGGTACTAAGGATACATGGGATTAATTTAATTAATCCAAAGGGGTATAATGTGCATAAATTAATTAATTTAATCAATTAATTATAAATGGGTGAATAACAGGGCGTACTAGGATAACATTGGGAACAAGTGGAAACAGAAGTGTGAATTTTTGGGTGTTTACATTTTCCCCTCTTTAAAGTGCTAGTGCAAAGTAATAGTTCTTTAAAGATAGTAGACGCATGCATATTAGCGAGTGGAAAAATCATTGTGAAGCATTGGGATGCCCTAAAAAGCGAGCAACAAAGAGAGAAATGCCCCCTCAAGTGGGTGGATGACGTAGCAAGGCGGTGGAATACCACTTGATAGGAAGGAAAACAAGGGATTAAATCAAGGAAGGGAAAGGATTTTGTTCATAGCATGAGCGTTATTTGGAGAGTAATTTTTTTAGAGCAACCTGATTTTTGTTGTTGCACAATAGAGTTATCACCATGATTATAAAAGAATCAAGATGGTTAACCCAAATGCGCGTAAAAAACACACACAACAAAGAAAAGATAAAAATGAAAACAAACCCAATATACAATGTAGGTGTCCAAGCATCAGGGTTATAAAGGAACTAAGATGTAATCACACTACTTGTAAGTGGTCCAAAAAGAGTAAACATCAACAATGCAACACAAATTCAAAAAAAAAGACAATCAGTCATGCCCCTAATGCATGCCACAATGATGATTAAGTAGATACAAATGCTCCCAAGTGGGAATAGGATCAGATTGGAAGAGCGGAGTTAAAGCAACTCCTTATGACACTCTTTTCAAATATGTTGTACAAGTGACAAAAGTTGAAATTTCCCAGCAAGCAAAGTTATATCGCGAAGGAAAAACAATTTAGTGACTTGCCCCAAGAAGAGTTAGCATATCATACAAAGGGAAGAAAGTGATAGTTGTAAGATTAACACAATCACTAGGGTAATAGATAAAAGTATGATGTTTATCAAGATTGTATTGAGATGTTGAAGGATTCACTTTAAGGGTTTTCTAATTGTAGGATTTCTATGATAAGTGAATGTTTATTTGAAAGTTTTGTGATTTTTTTTTTTGGATTTTTGAAATATTTGATTTTTTTGGATTTTGCAATATTTGATTTTTTAATATTTTCGTAAGTTTTGAAATACAAAGCAAACAAAAAGGAAGACCTTCCATGGCTTAAATAAACCATGAGGAAAACACAACACGTGTAAATGACAAAAAGATATAAAATAAGTAAATAGAAAGAAATCCAATATGAACAGGAAGGAACCACACCAAAGTTATATGTGAACTAGGATGCAAATAAATTTCCTGCAATTGGTCTACAATAAAGGTAAACAAAGTAAAACACAATGACAAACTAAAAGAATAAAAAGCATCATCACAATGTTAATAAACTACAATAGTACAATACAACGTGTAAAAATAACGTCTAATGACACTCTGAATGTGTTCCACATTGAAGAGCTAGACAGATTTGAATGCCCCAAGTGACAGCTTAGCACGTGAGAAGATTGGATCAGGGTGAAGAGCAGAGTGATACTTAGATACTCCAAAAGATACTCTTGTCGGATCCCATTGAAGGTTGATCTATATTGGATTCAAATACAAAATCCAAGTGTGCCCTAAGAAAAGTTATATTACGAAAGGGTAAATGATTTCCTCGAGCATAGATATACACCATGGGCAAAAAGATGAGTATGTTATGGAACAATCATAAAGGAGTGCCATCAAATGGCGAAGGTGTTGAATTGTGTTATCCAATTACTAAAATTTTGTCAAACATGATCTGAATGTTTTGATTATGTCAGTTTGAAACTATTTTTGGAGTTTTGGATAATTTCATATTATTTTTGTGTTTTTGAACAATTTGATATTTTTTTTAAGTTTTACGAGACATTTGTGAAAAAAAATTGTATATTATAACTCGGTAAAAAGGTACACTACTTGAAATCAAGTACAAATAATTAAAAGCATTCCATTCCATTGGCAGAAATGTAGATGATAAAATGATAGGGTGTTTCACTCCACTCGTGGCTCCACACAACTAGGAAGATGCGAGGGCTCATCACCGAGAGCTAAGAAGGACATGAAAATGAGATGAATAGTGATATATTAAAGGGTGAAGAGAAATGATGTGATGACACAAGTTGTAACAATGATCCGTATGAGAAAAATGTAACTCATCTCCAGTCAAGATTACTTGACCAATTACAAGATGATTCCACTTTATAGGTTTTTACTTGACTTAGATCCATTGATGGCCTATTGATTGGAAAAATCTAGGTGAAAGGAATTGTTGTCTCTCTTAACATGAGCAGCTAAATTACTTCTTGGGATGTTTTTTGATTAAGCACTTTGATTTAGATTTCATAAAGGCTTTATTAGTTAATTTTTTATTATTTTTATGAAGGACCCCTACATGTTGCCCCATGCCATCAGTAAAAGGCAAGGGCTCAACACCAAAGACAAAATGTAGGTGAGTAAGGGATTTCTCCTTTCCCAATCTCATACTGCAATAAGAAGTATGGGCTTATCACCAAAGATTGTGAAGGATGAAAGGTGTAATGATTTTATAGTTTTTTTTTTTAATATTTTTTGATTGATTTAATTTTCCTTGTATGTTGATAGTGTGCTTGTTGGGAAGGAACATTCTTCCCCAAGTCTTAGCCTCATGCGACTAGTAGGATGCAAGGGTTCAACACCATATATTGAGATGGGTGATCAAAAATAACCGGGTAAAGAATTTTAGTGCTTTCAATTAAAAGAGAGATTATTTGAAAGGAGGAGTTTGCCATCAGTAAGCTTCGAGACAAAACCGTAGGTAAAAAGATGAGACACATAATTCCCAAGAGGAACAAGGTTAACATGTGTCATGAATGGGTGAAGAAGGCGAGTATATGATAATGGTATGATTAAAATATCTGCCAATAGATGGAATGCCTAACATTATTTGTACACACTTTGTCGTTTCCAATTGGCAAACAATGCTCTAATACTAAGTTTTATTCTTTTTTTTGCTTTTTGAATAATTGAACATGTTTAGGAGTTGAAATGGACTTGTCAAGAAATATGTCCATGTTTATTGAAGTTGAATGGTCTTGAGATACAAGACTTGTGTAGATGAAATGCAAGTCAAGAGGGAGAATCAAAAGATTCAATAAGTCCTTAAATATGAGACTTGGACGAACATGAGCCAAGTCAAAGGAGTGAAACCAAGGTTTCGATAAGTCCTATAATATGAGACTTAGGTGGATAGGCAAATTCAAAATATTGAATCAAACGATTTGATGGGTCCTGAAGTACTAGACTTGGGCGGACATGATCCAAGTCAAAGGATGTGTGATTAGATAAGTCTTCGATGAGATCAAAAGACATATGTGATGTTAGAAGAATATTTTGATGCAGGAAGATGTTGAGATACATATTCACCTGTGAGCGAAAGAGTGTGAGGAAAGAAGGATAAATCTCTAGATGTATACTCAGGGTTCCTTGTAAGCCATAGAGAGGAAATAG
Source organism: Taxus wallichiana var. yunnanensis (assembly GCA_018340775.1). NCBI lineage: Eukaryota > Viridiplantae > Streptophyta > Pinopsida > Cupressales > Taxaceae > Taxus > Taxus wallichiana. The sequence continues at coordinate 397,391,640 of CM031238.1, forward strand.
TCAATGTTTCTCCTTCTAGGTTGTGAATTAATTTGATTGGACAAAACATTTGTAATTAAATCTTGAAATGGTTGAATAAGGATATTCCTAGGTATACGTACCTCAAAGAATGTGTGCATGTAGATATCTTGACAAGTAGGAATCATCGTTGATGAGATTCCTACAGGATGGATCATGTGAGGTATAATGGACACGGAAGGTTGCATTGAAGCAAGTGTCCAAGATTGTTGTGGTTGTATTTCGACAACAAGACTAGAGATGTTAGGTGTAGGAACTGGAATGAAAAGAATATAATCTTGCTCAATGGGATTTGATGATGTACCCTCTTCTACCATGAGTCTTTAAGCAAATGCAAGTTCTCGTTAGGTTTTAGAAGATGATCGAAACATGTTCAATGTCTGTTTGGACTATAGGAAGAAAATATGTAGAAGAAATGGATTGGTTTGAAGGGGGAGATACTTGACCTTCATCGTGATCTCGTGGAATGTTAGTTTGAATAGAAGTGGGAATAACAATCAACTCTTCATTTGAAGGTGTGGAAGTTGACACATCATCGATTGTAAGAGCTTCCATCAAGATCTAAAAATATCTCTCCATCGTCAATTAAGTCTTGGACATAGTTCTTAAAATGTGTACATTTATTAGTTGAGTGGCCATCAATGCGATGAAAATCACAATATGCATGAGGTTTGTACCAATATGGCTTAGGTTCTCCTTCAATCCAAGGTCTTGTAAGTGGATATTTTATCATCCTAGCCACTTTGAGTTGATGAAAGACACTAGAGAGACTTTCACCGAGGGGTGTAAACTTACATTTAACTTTGTGTGGCGTAGTGTCTTGGCTAGGTTGTATGATTGGATTTTTTATTGATTGGTCATGAATTTTGGGAATGTTGTGATTATCCGTGACACTAGTATTGATGACATTGTGGTTGTGATTGACCTACCAAGATTCATCATGAGAATCTCTAGTACAATGATTATTGCAAATTTGAGTTTGATAGAAAAATGTTTGACAAACTTATCTGAGAGGTCCATGAAGGTGGTAATAGATCCCTTTGGAAGGTGTAAGAACCAATCCAAAGCTTTTCCTCCTAGACTTCTAGGAAAAAGGCACAAGAGAAATCTATCGTTATATGCCACTTCGTGGCATGCTATGGAAAATTCTTTGATATGTTGTCTTGGATCATTTTTTCCTTGTATTTGTCAAATTTGGGCATCTCAAAAGACTGTGGGAAGGGTATGCATAAGATGTCCATGTTAAAAGGGTATGGACATAATTCATCAAAATTGAATTGTTTACGTTGTTTTTACATACCCACAATGGTGTCTTTCATCATTTTCCATTCTTGGGCAAAGGATGAATTGTATAAATCCACCATTGTAATGAGAAATGAGGTAGAGTGAAGAAAGGTACGATGAATAACGCAACCCTTAGCAAAGTGAATGCTAAGATGGAAGCGATGAATTTTTTTGAAAAACTTAATCCGTAGTAAAGTGAATGCTAAGATGGAAGAGGGAATAAGATAGAAAAAAGTTCAACCCATATCAAATTAAGTGTTAAAAGCGAAGAAGCAAAAAAGTTAGTCGAAAGTGCCCATCTCAAGTAAAAAAATGATAGTAAAGAGAAAAAGAGACAAAGAAGAAGTTATATGTGCTCTATTCCATAACAAAGATGTTTGTTAAAGGAATAGAGACTTGACAATGTGGACATGATCAACTCGTAATAAAAATGAATTATAAGAGTGATGAAGTGTTGATCAAAGAATACTTGTCAAAGATCACACAAGGAGTGCATGCGGGATAGAATGCCCGGAACCAAGGCGCGAAGGACAAGCAGACCCACGCGCGGAAGGCAAGTGCGATTTGAACTTAGCCAATTTTGAGCATGAAGACCTATTTTTAGAAGATGGCATGCGGAACACATCAATGATGCAGAGACATGCGCGTCATGCATTTTCTATCTTTGGAGAAGCAGTTTGAGGCATTTATGCATGGAGACAAGATGAGAATAGAATTGACACTTCAGTTAATTGCAAGAGGACTATATATAACACACTTGCATGTGTGGCTATGATTGTAAATGGTGTGTGGCTATTAATAGCATGCGGCCTATTTCTGGAATAGATAAGCGGTGAAGGGCAAGTCCCCACCCTATATATATGATGTTAGGTACATAGTAGAGAGAGAGTTGGATGTATGGAAGGAGATGTATGTATGTGTGTAATAGAGAATATATGCATATGATTGAACTATTGTATCAGTTCCATACACGCATTGGTATAGATTGACAATACTGTAAGGAGCTTCTATATTTACTAATAGATGGAAGATATTGGCTGAATCTAAGTGTCATTTTGTGTGTAGTTGAGTAGTGCATGTTATTAATTCAATCATGATTATTGTTTAAGCTTGTTCTTTCATAGATCTAAGGGTAGCATGCATTATGGAATGATGGATTAGTTATGAATCTATATGTTACTTCCTTCATCATGTTAACATCCTGTTACAACAACCCTAAAGAGGGACTTGGTACCTTTGTGCGCTTTGGGTGAGTGCTCAGTCTAGGCTGAGTGATGTGCCAGTGCGACTAGGGTGTTATCTGGTAAATTCTAGGCTGCATCACGAAGAGATGTAAAAGGTTAACTCCTAACACAATAAGTGTTAAGAGAAATGAAAAAGGGGGGAAAAGTGAAATGTAATCGACACTTAACAAAATGAATGTCAAGGGAGACAAGACTTAACAAGATGAATTTGATCAACTCCTAACAAAATGTGTGATAAGAGTGACGACAAAGAGGGAATTCGCAACACCTAACAAAAATGAGTGATGTTAAGGTGGAAGATGGGTTGAAATGTTAGTTTAGATGATTCTTAACAAAGTGAGTGTTAAGAAATATGAAGAGGTTTGAAATGATTTTACGATCCTTTACAAAAGTGAACGTAAAGAGGGGAGAGACGAAAGGTTAGCGTGCTCAACTTGTGACAATTGTAAGTGTGACAAGAGAAGACTTAAAACACGTTGGATGATGCTCAATTATTAATGAAAATGTTAAATGAAGAGACTTAGGAAAGAAAATGATGGATTTGCTCAACTTTTAACAAGATGAATGGTAAAAGGGGAGACTTAAGAAGATGATGATCAATGCCAACTCTTAACAAAAAGTGTGTTAAAAGATAAGACACGACAAGGAAGTGAAAGCACTAAAAGAATGAAAAGGTAAAGGTCATCACAAGAAGTGAATAAACAATGATAAAAAGGTCAGAATCTCACAAAAATGGAGATAAGAGACAAGGTGGAAGTAAGGGATTAGTGACCTCAAATTAAAACAAAGTGAATTCTTTAATGAGAGAAGTGAAGAAATATTGAGGATGTCGACAATGCAACAAGAATGATTGTGAAGTACAACAACGTAAGATGATAGGATAAAAATGGAATACGTCGTAACTCAACAAAGTGGATGCGAAAATGTGATGATGTAAGAGTGAGTAGAGAATGATAGTGAAGAATTTTAATAAGTTGAGAAAGTAAATGTGAAATGTGATAATGTAAGAATGGGGAATGCTTAGAGTTCAAAAAAATAACGTTAAACTTAAGACTTACGATGATGAAAGATCAAGGTGATCAAGAGAGTGCTTGACTATGATAAAGTGAGTATCGCAACGTCAAGACTTAGATGAAAATGAAAGTGCTTAAGTGTGAATATGGATGTCCACAACCCAAAACTTAGACACGTGTACAAAGTAACAAGATGGATGAGAGAGAAAATGTGAATGACGAAAGTGAAACACAAGTGTGAAACATGCAAGAAAAATGAAAAGTGGTAAAATGAAAGTTGTGGCCTCTACCTTAGATTGGCTTGGACAAGGCATGGCTTCCTAGGTGGCTCTCTCAACTAGGTGTTAGCAATTGATCCAAGCAATTGTGATGTTATTATTAGTGCGACGATTTTACTTTACCCCCTTTGAAACCTTGAGAAAAGACCTTGCTCAGAATGAATCGCATTGGGGTCGCCACTAAGGATATTTGTGACTCTAACTCACAAGGCTTTACTAGTCAGGTAGGATAAAAGGTTCCCATTTCATCCACTAGTTCCCTCAAGGTGTGGACTACTTTGGGGTTCCTAGAACCACCCCCTTTGTTGTAGCTTAAGGCTTATGCCAAGGGGGTTATGTTCTAGTTAAGCAATCAAGTCGTAGCTCTTAACCAAACCTATAAATCAAGTGTTTTGAATGTGGTGTTTTTTTATCTTTTGATTTAAATGTGGTTTGGTTGAACTCCTTTGACAACTGGCAATTAGTAGTTTTTTTGGAGTATTTAGCCACCTTGTGTAAGAGCAGGTCCTGCAAACAATGATTAGAATTTTTTCCAAAATGAGGGAACAATAGAAAAACAAATAAAAAATATGACATAAGCGAACCCACATTTTTGATTTCAAATAACTCTTAAAAAGTGCGAGGAAAGAGCATACGTGTGGGTTGGCTTTGGTTAAGTGAAGCATTAATTCCCGAAAATGAAAAAGAAAAAAATGACCATGTTTTTGATTCCCAAGATCGCTTTAAAAAGTGCAAGGGAAGAGCATACACGTGGGCGATTCGTGTTAGTTGCAAAAAAACAACAGAAAACAACAAGCAAGAAGCACGTAAAAACACATTAGAAATCATTAGTCTAGTTTGTAAAACAATGAATTGTGCATAAAATGGTGAAAAAAATGATAAAAATTGGACCGAAACATCCAATAACCCTATTTTGGAAACCTACACAGTTAGTCTAATAGACATAAATAAATAAACTAATAGAAGTGTAACCTAAACTACAAATAAGAAATTATAAATAAAATTAAATAAATGAAATAAAAACTAACCCTAAAACTAAAACTATAAGTATGGTCAAAATAAATGGAAAAACCTAATGTATTGTATGTTTGTGTGTGTGTGTACAGTAGGAGAGCTTGGAAGAGAGAGGCGAGGTGGGGTGAGTAGCTCGGTGGGGAGCTCTGCGAGCTCAAAGTGTAAGGCAAACCAGGGAGAAAAGATGGCTCGGGAGCGAGCCGCAGAGAGAGCGGGAAAAGGTGGGAAGGTGAAGTCGGGTCGTGAGTAGCTCGGATCTATCTAAGCAGGAGGGATGGCAGAGACATGGGAGGGAGGGGTCGGGGTCAAGGGAGTTACGTGTCGAGATCTGGGTGAGTCCGGGACAAGAGCGTTGGGAGTATGGGAGCGAGCTGGGTCGGGGGTAAGGAGATCGGGGGGTGGGAGTGCGTCAAAAATGGTTAGGTGAGTTGGGTGGGGAAGGGGAGGAGAGGTGAGTGGGGAGGGAGTTGAGTCGAGGGAGTGAGCGAGCTGTGAGGGATGAGGTAGGAAGGAGGTGACTCAACCGAAAAATGACTGAGCAAGTAGGGAGGGGGTGAGTAGGTATAGTTTAAAATATAAGAATTTTTGTTTATTAGTTTGGACTTTGTTTTTTTTATTTTTTTATGTTTTAAAAAAATGTTTAATTTTTAGATCTGTTTTGTAAAGAAAAACAACAAATATATATAGATATGTGCAATATATGTTTTTTAACAAATAAAATCTAACGTATTCTCTATATGTGTGTAGGTAGTGAGCAATTGCAAGAAATTAAAGAAAAGAAAACCTGTAGAAGATAAGTGCAAATAGAAGACAAATGCAAACAAAAATGTCAGCACTCAAAACCATGAATCAAAAAATACAACTATATGTTATTTTTGTTTGTATTTGGATCTGGGAAACTTGGTGCATGCTTCTAAACCTACAGAATTTCTTGCTTCCAAACCTACACAACAACACAAAAACAATAAGAACACTACAAGAAAAAAATTAGAGAAACATAATGAAACAAAAATGAAAGAGGAGGGGTGCGAGTCCCACTAGGCATGCCAAAATGTAAACAAAGAAAAATTACCTGAGAATGAAAGATAAACAAATAATGCAAACCTTCCAGTAACCTTCTGTGCAAACCTCAAATAAGGGTCTCCTATGAAACCTTGCAAAATGGATGTCAGAAATGATTGTGGATGCTCTTGAGTGCTCTCCAAAATTTGAATGCAAATGCTATCAACACAAAGAATTCAGTCAGAGTTTTTGTATGTCAGATTCAAGAGGATTTGTAAGGAAGGTAAGCCTGCAATTTATAGAGGCAGAAGTAGTTAAAGTTAGTTATACATGGATAAATGAATATGCTAAAAATAGCATTGTGGGAAGTTGCAATAGTGTCGGGGTAGTAATGAATTAATTGCAAAAAGTTGCATCCGGAAAGGTGGTTGTACATGCAATTTAATTGCCCCCACCTTTATAGGATTCTAGAAGTGTAATTAACTAGGATAAGGATAGGGAGTCCAAGTGGAGTCTAAGTGGAGTTTGATCAAGTGACAAATGACTAGGATGTGCACACACTTAATTAATTAATTATTTAATTAATAAATAATAATTAATTTAGCTAAAGGGGTACTAAGGATACATGGGATTAATTTAATTAATCCAAAGGGGTACAATGTGTATTAATTAATTAATTTAATCAATTAATCACAAATGGGTGAATAACAGGGCATACTAGGATAACACTAGGAACAAGTGGAAATAGAAGTGTAATTTTGGGGTGTCTACGGTATGCATCTCTTATCTCATTTATGTTATTGAGTATTCACTCAACAACATAAAGTGGGGGAAATGTAGACATAAAATCATGCACTTGGGTACATTTATAGGTCCTAAAAGCATACTTACATTCATATGATTCCTAAGCGAGAAAAATAGTAATTGACTGCTATCTTTGGCCTTTTTTCTTTTTTTCTTGTCTTCTTTCTGGTCTTTTACACCCTACAACCTAGTCGGTACTTTACTTGCTTATCTTTTATGGCTTAGGACACCAATGCCTAGATGCCCTCATCCCCTCTAGGTGCCCCGACCTCTTTCCACCTTACTCGCTCTTTTGGGATTCTTTTATCTTTTGGGCATCTTATTTTCTTATGGGTCGGCCTTTCAGTTGTCAATTACAAAATTCAACCAAAGGAATCATATAAATACAAATCTATGTGACCAAAATAAAGGACCAATATCTAAGCATCTATTATCATCACCTAATCTTGCATCCAAAGGAATCTAAGAGTATCAAAGGCATCCAACTAGCACACATACAAAATACAAATGACTTCATTTTCTACATACACCGCATAGGAAGGGGACGCTCATTATTCCATCCACACATCTATCTACATTGGTACATCTAGCTATCACCCGTTATCACGTGCACTTACACAAGGTATTCCTAGGGCATGATTCTTTCACATATGCATAAGAACTACATGGAGTCTGAGATGTAGTGTAACTCTCAGTTGTAAGTTCACTCAATCAGGTGACCACTAGGGTCAGCCTGACTCCCCATATTTCATCTTTATTTTTTGGATTTAATGTGGTATTGTGGGTTTTGTAGGTGAATCTTTGTTTTACATGTTATAGGTGCATTTAACAACCATATTACAACATAGAGGCGACCAAAAATGACACTTGTGTGACACCAAAAAAAAATAGGTTCGACCACTTTCACAAGTCACGGGCACCCAGTAGACTCTAACACATAGGTGCCCTAAACCTAGTCCGGGTTCCCTAGTCCAACATTATTCGACAATTCTAAATTTTATAGTGCACGATTGCGACAATTTTCCCTTCTTGTTCATCAGTTTTCTAGTTTAGATCAATCCAAGGTCAAGTGTAAATTGGCTAAGTCCTTTCCTCTCTCTCTCTTGCACTTAGGGTTTTATATTCTACTTGTTTATTATTTGTGTTGTATTATATCTAGCAGTTGTACTTCATTATTTATATCAGTTACTCTACAATTAGGGTTTAACATAAATTCTATTTTTGTTAAATCACATACCAAAGAGTCCGAGATGTAGTGTAACTCTCGGTCGTAAGTTCACTCAATCGGGTGACCGTAGGGTCAGCTGACTCCCCATATTACATCTTTATTTTTGGATTTGATGTGGTATTGTGGGTTTTGTAGGTGAATCTTTGTTTTACATGTTATAGGTGCATTTAGCAACCATATTACAACATAGAGGCGACCAAAAATGACACTTGTGTGACACCAAAAAAATTAGGTTCCGACCACTTTCACAGTCACGGGCACCTGTAGTAGAATCGACACATAGGTGCCCCTAACCTAGTCCGGGTTCCCTAGTCCAAAGCATTATTCGACAATTCTAAATTTTATAGTGCACATTGTGACAATTTTCCCTTCTTGTTCATCAGTTTTCTAGTCTAGATCGATCCAAGATCAAGTGAAAATTGGCTAAGTCCTTTCCTCTCTCTCTTACACTTAGGGTTTTATATTCTACTTGCTTATTATTTGTGTTGTATTATATCTAGCAGTTGTACTTCATTATTTTTATCAGTTACTTTACAATTAGGGTTTAACATAAATTCTATTTTTGTTAAATCACATACTAGCTTTGATTACACTAACACATGTTACTAGCCTTCTTATTTACATGTGCCTTGGTTTCTACCATGCACATTCCCTTCCCCTATAGGTTATCCACATAAAATTAGTTTAAGGTCCTCTCCTATGGATTGCATGCTCTATCAAAGCATCACATGCACCCCAAATGAGAGGGGGCATACATTGGGTGAATTAGTCACCCCATACAACAACTTAGAGCTACAATTCATATATGCACAATATAGGCTATACTTACAAAAATGACCGAGAATCGACACTAGTGTTTAGGTGCTCCCGACCTCCTCTAAGTGCATATGTCCTAGGGGAAAATACAGCTACTTTCTTAGATCAACATAATTCACAATAGTTTACAAATTAGTTTCACAATACATGCACAATCCTCCAAATTAAGCAAAATACATTTTATCTCTATTGCAATCGGTAAAACTCGGAACTAAAATCATTACAACTCGAAAAAAAATAGGATCACACCATCTGCAATGGTGTATAATCAAGAAGTAATCATGGAAGGAGAGTAACACTAGACCTCTCTCCCCAACACTCTTCTTTCGTGGCGTGAGATCGCCTAAAAACTCGCACTTGGCGTGAGATCACCCAAAAAACTTGCACTTGGCTTGAGATCACCCGAAAAACTTGCTCTTGTCATGAGATCCCCAAAAAAATTTGATCTACATAACATTTTCAAGACATTTTCTATCCTTTACACTTCTATACATCATGTGCACACTTTCCTTTTTACATACTTTTACAAAGTTTTCATAATACATGACTTTGATTACTCTTTCACTCTTCTTTTACAGGTCTGTCATTAATATGCAACAAGAAGCAACCCTACATCAAGCATAACATCAATCACAACAATAGGTACAACACAATATGCTTCACCCCTAGGGTCACTTCCTCTTTCTTAGTTTACACGCTTCATTTTTATCACTTTGTGATTTCACTTGTCTCTTCGGCACGTTATCGCCATCACACTCTACAAGAACAAAAGGTACGCATCTTCTAACTACTTTATGTTATTGATTATTCACTCAATAACATAAAGTGGGGGAAAATATAGACATAAAATCATGCACTTGGGTACATTTCTAGGTCCTAAAAACATACTAGTATTTACATGATTCCTAAGCGAGAAAACTAGTAATTGATATTTATCTTTGGCCTCTTTGCTTTGTTTCTTGTCTTCTTTCTAGTCCTTCACACCCTACATCCCAGTCAGAACTTTAGCTTCTTATCTTTTATGACTTCGGACACCAAAGTGCCCAACCACCCTCATCCCCTCTCGGGCACCCCCCGACCTCTTTCCACCTTACTCACTCTTTTTGGGCCTCTTTTATCTTTTGGGCATCTTATTTTCTTATGGGTTGGCCTTCTAGTTGTCAATTACAAAATTCAACCAAGGGAATCATATAAATACATAGCTATGTGTTCAAAATAAGGGACCAAGCTCTAAGAATTTACTATCATCACCTAATCTTGCATCTAAAGGCATCTAAGATCATCAAAGGAATCCATCTAACATCCATTCAAGGGACAAGGGACTGCATTTTCTGCATACACAACATAGGAAGGGAAGTTCATTATTTCATCCACACATCTATCTACATTGTTACATCTAGCTACAACCCACTATCAAGTGCACTTGCACAAGGGCATCCTAGGGCATGATTCTTTCACACACTCACAAGAATTACATGGAGTCTAAGATTTAGTTCAGTGCTCGGTCATAAGTTCACTCGGTTGAGTGATAAACGGGTTCATCTAACTCCCCATATTGCATCTTTCTTTTTGGATTTGATGTGGTATTATGGGTTTCGCACATGAATCTTTATTTTGTAGGTTACAGATACTTCAACGATCATATTGCAACATGCTAATGACCGACAAAAAATATTAGTAACACTTTGCGACACTCCATAAATCGATTCCCGAGCTCTTCTTGTGATCCACAGTGCCCAATAGTGGACTCTAACACCTACACACCCTTGACCCAATCCAAAAACCCTATTCCAACTTAGTCCAACAGTTCCATGATTTATCTTGAGCAATTACGATAATGTTATCTTCTGTTTTAGATTTTCAGTTTTGCACTATCCTGGATCAAGCAAAGCAAGCTTAATTATTTTTCTCTCTCTCTCTACACTTAGGGTTTCATATTTTAATTACTTATTACTTGTGTCATATTGTATCTAGCAGTTGTGTATCATAGTGTACATTTAGTTACTCGTAATTAGGGTTTAGCATAATTCTATTTTTGTTGAATCGGTTAGGAATATAAGTACTATGTCAAGGCGTGTATAAATCAATGAAAGGTAAAGTAACTGTAATGAGAAGTAGTGAAAAATGTAACAATAGAACCTATGTAGTATGTGATAGTAGAGAAAGTAGATTCCCTAGGAGCCTCGGTGGGACTGGTAAAAGGTATAGTGCTAAGTATCATTGTAGCGTGTAAGAACCTATAAGAGATCTACATTCACCTCAAAATACCAAGTGAATGTGCATGTGTATATATAGAAATATGATGACATACTAAGAATCCATCTAGCATGGAAAACAAAGTGTAACATGTAAATAGAATAAGCTATAAAGAGTAAATGCAACCAAGATATGTAAATGTTGTATATGGGTGTGATGATATGGTATGTGATATGTGAAAATGATAGGAGCAAGATGCCCCGGTGGATGTGTATGAGATGAGGTTCATTTATAAGGACCCTCGATAGTTAAGAATGAACCATAGAATGAGAATGTGTCATCAGGTAATGTGTTACATGAGAATATATGCTAGAGAGATGTATCGTGAAGCACAAAGTGTAAAAATGTGTAGGGGATGTGAGGTTCATTCCAGACTTAGACCCTCGGTAGTTGAGTATGAACTGTGGAACTATAGTGCATCATAGGGTAATGACAATAAATTGTGTGTATTAAAGTATGTAGGAGTGCGAATAAAGATTAGATGTGAGGCACATAGTGTAAAGTGCAATAGTAAATACTAGAGATAATTGATAGGAATGAGAAATAGGGGAAGAAAGCATGATTCCCCCAAGTGTGTGATGTAGAGAAGGATAACGTAAACTCTTCTAGGAGGTTGTCAGTGTTAGTATCATAGTCAATTGTATTTGTATCGGGGACTTGGTAAGCAATAGTGTGGGTTTGATCATATAAAGATCCAACACGACGTAAATTACACATGCCCATAGTATATTCTTCATCAAAAGGTGGTTGTGGACAATCGTGTGCATACTAGCAAGTGAGATTTGGTGTATAGCCAGGGAATGAATCATTACAAATATAGATGCAGCCAAAAGGCATGGAAAATGTGATATCAATACGATTGGGATCCAGAGTACGGCCAATGTAATCAAGCCAATCTTGCTCAAGTGTTAGTGGAGAGGAATGAGGAGTGCGTGCAAGGAAGACTGATAAATGGAAGACACAGAGGCCATAAGTAGTAATGAGGACATATCCATAATAAAGGTGAGGAGAGTGAGGTGGAGGGAGGAGATCAAAAGTGTGAATCCTACCCGAGCTAAGCCATCATGTGTGCAAACATTGTCAGAGCAAGTGTGGTCAAATGGAATGTGAGGCCAATAAGAGTCATGTATAAAAAGAGTGCATGTAAAGGGTCAAGCTCGTGGTGCAAAGTCACCGTTAAGCTCTACGACATCATCCTCATCATTGAAATAATCATTTTTGGCATTATCTTGTCGGATAGTATTATCAAAGAGATTGGTAGGGGTGGATCCAGATGTAGGAGTGAGAGGAGTCATGACAAGTGGGATAGTGGTAGTTGTAGAGGTAGACATCAGAGGTGATAGGAGATCGGTAGTGTGTGTAGGGTTGGACGGAGTGCATGTGGAGGTAGAAGAGGGAGTAGGGGCACTAGATTGACCAACATCGTATGTACTGATATTGTGATATGGAATAGGTTGTGATGGAGGGATGGGCATGGCGGTGACGGGGTCTATGCGGAAAAACTTGAATGGGTCAGGGTCAGCAACAATGGTATGTTCATAGCCATCATGTAGGAATTTAACACACCTATGAACTATGGAGGGAACAACATGCATTGCATGAATCCATGGTCTACTAAGTAAGTAATTGAACTGGAATGAGGCGTCGATAACAAAGAATAAAGTAGGAATGATTTTAGGCCCAACTTATAGAGGTAAGGTGATAGTGCCCATGCATGTGTGAGTAGTGGAATCATATCCATGAATGAGAGTAGAGGATTTATTAATTAAATGATCAGAAATTCCTATTTTCCTAAGGAGGGATAGAGCAAGTAGATTTGTAGATAATCCATTATCAATGAGTACACGCTGATACAAAAGGAGCGTAAAATGGTGATAAGCAAGGGTCCAAAGGGATTATCAACAACAAAGGGAGGGATATTCTCATCACTAAAATATATAGCATGTGGTAGATTTTTAGGGATTAAATGAGGTGAGTAAAGGAAACATGTGAATTATTACTTTCAATGTGGATGGAACGAAGGGCAACCTCTAATGTATGACGACAATCAAGTGTGCTGCACTACATATCATAAAGAGTGATTTTGTATAGTGTATTCTTTAATTGTTTGATGATGTCATAACCCTTAGAGGTGGTGGTAGGAACTGTAGAAGTAATAGGTGCTAGAACAGAGACAGGTGGAGCTGTAGAAGGATGAGTGTGGTGAGTGGTGACTACATTGATGGTTAGATCAAGCATTGCAGTGGTGAAGCGAGGAGGATGTTGAGTACAAACTTGCATAAAATCAGCAGCAGTGGTAGCCATGCCAGAAACCTTAGTGGGAGTATAAGAGGGATAAGAAGATCGATCCATGAATTTAGAAGAAAGGGATAGATTGCGATGCATTCTCAAAAGGTAAGGTTTGAGATATGGGGTTCACCAAATGATTTAATATAAATAGCATTAAATTTTTATTGTTGAGTAACTATCGTAATAAATTATGTATAATTACTAATATACAGAATGACACAAGCAAAATAACATGTAAAATATAAAACCCTAAGCAAGAGAGGGAGTTAGGAATGTTGAGATGATTTTACGAGTGAACAGAACTGATCTGGGCAAGGTAAAGTGTTAAACTAGATGCAAACAATGTCATAACTATTCACTTGTAAATTTTGTAATTCAAGAAAAATGTTGGACGGGGCACTGGAGTAGGACAGGGCACCGAAGTAGACAGGGCACTTGGGCGATGGTGATTGGATCTGGTTTCGGTTGTGTCACAAGGGTTTCGTAGTTATTCCCTATTGATTGAATGTTATTCGCTTCTTGATCACCAAAGGTTCTTGTAACCTATAAAAGATAAGTTCACCTACACATACCCATAAACCACATCAAACCTAAAAAGGAAAATTCATAATGAGGAGTCAGAGTGACCCTGGCGATCACCCCGAGAGTGAACTTATAACCGAGCATTGCACTACATCTCAGACTCCATGTAGTTCTTTTGTGTGTGTAGAAATGGTGTCCTAGGATGCCCTTGTGCAAGTTGCACCTGATAGTGGGCTAGATCTAGAATGTAGAAATGTATAGCATGTGTGGATGGAATAGAATAGACTTCCCCTTCCTATGCAGTATATGTAGAAGTATGTAGCCCTTGTCCCTTAAATGAATGTTAGATGGATGCCTTTGGAGTGCTTTAGTGCCTTTGGAATGCAAACTTAGGTGATGATAGTAATTCTTAGTGCTTGGTCCTTGATTTTGAAAACATAACTATGTATTTATATGATTCCCTTGTTTGAATTTTTGTAATTGACAACTGGAAGGCCAACCCATAAGTGAAAAAGATTCCTAAAAGATAAAAGAGACCCAAAAAGAGTGAGTGAGGTAAGAAAGGGTCGGGGCACCCAAGAGGGACAAGAGCACTTGGGTACTACTATCCTGGCTGGGTACTAGTGTCTGAAGCCATAAAAGATAAATAAGTTAAGTTCGACTAGGTTGTAGGGTGTGTAAGACCAAATAAAAACAAGAGACAAAGAAAAGAGGCCAAAGATAGTTTTCAACCACTAGTTTTCTTGCTTAGGAATCATGTAAATGCTAGCATGCTTTTAGGACCTAGAAATGTACCCAAGTGCGTGATTTTTTGTCTACACATTCAAGTTTTGATATTAAAAATTATTGATGATCTATAATGATTGTAATGATTATGACAAATGGTTGTTTTCTCAAATAGATAAAAGTTGGTCAACTATTTAAGTTTGCATGAATTTCATGTGATGGTTGAAGTTATTTCATGTCCTTGTATTATTTGTGGGAATAGTAATTATTTATTAAGGAATGAGAATACATTCATTGTATGGATTATGCCTGTTAGGTTAGAAGAATTATTTACTTAGTCAATTTCGGGAATGAGTAATAAATTAGTTATGTTCATTTTGTAGACACCCTAATTTCACACCTTTTCCAAACCAATTAATTTCCCCACTCCATTTCCCATAAAATTAATCGATGTTAATTGGTTAATTAATTCATTTCAACCCCTAAATTAAACCCAATCTTCCTCACATGTAAAATATTCCCTATGTCCCCCATTTGAGAATTAAAAATACAAGTTTAATCCTCACCCACTCCTTTTTTTCCCCACTCACCTAATCATGCCCTCATTTTCAAACTATGATTACTTAAAATCCCCTAAGTTAATTTGATTCCCTGTGCTATAAATACTAGCCTTACCCCCTCTAAAACACACGGAGAATAAGCTTGAATGCCCTGTCTGAGTTCTTGCATCCTTTGAGCAAAGAACATCCTTCCACCTCGTCCTAATGCCCAAATAGCCTCATCTTGAAGCATCCCAAATCCATAACCCCTTTTATCCATTTGGTGCAAAGTAAGTAGATCTTGTTGCAAGAAGGCCTTGCTCTGTTTCAAGAAAAGCACCTACATATCATGCAATCAGGGCTCATCCATGTTTCCTTGCCCATTCTAAGGTTTGCTTTATGGAATCACGAAGGAGGAGGTATTATTGTTAGTGTTTTACTTTCTTGTTTATCGCGTATTTTTCATGACTTACACATTTAGTTAAACACAATTGATATGCATTGATAAAGGTTTCATCGTGATGTAATTCTTTGTGGAATATTATTACTCGATTTAAAGGATATAGTTACAATTTCTATCCTAGATTGTTGACATAATTGATTTTCATCGTATGTAACTTAAACTTACAAAAGTTATGTTTATCAGTTGCATTAATGATATGATTGTAAACATACCTTATATTAAGAAGTATCATTTCATTTGAATTTATATATATTATATATATATATATATATATATATATATATATATATATATATATATATATATACATACATACATACATACATACATACTTATTTAATGAACTAGGATGTTTATTAATTAGTGAGTTGAGTTAACCTTAACTTATTCTATTATTTCATTTACTCACAACAAGAATATGAGTTAGTTAACTAGTGTCAACTCTTTGAACCGACTCATGTATATATTTTCTCTCTCCTATAGTTTGCAAGAAAGAAAGACATGCATGAAGTGATTGATTGAATTGTTTACACATGATTATGTCATGTATTATTTGTTTAAAATTCGATAAGGGTTATTGTATCTAATCGTTAAACGCAAAAATATTATCTTCACAAGATGATTTAAGGCATTTTTCCTATTGTACTATCGTGATTAAATATTTATCATTATTTCTAAAAATAAGGACTTATCCTTGTTAAGTTTAAATAAAATACTTGTTGTTTTGAATCATATTTTATGAGATATGAAAGTGTTTAAATGTTGTTTTACAGTAGAGTATGAATAAAATTTATTGATATTACGTTATGCAATTATAATTGATTTTATTGATTCACTTTAAATGAACAAATATGTGAATGTGGAACATAACACGATAAGAAAGACAATACAATGAAAACAACATTATATTTATTATTGTACCTTATTAAATAAAATGGACTATTCATACTAAATGATGAATATATGATATTAAGGACTATTTTTAACAAGTAATGAATATATCAATTCAATGCAAGACATGGTTAAGTAAACCGTTATTGAAAGACCAACATTATGTTGTAATAAATCGGTAAGAGGTACCCATTAAGGATAATAACTCATTGAGCTACTATAACCTTCTATCAAGAAACATATGATGTGTTACGATACCTAATAACCTATTGTAAATATGAACTTTTTACTTATCTTACATAGATAACTAAAATTGTAAATGAAGTATAGACATTCTGAATCATCGTTCCTTTTGATAGAATCCTAACCATGCTAACTTAGGATGGCTATGGGAAGGATAATGAGTACATAATGATGAAATTCATTACATGGTCATTATATTTCCCATAGGGATCCTAAGATGGGACTGATATGATCCTTTCGATTAGAAGGATGAGTCATGGTTCCTACTTCTTCAAAACAAAAACTTAATTTCTTAAACAACGAAATGAGATCCAGATAATTGTGTAGAGATGGTTATGCGGTGATAGAGACAAGTTTCACTAACTAGTGTGCGGTCACAAAACTAAGCTTGCATTGCACACTTGAATCTTTGGCCAAAGTAGTGTAATTATTTGATTACATTGTTTGTTCACCATACCCCTAACTTCTTTTGTTAGATATTGGATGTAATACGACTTGTATATTTTCTAGGTTAACACTTAAGAGTTGCACATAGTTCTCAAGACCTACTAAAGGTTTAACCAAAAGTATACAAGTTATACACACTCGGTTAGAGTGAATTAAGGGGGATCGGGAAGATCTAGTTGACCCTTATAGCTGCACATGGTTATAATTTGTTATCAGATGGATTGTAAACATTTAATTATGTTGGATTTAATTGATGCAAGCTTAAAATAATTGAAGACTTTAATTTTAATTAAAGGGTTTTTTTAAAAAAACTTAATTTGGATAAATAATAACATGGGTGTTACATTTTGGTATCGAGTTGAAGGTTATCAACTCTTGGACTTAATACATTCATAACGCTAACAAAACATCTTATTCTTGTTTAAAATAATATGATGGTTAGGGCAAGAGAAAATAATGAGGTGAAGGTACAACAACCCAAAAACTAGATGAAATTCTAGTGGTTCTTTAAGATACCCAAAACCAGATAGTTACCCTAGAGCAGCAAGTGATGGGTAAGTAAGAAGAAGAAGAAATTGAGGTAGAACAACCTATTAGGTAAGAAGTAGAACAACTTGTTTAGCCTAATGCTATAAATCCTAATGTTGGAATTCAACTAGAAAACAAAAGAGTTCGCTTAGTAGCAGAAATTGTTAAGAGATATTAAGTGGGTTGGCACAACCCAAATTTAATGGAACAACCTTGGAAGATGGAGTTGAGAATTGCATAAGTGAAATGGAAAAATATTTTGAGATAAGATATTTTTATGAAGAAACCAAAACAATTTGGGGAGCTTTTTAGCTCTCCAATGAAGCATCTTTGTAGTGGTACAATCGCAAGATGGAGTTAGGAGTTGATACTGCTAGTATCACATGGGAAAAATTTAAATTTTACTTCCGTGAACGTTGGTTTCAAAACCTAACACCAAGGTAAACTCAGTGTGGTTGAATACTAGGAACATTTCACCAAATTACTGAAATATGTACCACAATATCAAAAAGATGAAAAATTTGAATGCAAAAGTTTATTATATGGCTGAACCCAAATATAAGAGTTGAAGTGGATGTGCATGGGTTAACTACTATGGAGTCTATATTTGAAAAATCCATTAAGCAAGATCGAAGTTGAAAAAAATCTGCTCATAGAGGAGAAAAAGGAAAGAAGAGCATCAACTCACCTACACCATTAGTTCCTACAAAAAAATGGTGGAAAAAGGAAGGCAACAAATTGAAAATCGCTAGAAATACTACAACAGTTAAACATGTTGCAAATACAAGGAGAAATGCATAGAAACAGTGTTGCAGCAAAGAATGATAACAAATTTGAAAAGAAAGGACCTTTTGTTGGGTGTTTCAAATGTGGTGGTGAGCACTATGTTAATAAATGTCCCCATAAGAATCAGGGTAACAATCAAGCAATAAAGGATACATGTTGTAGTGGCTAACCACAAGCTGAGAAACAAGCTACTCATATTTAAGTGTCAAGTAAGTTATATGGACTTCATATTACTATTTTGTTTGACATCATTGCAATCGAGTGCTTCATTTCTAGTAAATTACTGTAAAACTATCTAAGAAAGTTGGTTACATTAAAAATACATAGACTATTCAATATGGGAATGATTTTGTTAAAACTATAGACCAATGTATGTTTGATACAACATTGGAATTACTTAGTTTTACCATAGAACTGGAATTATATGTAGCTCCTTTAAGGTCCTATAACATCATTATATGTGTAAACTAGTTGTCCAAACATAAAACAACAATAGATTGTTATGAAAAATGAATAAAATGCCCATATGACATGTAGAAAACAACTACCATTCAGGGCATAAAAAGAATTTTTGAAGTTAGACACGATTCTACTATGTCACTTAAGAAAGCTAAAAACAAAGGCTAGATGCTATATGGAATAAAAATCTGATTTTAGTGAGGAAGGTAAGACTTCCTGGGAGGATTATCCACTGTTATAAGAATACAAAGATGTCTTTCTCGGAGGAATTACCTCGGACTTCCTCCTAAACAAAAGTTTGACTTTACCATTGATACTAACCCTAGAATTGAACCGATATCTAAGACACCATACAAAAGGACAACAACAAAGTTAGTGGAATTGAAAGCATAACTTCTGGAACTTTTGTCAAAGGCCAACTTGACCAAGTGTCTCCTTGATGAGCATTGGTCATTTTCGTTAAGAAGAAAGATGGAACGTTAAGACTATGCATCGATTATCACATGCTTAACAAGGCAACAATAAAGAATATGTATCCTTTGTCGAGGATTGATGACCTTTTAATTAGATGAGAGATGCATCTATTTATTCAAATATCGATTTATGATTTGGTTATCATCAACTAAGGATAAAGGATGAAGACATTCATAATACAATGTTCAAAACAAGATATGGGCATTATGAGTTTACAGTGTTACCTTTTGGACTCACTAATACACCAACTGCATTCATGAACCTCATGAACAATATTTTTTAGGAATATCTAGATAAATTTGTGTTGTTTTTCTTGATGATATCTTGATTTATTCTAAGAAAGTAGAAGAACACTTAAGAATAGTGTTAGATGTGCTTCAAAAACAACAAAAATTGTATGACAAAATTTCAAAGTGTTCATTTTATTAGAATGAAGTGCAGTACCTTGGGCACATAATAAAAAAATATGGGATCTCAGTTGACCCATCGAAAATCAAAGCCATTATTGAGTGGCCAACACCTAAGAATGTACATGAAGTAAGAAGCTTCATGGGGTTGGTTAGTTATTATAGAAAATTCATGAAGGATTTCTCAAGAGTGGTAATTTGGACCTATAAAAAAATTCATAAAAGGACGAGAAGTTTGTGTGGACTAACAAGTGTGAAAATTCATTTAATATGTTGAAATAAAAACTTACAACACCACATGTTTTGTAGGTTCCGCATCCCAATGGAAGCTTTGTTGTGGTAACAGATGCCTTAGGAGAAGGTTTGGGTGGAATACTCTAGAAAATGATCATGTAATTGCTTAAGAGAGTAGAAAGTTGAAGGTACATGATCAGAAATATGCTCCCCATGACTTAGAACTTATTGTCATAATTCATGCCTTAGAAATTTAAAGGCATTACCTATTTAGAAAACCTTTTGAATTGAAAACAAACCACTTGGGACTGAAATATATTTTTTACGCAACCTACTTTGAATGCAAGACAACATAGTTGGTTGAAGTTTTTGTCCCAATATGATTTTTTCATTAGTTATATTAAAGGAAAAGAGAACCGTGTGGTGATGCAATGAGTCGTGGCAAGCATATATCTCGCTATTGTAACCCTTAGAACATAATTTAAAGAAGTAAAGAAACAAATGCAAATTGATCTATATTATCAACATCTGAAAATTGTGTTAGCAACAAATCCTAATGATAAGATATACAAAGGAATTAATTTTGATAATTAAGGAGTCTTGTGATACGAAAACAAATTATATGTACCTTTGAGCAATGACCTTAAAACGAAAGTAATGAAGGAATTTCATGATGCTCCATATTCCAAACATCCCTGAGAGACAAAATTGTTGATGATGTAAAACAACAATACTTTTGGTTAGGAATGAAGAAAGATATGACGAATTATGTTGCACATTGTCTCGAGTGTCAAAGTGTTAAGGCATACCACATGTATCTTGTTGGTTTGTTATATCCTCATAGTATTTCACATTATAAATGACAAGTAATTAGCATGGATTTTGTGCAAGGATTGTCATTATCTAAAAAAACATGATATGATTTTAGTATTGGTTGAAAAACTAACTAAAGTAGCTCACTTCATATCGGGTAATCTAAAATATGATTCTCGTGTACTTACTTGAAATGGTTTGTGCAGAAAATATTCTAATTGCATAGATTTATAGAATTGATTATTTCGACAGGATCCGAGAATGAATGACCTCTCGATTTTAGCAAATTTTAAACTCAGCTTTGGGAATAAAACTGAACTTTAGTTCAACATACCATCCTGAAACAAATTATCAAACAAAAAGAGTTAACTAGGTTATGGAGGATATGCTCAAAATGTATTGCATGGATCAATAATATAAATGAGAAGAATATTTGTCATTGCTTGAATTTTCCTATAATAACACTTATCATTCTTCACTGAAAATGTCACCATTTGAAGCATTGTATGGGAGAGAGTGTAGAACTCCTATAAGCTGGAATATCATAGAGGATAAAGAGGTAGTGGGTTTGGAAATGTTGTGAAATGGAAAAGTAAGTAAATATCATTCATGAGCGGTTGAAAGAAGTAGTTAATAGGCAGAAAATTCACGTTGGTCTAAAAAGAGTTGGCAAAAAATTTAAGGAGATAAAGCCTTTTTTAGGGTAAACCCCAAAAAGACCTCTATTACGTTTTGACAAGGCTGCCAAATGTCACCTACATATGTGATACTTTTCAAAATTTTGGAAGTTATAAGTCAAGTGGCATATCGATTAGCATTACCTTCCGCATTGTCTAGAATGCATAATTTTTTTCATATTTCATTGCTTAACAAGTATGTTTCATATATAACTAATGTCATAAATTGGAATTCTTTTCTTGGTTCGGGACCCGAGAATCGTTGTGGTTGAAATAATTTGAGTGTTGGAAACTCGCATGTTGCAACTCAGAAATCCTTATATCACACAATACAAGGTCCAATGGGACCAATATTTTGAGGATAACACAACTTAGGAGAATTTTGACGAAATGAAAATTACGTTCTCTTTTTTGTTTCAGTGATTAAAATTGTTAGTTGACTAATTATTGTGGATTTATTATACCTTACTTGATATTTGTGATGACTCAAATGACATATTTTTGCTATATTGCTAATTGTTTGAAAATATTTGTTATTATGAAGTTGTTTACAGCCAAGTTTTATGAGTTACGATTGATTGAAATTCTATAAATTTTTAAGTTTTTATGAAAATATAAATTGTTTGCTTGACGATGTCTAGATTGTTTCCGATTGATATGTTTGATAACGATTAAGTTTAAATCATCAAGAAAATGATTATTTAAGGGGAAAGTATGTCACAACTCCAAATTTTATATAATTTTCGTCGCAGTATTGATTGATGGCGACTTAATTAAGTATAAAAGTTAATTTAATAAATATACATATATAATTATATATAAATATATATATATATATATATATATATATATATAAGTGTTAATGTTGATGAGTGTTTTGCGTAATGACCATCTTCTTGGTTACATTATTATATGATAATTGAGTTGATTAGATTCTACTACTATTTGCATTGATTGAGGATGTTTAGCATTTTCTAAGGTTATAATGCATTGATTAAGAAAATAACGATGTTGATGTAATGTTATTGTGGTTTGTTTCGTGACACCACCATTTGGATTGCATTTATCAAATTGAGATGTGTTGATCACATTTCATTGGCATGGTTAATCATGAACAAGGTCTTAGACCACTTTGCAAAGTAATTAATTAATGGATATTGTTTAATGTTTCTGCGAATTGGTCGTGGACCATATTGCATTGTTTGTGACATATGTTTTATCTATAAAGTTGACCCTCCTTAGCATTGTGAACATTGGTCATGGACATTGGCAAGGTAATTGATTATTGTTTAATAATGGTCATAGACCACTTGGCAAATAATGTGGAAGTTGGAATATTGTTTATTGGTTAAAATGGGTCATCGACCACCTTGTAAGTATAAAGTTTAATGGTTAAATTTTATTAAAAATGATCACAAACCATGTGGGTGAATAACAAGGTATTTAATATTGTTTGAGTTTGAATTGGTCACCATGACCACGAGGCATTTGATAGGGTAATTGTTATTGTTTGATGTTTATTGTATGGAGATTGGTATTAGACCATAATGCATTGTTTTTTAGCACGATTAGAGTTGCATGCAAATTTAATTGGAAAATTGGAGGCAAGAAGATTAAAGGTTTTGTGGAGGCCACTACATGGCATTGACCTATCTTAAATAGCGTTAATGAATCTATGGTTCCTTAGGAACCGATAGTTTGCATTGCAAGCCAAAACATGCGAACACTCCCTCTCTCTCCCCGAGCATTTTGGCATTATGTTAGTTGGTTTTGGCTCTACATGGAGATTTTGATTGAGAAAATAATGGAAGGTTGTTTCTAGACAATGCATGTAACCATGAAGCTCTATTTAATGACAACTTTGTGTTTATTACTACTTTGTTTGGAAGTTATTGGAGTTATTTTGTTGGCATACGAGTTTCAAATTTCAAGGAAAGTCAAAGAAGAACTAGAACAAATCATGCATGAGTTTCTCTCAATTTTATTCTTGCTAATTTTTTATTGAAATACTTGAATGCGTTATGGGTTTTAAACTAGTTTTTAAAAATTGGAAAATTAATGAAAATATTAGGTGAAATCTATTTTTCTATTGTTGGGTTTTAAATAAAAATTTGGGCATAAGTTTTTAATGGTTTTCAAGGTCTGTTGATTGTTTGGAATTTGAGGAATATTTGTACTATTATATGTATTTAACTAGCTCGTTAGAGATTACATAAAGATGTCTTGTTTAGGAAATGATGGTTGAGTGATGGTTGTTTATAACGTTTTCTCCTTCTCGAAAAATTGTTGTTCCAAATCGGAACGTTTTCCTTATTTTTAAAAATGATAAAATAGAAATGAATACCAGGAAGGTTGTTTAATGTTGTGAGTGTTACTTAAACAAATATTATTTTGTTCTATATAAAATATTATGAAATGGGTTTGGATTTCTATTAAAAAATGGAAGTCATTTTGTTATTTCAGATCTGGGTTGTGAGCAAGAGCTTGTAGCATGTATAAAGTGAATTCATTCTATCTTGAGTTGGTTTTTATTGTTATACTTGAAGTTATATGGGGTAGGGTCGATATAATCCTCTATCAAGGCCCTTCCCTCTTTCTCTTTGTGAAAGAACTCTATTTGGGTTCCTATTGAGAATATGAAGTGTTTTTGGTGGCTATTGGTCGGTCATGAGAAAGATATTGTATCGTGTATATAATGATTTTTGTTTCATCTTGAGTACATTAAACCGGGATTTGGTTAACATCTTGTGGGTGTTTAGCAGGGGTTAAATTTAATGTACCACCTATGCCTTTCAAACAATTTTTCGGTGACGGTAATTTTGTAACATTGCCTTTCAAAAATACAAAAAATGTTATTTACACCATACTAGTAAAATATATAAAATACGGTAGGGGAGAAAGGATGGAGAGCCGCAAAAGTGAAAAAATGTGAAAATAGCGAAAAGGGCGAAAAGTTTGAATTTTCAAAAATAAGGTGGTGGTGGGTGATGGGGTTTTCATGCCGGGTGTCGGGTTCCTCACAGGTGCGAACAAGATTTCGATGGGCAGCGGTAGGGTGAAGGCTATCGGGGTCAAGCTGAGGAAATCAAGGCAGAGATGGAAGCGTCTGAATTGGTCAAAAAGTTTGGTGCTTGCTTCGTTGTTAAATCTCTAGTTTCTTTGTTTGGAGAATTGGTGTTAGATAACATGGTTGCGGAGAAAAGTCTGGTGTTGGACGAGCCCCTCGATGGAGTGCCTCAGGAGGTCCCTTCCAATCTAATTCCACCTGGAGTTTTTCAGGCCGTAGTGTTTGAAGGAATTCAAGGTCGAGGGAATCAATTTTAAAATTGTTGAGGAGTCTTCACTTTCTCTTCTAGCCCCACCCAAGGAAGGATTTTCAGATTTTCAGTGAAATGGGTGATCTGCTGCAAGTTTGTTGGAGTGCGCTTCTCTCGAGGAAGGATTTTGAGTTGGGTAGTGCGGTTCTGGGGCAATAAAGCTAAACCTAGGGTCAGCTTCCTTGCCAATGGTTTCTTCCAGGTTTGTTTTCCTTCCCCCAATCTATTGGATTAGGTTTATAAAGGAGGCCCTTGGTTCATGAATTCTTCCATCCTGTACTTTCACCCTGGAAGGAAAAATCTTCGAGCCCCGTTATGGTTAAGCATACATGGTTTGTCCTCTAAATTTTGAAAATGGTCTATCCTAAAGCCTATTGCAAACTCTCTAGGTGTCTTTGTGCCCATTCAAAACCCTTCCTTGAATTTTTGGAGGAAATCCACGATGCGTCTCTGTGTGGATATGGACTTGACTGCCCCTTTGCTGATATCTTTGTGCCTCCAAACTAAATTCGGCCCTAAGTGCTTCGCCATCGAGTATGAGGGTCTGAATGCGAAGTGCTTCTATTGCGGGAAGTTGGGGCATTTAAGTAAGGTATGCACTATGAAATTGGATAAGGGTTCCAAGGAGGTGGATCTTTAGATGGTGGCTTTGAAGGAGGATTGTTTGTTGCTTGGAACCAATCCTTCTCTGGGTCAGGGTCTGTCAATTTCTTCTCTGGAGATTGCGAGAGGATTGGAAGCCCCTTTGGTAGGGGATTTGTCCCCTCTCTCTTTGTTGAAGGAAATAGAAGAGGTGCATAAGAATTTCGGGAACTGATGTCCCTGATCAAAGAAGGGTTTGAGCAAGGGCAAGCAGAATCTCTGAATTCACTTCAAATTTGGCTTTCGGATAAAGTTGAGGCTAAAACGCTTCAATCCCTTTTAGGTGGTGGCATTTTAGAGGATGGGGAAATTAAGCCCGATATATTGGTACCGGATTCGATTCCTTCAAAATTAGCGCTGGGCCAATTGTGGCTCTGCAAGTAGGAGGGGTAGAAAATCTAAGCATGAGATGGCCCAGAAGGAAGTGGATGTGGGGAAACAAAGTGTTCTAAATTTTTCCAAAGCTATGTCGGGAAGGAAAATGCCCTTCCCTCCCCTAAATGAAGATCCTCTCTTGGAATTTCAAGGGTCTTAATACCCCTGACAAGCAACGCTTGTTCAAGTGTTATCTCTTTTCTTCGGAGGCGTGTGTGGTGTTGCTTCAAGAAACCAAGATGGTTGTTGGGGAGGCGGCTGAGCTATGGGGAAATTTTGTTAAGGGTTGGAAGTATTTTTTTGATATTTGCTTTGGTGCCTCTAGGGGTTTGGGTTTCTTGTGGAAGGAGTGTCAGGTGTGGGTTAATCTTATCTCCCATAATTTCAGTTGGCAGTTAGGGCATGTCTGTCTCTAAGCATTCTCAATCGGTCTTCTACCTCTTCAATGTGTATGGTCCAAATAGCATCATTGGAAAAAGAGCAAGTGTGGCAGGATATCTCCAAGTCATTGCTTCCTTTGGAGGAACATATTCTCCTTCTTGGGGATACTTCAATGCTATTACCTCGAAGAAGGATAAGAAAGGAGGTCTTAAAAGGAATCTGCAGTCCCAGGTAGATTTTTGTTCCTTCATTAATGATAACTCTCTTCTTGATATTGAGCCCAAACAAGGGTGGTTCACTTGGAGCGTAGAAGGGGTTTTAGTAATATTGCCAAGAGGTTAGATAGGTTCTTAGTTGGCCCCAATTGGTCTCTTAATAATGTTGTTTTAGAGTGCTCGGTTTTGCCCTAGTCTGGTTCAGATCACTTTCCGGTTTCCTCTCGGTTAATATTGATTTTGCTCCTCATAAATTCCCTTTTAAGTTTGTACTTATGAGGTTGAGGGATGCTTCTCTATAAAATAATATTAACAAGCAGTGGAATTCCTATAAGATTGAAGGAACAAAGATGTTTGTGCTTGCTCAAAAACTCAAATTTCTCAAAGGGGACCTGAGGAATTGGAATAAGTACTTGCTTTAAGAATATTTTCCAAGAAAAGGCTAGAGTGGAAGCTGACTTGAAAGCTCGAATGAGAAAATTTTTGTTTCCAGAATGGGGGAGGAGGAGTTTCTACAGGATAAATCTCTTATGGCCAAGCTTGGTGAATTTCTCCTGAGAGAGGAAGAATAGAGGAAGCAAAAATCAAGAGAGTAATGGCTTAAGGGAGGGACAAGAATTCCAAATTCTTTCATTCGGTGGTCAAAGCTAGGAGGTGCTCGAATTTCATCTCTGAAATCAAGAATAGTGAAGGTTTGGTCCTCTCTGATCAGAAGTAGATTTCAGATGAAGGGGTTCGGTTCTTCACCTCCCTTTTAGGCGGTGATATTGCATCCTTTGAAGAAGAGCAATCCTCTTTTCTGGATAATATCCCGTCGTTGATCTCTGATGCTCAAAATGAGGCCCTTCTTAAGCCTTTTTCCATGGGTGAAGTGGAGAAAGTGGTGTTTTCTATGGCCAAGAATAAAGCGTCGAGGCCCGGATGGCTTTCAGATGATTTCTTTCAGAAGTTCTGGAGCATTGTTGGTTATGATGTATGGGTGGCTGAGGAGGAATCCCGAAGGTCTAGATCAATGCTTAAATCTCTAAATTGCTCCTTTATAAGTATTTTTCTGAAAATGTCTCAGCCTTCTTCATTTGTGGATTTTAGGCTTGTTTCCCTGTGTAATACATCTTACAAAATCATCTTGAAAGTCATTGCTTCCAGGCTTAAAGGTGTGTTGGATCCTCTTGTTTCTCAGGAGCAAACTGGGTTTGTGCGGGAGGTCAATTTTGATGGTATTTTTCTTTCCCATGAGCTTATTCATTCTCTTTCCAACAATAAACTTTAGGTATGTTGTTAAAATTGGATATCAGCAAGGCATATGATAAGATCAATTGGCGTTTTCTTATTAGGGTGCTTAGGAAGTTTGGTTTTTCGGATCAGTTTTGTAACTGGGTGTATAGCTACATTTTTGGTCCTTCTTTCTTTGTTTTGATCAATGGTAATGTGAAAGGTTTCTTTGAAGGAAATCAGGGATTAAGGCAGGGGGACCCTCTGTCCTCCTTTTTATTTATTCTAGTGGTGAATTCTCTGGGTAGGGCCATTTGCAATCGAATTCGGGAGGGTAAATTGCAGGGCCTAAAAATAATGGAGGGGGTGAATCCTATTTCACATCAGCAATTTGTGGATAACACCTTCTTGTTCAGTAAAGGAATTATTCAAGAGGCCAAAGAGCTGAAGGGGATGC
Organism: Taxus wallichiana var. yunnanensis; assembly: GCA_018340775.1. Lineage (NCBI taxonomy): Eukaryota > Viridiplantae > Streptophyta > Pinopsida > Cupressales > Taxaceae > Taxus > Taxus wallichiana. The sequence continues at coordinate 397,419,694 of CM031238.1, forward strand.
TGGATGCATATGCGGTTGCTGCAGGTCAAGAGGTTAGCCTTATTAAATCCTCCATCTTCTTCTTTAATGTTCCCCCTCTTCTGGAGGCTAGAATTTTGAGAATTTTTGGCTTTAAAAAAGGCTCCCTTCCGGTCAAATATCTTGGTGTCCCCTTGTTTGGTGGCTCGGGTAGGGATTCTCTGTGGAATGATCTCCTTTCTTGATTAATTCGAAGCTTAATTCTTGGAAGGGGAAGTGGTTGTCACTTGATAGGAGATTGGTACTCATCAAATATGTTCTCAAGGTTTCCCCTCTATATATTCTTTCCATTCTTAAAATCCCCAAAGGTGTTCTAGCGAAGTTGATTGGGATTATGAGAAAGTTCCTATGGCAAGGTTCATCTGAGGAAAGAAAAATTCATTTGATTAGTTGGGAAAATTTTTCTAAACCCAAAGAGTTGGGTGGAGCTAGCATCCTCAATTTGGGCCTACAAAATCGGCCCTAGGTGCCAAGCTAGTCTGGAATCTCCTCTCGAAACTGCTTAGTCTTTGTAGTCAGGTGGTGGAAAAGAAATATCTGGGGGCCATCTTCCTGAATCTATTCTCTCGAATAGCTAACCCCCCTCATGGTTCCCACATTTGGAATTTCTTGGTGGAATGCAGAGAGGTATTTCTATATAATGCGGCCTGGAAAATTGAAAAAGGTGACAAGGTGTTATTCTGGGATGATCCTTGGAATGGTTTTCCGTGCTTGGGGATAATCCTAAGTTTGGGGAAATTAAGATAATTTTGGTGGAAGAATGGGGTCCATATGTATCTAATTATGGGTAGGCTCCGGAAAATACCCCTGCTTTGATGGAATGGAAAAGTATCGATCACTTGGACATCTCAGTGGAAGCTAAAGATAGTTTCCATTTGGTCTTGTAGAGCGAAAAATCATGTTTTCCGGGAAAATGATGAAATTGTTTGGACTATGGCATCTTCTAGGAGATACTCCCCAAACTGTGGTTACAAGTTGTTGCATGTAGAGATGGAAGCGGAGAATCAAATTTGGAATGCTTGTTTCCTCTTGTCCTCCTAAAGCTGGCCTTTTTGCCTGGATGGCCTTTAAAGGCAAAATCCTCACTCATGAAAGAAGGAAAAGATATGGGATTCATGGGCCCTCGATTTTATTTCTGTGTGAGAAGCATGAGGAGGATCAGGACCATCTATTGTTGCATTGCCCCTTTGCAACGTAATGTTGGAACTGGTTGTGTGTCAAGCTCAATCTACCTTGGGTTCAACCTTCTACCCTTCCTGAGGCCATTTTGGCATGGCCAGTCAATTTACATCATGGTGCTCTCTCCTCTATTTGGTTGTGCAAGTATTGTTCTTCTCCTCTAGCATATTTGGTGGGAGCGAAATAAGAGAATCTTTTGCGAGGTTAGAATCAGTGGAAAGGATTATTCTCGAGGCTTGAATGGGCTATCTCTCGAGGCGAGTCTCTCTTCTAATTGGTCCTGCTTTCAACACTTTTCTAATTTCGACCGAGAGCTTGAGAAGCGGTGGCCTAAAATTGTTAAACTCGGGAGGACGCCCAATGTCATGTGATTCCTTCCTTGCTTTCGCAGTGCCTAAGTGGTATCCCCCGCCTTGGGGTTCCACAAGCTCAACTTTGACGGAGCATCCAGGCAATCCGAGCACCTCGGGTGCTAGTTGCATTGTGAGAAATGAAAGGGGCCTTGTGGTTGGGGCGGCTTCCTTCAAGCTTTAGGATGGTACTTGTAATTCAGCTAAATTACAGGCTCTAAGCAAGGGCCTTGACTTGGTTGCCTCCTGAAAGTGGATAAATTGGAGATAGAAGGGGACTCGTTAGTAATTGTGAATGCAATCATTAAGAAGAAAGCTCTATCTTGGAAATTGGACTTAGGAATCAAAAAGATCCTTTGGCAACTCAAGAAATTTAATACCTGGAACATTAAGCATGTGTTTCGGGAATGTAATCATTGCGTAGATAGGTTGGTGAATGCGGGGATCGAACAAGTACAATTAGAGAAAATGGCCTTCAATGCCAAAGCATGGGAAGGACTAGAGTTAATGATTTTGTGTGATGCGGCCTTAAGTGAATCCGCCATTTTATTGTGTGCTTATGTGAGGAGCTTTGCCTATTTAAGGCGGGTGTTAAGGGTTTCTCCTTGCTTCTTTTTCTTTTTTGTTTGCTATGGCTACCCCACATCTTCCACGTATAGCCTTAAGCTGTGAATTGAGGGAGATGGTGTTTCGGTCCAGGATCACGGATAACTAGTTGAAGCGGATTTTTCTGATTACTTGTGTGGCAGAGCTAGAAGCCATCAAAGCCATTTTGGGGGTGTTTTAATATCTGCGGAAGGTTGGTCAGTGCCAACAAAGTGGGCGTCGCCTATGTGTTTGTGGAAAATTTGCTGATTATCTGGCCTTCAAAATTAGATGCGATAAATTTGGCTTTGCATTGGCTTCAACCTTCGTTCGTAGAAATTTTGTAGAATGAGCAATAAAGGGAAGCTTCGCTTATATTTATTAAACTCTATCAACCAATTTACAATGGATGGACTGCAATACTTATAGGTATTGTACAGTCATGTGCAGACAAAAGAAAGGTTGCACATGTACAACTAAAATTACAACTTCCATAATACATCCGGGAACCAATAATTAATTTAATACAAACAAAATATTAAGTTGCAACTATGCAACAAATAATCCTACGACTATGGAATAAGACAAATATGGTTTAAAACCATATAACAATTAATAATTAATTAATAGTTAATTAATTATAAAATACATAATTAAAATATTAGGTAAATAATAATTAACCTAACACTCCCCCATTAATTGTGCATTGTCTCAAGGGATGAGGAGAGGAATTCTCTGAACAACTCGAACTTGTCACGTGCAAGTGACTTCGTGAAGATATATGCTCGTTGTTCAGTTGTTGGACAAAATTGAAGCTGTATGTTGTGCTTCAACACATGCTCACATATGAAATGAACCTATACCTCAATGTGCTTTGTTATTTCATGAAAACTGGATTGCGAACAAGTTTGAGAACACCTTCATTGTCAACATACATGGTGGTCGGTTTGTCTGTGGTATTCCAAGTCCTTCTAGTATGCGACGTAGCCAAATCGCTTCACAGACAGCTTCTCCTGCAGAACGATACTCAACTTCTATGGAAGAGCAAGAAACAAAGTGTTTTTTCTTACTTCCCCATGATATTGGTCCAGATCCCATAAAGAATACAAATCCAAAACTGGATTTTCTATCATCAATGTTACCTACATGATCTGAATCCGAATATCCAGTCAAGAATAAGTTGTCATTCTTCTTGTATTCTAGACCAAGATCCACTGATCCTTTAAGATATCTCAAAATGCACCTTGGTGCTTTCCAATGACAAAATTTGGGTTCCCGCATGAACTGGGTATATAGCTCACCGTAAAGTTAATATCGGTCTAGTGTAGGTAAGGTAAATGAGACTCTGATCGCCGATAGAGAGTGGCACTTACCTCGGGAGATGGATCTCGAATGAGATAAGCTGTAATTTGTTCTCCATAGGTGTAGCAATTAGGTGTGCAATCCATCATCCTGAAATTCTCAAGCGTAGTCTTGGTATATTTAATCTAAGAAACAAAAATGTGATTCTCTTTTCTGTCATACTTCTAATCCAAGATAGTAGTGCATCACCCGAGATCGGTCATGTCGAACGATTGATTAAGATCTTTCTTCGTTGCATCTATCATCCTCATTGAACCGCCAAAGTGATGACTACATAAATCGACATAGACAACAACAATCAAAATCTCCCCCTTGCTTTTGAGGTAAAGATTGGGATCGTATAGATTTCTAACAAATCCATGTTGTACAAGATGCTCATCAATCTTGATGTACCATGCCCTGTGGTGCTTGTTTGATGCCATACAAAGATTTTCGAGTCTACATACCTTTACTTCTTGACCAGTGTACAAAATATCCCTCGGGTTGAGTCATGTAGACTTCTTCTTGTAAATATCTATTTAGGAAGGCAATTTTTACGTCCATCCGATGGACTTTCCATCCAAATCGAAAGCAAATTAGAGCAAAGATCATCCTAATCATTTTGATCTTATTTGTGGGAGAAAATGTCTCCTCATAGTCAATGCCTTCTTTTTGTGTGTACCCCTTTGCTACTAGTCTTGCTTTATACTTGTCCACTATCCCATCTGCTTTATACTTTGTTTTAAATATCCATCTGCATCCAATGGGTTTCTTCCTAGTGGAAGATCGACAAGCTGCCAAGTGTTAATTTTCATCACTGATTGATATTCAGAATCCATGGCATCTTTCCAAGCTTTTAACTGTAGGGCTTCCTGGACTATAGAGGGCTCATCAGATTCAATAACTCTACTCATCAAAGCAAAGTTAACTTCTTCTCTTGCTTTACTGCACTTCGTGGCCCGGGGGTGGTTGTATCGGTAGAGCATCCATTCTTGCATCTTGTAATGTGTTAGTACACCACTTAGGCATACATTTAATTGTTCCCATGGGTCGTGGTTCTATCTGATCAACACCATCATCCCCATCATCACTTTCATCATCTGAGGGAACATCATCTTCAATTTTTACAACTAGTGAAAAATCTACATTTGGTGAGTCTAGAGGAGGAGACTCTGCTTCCTTCTTTCTAAAAAACTCAACATATCTAGTGGTGTAGACTTTTCTTGTCTTCAGATCCATCAATCTGTACCCAAGATTCTCTTTGTTGTACCTAATGAAGATGAGTTTTTGTGACTTCATGTCTAATTTCTTTCTGTTCTACTTGGGTATGTGCATGCTTGCTTTGCACCCAAATACTCTAAGGTGTGCAATAGATGGTTTCCGCTTTGACCATGCTTCTTGTGTTGTTACTCCTTTAAGAGCAACTATCGACACTTTGTTCAACAAATACATTGTTATTTTTCTTCTTCTTCCTAGAATGCCTTTGCAAGTCCAAAATCATCGATCATGCATCACACCATTTCCATGATAGTATGATTTCTTCTCTCAAAAACACCATTTTGTTGTGGTGTGTGTGGAGGAGGCATTTGTCGACGAATCCCATGAGTTTGTAGGTAGTATTTGAACTCATTATTGGTGAATTCCCCCTCAATATGAGTAGAGAGTTATGATGTGATGACTAGTTTAATTCTCAACTGCTACTTTGAAATTCTTGAAAGTTTCAAAAGCTTCACTTTTCTTGTGAAGACAAAAAATCCACATTTTCCTTGAATAGTCATCAACACATAACATGAAGTACTGGAACCTAGAATGACTTGGTTGCATCAGATCGCAAAGATCAGTATGAACCAAGTCAAGTTTTCCATGAGCTCGAAATGTACTCTTTTGAAACGAAGCCCTGTGTTGTTTTCCTACTCGGCAATGAGGACACGCATCTGTATCCTTTTGCAAAGATGGTAGCCCATGTACCATATTGCGCCGATGAAGTGTCTCGAGATACTTGAAACTTACATGACCAAGTCTCCGATTCCATAAGCGTGATGAGGTGAAATTCTTAGCCACAAGTGCTTGATCATCTCTATGAATAAAATGAAGTTGAAACATGTGTCCCACATTGGAGACTTTTGTAACTATTTTTGAGCCTCATGATTTGTCTCGAATCAAACATGTTTTCTTGTTGGAATGACTATCAAATTCAATTTTTAGGTTGTGATCAAGGAGTTTTTTTTTATTATTGGTAAATAGTTTTTTGAAAGGGACTATACCCTTGTACACCAAGGCTCAGAAGCCAGAATTGAAAGTTAAAGCACAAGAGATGGATCAAAATCCAAATAGAACAATAAAGCCCGACTGTAGAAAATTGTCTGCAAAGTAAACCAACAACCAACAAAGCAACAACAAAAAACAACTGATGTACAACATTCAAACAACAATGGCATATCAACACCATTGGAAGCATCCTGCTATCCGGCCAAGAAAAATGAGACCAATGTAACCCAGCCACCAATAGCAGAGATAAGAAACATCAAGGCGAAGTGTTACCCTTCAGAGTGGTAAATTTTTTCTTTTTGCTGACCGTAACCCATCCTGATGGAGCCTTCGCGGTTGGAGAAGAAGACAAAGGAGGAGTATTTTCCTTAGTCGCATTTGTCCCATTTGGGACAGCCACGTTGTTATCCTGAGAGAGATATTTATCATTTTCCATGCTACCCTCAATAGCTTGTGCATTTTTCATGCTGCTCACAATTTGAGATTCGGTTTTTGGGCTGAAATGGATTCAATATTTGTATCTGCATTTGAATCTAGACCCTTTTTGCATCAAAAATCAGGTGTTTTGGAAGTGCGTCTTTCCACTAGTTACGCTTCTCATGTTGATGTTTTTCCATCCCACACTCAGTAGAGGTGTGCCCTAAGCAAAAACACCTTCTATATAACGAAAAGGAAGACCTTCATAATCAAGAGGTTGTGACCAAGTTCTGTTTTGCACTCTAAGATCTATGGTTGCAGGAAGATTTTTATCAGTGTCAAGTTCCACCAGGATTCGAGCATAAGTAGTATGGGTGTAATTAGTGGTTTGAGAATCTATATAGAGTGTAGTTCCCAAGGCATTGCCAATGGATGTCAGACAGTCATGACTCTAGAACTGGAGAGGTAAATGGGGCAGCCTGATCCAAACAGGTTTCCATGAGAAAGATTCTGTGAGTGGGTTGAAGGATGGAAACCAGGGTTTAATGATCAAATATTTAGATTGGCAGGTCCAAAGTTTGGAAGCAATGATGTTTCTATCAGCTATTAAAGAGAAAGTTACAATGAAAATACCTTTAGCACATGGATACAAGTCTATTTTTCCAGTTAAAATTGGAGTCCAGTGCTCAGAGATCCACGCGTGAAGAATAGGAAGGTTGGGCCATAGTCCCCGAATCTACAAATCAGAGCATGCTCTTTGTAGTAAATCTCAGAGGAAATGACCTCTTCCCCGAATGTAATAGATGGGGTAACGTCTGCAGGTTTCATGGAAGATTCCTTCTTTGTTTAAAATGTTTTTGAAGGATGACCCAATATGGCCGTGACTAGCATCTCTGTCCAGTTCCAATCTGTCATGAACTGAACCTTCCAACACAGATTTTAAATGTCCATTACCAGGCATTGCCGCAGGAACACCCCAGATGGATCTTGTGGTAGATCTTAGCTAGGGTTTGTGCTGTCATTCCGAGATAGAGGTAAGGAGCTCCCTGCAGTGAAGGCAAGGTCAATCCATGACCAGGGTGTTGTGCCACCTCCATCTCCCTCGCTTGTCCACTGAGTTCTTGCGAGTCAGATTTAGGGTTCACATTTTTGGTTGCTAGGGCTCGGGTAGACACCATGGCGTAAGACGCTAGCAAATAGTCAATTGTGATCAAGGAGTTAAGCGATCGAAAGCAAATTCTTTATCAACCCAGGGACATATAAGACATCTGATAGTCTGCAGTTGCGTGAACCAAGGGGTAGAGAAATGTTCCCAATCCCCTGAACTATATATGAAGAATCATCTCCCAACGAAACATGATTTTTTGATGGCGTGTCCCTCATTGAAATAAACTAGTCTCTGTGGCTGGTCATGTGTCGAGTGGCCCCAAATCAACATACCAAACATCACTAGATGACATGGATGGTTCACTTGATCGAGCAGTGAACAAGTAGTCTTCATTGTCTGACTGTTCTTGTTGCTCAACAATATTTCCTTGTTGATGGGGTCTTCTTTTCTAGTTCCCCTTTTTCTGCCCTTGATTTTAGTTAGAATGTCCCTTGTGAGATTGTTGTGGAGGTCCAGAGTTGCTTGATGAACCTTTCTTGTAAGTATTGTACCAACAATCTTTTAGGTCATGTCCTCTTTTACAGATTGGACATTACTTCTTTATTGTCTGTCCCCTTGATACTGATTTTGATTTTGGGACTTTTGATAGGAATTAGGTTTTCCTTTACCTTTTCCTTTCCATTTTTGATGTGAAGAAAGTGCCTGCTCCTCTTCATCATCCTTATTATGTATGGCTTCCTCTTATTGTAGTAGGTTTACCAATTTGTCAAAACTAACGGTCGTATCTGACACGTTTAGTGTTGTTACAAAATTGCGGTAAGAAAGAGGGAGTACTCTCGAACAATGGGAACAAGAGCATCACTTAAGACCACTTCTCCCAAGGCTATAAGTGAAGCCCTCAACTCTACAACTCTTCTTAAGAAAGCTTTGATTTTCTCATTCTGCTTGAACTTCAATGTGTGTAACTGACTCTGCAAATTCAGATAACATTCTTGTTTTTGGCCTCATATACTATGCTCAACTTATCCCACGCTTATTTGGCTATTGTGGCATCTCAAATGTGGTTGCACATCGTCGGATACTCCAAACAAGATGATAAGTTTGGCTTTCGATCTGCTCTATCAAACTACCGCCTCTGTTGTGTTGTATCAGTTGTTGATCTAGTCGAGTACCAATCACAACAGCCGATTTCTTCAAACTCAAGTTGTGTCTTGATTTTTATCTTCCATGCAACATAATTGTTCCCTCTAAGAAAAAAATTTGGGGGCATTGGTGCCCATTTTTGCAGATATCACCCGACAGTGGTTTGGCTCTTATCACCTGGTATAAGGTCTCCCAATCTATATACCATCGGGCCTCGATATACCAAACCTTTCTATATACGCGCCCTTCCAATATACCTGGCGGTATGTGGAAGAAGCTCACCCTTTCTATATACCCGGTGGTATGTGAAAGAGGTGTTAACGTACATGAAAGAATTCAATGCGTGGTACCAAGATAGTACTTGAAAGGGGTTTGTGTGATTATTGACATCGCTCAAAGAAATATCCTCATACATGCACGTAACTTTGCTATATACTTGGATAATTTCTCAGTCTGGATTTATGTCATGCAATCATTCATAGACAAATGGGATGGCTCATAGTGTGTGCATTGTGACCTCATTACTCCCCGACGATTTAAAGGGTTGATGCTCGATGACGTTGTTGCTGCAACTATATTAGGCGTTAAGTGTAGTAGTAGTCGCGATGGCTTTACCCGTAAGCACTTCCCATAGGCACCGTATATACCGAACGCTGCGAATGAGATCTAGGATCTTGTGAGTGTTTGTAACCAATTTTTGACTATTTTTATTACAATATTCTCGTCGATTTCGAAAGAAGTTAAAAAGTTTCATGTTGACCATGGCAAACCGCAAATTAGTGCAATATACTTAAGTATACAAATTACATTCAAAAATCTAGAAAAATTGAATGGCAGGTAAAAAAATTGTTTTGTAGGCCCTGGTGGCCTCTGAGCCCAAAATGACCCTTGATGTCGAAAACCGTTAAAATGAGGCCCCAGATGAAGTTTTTGGATGGTCTTCCTTTGGCAAATGTTGCTTGAAATTAAAAAAACATGCTTAATGGAGGAAAAACCCTAAATTTAGGGATTTTCTCGCTAAATATTTAGTAGGCTATTTAGTTATGACTAAATTGTTTAGTGAAGGTTTTTCCGCCAGATCTGCCTCCAAATTTGGTGGTTTTGCTAAATTTTGCCTCCAAATTTTTAAAATTCAAAAAACTTGTGTTTTTGGTGTGATTCGAACCATGCACCTCCCAACTCCAAAGTCATTTCCACTATCCAACTCGACCGCTTGTGCTTTTGACTAATTAATTGAATCAAATGTTATTTAAATTAGGTAGAAATGGTCTAACCTTTCAAAATAGCGACACAGCTCCTTTGGATGATCCACGTGGTTGGATGATTGTGCTTGGAAAATTAGGTCTTACACAAAAAATGGAGCTAAAATCCTCGATATCATCGCCTTTGTATATTGCACCGTCGTGTATTGATTTGTTCGTTGTTATTTGGTTTATCTCCACCATTTTGAGTGCAAAATTGTTTTCATTTATTGTTTGTGTGCGGCAGTCAGACCGAGGAGGAGGATGGTTGTTATTTTTATCGATGCGGCCAAGACTTGGTGCTCATGGCTTGGATGTGTGAGCGATCATGTGGAGCTTGTGGAGGTGAACATGGATAGCATTGGAGGTCAATCAAGGGCTCACTATTTGTTTGCAGGTACGTGGATGAAAATGGCCACCACGTTTTGAAGGGCTCGATGGGAGATAGTTCACCCTCTGTGTGGCACACCATCAACATGTGCTTCACTACTTGTAGATCCGGCCCGGTTCGAATGCCAAAGAGATCAGGCTCATCAGATGTAGGAGATATCTCAGTCTCAATGGAGGAAGGGCTCGGTCCTGGATCGGATCATTGAGGAGAATATCATTCAAATCATAAAAATGCACAAAAATATGATGTAGAGGCTTGAAATACGAGGCTTCAACATAGCTCGATGCAGAGGATTCAATACTTCCCAATGTAAAATGGCTTGCTTCAAATGCAATGTGGGCTTGTTTTAACAATGTAATAATGCTTGGAGAAAATCAACCCGACCCCATCAATGAAACAACTCGGTAGGAGCACGAACAGGGAGCTAGATGCAAAAACCAATATAACTCGGTGTCTCCAAATTTGATACTTCTCCTAGTGTTAGTTGTGGCTAACACTGTCACTAAATTTAGTGACAAAACCCCTGATGGGGAAAATATATATATTTTTAATTCCAGCAGCAATTTTTTCTGGTGCTAGATGCACTAGTGCAAAAAAATTATGTTCCAAACACCTAGAATGGGAGGGGTTGTGGAGATGCAAGGATGTGCGGGAAGTTCTTTGGAGGTAACACAGCTCTCCAGAAACCAAATTCTTCTCCAAGACTCTTCTCTTCCTACTGTAATCTCTCTTCAACCCTTTGTTGCTTCACAGTCCAGATTCTCGCTCTAGTACCAAATGTAGATTGAGCAACAGGGGTGGAAGCCTGATTATCTTTATTAAATTCAATCAACCAATTTACAATGGATGGACTGTAATACTTATAGGTATTGTACAATCATGTGTAAACAAAAGAAAGGTTGCACAGGTACAACTAAAATTACAACTTCCATAATACATCCGGGAAGCAACAATTAATTTAATACAAACAAATGATTAAGTTGTAACTATGCAACAAATAATCCTACGACTATGGAATAAGACAAATATGGTTTAAAACCATATAACAATTAATAATTAATTAATAATTAATTAATTATAAAATGCATAATTAAAATATTAGGTAAATAATAATTAACCTAACAAATTTGGCCTCGAAGTGGCGAATTGTAGTTTGGCATTTTGGGCGACGAAGGATTTGTTGTAGGGCGCGCTCATGGTGGATGTTGAGAAGAGGTTCAAAGCATTCTGTGGCGTTTACTAAGCAGTTGGTGGTATATGCCTAGGACCGTGTTGTAAACTACGTCCGCCTCATGCTCCCGAATGTTCGTGCCCTCGGTGCTCCATTAGAACCGATCCCGACTAGGTGGGCCAAGTTGAGGGAGGTTGTGGGGGAGCTTATGATTTCCTTTGGTTGGGTTGGGCGAATGTTGAATCTACCGGAATGATGAAGGTGGAACTGGAAGAAGAGGATAGTTTGGGTTAGGCATCCCTAACAACGTGTGTTGTTGTCTCAATGGAGTCGGGGGAGTGATTCCTTCTTAAATGTATATATAGTTATAGTGTAAATCGATAGGTGTTGGATTTTGTTTGTAAATACCCAGCTACTTTTGGGTAGCCTGTTTTGACAATGTTTTCTTCTGAATTCTCGAGGCTTGGCCTCTGCTACTGTAAATAGGGAACGGGTCCCTTCAACCCGCTTTAACTATACATATATATATATATATATATATATATATATATATATATATATATATATATATATATACAAGACTATTTTATATTTATTTAACTATATGCATTATATATATTAATATAATTTATATATAAATATATATTAAAAATGACAGTTACATTTTAAATATGCAAGTCATGTGTGACGGTTATTTCAAAAATTTGCAAGTATTTTATGGTTAAAATCACAAAAAAATGTCTAAACAGACGTCAAATTTAACCCCTAAAGTGTCAGTATGAGGCTTTCATCTCTTTTTATGATACCTGTACTAATCTCACCTTGGTTAATAAGCGGTCTTGACCGAGTGAGAATAATTAAGTCCTTATGAGTTTGATGTCTTGTTGTTTCTAAGTTATTAAAAACATGGATTGAACACTCTCTTCCCCTCTATTGATTGTTGGATGGTGATGATAACCATTGACCAATGGATACTATTAGCACATTCAAGTTTTGATATTAAAATTGATTGATGATCTATAATGATTCTAATGATTGTTTGCTTAAATAGATGAAAGTTGGTCAACTATTTGAGATTGCATGAATTTTTTGTGATGGTTGGAATTGTTTCCTATCCTTGTATTATTTATGGGAATAGTAATTATTTATTAAGGAATTAGAACACATTCATTGTTTGGATAATGACTGATAATTTAGAAGAATTATTTACCTAGTCAATTTCAGGAATGAGTAATAAGTTAATTATGTTCATTTAGTTAAACATAATTGATATGCATTGATAAAGGTTTCATGGTGATGTAATTCTTTATGGAATATTCTTATGGATTTAAAGTACATTGTTACGATTTCTATTCTAGATTGTTGTCATAATTGATTATCATCATATGTTACTTAAACTTACAAAAGTTTTATTTATCATTGTATTAGTAATATGATTGTAAACATACCTTATATTAAGAATTATCATTTCATTTGAATAGTGATATATATACTTATTTAATGAACTAGGATGTTTATTAATTATCGTTAAGTTAACCTTAACCTATTCTATTATTTCATTTAATCACAATAAGAATATGAGTTAGTTAACTAATGCTAGTTCTTTCGAATCGACCCATGTATATATTTTCTATCTCCTATAGTTTGCGGGAAGGAAATACATGCATTGAGTGATTGATTGGATTGTTTACACATGATTACGTCATGTATTATTTGTTTAAAATCCAATCAGGATTATTGTATCTAATCGTTAAACGTAAAAATATTATCTTCACAAGATGATTTAAGGCATTTTGCCTATTGTACTATCGTGATTAAATGTATATCATTATTTCTGAAAATAAGGACTTATCCTTATTAAGTTTAAATAAAATATTTCTTGTTTTGAATCATATTTTGTGAAATATGAAAGTGTTTAAATGTTATTTTACATCAGAGTATGAATAAAATTTATTGATATTACGTCATGCAATCATAACTGATTTTATCAATTCACTTTAAATGAACGAATATGTGAATGTGGAACATAGCACAATAAGGAAGACAATACAACAAAAACAACATTATATTTATTATTGTACCTTATTAAATAAAATGGAATATTCATATTAAATGACGAATATATGAGAGTAAGGACTATTTTTAACAAGTAATGAATAGATCAATTCAACGCAAGACATGGTTAAGTAAATTGTTATTTAACGACCAAAACTATGTTGCGATAAATCGATAAGAGGTATTAATGAAAAATAGTAACTCGTTGAGTTACTATAAACCTTTATTGAGAAACAAATAACGTGTTACTGAGCACCTAATGTAGACACAAAATCTATGCACTTGGGTACATTTCTAGGTCCTAGAGCATACTAATATATACATGATTCTTAAGCAATAAAACTAGTAATTGACAATGTCTTTCGGGCCTTTTGTTTTCTTTGTTATACTTTTATTGACATTACACACCCTACAACCATGTCAGTATTTGACTAATTTATCTTTTATGGCCTCAGACACTAGCACTCAATTAGGACATTAGCGCCCATGCGCTCTTGTCCCTCCCGAGCGCTCCTAACCCTTTTCCCCATTTTCTCAATCTTTTGGGTCTCTTTTACTTTTTGGGCCTCCCTTCTAGTTGTCAATTACAAAATTCAAACAAGGGAATTATACACACACACACACACACATAGTTATGACTCTCAAATAAGGGGCCAAGTGCTAGCACTATCTACTATCACCTAAGTTTTTATCCAAAGGAACAAGATCACTACAAAGCATCCATCTAGTAAATTCACTCGAGGGATAAGGGCTACATCACTCTACATACAAAGCATAGGAGGGGAAGTCTATTATATTCCATCTCACACATTCTATACATTTGTTATATTCTAGATCTAGCCCTCTATCATGCGTGCAACTTACACAAGGACATCTCGGGGCATCATTACACACACTTTCACACATAACTACATGTAGTCTGAAATGTAGTGTAGTGCTTGGTACTAAGTTCACTCTTTGGATGACCGTCGATGTCAATCCAACTCCACATTTTTCATCTTTATTTTTAGATTTGATGTGGTTAACGGACATGTGTAACTAGGTATCTAGTTTACATGTTACATGTGTGAACACCGACATTGGGAAAAATCCATAACTACAAACAAATATCAACAACAAATCTCCTCATGCGAAGAAAAGATCGTAACACGAGCATCTGGGTTGTCACTAGTGCCTAGATCCAATCACTAGTGCCTGGGTGCTCTGTTCTCCCATGGGCACTTCGTCATGCACATTTCGGGTCTTAGAACCCCAATGAGCTTTGACAACGCCGCTTCTAGTCTATTTTAGCTATTTACCTACCTAGATCACTTCTAGATCACTTAGAAATCGTTAAGTCACCTATCTCTCTCATTTGATTAGGGTTTCGTATCGTGCTTGCTTGTTGCTTGTCCATTTATTGTATATTATCACTTACACATCATACACAACAACAATTACTTTGAAATTAGATTTTATTCATTTTATATTAATCATACTCGATTGTTGAGGATCCAATTTGAAATGAACATAACATAATCTACACTTCACGCCGAGTGTTTCATGATACATCTTTTTAAGATCTACTCTCATGCAATACACTCATTTCCCAATGACACGCTCTTGTTTTATGGTTCATTCTTAATTGTTAAGGGGAATTTCTAAATGAACCTCATCTCACACACATCCGTTGGGGGAAAAGATGCTCCTATCATCTTCACATTTTACACATCATCACACTCGTGCAACATTTTCATATCTTAGTTGCATTTACTCTTGTTAGCTTATTCTACTTACATGTTACACTTTGTTTTCCATGCTAGTTGGATTCTTAGTATGTCATTACCTTTTCCTATATACACATGCACATTCACTTGGTATCTTGAGATAAATGCAGGATCTTTCACATTTTCATACATGATGCATGATGTTCGACACAACTCTTTACTAGTCCCACCGAGGCTCCTGGGGCATCTACTTTTGCTACTCTTATACTTCATGCATCACAGGTTCTATTGTTACATCATTTACTTTCCTATCACTTATGTTTCATTGATATATACACGTTTTGACATACTACTTATCTTTCTAACATGCTAACGGGTGCTTCATGTGTAACATTTTCCTTACAAGATCAATACAACCATGGTTATCTGTCACTTCTTATTTCCTATTGTTTTTGGGCTATGCCCTATGATTGATCATTATATGTTTTTGGCTTCTTCGGCCTTGATTGTATTTTGACATTATGACCGATGTCCCATGTTTGAAACCTACTTTTCGCGGTCCATCTTGTCTTCCTAGTTATTTGTTACATTGTCTTCCATTGCATGCTAGCTATTGCTACAACTAACACTTGTTTACTAGCCCATATTATATGTATGTGCCTTGGTTTATATCATGCACATCCCCTACCCCCGTAGGTATCCACTTCATATTAGTATCAGGTCCTCTCCTTTAGACCGCATTCTCCTACAATCATCATATGCACCCCAAATGAGGGGGACATCTATTGGGTGAACAAATCAACCCTACAATAGGCCATAGTTATAAGACAACACAACATGGTACAAAATTAGCATAGGAACACAGTTACAAATTGGATCGGAGTCGAATTGGGCCCAAAACACAACATACACTAGCCCCGGCCCTGGATAGTAATGGTGGGCGCTTGTGTCCCCCTTGGCGCTAATGTCCCGAGGGTAACAATAATCAATTTCTCGACCAACATAATTTACAAAAGTTTTCAAACCAATTCTCCAAAGAGTTGCAGACACTTTCCTCCATTTATAGAATTCAGTTTATCGGGCTACATTGGAACAAATCGAGATGTGCTCTGTAGACACAAAATCATGCACTTTAGGCATTATTTAGCCCGGTCTTATACTACTATTTAGAAGGTTCTCAAGTGGATAAAGTACTAATTAATCCCACCTTTTGGCCATCTTTATTTTATATTTTATTTCGTCATTCCCACATATTTTATTGCACTTATCCACCCATTTTGCAACTACCCCATCATTCTAACCTAAAATCGGGAGCTGACCTATCTTTGGGGCACCTTGGTCCCACTTTGGGCGCCCCAGTCTATGCACTTCCTTTCCCACTTCTTCTTGGGGTCTTTCTAGTCATTTGTTGTCTTTATCTTTTCCTCAGTCGACCTTGGTAGGATTAATTATGAAATTAAGCTTGAGAGCCCTATAAATATAAAGTTATAAGACCATAATAAGGGTCCTAGGTCATAACTTTACACACTACTATCACTCCATTTAGAGTTACATCCATTGCATTACTTGCATCCACATAGTGCCATGCATTAAGGCTAGGAGATCTCGCATCACACACTATATAAGGGGAGGAATTTTATTATATTCCATGCACATGTGGTATTTACATTTTATATAGTTACTATTGCTCGTTACTTCACAAAGTGCGACTGACATGAGAGCACCTAGGGCATGACATGCACGCAATCACCAGAACTACATCCGGGTCCAAAATGTAGTGCATTGCTCAGTCATAAGACCACTAGTTTGGTGGACGAGGTCGGTCCCGAGCCATTCATTTGCATCTTTTATTTTTCTAGGGTTTGATACTTCTTTTTGCATTATGGTCACTACACACTCACCCGACATATCTAGCGTGACAAACATGAAGTATTCAAAGACACCTTGCGACCATATCGGATTCAGGTTTTGAGAATTTACAAAGTGCTTAGAGCTCCTAGATTCAGAGACCAGTGGCACCCCAAGGTGCCCTAGGTCATCTCGATCCTCCAGATATGTCCTTTGCATGGTCCGTGAGTGTTCATCTGCACTTCCAGATTTCATTTCAAGATCTACAACAACCTGTGATGGTCACTTCCAATCAACTAAGCTATTTATCTTCCCTCTCTTACACATTTAGGGTTTTATTTCACTTAGAATAGTTTACTTTCATATATTCCATATTTTTCTAGTCTATTTAATACAACCTTTTAGTCCTCCTAATTAGATTAACATTAATACCCTAATGTCCCCTTTTAGGACAATTACACCATCATTTTTGTTAATCGGTACCATCTATAATGGATCTTATCTGGGAAGCATCATGGAAGGAAAGAAAAGATAGAACTCTTTCCCTAACACTCTTCTCTTGGCATGAGATCGCAAAAAAACTCGCTTTTGACGTGAGATCGCCAAAAAGCTCACTCTTGGCATGAGATCACCCAAAACCTCACCATTGACATTCAAATTCAGCAACTCCAAAAAAATAGGACAATTTTCTATCTCATACTCTCTTACATATCAAGTGCACACTTTCCTTTTACACACTTTTACACTCTTTACTTACTTATACATGCATTACTCTGATTTTTCATATACAAAACTTTGACTACTTTCTTGCTCTTATTTTGCAGGTTTGTCCTTAATATGCAACAAGAAACAACTTACATCATCAAGCACAAGCTCCAACATCATACTACTACGTATACACTTCACCCCTAGGGTCTACTTCCCTTTCCTAGTCTCCACGCTTCACATTGCAATCACTTCATGCTTCACTTGTCCACTCGACACGCTATCGGCTACACTCTTCTCTACAAGATCATAAGGTACGCATCTTCTATCTACTTTATGTTATCAAGTATTCACTTAACAACATAAAGTGGGGGAAATGTAGACATAAAATCTATGCACTTGGGTACATTTCTAGGTCCTAAAGCATACTAATATATACATGATTCCTAAGCAAGAAAACTAGTAATTGACAATGTCTTTCGGGCCTTTTGCTTTGTTTGTTATACTTTTATTGACCTTACACACCTTATAACCATGTCGGTATTTGACTGATTTATCTTTTATGGCCTTGGACACTAATGTTCAGTGCTCTTGTCCCTCCTAGGCACTCCTAACGCTTTCTCCCCATTTCTCATTTCTTTGGGTCTCTTTTACTTCTTGGCATATTTTACACTTTTGGGTTGGCCTTCTAGTTGTCAATTATGAAATTCAAACAAGGGAATCATATATATACATAGTTATAGCTCTCAAATAAGGGGCCAAGCACTAGCATTATCTATTATCACCTAATCTTGCATCCAAAGGCACAAGAGAATTATAAAGCATCCATCTAGCACATTCACTCAAGGGACAAGGGTTGCATCACTCGCATACATAACATAGGAGGGGAAGTCTATTTTATTCCATCTCACACATTCTATACATTTGTTATATTCTAGATCTAGCCCACTATCACTGTGCAACTTGCACAAGGGCATCCTAGGGCATCATTACACACACTTTCACATAAAACTACATGGAGTCTAAAATGTAGTGCAACACTCAGTACTAAGTTCACTCTTTAGGTGACCGTTGGGGTCAATATGAATCCACATTTTGCATATTTATTTTTAGATTTGACGTGGTTTGTGGACATGTGAAGCTAGGTATCTAATTTGCGGAGTTACAAGTGTGAACAGGACATTGGGAAAAACTAGAGTGACAAACAAAGATTAACAACGAAGCTCCTCTTGCACAAAATATCGAACTCGAGAATGGGTGGACACAAGCACCTAGGTGCTCTGTCCTCCCGTGGGTGCTTCGTCCTACACATTTATGGCTCTCGTAACCAACAAAGTGAGCTTCAAAAACGCCGATTCCAGCTTTGTTTCACTATTTACCCGCCTGCGAGATCACTTTTAGATCACTCATAAATCAACTAAGTCATCTATCTCTCTCATTTTCTTAAGATTTCATATCATTGTTTGTTTGTTGCTTGTACATTTATTGTATATTATCACTGCACATCATACATTACAATAACTACTTTGAAAATATATTTAATTCAATTTATATTAAATCACCCGATAACTTATCGTAAAGATGAACTTGTTTACTTATCATATATGGATAACTAAAATTGTAAACAAAGTGTAGACATTTGGAATTATCATTCCTTTTGATATAATCCTAACCATGCCAACTTAAGATGGTATAGAAAGGATAGTGAATACATAATGACGAAATTCATTATGTGGTCACTATCTTTCCCATATGGATCTTAAGATGGGACTGATAGGATCCTTTCGATTAGAAGGATGATTCATGGTTCCTACTTATTCAAAACAAAAACTTAATTTCTTAAACAACAAAATGAGGTCTAGATAGCTATGTAGAGATTGTTGTGCGGTGACGAAGACAAGTTTCATTGACTAGTGTGTGGTCATGAAACTAAGTTTGCATTACACGCTTGAATCTTTGGCCAAAGCAGTGTAACTAGTTGATTACATTATATGTTCACCATACCCCCAACTTGTTGTGTCGATACGGATGTGTTGAGGTTAGCACACCATTTTTTACGTATAATACATCGATCTAAGCATACATGCAAATAAAAGTGAATATTCTACCAAAAGAAATATACATAACAAGAGATATAAATCTACACTAGATTTAACGTGGTTCACCCAGTATGGGCTACGTCCACCAAGAAACAAGCCAATCTATTATCCAAAGCTTTCACAAGATATACAATGAAGATTTACAATCTTCCACACCTCTCAGATGTACAGTACTATCTTACTCTCAAATTTTTACTTATTCACCAAGAATTCTCTCTCACACAATTATTCTCACAATAATCATCCACTTTTACAAGTTTATTCTTAATTTTTTTTCTTCTAAACCCTACCTTTCATGCTTATATAGGCATATACAAACTTAGGGCACTTAGCCATGTAATTACAATCAATAGATCTACTTTAATACTAAAAATAGATCTAATTCCCGTGAGTTAATTAAAACATCCACACACAAGTAACCGACGTTGGTTATCCCTAACCGATGTCAGTTCCTCCTTTCCTGACCGATGTTGGTCATAGGTGACCGATATCGGTCCCTCGATAACCGATGTTGGTTACTGTGTTTTCCAGCAAGTTTCATATTGCATGCAAGTAATTGAGCTCCATAACACATCAATCTCCCACTTGGAGATTAATTTCTAATATACCGACAACATCATTCTTGGATCCTTAGCTTTGTTTCTTCCTCTTCAAGTCTCAAACTTGAAGACCAATAGAGGTGGAGTATAGCTCCAACTTCTCCTTTGCCAGTGGCTTCATTAGCATACCCGCAAGGTTTTTACTCGTATGAATCTTTTCTAGATTCAAATGTCTATCATCCACTACCTATCGTATGATGTGATACCTTAACTGAATGTGTTTCGTTCTTGAATGAACGCCGCTGAGTTCTTTGCCAAATGAATTGCACTCTAAATTTCATTGAACAGTTTGCAATCATCTTTCTCCTTTTCCAACTCTTTTATGAACCTACTCATCCATACCATCTCTCTTGTTATCCTTTGTAGCTGCAACATACTGCTACATAGTAGACAAAGCCACAACCTTCGCTGTAATCTTGAAATCTAACTAATGTCATTCCACCTATCGTGAAAATATATCTAGTAGTGCTCCTCCTACCATCCAGATCTCCAGCCATATCCGAATCAACATAGCCACATAATGAAATATTTGAACCTCCATAGCATAAATGCATGCTAGATGTCCCTTTCAAATACTTGAGTATCCATTGGACTATTTTTCAATTTTTTTACCCGGATTAGCCATATATCTACTCACAACTCTCGTTGCACGTGCAATGTCCAGTCTGCAGTACAAACTATAACATACATGAGACTCCTAATCGCTTTGAAGCATATGTCACTCATGTCATGTATTTGACCTCCTCATGTGATGATGGACACTGATCTTTGCTCAATTTGAAGTGTCCATACATAGGTGTACTAATAGGTTTTACATTCTACGTATCTTGAACCTTTCTAACACCCTATAAATATAATCCTCCTAAGACAAATATAATTTCTTATTCTTCCTGTCTCGTGTATTTGCATACCAATGATTTTTTTGTAGCTCATAAATCCTTCATAGCAAATGTGTGATCTAGATTTCCTTAAGCTCACCAATGTCATGCATACTAGATCCTGGAATAAGCATATCATCCACATACAATAATAAAATAATATAGCTCCCATTTTCAAGACTTAAAATAAACACAATGGTTAGATTCACATCTCAAGTAACCATGCTCATGCATAAAAACTATCAAAGCTCATGTACCATTTCCTTGGACCTTATTTGAGCCCATATAGACCCCTTTTCATTCTACACATTAATTTCTCCTTACCCTTGACTTCATACCCAAGCGACTGCTACATATAAATCTCTTCATCCAAGTCACCATGAAGGAAATTTGTCTTCACATCTAGTTGCTCTAAATGTAAATCATGTACTGCAACTAAACTCAATACAATACGGATACAAGTCATCTTAACAATAGGAGAAAATATTTAACCAAAGTCAATACTTGTTTTCTGTGCAAATCCCTTTACTACAAGCTTTGCCTTGTACCTTTTATGTCCACCATCTTCTTCCTTGATCATGTAAACACACTTGTTCGCAATGTCCTCTTACATGCTGACAACTTAACCAAATACCAAGTCTCTGGTCTGCTCTAAGGAGTTCATCTCCTCATCCATGTCATGCTCCCACTGGACGTGGGCCTCATCCTACATTACTTCTTCAAAACGCTCTGGTTCACCATTATCAGTCAATAATAAATAAAATAGAGAAGGTGTAAATCTTTATAGAGGTTTACTTACCCTTTGTGACCTTCTCACAAGAGTTTGGGGGTATCAAGGCTCATTCTAGACCCCGGAGATTTGTATCCAAATCTACAAAGTGACTAACGCCGGTCACCTATAACCGACGTCGGGTTTGTTAACCGATGTTGGTTATGCTCTTTGTAATCAATACCGGTTCTATTAATCGATGTCCTGGTCAGGGGTCAACCAACACCGGCTACTATGTAACCCTATCAGTATTACTTTTAAATCTGAAAGTTCATTTTCATTCACAAAATTCTCAATCTGTTTCATCCTTGGGTACCAAAATTTGATCCCTATACATTCTATTTTCATTCCATTCAATGTCATGACTCCTAATAATTTTAGAATTCTCTAAATCCTAAAAACAAAATTTGAAATCACCAGATCCATAACCAATGAAAGTTGATCCTTTGGATTTTGCATCCAACTTTTTCCTATTTTCCTTATCAATATGCACAAAAGCTTCTAAACCAAAAACTTTAAGAAAAGAAAGATCTACCTTTTTTTCGATCCAAGTTTCCTCGTATTCCTCCATCTAGTGAACTTGAAGGCCCACGGTTAATCAAATAAAATGTTGTATCAACTGCTTCTGCCCAAAATTGTAAGGGCAATCTAGAATGTATCATCATACTTCTAACATGTTTCATGATTGTTCTGTTCACTCTTTCAGTAACACCATTCTCTTGGGGTGTTCTTGGAACCATTATTTCTCTACATATCTCATTCATCGAATAATAATTATTCAAGGCCTTGCTACAATATTTACCACCATTTTCAGATCTAAAGCACTTTAACTTTGAATTTGATTCATTCTCAACAAGGGCTTTCCATCTTTTACAAGTTTCAAAAACATCGATTTATGTGTAATACAATAAACCCAAACCTTTCTTATAGCATCATCAATGAAAGTAACATAATACTGGGATCCTCCATGAGAAGTTACCTAAGTTGGTTCCCACACATCTGAGTGTACAAGCTTCAATTTCTGTTCCTTCTTAGTTGCCCCAACTTTGAGAAATCTCATTCTCTTTTGCTTTCCAAAACACAACGCTTACAAAAATCACGATCTAAATCTTTCAAATCTAATAACTTACCCTTAGCCTTTAATATATGCATTCCTTTTTGACTCATATGGCCCAACCGATTATGCCACATACATGCATCCGAATCTAAAGTAGATAATACTGAGAAAAAGAATTTGTAACACGGGTAGATAAATATAACGTTCCTACCTTCTTACCTCTTGCCACAACAAAAGCACCCTTAGTGACTTTTTAAGAGTCTTCAGTAAATGTAACCATATGCAACCAACTTCACCTAGTTGCCCTACGTAAACAAGATTCCTCCAGAGGCTTGGCACATGCCTCGCATATTTTAATACCCATGTATTTCCATTTTATAATTTTAGATGAAATTCCCCTTTACCAGTAATACTACAAGGTTCATCATCACCCAAATGACACATGCCCAAAATAGTCTTGGACATAATTTTCAAATAACCCTTATTAAGGGTTTGCATGGAAAGAAGCTCCTGAATCTAAAACTCACGATTCAATTCTATTATCTAAAGAAAGAATAAGAGTGTCTTCATTACCTCTCTGCTGCAACAAGATTTACTTTTTTACCTTTGTTTGGTTGTTGGTTCTCTTTATCCTTTGACAAACAATATTTATTTGCATGTCCTTTCTTTCCACATTTACAACAAGTAATTCCCTTACCTCTAGATTTAAATTTGTTATACCCGGAATTTGATTTCCCATTACTCCTACTCTTGGATCTCTCCTTTTGCCGCCCCTACTTTCTACATTCAAAGCATTCCCAGATGACGATTCCTCTGTACTCTTCCTGCGAATTTATTCATTCAAGATTATACTAACCACATCATCAAACTTCAAAATATTATTAGCAGATGTTGTATTACTAACAACCATTACCAAGTTATCCCAACTATCAGGCAAAGAACATAAGAATAAAAGTACTTTCACTTCATCATCAAACAGTATATCAACCGATTTTAACTGATTTACAATAGATCTAGAAATCATTCAAATGACTAGATGCAGATCCACCTTCATGCATCTTAGAACTAAATAGTTTCTTCATCAAATAAACTTTATTTGAAGCACTAGGTTTTTCATATAAATTAGCAAGAGATTTCATTAACCATACCATAGAAGTCACTTCTGTAATATTGAAGCCACAAATGTTGTCGGGCTCAATCTTATAGATCCTAAAGCCTTTCTGTCAAGAATCTTCCATTCTTCATTAGTCATCTTTGTAGGTCTGGACTTCTCACCAACGATAAATACAAATCTATTTGATACAGATAATTCTCAATCAGTATATTCCATAATTGATAATTTCGATCGTCAAATTTATCTACTTTGTATTTGTTTTCTTCGCCATTATTATAGCTCCCACTCAATAAGAAAACCCTCATGAGTAAATATGTCAACACACAAAATCCTCAAACAAAGCTCTAATACGGTTAGTTGTTGGGGTTAGCACACTGGTTGTACAAATAATACATCAAATTTAAGCATACATGCAAATAAAAGTGAATATTCTACTAGAAGAAATATACATAACAAGAGATATAAATCAACATCGATTTCACGTGGTTCACCCAAAGTATGGGCTACGTTCACCAAGAAACAAGCCAATATATTATCCAAAGCTTTCACAAGATATACAATAAATATTTACAATCTTCCACACCTCTTAGATGTACAATATTGTCTTACTCTCAAGCTTTTGCTTCTTCACCAAGAATTCTCTCTCACACAATTATTCTCACAATAATCATCAACTTTTGCAAGTTTCTTCTTAATTTTTTATTTCTAAACCCTACCTTTCATGTTTATATAGGCGTATACAAACTTAGGGTACTTAGTCATGTAATTACAATCAATAGATCTACTTTAATATTAAAAATAGATCTAATTCCCATGAGTTAATTAAAACACCCACACATAGATAACCGATGCGGTTATCCCTAACCGATGTTGGTTCCTCCTTTCTGATGAGATACGGTCATAGGTGACCGATGTTGGTCCTCCATAACCGATGTCGGTTCGTGTGTTTTCCAAAGCAAGTTTTATATTGCATGTTATTCCAAAGTAATTGAGCTCTACAACTCAACAAGATGAAATACAACTTGTATGTTTTTAGGTTGACACTTAAGAGTTGCACATAGTTCTCAAAACATGCTAAATGTTTAACCAAAAGTACACAAGTTATACACACTCGGTTAGAGTGGATTACGGGGATTGAGAAGATCTAGTTGACCCTTGGGATGGGTTGCACATGGTTAGGATTGTAAACATTTAATTATGTTGGATTTAATTACTACAAGTGAAAATCATCAAGGCATTAATTGTAATTAAGGGGCTTGTTTAAATTTTTCCCCTTCATTTGGATGAATAATAACATGGGTGTTACATATTTGATGAAATATGGAGAAATTAAATTCTCTACAATTGACATCGATGTCCTTTATTTGTAAGTGTCGGTTTGTCAAGATGCTCTCATCCTATTACAGAGTCTTAATATGTCAACTTGCGATTTGCGTTGCCATTGCCATTACATGCCAACTTTCGATTTGAAAGAAAGAACATAAATTATAATGTTTGTCTTAATAAGTAAACTTGTTGTTTCATACCAGTCTCACTTCCTACTAAAGTGTCCAAATTGCCCATACTAGCATTTAATATCACATCAACTTATGATTTTATCTCAAAATTTCATTTTCGTCCATTAATGCATTATACTGACCATCTAGGATCATTTTTGGAATTTTCTACATCGCTTAGGTAGGACTTGTAAATTGTTATGGATTTAACCAAATGACGGTCCTTCCATAACTTCTAATAAAAAAAAAAATATTTTAAATGTCACTTCGTGATGAGTTAGAAGGCTTAAAATGGACCAAGATGGGTTGAATTTTGATCATTATCTATATAGATATAAAGTTTCGACCAATAACGTGTTAGATACGAAATGGAGATAGATCTAAAGAATTAAAAACATCTCATCACAAACAACCTTAAAATTAAAATATTAGTTCCATATGATTTTTTTAGTTGTTGTAATGAATCGATGTTTTGTTACACATTATAGAGTCTCGTCAAGTGACCCAAAATGGTAATAGAGGAAGAGTTATACAAGAAGACGAACACGTGGATGAAATAAAAACAACATATCGATGAGCAAATGAGGCATTAACATGCTAGAGTGCTCAAACATTAACAAAGAAATGAAGAAGTACATGAAAGAAAAATTTAGGATAGCAGAACACGTACTCAAGAAACTTAGGAAAAATAAATCCATGTCAAATAGTTTAATCCGACGTGGGACCATGGAAAAAAGGGCACACACAAAAAAATTACATGGAAGGTGAGATTGTTAATAGCTCGATTAAGGATTGACTTGCATCACCTTAGATGTGAAATTGATGAGTGTACTATGCATAGAGAATAATGAGAAACAAAGATCATTCTTATTTTGTAACAAGGGAGTGGTGGAGAGATAATGACATTATATCATAGAATGTTCAACCTATAACACCATCTAGATCAATTATGAAGACAACATAAAAGTTGACAACCTCACTATGTAAGTTGGAAAGTTGAGGCTTGACAAAACACCGCATGTATTTTTATCGAGATCATAATACAAGATCTAGCCTCATAAAGGAATGGATATTCCCTAAGAGCAATTAGGTAGCCTTTTGTGTCATATGATTTGGTTTTACATATGGTGGACGTAGGGATCAAATTTGAAGGGTTGGTCTGAATTTTATTGTGAAGGGAAAATATTGGACAAGCCCTTTGATGATGAAAAGTAGTATGAATATTTTACACTTCATATGACAAGAATAAATCAAGTATCCACGTCATAAAAATTAAGAATACTTTTTTAAAAATGAGAAATTGTTTTTAAAAAATTAAGTACCTGATTGATTGGTACCTTAAATAAAAAGAAAAAAATCACTAATCCAAACAAAATGGCCCCTCAATCAGAATGGTGTAAAATTAAAAATCTATTTAAACTAGTAAAATAATCAAATTATGATGTAATGAACGTCCAAATTTGTAATATTCTAATTTCTTAAAAATCATCATAACTAAAATAATCATTAAATAAATTTAATAAATAAATACATAAATAAACAATTAAAATTAGACGAGAAGAGATGCAAATTAGTAAACATATATAAAACATCAAATTGCGTGTGGGACACAAGGATCTCTTATCAAAATCATTGCGAAAAACTTGTAAATAATAAAATAAATAAATTTAACTTCTACTTGGATTTTAGCGCTAAAATTAAAACCCATTTGGATTCTTATCACTTCAACCAAAAAAATCCATTCGGATTTTAACCACTAAAATTAAAACCCATGTAAATTTTAATTAGTAAAATGCATTAAATTAGATTTTTTTCTAGCTAAATTAAAGAAATTGTGCATCCATACATTGAAACACCCGTACTAACTATGTCATTGATAGATACATTGAGATATTCTTGGTCAGATTCAGAGCCAAGAGCTTCACCTTGTGCACAATATGCATTCATATCTACTACACACAAATGATGTATTACCAAATTAGACTGCTCCATTAAACACACATACCCTTCATAATCCTCCATGAATATGTCCACTACCCTCTTCCTCCACTCCTTAGGCATATAGTTGAGCCACATTGTCTTGAGCACAACTATAAATATTAAATTATTGTTGGCCTCCACATAATTTCTTGGATGGGTGCTTTCAATGGATAAAAAAGCTTATCTTTGCCAATTTGCCCCTCTCGCAACGAGCTCCTCTCTTATGCCCTATATTCTACAATCTCGAATAGGTCCAATCAACATTTGGATCAGGGAGAGGCTCGACACTTAGCTTGATTCTTATTTACAAGGGTCATAATGGGTGAGCTCCTCAAGTGACTCGACCTTTGTTTTTCTTGAAAGCAAGCCCCAACTACCTTTTCTTTGAGCTCCTTCTCCATTGCATACAAATCGAGCTAATCCAATCATCTTGGCCTCTGGCTTATCTACACACCGAGCTCAAATTGATCTAGGTGATCTGGATCAAGACCATTGTGAGCCCATCTTGCCCTTTGACACAACTACGACTCCCATAGAGCCTGCTTGACACCCTACATTGCGAGTCATGAATTGAAGTCACCCTTTGAGATAAGTTCAACACTTTTCTCTAAGCTCTTCCCTGACCTCAGATATCCATCTCATCCCATATTTGAGCTCGTGACCACTCGGCATGCTCAATCTATTCCAAATCATGTTGTGCACGCTCCCAAGTGGGTAGATATTTGTGTGCAAGTCAATCCTAGCTCTATTCTTTGCCTCTCAAGGTGGCTCTTGCAACAAAAAAGTGGAAACAATATAAGGCAACAAATAAAACATCTGAATGAATCCCAAGCAAAGGCCAGAACCCTAAATGATAATATTAAATCTTTGGTTTTTAGGTATTTGTGCTCAAGTATTCATTGAGTGACATCGCCAACTTGCTAGAAACTTAGGATTTGACCTTAATAATATTATAGTAGTAGTATATTTATTATATTAAAACTTTTGATAATTGCTTAATATGTCTTTTCTAACTAACATATCTCATGAGTCGCGTGTAAAACTTGGAAAGACAGAGGTGATTGTTGTTTATAGAAGTCATCAAAAATATTTAATAAGATTTAAATTTTTTACATAAATTCTT
Source organism: Taxus wallichiana var. yunnanensis (assembly GCA_018340775.1). Lineage (NCBI taxonomy): Eukaryota > Viridiplantae > Streptophyta > Pinopsida > Cupressales > Taxaceae > Taxus > Taxus wallichiana. The sequence continues at coordinate 397,448,335 of CM031238.1, forward strand.
AACAAACATTTTTCACCATAGCCCTTCTTTTGACAATCTTAAAAATAACTTACACGGATTTTTACATTTTGAATTGTTTTTGACATGCAAACTTTTACCCACCCTTTTCTAAAGAATTTGTAAGAGGGTCAATTTTTGGTGGACTTCTTAAAATCTTTCATTCATAATTTTGAGTTGAAATTAAGATCAGCCCTTCAAATTTGATCAGTGGTGCCGAGGAGAAACAAAGCGCGCGCAAATTCGTCGGCCTCGTAATTTGGCGCCAACAAGGCCAAAATAACGACCCGAGCTGTTTTTCGCCTGTTGAGAGGCGGGAGTGACGTGGGACCAGAAGCTACTGGTATTAGCGCCTGCCTGCTTCTATCTACAAAAACCTCATCATACTCAACGCTTTTGAGGCAACACACTTTCTTCTTCTTCTTCTTCTTCTATTCGCCAACGCTTGCCCTGGAGTATCTTCAGGTCAGATTTCTCTCTTTTCCTCTCTAGGGTTTAAACACCCTGAAAATTGAGGTTTTTAGCAGGGGCATTCGACTTATTTTGAGTCTCTTCTTTCCGGTCGAGGGTTATCTGTAAACACTCGTATGCTTTTCTGATTTGAATTCGGCGTTTCCAGGTTCTCTCTTTTGTTTCTGTTGTGATCACTATAAGATTCTCGCGGGATTATTTTTCATCCGACCGTTTCTCCTTTATATCATCTCGTGTTGTTTCTGCATTTGTGATGTTTTCCAGTGACTACATTGCATTAGTATTATAATGTTGGTTGGTAGGATCCTGTAATTTTCTTGCAAAAAAATTGGCCGAACCCTTTTCACATTTAAATGTTTCATCTGTCATCTCGATCAAAATGATTTGAGCTGTGTCATTGATGGTAAAGTTTTTCTTAGACTTGGTTCTCGGTTTTATTTGTTATAATTCACACATGAAGTATTTAAAATCATCTTCATAGCAATTTAGTTCACATTTTCTCATAGCTACCTAAGTCTCTGGGGCAGGGGACAAAAAATTTCTCAAATTTTGGGGATGATAGGGGATGGCTTTTAAAATAATATATAAAAATTAATATTTCAATATTTTAACTTCTGTCAATGACATTTAGGAATTTAAACTGTATTTAATGTATTTTAGGCACTTTTAAGATTATAATTTGATGTTCTTGGTAAAACTAACATCTTTTTAAAAGTAAAAACATCAGAAAACTTTTGAAAGATTTAAAAAAATCGGGATGTCCCCTCCAAGTCCCCAAAACATTTGGGACGTCCGGGACGTCACTAAAATCTAGGGACACGCCCCGCATAGCACTGCATTTTTCTTAATCTCACTGAAATATTTTTGATCACCACAAAGTTTTCGCTACTTTCTTTTTACTAGTTGAGTTTTGTAATGCCAGTCAAAAATCTAGCATAATGAATTGTTCGTGATTACTTCTTGGAGTCCCATTACTCTGTCTCATAATCAAAGTTTGTAGTGAACAATTTGACCATATTTTTGTTCTTTTCAGATATTTCTTAAGTTACTGTCCCTCTTTTTTCTTATATAAAATTTGTTGTGAACAATTTGACCATATTTTACCACAATACTAGTTGTATGATTCTTCTTTGCTGTCAGAATAATCTGAGCAATTGTGTGATCTTTTTTCATTTTTGGCATTCTTCGAACTGGATGTAATCTTTCGAGCACCATTAAAGCTGCTATCAGAGTCATTTTCACCCATTTTCCCTTTTTTGGTGCATGTTATGCAGAATGGTTGCTGCGAGACTCTTATTTTGATGGATTCATCTTTTGTATTTGTGTAATTAATCAGAATTATTTTAGTCCCAATCTAGCTCCACTGTTGCATTCGCTCCATTCTCATTTTTGGCTTATTATCTTACATTTCTTCTCAAATCAAGTTGACATATTTAGACTGTTATCAAGACTTATCATACTGGAACTTTGAATTCATAGACCTTTCATGCTTGCTGAATCAGTTGATCACAGTACATTGTTTACAGACTACTTTTCTGACCCTGTGCATTTAGACCATATTGTGCTGAATCTATCATCAATATGTGTCAGTTGGATTCTTCACTTGTTGCTATTGTCAATTTTTAAACCTAATCTAACATCACCATGCCACTTCTATTTGTTTGCACTTTTTGATTAATAACTGTCATCTCTTGTCATATTCTGTTTCAGCCTTGTTGCAGCATTTTCAATGTCTTGCTAGTAATGCAAGATGATTTTGGTTTACATTTTCCAACATATTTTTTGTATGCAAGTTAAATTATTTGTTTCATCTTTGTTTGTTCATTTCATTATGACTCATGAACATTATATTCATGATTGAACTCCTTTTAACCAGTTCCCCAGTGGCCCTGCCCTCTGTCATCTTAGATGTTTTTCTTGTCACGCCTCCTAGACATTTTCTTTTCAAGGGGAGAAGGGGTACTTGGGGATGTCTTGATGTCCTGTCTGTTTAGGACGCTACCCACATCAATAGTTGTTTCAAAAACAGATTTTTTTAAAATAAAAAGATGGCATTTTCAAACAAATATTTTCATCATCGTTGATAATATAATAATCAGATACTCATTTACAATTTCATACTCTTATTTCAGCAGTTTTGATGGTCAATGTTGAATACTCATTGTTCAATGTCATAGATGTTAGTGTTAGTTGAATTTCAGCTCTTTTGAATTTTTGATGGTCAATGTTGAATGCTCATTATTCAATGCCATAGATGTTAATGTTATTCGAATTTCAGCTCTTTCAATCATCAATGTTGAATGTTTATTGTTCTATGCTGTTTCCTATCCTAAAAAATGCCTCCCCGAACCCCTGAACTGTCCCCAAATCTATGAGAAACAGAGCTTCATGCTCTGTATGCCTATTTTCTTGGACCCATATCCATGATTGCTGATCTAATTGGAACATTTTAAATCTCAGTTTAGATGCTTTACCTCTTTTTATATGGTCCTGTTTGTCTAAGGCACTTATATGCCATTGTTGAAATTTGAAAAATCAATTAGGAGTAGTTTGAAACCAACTTGACCTTGATTAGGCTCTATTCGGGTCCTCAACGTCTCCATGTTAGCGAAAGAAATAAAATCCTTTCAGGTTTCTCTTCTGCAGAAGAAGGTCAACCATTGCAATCTTTCCAAACATCTTATTACCTTTGTACTGTTTTCTCCCGTTGCATTTGTTCAGAAACATATGAGGATGGGTTTCACATTTTTCAGTTTGTTCAAGAGTTTTACTATAGCATGCAAGTTTTCCAAATCCTTTTTATATGAATATATTGTGAATAACTCTGGTTGTAGCATTTATTTATAGGTTACCATTAGTCTAATTGAGATGCCTCCTAAACATTGATATTAGTCATGTTAATCTGAGTGCTTACATAACTCTTTGACTTGTAAATATTAGTAGAGAGGACAAACAATCATGGACTCGTTAAATGCAAAGATTTCAATCCTCTTGGGTCCGGAAGCAGCCCCATTTGAGGCCCTGATTGAACATTTGATGAGTACTGGAAATGAATCTCGTGGTAAAGCTGAGGATCTATTCAATGCTTGCACACAGAAGCACCCTGCAACACTGATACTGAAGTTAGTTCACATTCTTCAGTATGGTTCCCAACCTGGTTTAAGATCTATGACTGCTGTGCTGCTCCGTAAACAAATTGGTCTCTGGTCAAAGCTTGATGAATGCTCTTGTCATGCCGTGAAGGAGCAAATTTTAGTCTGTTTGCAGAGGGAGGAAACAAAAAGTGTGCTGAGGAAGCTATGTGATACTGTAGCTGAGCTTGCAGCAAGCATTTCAGAGGAAGATGAATGGCCCGAATTACTGTCCTTCCTCTTTGAATGCATAAACTCTGAAGTTTTGCGCCATAAAGAGATTGCGCTTCTTGTGCTTGGACAGCTTGCACAGTGCATGGGCTCTCATCTCCATCCTCATCTCTCAGTACTTCATGGTATTTTTCAACAAACTCTTTCACCAATCATGCCAAGTGATGTACGATTGGCGGCACTTCGTGCAATTGCATGTTTTGTACAATCACTGGAATCTTCACAAGACAGAGATTTATTCGAAGACTTACTACTAGGAATGATGCAGACATTGAATAGGGCTCTTGAGCTTCATGAGGAGGTTGTTGCACAAGAGGCACTTGAAATGCTTATAGAAGTGGCTGGAACAGCTCCACAGTTTTTCGAAAGCAGCTACCTGAGGTTGTGAGTAGCATGCTTCAGATCGCTGAAGCTGAGAGTCTAGAAGATGGGATGCGCCATTTGGCACTGGAGTTTTTAGTCACTCTTTCTGAGGCCAGAGAGCGTGCTCCTGGAATGATGAGAAAACTGCCCCATTTTATTGCAAAACTGTTTGCCATATTGGTTAACTTGCTGCTTAGCGTAGAAGATGCTTCTGCTTGGCATACAGCAGAGATTGAGAATGAAGATGCTGGGTTGACTAGCAATTATGAGGTAGGGCAGGAATGCTTGGACCGTCTTGCAAATTCACTTGGGGGTAATACAATTTTGCCAGTGGCTTCAGAGTTATTACCTTCTTACATATCTGATAAAGATTGGAGGAAAAAACATGCTGCACTTATTACTCTTGCACAGATTGCTGAAGGTTGTGACAAGGTCAGTTTGTTTGTTATGAAATGTATCTATGAAAAATTATATCATCTTATGTTCAAGTTAATCTCTAAAATGATTTTGACTTTCCTTGGGTACAGGTTATGACTAAAAACCTTGAGCCTGTAGTAAACATGATAATGAATTCCTTTAGAGATCCTCATCCTCGTGTCCGATGGGCATCCATCAATGCTCTAGGGCAGCTTTCTACAGACTTGGATCCTGGATTGCAAAAGCAGTTTCACCAGCAAGTAGTTCCTGCCCTTGTAGATGCCATGGGTGATATTCAAAACCCTCGTGTTCAGGTGTGTGTTTCTCAACGGGCTTCATTATCTAGTGGTTTTTTTTTGAGGTCAGTCTTGGTTTTGTGTCTGATTGGATGGATCTTGTTATTGATGCATTATATCTTATAAATCAAATCAAATTTTGCAGGCACATGCAGCAGCTGCAGTACTGAATTTCTGTGAAGGTTGCACCCTGAAATTTTGACACCATATCTAGATGGTATTGTGGCCAATTTGCTTGCCCTTCTTCAGGTACATGATATGGGATTCGTCATTAATATTAATGTCTGAGCCCTGACATATCAATTGTTGAAGGCAATTCTCTTGTAATCGCAGAATGGAAACCATATGGTACGGGAAGGGGCTTTGACTGCCTTGGCATCAGTTGCAGATTGCTCACAGGTGGCTTTTGAAATTTGTAGTTGCTTACATGAACTGTTTTGAGAGTTTTATTCCTATCATGTCACTGATCATTGCATTTGGATTACATGCAGTCTTGCTTCTGCGTGTATTATGATATTGTGATGCCTTATTTGAAAACCATCCTGCTTAATGCTACTGATGAGTCAAACCGAATGTTTCGTGCCAAGTCAATGGAATGTATGAGCCTAGTTGGCATGGCAGTTGGTAAGGAGAAGTTTGGTCAGGATGCTAAGCAGGTAACCTGTTAACCTGTATGTCCTTTTGTTTTGTTTATATATGTGCCTGTGCATGTGTATCACATATCGCATGAGGCTTAGTTGTGACATATTTCTGTAAAATTTCTATAATGTAAATTGTGGATGTTGTACTGTGAACTTAGTCATGATATTATTTGCTCTATTGTTGGAAACTGGATATTGCATGGTCATATTGTGCAGTTCTTGCTTGCACTTATTGAGGAGAACTAAGCTTGCCTGGGGACAGTGCACTTAGTCTTAAATTCTTAATATCATTTTCGCTATCATTGGAAACTGCATATGACATGGTCATATTGTGCAATACTTATTGTGCAATCCTTGCATTTAAGCATGTAAACTGACCTTGCATGGACCGTTGCTGTTTACTTCTGTAGTTACATTGGTATTGTATATTTCTGTCATCATGCTGATTGTAACTTGGTCCACTAGAAAGTTAGAAACTAATGGATCCAAGTTGTCTGAAAAAAAACTATTGGTGATATTTTAACTGATCACGTGTTTTTTTGTAATTGTAGATTATGGAGGTGCTAATAAATCTTCAGAGGGCACCTATGGAGGATGATGACCCAACGATCAGTTACATGCTTCAGGTGGATAATTGGAATTCAACCACTAGAGAAGTTCATTTATTCTGCTCCATTTTTGCTATAAACTCTAATTTTGTTGTTTCACAAGACTGCAATCAATTCTGTTTCTTAATGTTTATCAGGCATGGGCTCGTCTTTGTAAGTGTCTTGGTCAGGAATTCTTACCCTACATGAGCATTGTTATGCCACCTCTTCTTCATTCGGCACAACTCAAACCTGATGTCACTATTACTGATGCTGATGATCCCATAGATGAAGAAATTGATTCTGATGATGACAGGTATGTCCCTATTCCACTGATGATTGGTGAAATTTCTGTCAATGAAATATTATATCATATAATTCATTTTCTGTGAAATATGAGTTAGGTGCTGAATTGGCAGTAGGCTTTTAGAGAGTTTTTGTAGCTAATTAGGATCAGAGCAACACATTATGTTTTCCTAGGTTAGCAATATAATGAATATATCTATTTTGCTCACTTCCCGAGTTTTATCTAGATTGGCGAGGATTTTACCCATCATAGAAGAGTGCTTCTCATGGAAGATCCCTGGATTTATAATTCTAAGCTCGTATATGAGTTGAAGGCATTATGTCTTACCATAAAATTGGTAATTTAGAAGAGAAACTAACATACTGATCACTTGTGATTGTTCGAGAATTCCAGACAGAACTTCAACTATACCCATCTAAGATTCAAATAAGGAGGGTTGGATTCAACGCTCAGAGAAAAAAAGTAAACGAGAAGTCAAGGTTTCATTGTAGGAGCTAAAGTATGGTATGTCATCACTTAGTGGTGCAATTCAAGAACCAGCCTCAAATAAGCAATCACAGGAGATGTGTCATTGAAACTTGAAAGGGTTGTACTACCACTTGCCTGAGAATTGAGATAATTTCAATTTTAGTGATGTTTTTGGCTCATACAGCTTCAGTTTTATCCATACCCAAAATCTTTGTGCAATACATATAATAAAAAGTGAGATAACGGCTGAATGTGAGCTGCTTGCATTTGCTTACCTACATTTATTTGAATTCTAAGACAACCATTTAGATCAGCAGTCAATAACACACCTGTATAGAATTTTATGGCAATTAGAATCAGGTAAAATTGTGTCAAACATCTCCAAGAAAACAACTTTAAGTTTCCCATGCCCCAGAAATTCCCATAAAACATCCTGATATGCATGCTTTTTGCCTTGAGCTTTGCATTTATGGCACGTCTTGTTTGCTGACTTAATACAAAATTGTATATACTAAAGTTCTATAGATTTTTGGAGAAAAGGATGGAAATCTTCCCATGCATATTGTAATGCAATATGCTTTTCACCACTAAAGGAAAATTGGATCATAACGTTAGATCCATAGTTTTATCATTTACGAGGTTAAATGTCAATCTTTGGAGTTGGGAGTTTGGTACAAGTAATCCTTATCATTACTATCACCAAAAGCTTCCTGGTTAACTTAATGTATTCCTTTTTGTTTGAAAAGTTCACAGGGATGTACTTAATCCACATGGCAAAGTGAAAATAACATTGGTTTTAATAAGTCAGAAAGCATTTTATGACATATTGATTTCTATGATCGAATTACAATAGGCTGGCTCATAACTGTATATCACACCTCTATCACAGATGATTATCGTCTAATTGTTGACCCTGTATAACGAGGGACACATCTCTTTTTATCTTGTAATTCTCTTTGTTTAGTAAATTCAGCTCTGTTTGCTATGAATGTTAGATATCACAACCTGACATCTAACTTATAGTTAGTTTTAAAGCTTCTGCACATTGCAAATGAGTTGCTTTAGCCTGCTCAGTTAAACAAATGTGAACTTATGTTTAATGATGTGGTATCAAATATCAGGTTTTATTAAATGGTAGGATTGACAATGTACTTTTGAAGATGTGGGAGCGAAATGCAGAATTATGCCATTTCATTTTGCTGTTCTTAAGCTCTGTTCTGTTAGTAAAAATCATTACTCTTGCTGATTTTTATTAATCTTCAGCATGGAGACCATCACTATTGGTGACAAAAGAATAGGCATCCGAACAAGTGTATTAGAAGAAAAGGCTACGGCATGTAACATGCTTTGCTGTTATGTTGAGGAATTGAAGGAAGGATTTTATCCATGGGTTGATCGGGTATGTGATTTGTAATTGTCTGATTGTAACTAGATTACTGTGTTGTTTTGTTAAGACTTGTAATTGGGATATGATTGCAGGTTGTGCAAATCCTGGTTCCATTATTGAAGTTCTATTTCCACGAGGAAGTTCGGAAGGCTGCTGTTTCAGGTATTTGTTTAATGTTTCTCTCTTTTGATTGAGCATTTCTAATTTTAATGCCAAAATTTACCGACTTAACTTGATTATGCAGCTATGCCAGAGCTGCTCCGAGCTGGAAAGCTGGCTGTTGATAAAGGACAAGCAAAGGGTCGTGATGAGTCATATGTTAAGCAACTTTCAGATTACATTATTTCGTCCCTTGTTGAAGCATTGAATAAGGTCCAAACGTTTTCCTGAATCTTCTTCACTGTTTCTATTTTATCCATAGTCTATGTGCAATGTTATGACAGCAATATGACATACTTGATGATTCAATTGTATAGTTTTTATGTTTCTTTTTGTTAGTGCTGACTGAACCAATGTGGTGTACCAGGAACCAGAGACAGAGATCATTGTCAATATGTTAAATTCACTAAATGAATGCATTCAGGTGATTATTTACTATGCAATAATCAGATAATGGCTTATTTTAATTGCTTGTATCCTGAACATATGCCTTAACATAAATATGTTTCACTTTGAACGTTGTCCACATGTTGCCTGTGTTTAACCTTTATCAGGATGCAAAGTTAGCTTGCTTCTTTGGTTAAAATGTGCTGTTTCCTTCAACTTTGCTCTAGGTTGGCAGATACTTTTCTGTCTTTTGACTTGGCTGGTTAAGGGTTCTAGCTTTGGAAATAATTGGATACAGTTGCCTTGGGTGTTATTTTAGGCTACCGTGGTCTTTCGCAGTGATCTTAAGGTTTGTGGTGTGAGGGATTTCCAGATGACTGGAAAAGCTATAAAAGAGGGAATTTTGAAGTTAGGTTACAAGAGCAGTCCTCTTTTTCTTTCTGTTGGCTGATTTGCTCCTTTAGGCAACCAACAGATTCAAGCTAGGTGATCATTATTAGTAGATTTTGAGTATGGCTTCAGTCTAAGGATCAGTTACATCCAATTCTAGATTTCTTTGTTCATTGGTATTTACTGAAATGCAGATTTCAGGCTTGATTCTTGGGCCAGAATGGATTAAGAAAATGGTTGATGAGTTCAAGCAAATCATCACAGCTAGCATGAGCAGAAAAGGAGAGCGCACAGAAAGATCAAAATCTGAGGATTTTGATGCAGAGGAGAGGAGCTGTTGCAAGAGGAGAATTTAGAGGAGGAAGAAGAAGTTTTTGACCAGGTAAGTGACTTGGGCCATATTTTTTGAGGCCAGCTATCATTGTCGGGCACTAATTTTCTCCTGTAAATGATGGCATTTAATTTCTGTTAGGAATGAGGTTCTATAATGGATGTGAAGTTTTTGTTATACAGTGTATTAGAAATTTATCCAGTCCATTGCATCAGCTGACTTACTGTGGTTTGTCAGATTGGGGAATGCATTGGAACACTCTTAAAATTGTTCAAGTCATCACTCTTACCCTATTTTGATGACTTTGTTTCCTTCGTCACCCCATTGCTGGTATGTTTCAAATGTTCATATTGATATAATCTTGGCTGAGTTTTTTCTTTAAGTAATAGGCCAACAGCTACTTTATATGTAGTTTATGGATGGAGTGGTACAATTGTTATACTGGGGTGTGCTGTTAGATAACTACAGAAGTTTGATTGTCAAAATCTTCTTCGATGTTCATCCTATGCTTCTTTTTGTAGGGAGAGGATCGGACGGCAGAAGAAAGACGAGTGGCGATCTGCATTTTTGATGATGTTGCAGAAGAGTGTGGTGTTTCTGCTATAAAGTATTTTGCCAAACCTAGTGGTTTTGTCCTGGAATATTCCTCCGGCCTATTTTCTAGCATGAATCTTAAGTTTTTGTTTCCATTCTGACAGATACTATGACACATTTTTGCCTTTCCTTCTAGAAGCTTGTACAGATGAAGATGCTGATGTGCGGCAGGTGTAATATGTTATTCCACTTGTTTATTTGGATATGTAGAAAACTATTTTTTCTGTCCCAATGTGTGTTTGAATAAATGTGTACATTTACAGGCGGCAGTGTATGGAATTGGAGTTTGTGCTGAACACGGAGGTGCAAAAATGAAACCGTTGGTTGGAGGTAATGTTATGTTGTGTGATATACACGTATGAACTCTTAGCCTTATCCGATTTAAACCATTTATTAATTTGCTAGGTGCGTCCTTTGCAGAATCACTATCAAAGTTGAATGATGTCATTAGTCATCCATCAGCTTTTCTCTCGGACAATAGGATAGCCACTGACAATGCAATCTCGGCCCTTGGCAAGATATGCGAACATCAGAGAGACTGTATTGATGCATCGCAGGTATATGCAATTAAATGTTTTGCTGCAAGGTAGTAATTTCTGCTATTTTAGAGATTGGAATCTCTCACGATAGATTTCCTTGAAATGTTCGTGTTTTTCTGACTTAGGTTGTCCCAGCCTGGCTAAGTTGCCTTCCTATTAAGAATGATGTAATCGAAGCTAAAAAAGTTCTACATGAGCTACTTTGCTCCATGGCAGAGAGGTATACATAACAAAAATGCATGTAAGATGATATTCTCCGAATTTGCCTTAGGGCTGTGGTCTGGTGGGTGGGAAATCCTAGGGTGTTTATGGTTGTTTGTGCAGGTTTGAGTCATGGCATGACTCCCCAAGATGGAACCTTTTTCTGAGTATGTAGATCATTCTTATTTTTGATTTCCCTTGCTTTTGTGTGAATAGCTTAAGCATGTGTTGCAGGTCTGATCCTCCACTTCTCGGCCCAGGAAACCAGTATTTGCCAAAGATTATTTCTGTTTTTGCTGAGGTTTGCTTTCACAGCCCATTGAATTTTTCAGTCAATGAACTATTTCAGATTATGATTGCATCTCTTGTATTGTAAAATGTTTTTCGAAGCAACACTTATGATCTTGTGCAAGTCTGTTATTCATTGAAAGGTCTGTGAAGATTGTATATATAAAGCTAGAGTTGAATTCTTTATTGTTAAACCCGAAATAGTGATCAGAAGAAGAAGTTATTGTTCTGTTATTTAAATTTGTGCAAGATTGATAATTATTGTTTAGCCAACTATAAATGTAACTTCATATTGACCAAAATCAGTAGCTTCCACTTCCCTTTGATAAGATCTAGGTTGTAGTATGGGTTTAGTTGCTATGGCCTGTTTCAGCTGTGTGTGTAAATTCTGAATTTTGTTAATCTTGAGAAAACAAACAATAGCATTCACATTTTAGTTCTGAAATTGTTATAAGTACCGGTTGAGACCTACATTGAGATGAATTCTACTTGTTGCAGATTTTGTGTGCTGGGGCAGATCTGGCATCGGAAGAAACCATTTCTAGAATTGTACAGCTTCTAAGGCGACTTCAGCAAACCATGCCGCCACCTGCTCTTGCATCAACATGGTCTACTTTGCAGCCTCAGCAGCAAGCAGCGCTGCAGTCTATTTTGTCACCACAGGCTTGATAAATATTTCTTTTGGCCTGAAATAGTGTTGTAATTGATCTAGTGATTTGTTTGTTGGCTGCCCATTTGAGTGTAAAATTAATTTCGGGTCAGGTAGTTTTCATTATTTTTGTGATTATATCCCAATAAGTTGAGAAGAAGCTGGTAGATAAAGCTTTCAGTCTGTTAATGAGATTTGTTTCAGTCAATGTATGTATTGTGTGGTCTTGGAGAGCTTTTGGTTCCTGTGCCAAGATTCATTAGTGTGTCAGAAACAGAAGGTTTCTAATTTTCTAGGCCACTGAGCTCATTATGGTGCTGGATGGATGGCTCCTTTTGGTCATATTTGATGAATTTTTAAAGTTGCTATGTCATTGGTGTTAGGTGATATGTATGAGCTATTTATTCTGCATTGCTACCTGTTAAGAATAATGTATCTTAGTGACCAGGATTCCTACACGTGTCATCTCTAACAACATGATTTCATAAATTTTGTTTTTGCTCGACAAAGATTAGCCTTTGGGTTGCTTGATGTGTTATTGAAATGGTAGACTTGCAATGTTACAAATAACCACTGAAGATAGAGAGTTGACAGTAGTGTTTGGCTGAACCTTCAAGGATGGAGAATTGAGTATATTGTCCTGGTATTTCATGACATTCATTTTCAAAGTTCAAGTTGATTGAGATGATTATGCTGAGATGTATCCTACAATGGCAGCCAGGGGCAGTGGTGGACTTTAACGTGTGTGAGGTATTAACAATTAATGACTGACTTTGAATTTGATGTTCATTTGAACCCTAAATTTATTCTATTTGACCATCACATGCCAATTTCAAACATAAATTTGATGTCCATTTGGTCACTTAGATTTTTTTAAAAATTTTTGCATGGGGAAGGGAATAAAAAATTGTAATATCTTGGCCATATGAGCCCTTTTTTCCGGGAAAGTTTTTACGAGCCCAATATAGTGGTGCAGCTAGCTAGAGGCCATTTTCCACCAGTAAAGAAATTTGCTGAGAAAGTAATAGAATTATTAACCAATGTGGTATGTGAAAAATGTGGTATGTGAAAAATGCAAGATAAGTGCTTGGAGATTGATCTCTCATGTTTTGAGATGATGTATTTAAGATATCTGTACTAGTTGAGATAATTGCTCATTTTTTAATATCGAGATATATGGCTTCTCTTCAAACGAGGATTATGAGTTTCAGAAAACAGCTTTACCTAAGTGGAAAGGAAAACAAAAATTTCTTTTTAAGTCTATGATGCTTGTGCATGTGAGCTTCCCTCCAACATACTCTGCTTAGACTATAATGTTATCAGAGCTCATGGAAAAGGAAAACAAAAGTTTCTTTTAAAGTCTACGATGCTTGTGCATATGAGCTTCCCTCCAACTTACTTTGCGAAGACTATAATGTTAACAAAGCTCAGGGATTTGAAAAATAATGAATCATTGAAAGTTTGTAGCCTAACTGGTGGGTTGATGCAGTTGTTTGTATCCATCCACCATGATTCAAAGCCCTTTAAATACCTGACACAGATAGTTGAATAGATAGGGCTAAGGTTTGTTTCTGGGTGACTTTGATGAATTGGATTCTCCCTAATCGCGGACACTTAGCTGAAGGAAGACATTGCTTTAGGTGTGCTTGTTCAACATTGTTATTTGTTATATGTAATCCAAAATATGGGCAGAGATGCCAATATCTATGTGATTTAATGATTTGCAATATAAAATAATGAATCTTATATTAATTTACCTATAAATGTGAAGTACCTTTGATTGTTTAATTATGGTTGATCAAAAAAGTGTATCTTATGTTAATTCACCATACAAATGCTAGGTAGCTTTTGATTGTTTAATTATGGTCGATTAGATTCACTAATCTAAGGATAGTTTTTAAAATTGATCAACCGATAACATTGATTGAAGGATCTATATGGTGCTGATCCAAAACTAGAGTGGTGATGGGCATTATGTAAAGTTGTTGGAAACAAGAGCATTAACCTTATAGCTTTTTGTTTGAGCATCAACGGTTACAATATTGATTGTGTTTTAAGAAAATTTGTTTATTACAAACATTTAATTATGCTATTTGAATTCATTTCATGATGAATTATGGCAGATTTTGAAATTCTTGAGGTACAAGATTAGTAATTGAGACTATTCTTGCTGATAAGATCTAGCGGGTTACTTGCATATCTAATACGAGTAAATATGGGATTTTGTTGATATAACTCATCCCCAATAACCAATTATGTGGTTTTGTTGAGGTTACTCAAATCATAATAACCAATTGTGTCGTTAAACCGAGGTTGCTTATGTCCTTTCTAATTGAATGTAGGATTCAATTGAGGTTACTCAAGTTCTTGGTGATTTTGGCACAAGTAACCAACAAAACCAATATACATCATCGGACATGATTTTAGTTGTCCCCTTGATGAACCTTGTATAAAATTTACAAATATGTATGCACTAATTAACCATAAATCTTTATCAATTTCATTTCTAGTATTGTTTGAATAAATTTCTTTATGCCCTCCATTGGCATTTCATTAGGGTTTACTCCATGCAAGGAAAGGAACATGGAGCAATGGAGTGATACACAAGATATGTCTTGCATGCCTAGTGTAATGTAATGCTTTAGCACATGAATAATGAATGAAAGATGGGGTGATTTACATTTTCATAGAGTCATCTTATCTATTGTTAGGAATTTAGTAATATTGGTAAAAAGTGAGTGATTTATTTGTTTGCGTGGATATATAAGTTGTTATTAACAACTTATATTTGTATTTAGATATATTGTTAGTGGTTAAAACTATATTCTTATATTATAAGAAATCACTCTCCTATATAAATGTATGGTTGTCTAGTATTAAAATACATTATTAATTTTTGGTGTCCAAATCTTTGTACCATTTGGTAGGTATCGAGCCGGAAAAATCTCTCATGGATCAATGATTTTATAGAAGGTTCAGCTATATTTTCCATTGCCTCGTTTGATGTAAATCATATTTCATTGAATTTCTGTGTAGTTTAAGTTATATACATATATTTCGTAATTAAAATTAGTACTTGAGAGGGAGGTAGTGTTGGATTTTGCAAGGTGTTTAGACGTTTTTAGTCATTTTAGATGTCAAAATACAGCCACTTTTAAAATATGATTGTCATGATTGACAAGTACACATAATTTAAATGTCAAAATGATATGTATATTCAAAAGTTGATTTGTCAATATATATATATATATATATATATATATATATATATATATATATATATATATAGACACTACATATTTTAAATTTGTGAGATTCATGAGAAATATAACATAAATGAAAATGGAAACTTTGGAATGCAAATAAAATAATAATAATAGAATTATCTTAATATCTTATTAATGAAATATAAACATATGCATATCTCATTGATAAAATAGAAACATCCATTAATTTTGATTTTTAATTAGTTTTGTTTGATTTTTTAAATTTCTTGTTTAGTTGTATTATATTGATTTTGATTTGTAATTGGTTTTTTTTTTTTTTTAGTTTTTATCTGTTTGATTTCTTATAAATAAAAATTGGATAATACACTAGATGCATTGGATTTGGGCTTTTGCAAGAAAGGTGAAATTTGAAGATTGGCCTTACAAGCCTAGAAGCTGGAAGTTGGAAATGAAACTCATTTTCTATATAATTGCAAGTTTGCATTGAGTGAGTCATTTATATCATTTTCTTCAAATTTGTTTTTAAATTGTAATTTGAAATTCTATTTTAATATTGTCATAAACTTTAATGATGTTTATGGATTTTCAAATTGATTAGTGCAACATGATTTTTTTGGAAAAAAACGAATATGTGAAAAACTATAAAATTGATTAGGGGAGAGGAGTCAATCATGGTGCATTACCCAATAGTGGTGAGGGTAGTTGACATATTTGCTGTCAGCTTTTGCACAGTAAAATATTAATAATTGAATGAATATTATCTTATAATTGTACAATCACTCTTCAAAACTGATGTGTCTGTCACTTTTCATGTACAACCATGAATCTATCAACAATAGAATAGTCAATATCGTTTTTAAACATAAAATAACATATATTATACTTCCATGTTTGCCAAATTTAAAGTCAACATGTATTTAATACAAGGATATATAATTGTATTTCATCCCTATACAAAATTGATAGCACATCATCATATCAATTTGATGTCACTTTTCATATAATTTAAGTTCCCATTTTACAGTATAAAAAGTCTTGTCATACACACACTTTGGGCCAGGTTCTCACAAGAAGAAGTCCAAAGTGCACCATTTTCAAATACAAGTTGTCTTTTAAGCATTAACTTTCTCACCATTTTCTGTACCAGCTACTCCCATAAATGACATACCTGCATATTTTTAACAAATGTGAGGCTCAAGAAACAAAGACTGAATTGAAATGAGAAATCAAATCAAATTGAACTTCAAATATGAGTATTGAAATAAAATATCATAAATCTTGATCCACCCCTATCAGTTTCACCCAATCAAAAACAATCACAAGGATCAACCAATTTTACCCAATCAAAAAAAAGCACAAGGATCACTCAACTACAACACTTTTCATATCTCCTATAAATCCAGTTACTCAACTGCTCTGAAATTTTATTCAGTTAAAGTTATTTTGCTAGTGCATGACAATTACAGTTCCAAGCTGCAGTAATCAACTGTTATTCCACATCATAGTGCCACATAGTAAGTTCTTAACTCTGTTGTTATATTGATGCACATTCATTTAATTTTAATTTTTTTTTGTCAATCTATATATGGGAGGGGAGCCTGTAAAAAACCTGGTAATCCCAAAAATCTGTCAAAAGAAGCGCTTGAGAATTCTCTACAGCCCAATCTACTTTGCAAACAAATCGACATGTAACCCACCGTGCATACTTGTTGGTGCATACTTTATGCAGCCTTTTCATGTAAGATGTATATTAACAAGTAATTCCAGACTATATTAATGAAATATGTATTTCATATTTCCAAGTAGATGTATGTTCCCCTTGCTGGTTCATATTTTATGCTGCCTTTTCATGTAGATGTATATTAACAAGTAATTCCAGACTATATTAATGAAATCTGTATTTCATATTTACAAGTAGATGTATGTTCCCCTTGCTGGTTCATATTTTATGTTGCCTTTTCATGTAGATGTATATTAACAAGTAATTCCAGACTATATTAATGAAATCTGTATTTCATATTTACAAGTAACTGTATGTTCTGTACACGTATATTTACAAGAAATTCCAGGCTAAATTAAGGAATGGCTCTATATTTACAAATAGATATATACGAAATATACATCTACTTGTAAAAATACATCTACAGAATATACAACGACAGGAAAAAGCAGCATTAAATATACAGTTACATGAAAATGAAGCATAAAATATACAACTACATGAAAAGGCAGCATAAACCATACATCTAACATGTAATTACTTGTAAGTATACATATACATATTTCTTCAATTTATCCTGGAATTACTTGTAAATATAAATCTACATGTACACATACATCTACAGTTTCATTAATTTAGCTCGGAATTACTTGTGAATATTCATCTACACTAAAAGGAAGCTTACAACTATATTGCATGCTGCCTTTTCATGTAGATGTATATTTGGTCATAATTTCAAATTTGTATTTCTTTCTATAACATTGCCATCCTCTGTACTAGACACATTTTCACCTTTGATCTTTGAAGTTTCCATTGCTCAGAACATAGGCACTCACATCAAATGGCTGCACTTCTTTTACGTTAGTTGATTCAATATTCTAAAAATCTCATTGTTGTAAGTTACATCGGTTTGGTAAATTTATCTATCTTAGCAGGTTTTTATTGACATCATGAGGAGAAGGCAGCTTCCCAAAAGAGTAAGACCTGCATGTGCCAAAATTAGGGGAGCAAGATTTCCGCCAAGTGAAGAACATGAAGAAGAGGCTATCAATACCCCGCCTCAAGATGCCAATGACACACCACATGAAGAAGTAAATGTCCAAGCAATAAGCGTGAGCCCTTCGACACTAAAAGTGTCAAAGCCAAGATCCGATTCGAACAAGTCGATATGAATAATGCCATGAAAGATGTTGAAGATTATGGATACTCTACACGTCGCTGCAAAAAAATGGGGTATACCATCGACCACCCTTACTTCTTGGTGATGGGCATTACCACCACTAAAAGAAAGGGTCCACTAACAATTCTAATGAGATGAAGAAGAGATGGAGATAGTGAGTTGGTGTCATGAAATCGCTGACATGGGACATGGGTTAGAAATTATACAACTTAAGACATGTGTGGCACAAATCTGTGAAACAAGGTCTAACCCATTCACGGATGGTTTTCCGGGTAAGTCATGGTGGGCAGGTTTTAAAAAAAGACACCCGGATCTAACATTAAGGACAGCTGAAGGCCTTGATAAGGATCGAGCAGTGTGTTTGAGGCCATCAATTGTCAGTTCCTTCTACATTAATTTGTCTAAAGCTTATGAGGCCAACCCATATGGACCAAACCGAATATGGAATTGTGATGAAACTGGATTACAAGCTGGAAGGAACTGCGGTATGAGAGTGCTTGCTAAAAGGGGTAGTAGGAGTGTGCCATATATCATCCCAAAAAGCAGAGAATGGATTACCATATTGTGTTGTGTAAATGTTGCTGGACAAAGCATTCCAGGATTCTATCTTTTTAAGGGGAAGAGCCATTTAGAAAATTATATTGCAGGTTGTGAGCCTGGAGCTTGCATGGCAACACAATCACATGCATGGATGACAAAAGATTTATTCATGAACTGGTTACATCACTTTGCATCATCATGCACGGTGGGGTGTCTCCTACCAATAGGCATTTACTAATTTTTGATGGCCATGGTTCACATGTTGCTTTGGGGACAATTCAAGAAGCTAGGAGTTTGGGGATTGATTTGTTAACATTGCCTGCACACACCTCTCATAAATTACAGCCATTGGATGTGAGTGTCTTTGCTCCATTCAAAACATACTTCAAGGAGGAGAGGCGCGAAATGGATAGTTCTAAAGCATGAGATAGATGTGTATTTGAATTACTTTGAGTTAGGGAGCAAAGCATTCAAAAGGGCTCTTACACCTAGCAACATTAAAGCAGGATTCAAAAGAACATGTATATGGCCTCTTAATCCCAATGCCTTGGATGAAGACATGGGACCAAGCAGAACATTTGACACATCTTTTCAAGATGATGTTGGTGCAGCAGAAAATATGCTTCATCTATCTAGGGTTGATTTAGAGCAAAGTGAAGATGTTCAGATGGTGCCTAACACACAATTGGAGAAAGAATCAGAACCTCAGCAGAAGGAGATAAATATAAATGAATGTGTTGCTCAACAATTGGAAACTCCAAACAGAATTAATCAAATCGATGAATCACTATCTCTGCCCACAGAAGATAGCCCTCCTGATTGGATGAAAGAAGCAACTCTTAATCTTGGTGTAAACTTGAACTTCAATAATGAAGAGGTCAGCCTCTCTTTACCCTCTCATCCAACACTACTTCATGACTCAGATTTGGTGCACTACTATGTTGGCAATCAAGCTGAAGACAATGATGCAGATTCATAGTTAGAGGCAGCAGGGGTATTAGGAGCAAATTCAAACCAAACTTGTGAGGCAAACCAAGGACAAAAAACTCTTGGTAGATTCT
The DNA here is from genome assembly GCA_018340775.1 of Taxus wallichiana var. yunnanensis. Lineage (NCBI taxonomy): Eukaryota > Viridiplantae > Streptophyta > Pinopsida > Cupressales > Taxaceae > Taxus > Taxus wallichiana. Next base: position 397,467,897 of record CM031238.1, read on the forward strand.
TGAAACTCCCTGTGGAAAAGGTTAGAGAATCATCAAGGTCAAATAGTGCTTCAGGTATAAGATTGAGTAGGGAATCTCTACTAATCACCGCAGATCAGTACATGGAGCTTCTGGTTGAGAAAGAGAAAAGAAAAAAAGAAATAGATGAATTGAAGCAAAGAAAAAAGGAACAAATCCAGGAGAGAAGAAGGCTGAGCGAATTGTTGAAAGGGAAAGGAAGGAGCAGGAAAAGATTAAAAAAGAATATAGAAGGAAAACAAAGGAGCACCAAAAGTTGATTCAAAGGCAAGAAAGGGAGCAGAGAAAGGATTCAAAGGGATCAAGAGATAAAGGAGAAGGAGTTCGAGAAGGCAAGAAGAGAGTTAGAAAGGAAAAGGAGATTGAGTAGTCCAATTAATCCTTTTCCTGATCAACACCCAATGTTAAGAGAATTAATGGGCATACATTGCCCTTTATCAGTTTCAACACATAATATTGCAGTTGGAGTGAATGCTTCTCCAAGTTCTGATCCATTCCCAACTACGCCTGTGAGGGATGTCAACATAGGGAGGCAATTGCAAAGTAACACCCCAGCTTCAACCTCGACTGCAGATTCAACACCGCCTTTCCTCGGATTTTGGAAATGATATTATCGAAAGTAAATATTTAATTTTGAGGGCTGAATTTTTGATGTGTGGAATTGGCCTTTCGATTTAAAAACTACAATATAGTAATAGTAGTTATATGGCCCAAGTATATTGTATGGCCATGTTTTTGTAATGGACAATGGAAATGTTTACTGAATGAATATATGTCTTCCAAGTTATGTGATACCCTTTTTCAAAGATTTAAACTCCTATTGTTTCTGAAAATTACACTGAGTAACAGAAAATAGTAAATGACATTAATGTAACAGACAGAAGCCAATATCACAATCTACCAAGTAGAAAAGAGAAATATGCAATAGTTTCTATCACTGCCTCAATGAGGGTAAAAACCTCACCTATTAGAACCATATGGACTGTAGATATTCAAAGAGAATCAAACAATTTCCAAACTAAAAAATGTGTTGATAACAACAAGCATCTGCACTTCCATTCTCAGTCACTCCAACAAGCATAACAACACCACTGCGAGACATGTACAAATTATACTATCAGTTTTTAATATGTAAAATCACCAAATTATACAAATCAGTTACTAATAATAGGGGTTACCATTGGTATTGACAAATCAGCCTCTTGGACTTTCTTGTAACATACTAAGGCTTTCATCAACTATCATTTATTGCTCAAGGAGCCTAAACCCTTGATTAGCTTCAAATATGAACAATTTTCCAAACTTCACATTTAAACAACTAAGTTTTCGTTACCATAAAAGAACTAAACGACTAAGAACATAACAGTGTACAGAAGGAAGGAAGAAATCAATATTATTGCTGAAGAAAGAAATCAGAAGTACCTTCTACTCTCTGCATCTGCTGTTATAACGAATAGCCAGGTAATACACTGCTAAGTATCACTAGCTCCCAACGCAGAGGTGGTCTGTATAAACGACCGAGAACAAAATTATGAGGCCAAAACAGTAAGGTTAAGGACGTACTGAGATTCAAGGACTAGGTTAATTTTGTTGGCAAAGGAGATGGGGCTGTAGAGAGAATTCTCACGCGCTTCTTTTGACAGATTTTTGTGATTACCTGGTTTTTTTTAACGTTCAGTATAGTGTCCCAAAGTTTGGGTGCACCATGACTGGCTCCCCTCCCATACAATGGACACTAACCTTATTCTCTGGGCAATAAACATAAATATATATAAATACTCATATGGCCGGGCTGACGTTACTTTGGATCTCAGTACGTCCTTAACGTTACATAGATACAAGAATGGAAACGTCCATGTACAAGGAAATATCAAAAGAAGACGCAGTTGGCATTGAATGTACCCACTGAAGAGTCTAGTCAGAAATGATGCTGCCCTTCTTCTACCCCTTGTCTTTCACCCAGAATTGATAGTCCTCTGTATAGAGATAGGAGTGGACCTTTGGAGATTGTTGGTGGTTTAAGTTGCCATTCCAAGATGAAGAATTTGATAAAGTAGGCAGTCAACGCAATTGATTACATTCTGACTGCAAGCAAAAGCCCAAAAAATTAAACTAAACATTATTACAGCAGTATGTTGAACATGATTTTGATGCCAATGAGGAAGCGAGTGAGTTGGAATTAGTTTGTTTGCGAGGCCAAAATTGAGGCTGATAAACTAGTGTCCTATGCAGATAGCGAGTTAATTATGAATCTGACTGAAGTGCCCTCTGAAGACAAGCATTTTGTAGATGATCACTCGGAGATTGATTTGCCTGGAAAGGAGCATTTGATGGATCAATTTCAGTTTGATATCCAGGATGGGCCAAGAAATCTAAACGTATCTCAAGGTACCAACGTATCTCCATGAGTGATATTCATGGCGATCCTTAAAAGAGATTTACAGAACAGAGTTCAACCTATCTTTAAAATCGTCATCCACATCACCTAGGTGAGTCATCTCGCCTTGCGAGAGTCATAGGTCTTAGGAAGTCAAATGACAAGTGTCAGATTCTGTCATAGAATCTGACATTGTCATTTGCGTCAATGCGTCATAGGAGTTACATTCCTTATTTGGAATTGTAACTCCTCTTCTAGTGGCGTCATATGCATTAGTCAACGTCATATGCGTCAGTGGCGTCATTGAGTTCTTTCCATGTTTAGGCATGGGGGTTACACAACACCCCTATTTGTACTTCCTATTTTTCGATCTATGAGCATGAGTAGACCCATTCTTCTTACTTGCAATCTTCTTTCCATTGTTTTGAATCTTGCGTATTGCGTTGGCTTGACGTTACCATCGGAGTGCAACTTCGTTGTGGTGCATCGCTTTTCGACATCGGTTCTCGCGAATCCCTCTTTCATGGTATCAGAGCTGGTTTCGGTAAACGTGCACTCTTCGTTTCTCAGTTGTTTATTACTTCTGGTTTCTTCTCATTTCCTCGTGTGCAAGTTTTTTTCGATTATCATTTTGGAATTATTGCTCACCTCGTATTGAGGTTTCAGCAGTTGCAAGTTAAGGTATTTGGTTGGTTTGCTTATCAGCTGAGTTCATATTTGGATATTTCTAGATCTTTGTGGCTGTTGTTTCTGGGTTATTTCTTGCTGGTTGTGTTCAGATTCAGCTGCAGGGTAAAAGAAGAGCTCATTTTTTGGCGTGGACCTGTGATTACTGGTTGGGATCATTGTTTTTTCTTCACCGGTGTATACTCAGACTATTCCGAGCTTCTTCCTCATCGCTGTGGTTCCTTGCTGTCTCAAAACGTTTTTGCAAACCTCTCACATTTTTGCAAAACCTCTCACGTTTTTGCCTTGTCTCTCACGTTTTTTGCAAAGCTACTCACGTTTTTCCTCTGTTCTGAGCATTTTCAACTGTTCCAGACGTTTTTTTGGGCCTTTCTGACTGTTTTCTCCCTTCCAGGCGTTTTTTTGCCTGTCCTCAGGCGTTTTTCTCCCCTGGCTGCGTTTTCTCCTTTGTTCCAGGCGTTTAAACCTGTTCCAGGCGTTTTTCTATCACCTGGCTGCATTTTCAACTGTTCCAGGTTTTTTTAACTGTCCTAAGGCGTTTTTTCTCCTTTCCTATGTTTTTGCACGTTGTTCTGGCGTTTTTGGACTGTTGAGGCGTTTTTTTGGACTGGTAAGGCGATTTTTTCCTTCAGCTGGCATTTTTGGACTGTTCTGGCATTTACTGACAGTGGACAGTCACTACATTATCTATTTTTACCTGCCTTTCATCCCCACGTGGCTTTCTCAGTCCGCTGCCAGGTAATATCTCTCTAAAAATACGTTTTTTATTCACTTTTCTTAAAAAAACGTGGTTGCATTCTTTTTATCTTATCACTCTTCTAAAAAAACGTGTTGTTTCATTATTTTTAAAAGGTATAAGGTAAAAACATTACATTTTATTGGCATTGTAAGTTTTTTGGCTTGTTTTATTAACCTTCCGTCGAGTGCCGAAGACGAAGGGTGAGGTCCGGGATTGGCAGGTGGCTAATCCCCCCTCGCAATACAAACAAACCCTATCTCAAATTCCGTGCCATTTCCAACGAGCATACATACGACACCTTTTGCATGCGTTTAGGGCACTTTTTTAATCCGTTTGCAGGCTTATTGGCTTTTTTCCTCATCAACATGGGAATTGGTTTTTGCTATAACTTTTGACTCGTTGCTCGGTTTTGAGCACTTCTTTAGTCAAAGTTGCATGTTTTTTCGCACTCTAGATGATGGGATCATTAGTTTTGTAAACGCACTAATTTTATAAAGTGCCGCATTCTGGGGGGGTGTCTTTGTATTGCTTAATTCAGCTCATTTTTTCTTGAGCTTTGTATTCCTTTTTTGTGGACTTGTGAGCGCGTCCGCCACAGTCTTACAACAAAGGGATTCTTTTGTGTGACGTGAGACGCTGTTTCTCACAAAGCTCTTTCTTCCCCCTCTTGCTTCTCTCTTTCTGTGCTTGCTTGCAGTGTTGATCTGTTGTGCCCTACGAACCTTGATTGTTGTCTCCACCATTGCGCGTTATTACGCTAATTGCAAGGTGAGTGACAAACTGGTTCTCGGAACACAGTCGCATCTGGTTGTAATCAACGCACTGAATTATAAAGTGCCAAACTCGGGGGGGTGTAATTTTGTTCTGGGGTGGTTGTTTCCTTTCTCTCCTTCCCTTTCTGCATTCCTGGTTCTATCTCTTCATTATGGATATCTCTAAAGTACCAGTGCTCACACCTTTTAATTTCTTCGAATGGAAATCTAAAATTATATTGGTTTTGCGAAGTAAAGGGTTATACCGAGTTACCATGGGGTTAGAGACCGAACCTACTGATGAACCCAAAAATCTAAATGGTTCAACCGTTGTGATGAAGCCTTAGGTCTTATCTGTATGTCCGTCTCTCCCGACTTGCTCTTCCACATCGAAACTTCCTCAACACCCGATCAAGCGTGGAAAACGCTCGATGATATGTTTGGGAAGCAAGATGACATGAGAGCGCATGAGTTGGAGAACGAACTACTAGGGTTAAACCCTAGTGACTTTGAAAACCTACAGGCCTTCTTCTCAAAATTTGTCCGCACTAGAATGCTTCTAAAGGAATGTAAAGTGGATAAGAAAGACTCTCAATTGATCTTGTCGATTCTTTCTAAGTTAGGTCCTGAATACTCTGTTTTCGTTTCAACTTTTCACGCCACGAAAGCCGCCTTGGGTAGTACTTGGACTATGCCCTCCTTTGATGTTTTTCGTCCCAACTCATTCGAGAACAGGACAAACTCATTCAAATGGGGACTCTAAAATCCAAGTCACATGCCCTTGTGGCGAATAAGGGCAAGAAAAATGAAAAGAAGAAAGAAACTAAGGACCAACCTAAGAAAGAAACCAAGACCAACCAACCCCCAGTTAAGCCCATCACTCATACTTCGACTTCTGAGCCTAAAGCAAAGAAGGAAAAGTATAAATGCTCCTATTGTAAGAATATGGCCATGACGAGCAACATTGTTTTCAGAAACAAATTGATCACTTAACTCATTTACTTGAGAAGAATAAAATAAGTGTTCCTGAATCCGTTAAACAAAATGCTCAGAAAGGTGAGTCTTCTAATGCAAAGGAGACTAAAAATGAAAAGAAGAAAGGTAAGGCCCTCGTAGCTAGATCAGCTCCATCATCAACTTGGATTATCGATTCTGGTGCCTCGCACCACATGGCTTCTTCAGAGGTTGAATTCTCTAGCATTGAACCATGTGGCATGTCCCAAATCACGTTGGGTGATGACACTCATGTGTCGGTTTCCAGTAGTGGATCGGTAGAGATGAAGGTGGAACATTTAACCAAGTGTTGAGTGTTCCCAATCTCTCTACCAATCTCCTATCGGTTTACCAAATCACCCACCTTGGTGAAGGAATGCGAGTGGAATTTGGTCCTAACTCGGTGATTATTCGTGAGCTTAACTCTGACTGCACTGTGGCTGAGGGAAAGGCAGATCACCATTCACGGTTGTATACCTTTTCCCACTTCTCTTCTGATTCGATGCCCAATGCCTTGCTCACTCATGCAAATGAGGTTAGCAAGTTATGGCATGAGCGTTTTGGGCATCTAAATTATCGTTACCTTGAACAATTGAGCCAAAACGAAATGGTCAATGGGCTACCCCGAGTTAAGTTTTCTAAGGGTCTTTGTGAGGGTCAGACTTGAAAGCACCCCGAAAAAAGCTTTGACAAGGGAAAATCCTCGAGAGCTACTCGTCCCTCGATCTTGTTCATAGTGACGATTTCTGGCCCTTTTCCATCTCCTTCTTTTACTAGAGCTCTATATATACTAACCTTCATTGATGACTTTTCGCGTTATACTTGGGTATATTTTCTTAAGCTTAAGTCTGAAGTTTTTGAGCATTTTCAAAACTTTAAGGCTCTTGCTGAGAAACAAGCGGAACGGTCTATCAAGGTTCTTCGAACCGACAATGGAGGTGAGTATGTGAGCAACAGTTTGAGGATTTTTGCACTTCTGAGGGGATTGCTTTCAGCAGCATAGCAAATAAGCTTACATGCCCTTCCCAAAATGGAGTTGCAGAAAGAAAGAACCGAACTTTAAAGGAGATGGCTACTTGTATGGTTCACTCAAAATCTCTTCCTCCACAATATTGGGCTGAAGCATTGAATTGTGCTTGTTATATTCAAAACCGTGTCCCACACAAGGCAGTAAGAGGGATGACACCCTTTGAAGCTTGGTTTGGACACAAGCCTGATGTCGAGCACTTTCGAGTCTTCGGATCAAGGCTATGGCTCGGATTCCCAAAGAAACGCAAGGCATCGATCCACAATCCAAACCTCAGATCTTTGTTGGGTATCCGATGATGGCGTGAAGGGATATCGATTGTTGAACCCTACCACCCATGAGCTTTATATTGAGAGGAGTGTGAAGTTTGATGAGTCATCCTTGACTTCAACTTCCACTGAGGTCCTTTTGCCCACTGATTCAGATTCTGACTCTTCAGATGATGATGTTGTTGAGCGAGTTCCACCTCTCCCTACTCCTCCCGATCCTCAAACTTCTGAGTCTTCTGATTCTTGACAGTAGTGATGATGAGGACTATGTCCCTTCTCACTCAAGTGAAGAATCTTCCGACTCAGAGCCTGAGCCTTCGGGACCTCTTTGGGCCAGGAAAACTTTACAGAGTGCTGGAGATTTAGTTGGAGATCCTTTGGATGAGAGACGTACTCGCTCAGACTTCACTGGACCTCACTCCTTCTTCGCCTTTGCTTCTGATCCACCATCCTTCCACGAAGCTTCTGGGATTCCTGAGTGGGATTCTGCCATGGATGAGGAGTATTCCTCACTCATAAAGAATGACACTTGGGATCTTACCCTTCTTCCGAAAGGAAGAAAAATCATTCGGTGTAGGTGGGTATATCGAACAAAGTATGGAGCTGATGGAAAAGTTGAGAAGTATAAAGCGCGACTTGTAGCTAAGGGTTTCTCCTAGGTACTGGGTTGATTACTCAGAAACCTTTGCTCCGGTTGCGAAGATGACTTCCATTCGACTGACCCTTGCCATCGCTGCCGCTAACAGATGGGAAGTCCACCAGATGGACATTAAGAGTGCCTTCCTTCATGGGGACCTAGAGGAGGAGATCTATATGGAACAACCTCCGGTTATGTCCATGATCCATCCCTCGTTTCATAAATTAAAGAAGTCTCTCTACGGCCTTAAACAAGCCCCTCGGGCTTGGTATGCCAAGATGGACTCCTTTTTACTTGCATCAGGGTTCACTCGGTGTCACTCTGACCCAAATGTGTATATTCTATGACAGGATGACTCCATGCTTATTCTTGTTCTCTATGTTGATGACTTGTTGATCACCGGTAGCTCTTCCTCTATCATTGATTCTGTGAAGATCTCCTTGGCCAACAAGTTCTCCATGTCTGACTTAGGATTGCTTCATTACTTTCTTGGGATCCAGATTTCACAATCTGACTCAGGAATTATGATCTCGCAGCCTAAGTACTCTCTTGATTTGCTTGCTCGGTTTCACATGTCCGACTGCAAGTCCTCACCTACTCCTTTTCTTTCCGGGATTAAGTTGGTTTCTGATTGCTCTTCCCCCTTGGTTGACGGTACCCTTTATCGACAGTTGGTGGGAAGCTTGATCTACCTTACTCACACTCGGCCAGATCTATCGTATGCCGTCGGGATCGTGTCCAGATTTATGCAGGAGCCTCATGAGCTGCACTTAAAAGCAGCAAAGCGGATCCTTCACTATGTTCGTGGCACTCACACAGATGGTATTCATTACTTAGGAGGGACTGAGATTGACTTGGTTGGATTTACAGACTCAGATTGGGCCGGTGATCTAGATCATCGGAAGTCTACCTCAGGCTACAGTTTCACTCTTGGTTCAGGTCCTGTCAGTTGGTCCAGCAAGAAACAGAACGCCATTGCCATATCATCGATAGAAGTAGAATACAGAGGAGCAGTTAACGCTGCCACAGAAGCTGTTTGGTTACAGGGTATTATGACAGAGTTTGGCATCCACTTTCGGCGGCCTACCATTATCTACTGTGACAACATGAGCACTATCTCGATTTGTAGAAATCCAGTTCAGCATCAGTGGACGAAGCACATTGAGATTCATATGCACTTCATATGGGAGCTGATACATGAAAACATCATCGACATACAATATGTTCAGACAGCTGATCAGGTTGCAGACATTTTCACCAAGCCCTTCACTGAGGTGAAGTTTCTTCACTTGCGGTCTCTTCTTGGGGTGAGGTCTACTGCAGCCGCCCATCTTCTTCGGGCTATATAGTCCTCCTTCTTGTCCTCTTCTTCTTTCCAGAAAGATGTTGTTTGTACATGGGCACCTTATCAGGCCTTTAGTTGCCGGGGCCCATTGACACATCTTTCTTAGTTGTCTAGGGGAGTCTTCTTTTTCTGTTCTGGCTTACCTTGACCTCTTCCTCGGCTTCGATGAAGGGGGGGTGTTGGTGTGTGTGACTGTCCAGTCATCGTCCACATCACCTAGGTGAGTCATCTCACCTTGCGAGAGTCATAGGTCTTAGGAAGTCAAATGACAAGTGTCAGATTCTGTCATAGAATCTGACATTGTCATTTGCGTCAATGCGTCATAGGAGTTACATTCCTTATTTGGAATTGTAACTCCTCTTCTAGTGGCATCATATGCGTCAGCCAATGTCATATGCATCAAGCTGGCGTCATTGAGTTCTTTCCATGTTTAGGCATGGGGTTACACAAACACCCTATTTGTACTTCCTATTTTTCGATCTATGAGCATGAGTAGACCCATTCTTCTTACTTGCAATCTTCTTTCCATTGTTTACTTGTTTGATGTGTTGATAAACACAGTTGAAATCACGCTCCGCATCTGCACTTCCATACTGGGTCGATTGAACAAGCTCCTCCCCACCACTGCAAGACATGTTCACATAATACTATCAGTTTTTAATATGTACAAGCACCAAATAATACAAATCAGTTTTTAAAGAACTAAACGACTAAGAACAGAACAGTGTACAGAACGAAGGAAGAAATCAATATTATTGCTGAAGAAAGAAATCAGAAGTACCTTCCACTCTCTGCATCTGCTGTTAACACGAATAGCCAGGCAATAAACTGCTAAGTATGACTAGCTCCCAACGCAGAGGTGTTCAGGAGATACAACTGAGAACAAATATACCAGGCGAAAACTGTAACCAGATCCGTTTGACGGCACGAAGTCGCAGCATTCGGCGGAGGGTTGAGCGGGAAACTGAAACCAGCGGTGGATGGCGGTGACGGATTTTAGAACCGTATGGACAGCCTTACTTTGGAGTTGTTGGTGCATTGAATACCATTAAACAACCATGAATGCCACACAAATATCAACTGCTCTGCTGCCACGACACGGTCCTTAGGATTTTTATTAATACCATATCCCTTCTCTTAGATTTGGCCGTCCTCGTAAATAGCGGAATATAAACTAACAGGTGGCAGCGAAAATAGTAATAGGTGGGGTTCAGCATTAACATGTATTGGTCCGCACTCCGAAAACGCGCTTATTGTGACACCTCCCACTCCAGCTGGTATGTACGGCGGGTTACGTGTCAAGTTTGTTGGCAAAGGAGATGAGGATGTAGAGAATTCTCGCGCTTCTGTTGACAGATTTTTGTGATTACCCGGTTATTTTTCATGTTTTGTATAGTGTCCCGAAGTTTGGGTGCACCATGACTGGCTCCCTCCCATACTACTATCTATTATCCATAATTACGCCGAAGGCGTTACATAGTGAAGTTGCACCTACTGATTTTGACAACTGTCAGGAATTAGATGGTGCAAAGTTGTTTGCCAGGATACGTTGAAATCAGAGGGTGCAAAGTTATTTTGCTACTGCTACTGTGCTACCCAATGGAGATCTTTCTAGCAATATTTCCATTGACTTGTCATGGGATATCCGCAACAGCTGGCAAGGTGGGAGCCATAGTCGAAGTCCTCTACACTGTGCAAAGCACATGCAGATGAAACAAATGAGGGCTATCCGAAAGTTATAGGCATTACATGCACTGCATGAGATAGTTTTTCAGTCTCCTGCATAATTGTTTCTCAGTTTCATTTGCAAGACAGTCACTGCCTCTGATATCCTGTGGTTTTCTTCTTCACTCTTACCCAACTTTCTTTGATTTTGTATTTGGGAATCGTTGGTTTGAATTGGGTGTTTTTCCAATTTTTGATTTTGGAAAAATGGTGACTGGATCGTATTTTAATGGTGCCCAACAAGGGTTTGACACTTCTGGGTGGAGCTCCAGTGAGATGAAGAATCTGAAAAAGATAAGCTTTACTGTCCAGAATCACCTTAAGAGGGTTTATTTGTCTCTGACATGCGCTCTTGCCTCCTTGGCGGTGGGGGTTTACTTGCACCTTCCTTGGAATATCAACGACCTTCTCATAGGGATTGGATCCATTGGCACCATTATTTGGCTTTTGTCCACACCTCCAACTCCTTACAACGAGGTAAATGCAAACTTAGTCTTGTCACATTAGTTGGTTGCTGAAATTTTGTGGTAATTTTGGATTTGGGGTTTGCTGAATAATTGTGGGTTTCAAATTTTGAGGTAATTGTGGATTTGGGACTTGCTGAGTGATTGTGGTTTTTATTTTTATTCGTAATTGTGGGTTTGGAGTTTGCTGAATAATTATGCGTTAGGGGCTTGTTGAATAATTATAGGTTTTAAATTTTGAGGTAAACATGGATTTGGGGTTGTTTTGGACAGGGGAAGAGGGTGAAGCTGTTAATGGCAGCTGCAGTGCTTAAAGGGGCCACTCTTGGATTGCTCGTTGATGTGGTTATTGAGATCGATCCCGAGTAAATTTTGTGATCCTCTCGATTTAATTTAATTTTGAGAAGATTTGCAAGCTTGCTACATTGCAACAAAATTCCAATCAATAGATTTGCTAACCCAACCTCAACGCAAATCCTGAGTCCTTGTCAAACCCAAACCATGCTTCTTTTGTTATTGCCCTTTGATCCCTGTTTGCAAGCTGTCTGCCTCCTCTGTCAATTAGACATGGCCACAGTGATATGGAAATGTGTATTATCAGCTGGTGCTGTGTTTTGCATATCAAATTGTTATCGGGTTTACAACACCGCCCTGGAAACAGAAATTGGGCCTTTGTTCCGCTGTGTTAGGTAACCTCGATGATCTTTTTCTCGGTGGATTTTTCCTTGTGGGTCATATAGAAAATAAAATATTTATGTGTTCTGTAGTGAGGGTTAGGTTTAAATGCTATCCCGAGCTACCAGGTGATAATGGTGGCCGGGGATTATACTTCATAGCAAGAAGAATCACCACCGCCCTTGTAAATGGAGAAGCCCAATAATCTCAACTTTGGGGCCAGGTGATAGTGGTGATAGAGGGGTTACACGTAATAACAAGAAGAATCATCACCAACGCTATGAATAGTGAAAATCCAGTAATCTCATCTAAGAAGCCAAGTGATTTTGGTGACTAGATTACATCTAATTGCAAGAGGAATAACAACTTGCCCTAGAAACAATAAATGCTCAAATGTCTCACATCTAGGTACCTCACATGAGGAATTGCCCTACCTGATTTTATTTGTCGTGCCGCTAGGGTTTAGTAGTCGAGCATGTTGACTTAGGATTTTAAGAACATAAAGAAAAGAGAGTGAGGATACTAATATATAAGGAAATATCCAACAAGGATTATGCTCCTGGTAAGTCAACAAATCTTGCAAGGATGTTTTTTTCCCTTTAGGGTTTCAAGCTGGTGAGGCTCAAAATTCAAATGCTAGACCTGCTTGTAAAGACGCCCAAGTTCGAGCTCAACTATGGATAAATTTACTAGCAGGGGATCCTCATTGTTTACTGAAATTGATGACCAGGGGATTGATTACACTGAACTGCAAAAACAATCATGTCAGCCCGTCCAATGGTAAGTGGCAATAACCCATTACTCTCAGCTCTGCATACTCGCCAAGGCTGCTTGCCCCATACAAAAGGGTGTTGGCTCAACCGTCGTTAAATCCACAAGGTAGGGATGTGCAGCTCAATGTTTGTTTTGGGATTGGTAAAGCTGTTGGTCCATGGAATGCCTTGGAAACCTTTCTTGACTCTCAAATTTAAATCATTGTCTATGAGGATTTTTTAATAATAACAAATGGCATATGATACAAGTGGGGAGAAAGCATTAATATGGAATGAAATAAGTTTTTCTGACAGGCGACATGATATATGAAACAGTTGGTGAACATTTATAAATCGCAGTGATCGACTAATTTGATTTTACAAAATAATAAAGTTGACTGGTTGCACCATCTCCAATTGAAACGTCCTTATAGTGACCCTTCTAATTATTGTGTGGTTTACATAAGTATTATTTTGTTTTCAATGTTTATGGTGATGTTTTTGTTTGTCTGCTTTTCAGGTACTTGGAGTGGACAAGAATGCTAGCCAACGTGAAATTCAGAAAGCATTCCGCAAGTATGTTTGAAGAAACATGCCTTAATGATGATATGCACTAAAATGTAGTTTAATGGTAGTCATGTGTTGCCAGGGCTACGTGGATAGTCTGTTTTATGCGTACACACATATGTTGGACAATGGTGTTTCTCATAAAAGTGTGCATGGCTTGTTTTATTTAGATCCCTTCCTTTTGCATGGTATGTTATTCAGATGTTGTTAGTTCTGTTCTTTGAAGTTTGAAACTCATCTTCTTTATTTTGGCGATCTTTTGCAGGCTTTCCTTGAAATACCATCCGGATAAGAATAACGATAAGCATGCCCAGGTTAAATTTTCTGAGATAAACAACGGTATGTTTTTTTCCAACATTGAGGTTTTTGTTAGGAACATTATTGAGTCTTTTGTGGGTGCGTAGTTCATAATAAAAGCCATTGAATTTTTGCTTCATATGAGACCTTGTTTCTGCTATTTCTTTATCAAATCTAGATGAATTTTGTACTTGAATGCACTGGGCTTATGTTGCTCTTGTTTCTTCTTGTAAACAGTTGGATAATGTGTTTTCTGTTACCTTTAATCTCCAACTGAGTATGTTGCTTGGCCGTTTGTTGGGATGTGTGTCTACTAGCATATCAGACTCTTTCGGATGAGGAGAAAACGAAAACTATGACTTGTATGGTGATGAAAAGGGAAATCCAAGTTTTGAAAGCGGTGGGTTTGGTAATCCTGGATATGGGTCAAATAACTTCAATTTTGGTGGGCAAAGTAGTCAACACTAGCGATTTAGTAACAAGGGGTTTTTTTCCACATGGTACATACTTTTGTATATGGAAGCAATTATAAGAAATGTCATTGTAATTCTAGAAGGGCTATGCCAAGGAGCTCGAAGAGAATATGAATAAGTTTTGTATACATTTCTTCCTTGAAAACATATCAATTTCTGTATAAATCAAATATTTATACAGCCGTTCGTGGCATGTGTTTGGTATATACTATTTGAACCTATACTCCCTTACAACCATGCTCATCCCTTAGTAGCTTTTGGTTAGTTTTTTTTAGATATAGTTCTGTTAACATAATTTCTCCATATTATGGATGATTAGTTTAGTCAATGTCGTCATATGCTTTCTACATTGCAATATTCATAATTACATACTTGGAACATTAGTCGAATGTCATCCAGTAGTTTTGTATTTAAATTTTTTTAAACCGTATTTGCTTAAAATTCCTATGGTTTTTAGGATTTAACAAATTTAGCAATATCAAGTTTTTATGAAGATTTTTCTTTCCAGGTTTAATGTTTGTCAAAATAAATCATTGCAATAAATTTGACCTTTCACATTAGACTTTTCTTAGAATGCATGCATATTTCCTTTTCCGGTTCACATGCGAAATCACACAAAACAAATTACTGCACATAATTACTTATATTTTGTTTTGTATTTGACCACATGCAGTTAGCATTTGGCGTAGAGAGGAAAAATGCCATTCTGAAAGTACTTTTGCTTAATGTTATAATGCATTGGTTGTAGTGCCAATGGTTAGTGTGTAGTAGAACTCAAACGCTATTTATGCCTGCATAGATTCTTTTGATATGGATTTCTTTTAACTTTATAAATCTTGTTTTGATAATTATTATACGTTGCCGTTATAAAAAATTTCAGCAATCATTTAAATTAGAGCACCTTTGTATTGTCCACACTAATACAACATTTTGTTGCATTGCAGATCTTTGTTTTCCTCTTCAAATGGCCACCTTCCAACTCGTGATTATTTCCTCAAAATAATTCATGTTGTCGAGAGAGCTATCTATTTTCATTTTTCTATAAGTGGTGGGCTGAGGATTATTTCTACTATTTGTATTGGATTTTTTTAGAGTAAATGTGTTCCATCTGGTTTATATAAAGAACACTCGGTTTTGTTGTTTACAAACTAGCAATTGCACGTAAGGGTGCAATGGACATGCCAATAGGGTGGTACAATTTGAAGAATGGAGATAGCGATTTTGATAGTCGACGAGATTAGGAGCCTCCCATGAGTGGATCATGGCCTCGCGGTGAAGAATGTAAAGACCGGGAATGTGTAGAGGTATTATACATATGTTGCACTTTCGTATGCTACTTTATTAGTTTCATGGAAGATGGGAATTTCATGCAGGTGAGGTGTTTACAATGTAATGAGAATGGTTTCATACGGTGCCCTGTATGCTGCTCTTGAGAAGGCTTTTGTCAAAGCTTCCTTTACAAGTGTAATTATATTAATATTTCTCTTCTTTGGAGAGATTGGACCTGCTCTCCAACTCAAAATTTTGGGCATTCAGCATAGAATCTCCTCAGATTTCATGAGGACCTTCACACGAGAGCTCAAGGAACAAATAACATATCGAGACTCCCGCTTCTACTTTTAATCCTTGTTAACCATTTTAATACTTTAGTGGAGAGGTTTTGTATTGAAAGACATGTACCAGAAGGGTTCAAGCGCTTTTGACTACCACCTCTCAAAAATATTTAGGCTGTGATGGATTTATTTTTCCGTGTTAGGTTTATGACATTTTTTTCAAGATAGGGTTTGCTACATAGAGGTAGGAGGCGGAGCTATTCACGTGCCTCCTTTGGGCATTCTGCGTATTCTATTTTTTGAGGGCCATCGACAAGGTCTTCTCAGAAATGTTTCCAATTTATTACAAGACTAATAAGAATGTATCTGTAAATACATTTTTGGTTTGATTCATATATCATAAAGTTTAAAGGAAAAATGCAATGTTCCACCTCCGTGAAATTTAACTTGTTATAGTTTGTTATGGGAAGCATCTAATCATTTTATTGTTAAATCTATATTTAATGAAGCACAAATGAATCGATTGTTTCATTTCATAGTTAGCTTGTTGTTTCTATTGATTGTGCAAGGACAAATTAATAATGCCTGCTTTATTTGGGTAATTTATTCTCGCTAAAAATCGATATCGAATACTTTATCATTGGTGAATAAATCATTGTTTTGCATGCCTTTGCTATAAGGCAGCCATGAAGATTTTCTAGTTAGTTTGAATTCCGAGATCCAAGTTTCTTGAGAAGTCAATGCATCTACCAAAAGAGTTGAATTGCTTTTGTTCATTTATAGTGTTAATACTATTTTGAGAACAAAGAAAGTTGGATTAAATCACATTTTTTTACCATTTTTAGGTGTAACCATCTAACAAATTTGTTGGCTAGTTGTCGGCACTCCCGTGGGATTCGTGACATGGACTAACCGCCTCCCGTGTATGCATTAACTCGCGATTGTATCAAAGACTAACACTAATGGGTTTTCGTCTAATGACAATCGTGATCCCAACAAATGGTATTACAAACGAGGGGTCACGGGTTCGAATCCCCTTGGGTAATGTTGGGGGGGGTTTGTTGGCTAGTTGTCAGCGCTCCCCGTGGGATTCGTGACATGGACTAACCGCCTCCCGTGTATTCATTAACTCTAGCGATTGTATCAAGACTAACACTCATGGGTTTTGGTCTAACGACAATCATGATCCCAACAAAATTTTTGATAAATGCATTCAACCTGAAATTTATATGATTATTCCGATCTTTTTGACCAATCACTTCTTGTAATGGACAATTGTTTATGTTCTATCACTTCTACGACACAGTTAATAGAACCATTGTTAGTGAGTTTTGTTTAAAACTATTTGTCATCCCGTTTTAATAAGTGAATGTTAATTGTTGTTGGAATGTTAATATGAATTGCAACATTTCATATTGTGGTGTTGAAGGGTTTCTTGGACACACTCAGGTGTTTGATTGGTAGTGCACAAGATTGTATTCATGTATTAGGCAATGAAAACAAGAATGCCTTGCACTTCGCTATGGAAAATCAAAATTATAGGTTGGCTTTAGAATGCGTGCTCGCAAGCATGTTACAAATTTAAGATAAGGTGTTTTGACATCATTTTAAAATTTTGAATAAAAATGATTTATACATTTTCGGATTCATTCATATTTATGTCGAACATGCATTCCCTGGAACAAAAGCGCGAGCTTTGAGGCTTTAAAAATTGCAGGCCCAAATAATCTGGGTATGACCACCTACTGTTCAAATAAAACAACATTCTTCTCGTAACATACTAACTCTAACAGTTGTGTTTTGACAAATTTGTCGTGTTGTTCTTGGACAACTTCTTTCTCTTCCATTTTTGCCACCCTTTTACTTCTCTACCCTTCTTCCTCTCCTATTGTTTATCTCTCTCGAATTTGACTCCTTCAAAAGATTCCCTTCGGTTTTTTCATCGTACATTTCACGTACGATTGCTAGTTAAATAAAAGTCACATAACTATGAGAGAATATTACAAAGAACACCAACATCCATATAAAATCTAATTTAATTCATGTATTTTGTAATAGTTATTATAAAAACAAATTTGACGTGCATATTAAATTTTAAATGTCAAATGACAACCATATAATTTTCTAGACCGGCAAACAATTTTATTGTGACATGTAACATTGAACGTCAAAATCCAACACGGAGGAAGGCATTGGACCAAAGTTGTGCATTACAAAGAGTGTGGTTATGTATTATTTCATTTGCATCTTCTATTCATCGCAAATCTGGTTTCTATCTATTTTGTGTAAAGATGAAGGAGTTGCTGCAGTGCTTTCCAAATAGAGGTATCCAAAACTTGTATTGACAGATTGTGGCTTCAAGTTCATTTCTTGTGCATCTAGTAGAAAGAAAGGCATGAGGCACTATGTATGGTGGATGCATACTAATATTTTGCATTCATGAGAAAATAAGCTTTTTTTTTGAAGTGCGGGCCGCCCATGCAAATCATGTCAAGATAGCTTCGAAGAGTTTGTAGAGTGAATGTGGAGGAGAGTGCCTACATCTCACGTTATTATATTAGATCACGTTTAATACTTAAACTAACAATCACACATGAATTGTATGATGGAAACGCCAAAGGGGATATATTGAAGAAGTGAAATTGGAGAGGACGAAAAACAATTGAAAAGGAAGAGGGTCAACGAAGAAGGGTTTTGAGGGAGGAGAAGATAAAGGTTGGGAAAATGACTGGGAAATAATGTGAAACTCTTCTTTCCGACAAACACATGTCATTTTTCTCAATAGTTAGAAGAAGAAAGGGGTGTGACATGCAAGGCATCGAGGCAACGTAATTTGGAGATATCTTAGAAGGCAAGGAGTAGCCAATCAATATTGTCAATGTCAATAGTTGTTTATAATTTTAGTGCTTGTGTTATTTGGGTATGAAGAAGACTATCATGGTAACGAATAATTTGTGCTCCACATTATCATCTCCATCTTGTTTGCATTTTAGAATTGAGTATAATTTTCACTTAAAGCAGTCAAAATAAAAAATGGGGAGATTCCAATAGGTCTAGGTTTGAAACCTTATCCCTCAAATACAGAAGACCTTCTTTGCTTTTTACGGTTTGGGAGGAAATAACACACATGTCCTTCATGCATGGAATGTATTCATACTTTAAATGGCAATGATGACAACTATTCTCGACATGTGTCACGGGTCGCGTCTAGTGGTAGCAACATGATGACTACCATAAAATGGGCTTTAATATTATTTTATTTTATTTTTATTGGTGTTGAGGTTATTAATTGAATGAAGTTTAATTTGTTAGATAAGAGAAAGAGATGAATGAAATGTTGGGAATAAAAAGGTCAGGATCAAATTCATGCACCTCCCACACCTATTCCACAGTTAAGAGTGTCCTTGCCAAAAAAATGTTTTTTGTGCTCCACTTTATCATCTCAATATCACTGGGATTATTCACATGAGCGCAATATGCACTTAAAGGGGCCAAAATAAAAAGGAGATAATCCAATAGGTTTAAAGGTGTGAAATCCAACCACATTGTTGGCTTTTATAGCATTTTGTAGGCCCCTTTTCCAGTTTTAACCTCGAGTATTTGCAAGAAAAAGGAGATGCACGAATAACTATCAATAATTGAGCCCCTCGATGGTTGGTCATATGAGCGATAAGTTGATTTTATTTTCGATCATTTTTTGCTATTTTTTTACTTTGCATCAATGTCGTGAATTAGAAAGAAGGGGACAATCGAATAACCTCAATGTTTGAAACCCAACCACACTACTTGCTCACATTTTGTAGCACTTTGCATGCCCCCTTTCAGTTTGAAGCTCAAGTAATTGCAAGGAAATAGGGGATGCACGAACAATCATTGATAATTGAGCCCCTCCAATGGTTGGTCATATGAGCAAGAAGTAGCTTTTATTTTCCAATCATTTTTTCCAGCAATATTAAGATCATAGATTGGATGATGTTTAATTTGGTAGATAAGACATAGACATGAATGGAAATCTAGAAATAAAAATGTGCAAATTAAATACATGAATATCCCGCACCTATTCCATGACTAAGATTGTTCCTACCCAAATAATATCTATTATATGTGCTCCACTTTATAGTCTTGATCTTGTTTATTCATGTGAGTGCAAGTTGTGCTTCAAGGGGCCAAAATAAAAATGGGGAAAATCCAATAGGTTCCAAGTTTGAAATCAAACCCAATGCTTACTTGTTGTAGCACTTTGTAGACCCCCTTTTCAATTTTAAGCTTGATTATTTTTAGGAAAAAGGTGATGCCCAAAAATCATCGATAATTGAGCTCCTCCATTGGTTGGTCATATGAGCATGAAGTAGATTTTGTTTGTCGGATCAAAAATTTTAAATTGAAACTCCGTATGATTTCTAACGCTGGGAAGACCATTTTTTTCTCTGATTTACAAGGGCATATTTTTACTAATAAAACCATCAAAGTGTACCATGCAATGCACAAGTCTATAATAGATTCCTTGTGCACAGGATGGCCATTTTTTTGGAAAAAATCCAATAGTTTCTAAGCTCGAAACCCAACCCCATGCTTTTTAGTGTTGCACTTCGTAGCCCCTAGTTACAGTTTAAAGCTCAATTAATGGTAGGAAAACAGGCCATGCACAGACAATCATCGATAATTGAGCTCCTCCATTTATTGGTCATATGAACGAGAGGAAGATTTTATCTTCCGGATAGCATTTTTTAGATACAGTCTCCATATGATTTCTACTGTCGTCAAGAGAAAATAGGTATCATTTACAAGGAGGGATTCTTACTAATAAAACCATCAAAGTGTACTGTGCAATGTACAAGTCTCAAAAAGATTCCTTGTGCCCACGCTGGCAACAAGCTAGCAAACATGAAATTATTAGAGTGGACACTTGTTGTCTGCATTCGGGGAAACAACGTCAAAATACTTTGTGAGGCAAGAAAAAGCCTAGACAAGAAACAACGACAGATATTTGCATCACCACATGTTTTCTACTCATATACACCTAAAGGCGCCCAACTAAAAGACAAAAACAACACAATATATAATTTCTGAGAGCCATGTATATGCATTTCTAAAGCCTACAAATTACAAAAGACCATGCACAAACTTTTTTGTAATTTATTATGTCATTGATGGTGGTGTAAGAGTCGGGACAATGTAGAATCGAATTTTGTCAGGACAGTTCCGCTGGTTTTCAGGCGCCGACTACCATATTTGGCAGAAAAGAAGTTCCGCTGCGGGATAATGTAGAATCGAAGTTTCCTAATGGCGGTTTTTGTTGCCGGAATGTTCGTGGTTCCTAGGAGCAATATAACAGTTGTCCTGTAGTTTATGTATTTCTGTACTATTATCTGCGAATTTGAAGCTGTCACTGCCGCACTGTGCACGCAACAATACTATCATTCTTTCAATCAACGCATATGTACGAATACCATGGATTTGAGTCTTGTGTCAGAGCCATGAGGCTCGACCTCAAATATAAACGTGTTCGACGTAATAACTTGACAACGCCATTTGTGAGGTTCCTTGCTAGAAAATAACGCAGCTGATACCACTTAGAGAAGTGAATAGCAGATATTCAATTTTGTCTCTTCAACATTCAAGCTGTTGCTTGGATCTTTCCCCCTGAGTTCTGCCCATGAACAAACTTCCAGAAGGAGAAAATACAAATTAGTAGTGAGTTATTTGCCTTCCCCATAACCGTTTTTGATTTACTGATTTTTTTTTTTTTCAAGACTATAGTTTTAAAAATTTAATTTTTCTATAGCTTTTGTTTAAATAATTGTATTTTGAGGGCAATTAATGTTTTTTTTTTTTTGTCAAATTAATATTTTTTTGGAGTCAGTTTTTCGGTTCATTGACATTTTGGAATCTTCATTTCCTCGGGTTCTAACGAGTGGTCACATGATAAATTTGCTCTCCATTTTGAACAAGTTTTTAATTGTTGAGTCAATTTTAATTAAATTGAATTTTTTTACTGGAAATTGAAACCTTAATAACATTTGCACGATAACTTGAAATCCAAAGTGCCATTTTTGTAAAAGTGTTAATTTTTTCATCCCTATCATATTGGTTCCAATTTTGTTGCAAAATACCAAGTTTGAAAAATAACTTTTTTATGGCCATCCTATGGGCATCTCTTTATTCTGGGCTTGTGTATACTTTTGGAGATTTTGCAACTCCTTTGAGCCTCATTGAGTCATTAGTCATATTGTCAAAATAAAAAATGAGTCAAGATTTATTTTATGTTAAAGTCCTACGTCATATAGAAAAATTTTCCCTTACGAATGCATTATCGGTGGAATCCGACATTCAATTAAGGTATGTAATACAAATTGTTTCACATTGTGGGAGGGAAACTATACCAATAAATCCAATGTGGAAATTGTTGAGCTTCACCGCCATATTTGTTGAGTAAGCAACATGTCATTGAAGGATGGAGGCACATGAGGATGAAGGTCGATCAACGACCTCTTGTCAGTCGCCAATAACGGGGCCACACTTTTGGTATGGTGACTTGTTTTTTTAGTTGTGTGGTGTCGATTTCAATTTTTCAACTTTTCAGTGTGGTGTGAAAAATAAGAATAGAGGTTCATTCTGTTCACTTGTATCTGTGGTTATTCCTTACATAGTCCCCTAATGTAAACATATAGTGGAAAGATAAAAGCACAGTGAAATGTAACATCATGATTTTGAAGAGGTTGAATAGTCAAATGTGTTCTTGTTCATACTTAGGTTTGTGGTAAACCTTTGTAAAACCATTCAAGGCTATGCAAATGGTTCTTGCTTGAGTTTGCACACCGAGTAGGTAAAATTTGTGGTTGGTTGATAAGAAGATGGTTTATGTACATATTCCCACACTAGTTCGGTTAGATGTGTTCTCGATAGTGTATGGTTGATAAGAAGTTGATGTGTTCCTCCTACTTTTAATTTGAATTGTGTGCTAAGATTGTGAGCGAGTAGAGGCAAACAAGTTGCTAAAGAAGTGTGAAATTTCTTTTCCTACCAAGTAAACACCAAGGGGGAAAATGTTAGGAATTTAATATTTACTAAGGTAAAAAGTAAGTTAGTGAGTGATTTGTAATAACAAATCATATATTTTGTTGTGTGGGTACATAAATTGTTATTAACAACTTATATTTGTATTTAAATATATTGTTAGTGGTTAAAATTATATTCATATGTTATAGGAAATCACTCTCTATATAAATTTATGGATGTCTGTATTAGAATATAATATTGTATTATTATTTGGTGTCCAAATCTCTATACCATTAAGACCATCTCTTAGTCTGTCCTATTGTACTAAAGAAGACAGGTGCAAGCATATCAATACCATGGTAAACCTAATATGCATATGGATGGAAATATCTTATCTATTGAGGCCATCTCTTAGTCTGTCCTATTATACTAAAGATAGGGGCAAGTATATCAATACCATGGTAGACCTAATATGCATATGGATCCTTGAGTACAACAAACATGTACCTAATTGGGTCTATTATATAACGTTCCAAGTAACATTTAACATCTCATGGGGATAATCCCCAAACTCCAAGCATTTCAATGGATACCTACAAATGACAATGTGGTCCAATAAGGAAAGTTATCCATTGTAGGCATATATGTACTAGTAGCTTCCATCAAAATATTTTTGAGCGAAGAAAGATGGCTCAACGTTATAGACATCTTATCATGTCAAGGTGTTCTATAATGGCGGTTGGAGGTGGTGGTGGGTTGTAATGCGTGTATGAGTGTTAAATTTTAAATTTGATGTCCTTTTGACCTTCACTTAAGTTTTTCCTTTTTCTTGGCCATATAGTGGAATTTGGAGCCATTTATTTATATTGGAAATGGTTTTTTGAGCCGCACGCATTAGTGTATCTAGATTGACACCATTTGTCATCAATCAATGGGAAACATGTGAAAAGGTAATGAATCATCATGTGGATCTTCTTCTTGATGATGGGCCTAGTAGTTGGCTTGAAACATTGAGTTTCTCAATATTACAACACAATTTTCTAAAAAAACTTTTTCAAAGGTAATGAAGTTATAAATAATTGTGTAGTGTAAAAATTCAAGATAAGGCTTTGAGATAGATATTTTTTTGTGTTTTAAAGACAAATATCAACTCTTGAAGTAGTTGAGAAACAAAGTCTTCCATGCTTTGGATATTTTCTAATCACTCTCTTTTGCATTAGTCTTCCGTGCTTTGGATATTTTCTAAGTTGGACAACATTAGTCGTGGGCATAACATGATCCATGTGCAATCGAGTAGAGATGTGTAACCTCTTTTGCATATCTCTGTGTGGCTTCACGACATGAATGATGTTTCAAAAAGAATCTTAAGTGTTTTTGGAGCTTAGGGCATCTCATTATAGGGCTTTAACTTGTGAACCTCTAGATCACAAGTCAAGCTTTTTAAAAACATATTATTGTCCACTATTGGAGCATATCAAAAAAGTTATGTGCAATCAAAGTTAGCTTTCACTATTTGATTAGCTCACCTTATATTGACATCATCATAGTCAACCTTCCTTGTTCAACACTTCACTTGGTTTGCCACTTTGAGGTAGTGCACAACATTAATGACTTCAAAGCATCACTTAGCTCGATTGGTTCACCTCAAGTTGAGGTGAAACACTAAGGACACATTATGCCTTTTGTGTAATGTTGCACATGCTCATGCACTTTTGTAGGTTTTGTGCATCACCACGACATCCCTTGTCATTCATAGAATCTCACCCTTGTGTATTATGAATTGTGGCAACCTTGTGTACTTCCCATGTGCCTTGTTGTGTATAACGCATTTGGTTCGGCTCTTTGCGAGAACAATTAACATTCTACAATATTCGTAAAGATCATTTGTAGCATAAGTGCCCAACTCAATGGAATTAAATAAAATAAAAATAAGTTAGAATTTAAAATAATAATACAAATAAAGATCATTTCACTCTTGCCAAAGCACCCCTACTGTGCCAAAATGGAAACTTAGACAAGACACGTACATTGTTTGACAAAAATGCTTCACAGAGATGTGGTCTCATGGGACGTCAAGATTACAGGATATGCACAAAATGGTTTTGTTGAAACTTTCAAGCAAATGCAAATGGTAGGTTAAATGCTAAATTTCACAGTCTTTTCTAGCCGTTTCCTCCTTGTTGGGTACTCCTCCTAGTATGTCTCCTCCAACTCCGGCATAGATCCTTTGGTGTATCGTGACATCATGCATAGGGCATGTGAACTATTTGTTTCAATACCACAAAAGCGATGTGAGCTCATGGAAAACAATGGTTATAGGAAAGACACAAAATGAGTTTGTTGAAAAGTCATTAAGAACCATGTAAGTGAATGCCATTGGTGGGCTTAAAGCCAAGAATTCACAATCTTTGTTAGCTTTCTCCCACCCACGCCTTACAAGCAACGCTAAACAAACATGAGCGTCCATCAAAGCATAAAAGGAGGAATTTTGTCGAGATGTTCAGAGATTTTAGTTGCGCAGTGCCCTAAAAGACATGTATGCAAAGACGTGGAAGCAACACAAGGAAAGTAAACCATTTGACAAAATGCTTGGGTTAAATATGGGTCTAAGGATCACTTTTCATTGCATTGGTGCGGCTACATAGAGAAGGTTCATGATTTGTTTGAAATAGTGTATCATATGTAAAATGTTGTAGCGTAGGTTCTTATCTCTGCAGAAGTGGGAAGGTGAGGTGAGGATCAATTGTTTTAGAGAATGGTTCAAAACATACTTTGGTTAGATAAGGGTCAACAAATAGAAATGACGAAGGGTATGCACAAGACAAGACTACTAAACAAAGCTCTAAGACTTTTAAGTAAATGCAAACGAAAGAATTTTAACCAACTCGGTAACCCTCTCTAGTATCCGCTTAGTTTGTGCCAAACTTGGAGCCTTGTGGTAGTCATGTGCGTGTTCAACTAGTTCAATGTCCCTCTTTCCCGTTCAATTATTTACATGCATGGTTATCTCCCTATATCTTGTATAATTTCAAATGTTTTCTGGCTTTCTTCTTATGTATGTTGTTTTAAAGAAAAATTATAAACCAAAGCTGAGTTTGCCTTAGTAAGTTTTTAATGAGAAGTAACACTGACTTTTAAACTTTTTCCATTATCTACGCAATTGAAAGGATAAGTTTTGAGTGTGACCCAATTTTATGTTTAACCTCTTTAGAGGTTTGGTTAGTTTTAATAAAAATCTTTGGATAACGAAAAAACACAAAACAAAAAAAATAACAAAAAATTCAAACTTGATCTCTAGCTTAAAACAACCCCTTTTTGTTACCTTGCAAGTTAATATAATGCGATTTTTGGTGACTTGCAAAACACCTCTCCGAAGCCCGAATGGGAAATAGACCTATGTTGGATTTGTGTTTTGGGATCAAGTTTTAAGATTATTATTGAATGTGATTTATGTATATGCTGTAGAGTATAGTGATGAGTATAGTATTGTTGGATTATTTGTAGATATGGTTATGAGTGATATTGGACAAAAATATAGAACAAAGAGGAAATAACTTGCAGGTGAGGTTTTTATACCTTCATTGAGTTGATAATCTTTAATATCATAAACGTAATCACAATTCATTAAATTGATTATCCTTAATATCATAATCATAATCATATATTGTACTAATGGAACATATTTATAAACATAAACATTGCATTACATATATACGATGAGGGATTTACATTGTAGAATTGTCCATTTCAATCAATTGCACAAAAATTTTAACTTATAATTTTACTAAACCTTAGATTAGAAACATAGAGCATCCAAGTTGAAAATATTGAACAATGCACTTGATTCCCTGCATTCAAAGAACTTTCATTTGAAGAATGTTGTTCGCTATTCACATTTGCAACCATGTTCATTGAAGATGGACTCCCACAAGGATTGTTGAATGTGGAGGAAGAAATTGGGCAAAGAACATTAACCATATCTTTTAAATATGATGTCCTTTGGGCACATTGTTAATTTCGCTGCTTAGACATCTCTTCCTCTCCAATTCTCTTCGGGCCTTCTCAAATTCTCTTTCCCTTCTATCATGCTCCTTTTGCTCCCTTTCCTGCCTTTGTTGAATTTTTTCCTGCTCCTTCCTCTACCTTTTAATTTTATTTTCCAACTTCAATTGTTCCCTTTTTCCTTCTCAATGTTCCTCGTTGCTTTTCTCTATTTGAGTTGTTTCATTTTTCTTGCCTTATTTTCTTCAATCTCCTTCTTACAAGCCTCTTGTTCTAAAAAGATCTACATGTACTCATTTGAAGTGAGAATATGAGTATGTCTTCCCAACCTTAGTGCATTATTTCCATTTTTTTGGAGAACCTCTCAATTGGAAATTTAAGAAAAGTTGATATTGATGATTTCATGTGGATTTTAGCTTGACTGCAAATTGTATTTCCATCTCTATTCAGCATAACATATTCATTTACACCCAATTCTAATGTATCATTCATTATTCCATTTGTTATTTCAATTAAATCCAAATATGCGTAGTAATGAGTCAGATGAGTTGGGAGAGGTGATAGTGGTGAAGGAAATGACATTGACACATATGCTTATTTGGATTTAAAATTCATGCCAAGGTTTTTACAACCTCCTTTACCCAATTTGGTCTACTTACTTGGGTAGGCAGACTTAAACCTTGCTGTGAGAAACTAAAAGTTACACCATCATTTGTTGGTTCTTGTCGTGGCTGATAATCAAGAGTTTCATGGATTTCTTGCACAACTTGGTTGCGAACATCCTCTACATTTGTTGGTTGTTCTCCTTCAAGAATAATTGTTTCATTCCTTTGTTGCGAATCTTGTTGCATCACCTTTATGGCAGCTTCAATTTCGCATCAATAAACCATGTCAACCTCATGATATTTTCTACAACATCCAATTCATTCTCTTCATCTTCTTGTACATTGCACATGACTTGAGAATCATATTGTTTGTTGGTGCTTCTTGGTTGAGGGGTCATATTCCAGTTCTTCTAAAAACAACCTTAATATTGTTAGTGTTAGCATGCTCTTGAATGCCATATTGCCCAATGTGGCCAATTCTTGTTTGGTAACATCCAACCCATGATGTTTATTCATCCATGCTTTTCTCTCAACCTTGAAATAGGCCTTAAAGGGACCAAAGATGCTTACATCTAATGGTTGAAATTTTTGGCTTGTGTGTGTTGAAAATATAAGCAAGTAAATCCATGGAGACCTAGCCTATTCAATTATTGGAAGTGTTATATAGCTATCATGACCATCAAATATGAGGAGATGTCAATTTTTTGGTGAAACTCCACATGGTATATACATAGCAAAGTGATGAATCCAATTCATAAATAAGTCTTTTTCATCCATGTGTGGGGTTGTGTAGCCATACATGCCCTTGGTTCGCACCCTAAAATAAAATTTTGCAGTTGTCTTTTTGCTTTGAAAAGGTAGAATCCTAGGATACTTTGTCTGACTACGGCGACACGTGCTAAGATAGATATCTATTCTTTGCTCTTAGACATGATATGCGAAACATTCCTTGATCCTTTTTTTGCAATCACTCACATTCCACAATTCCTTCTAGCTTGTAGTCTTGTTTCATCACAATTCCAAATTTTATGTGGGCCATATTGGTTTTGGTCATAATTTTTTCAAATTTTCATAAAAAGCACCAACAATAGAGGGCCTAAGCATTACTACCCTATCTCTATCTAGGCCTTTGGTTGTTTTGATTGACAAATTCAGATGTTTGTTCTTAAAGCTTTTCCACCATGACTTGTCGGGAACTCCATTTGTGAAAGGGGTGTCCCTTGTTTCACATATGTGAGAAACTGTTACTTTCATATGTGAGATCTCAAGCACATGCCCCATGGCTAAGTCCTTGGCCCATTGCACAAGGTCTGATTCCTCTTACTGATAGAATAGTAGGTGACCCCCTTATATTTGTTGTCGTAACCCCTTTCATCCTGTTGCCAAAGTGTTGGGTTGCATGCCCCACTTATCTCTTACAACTTTAATGGGGTATCCATTATCTTTGACATATTTAATGAAATTTTCCAGATCATATTTTATCCACCCTCTACCATTTGCACCCTTTTTGTCACATCATCATTTTGTCTCACTTCAACACTTGGTTGACTTTATTTTGTAATGGGACTTGTGTCCTCCTCAACCACATTTTTCATCATCGATGCAATCCAACTTCACACCTCTATTTTTCATTGTTGCACGAGGCCTTCTCCTACCAAAATACGACCTCTTCTTCCCACCCCTCATCTTGCACCTAAAAAAAAAAATTATATGTGGATGATCAATGAGTTCAAGCTTAAAAAAATGTGTGCACTTCAAAGTTTATGCAATGTTTAAGCTCACAGAAAGTTATGCAAGATTGTTCACTTCAAATTATATGCAATGTATGAGTTCAAGTAAGCTATGCAAAAATAACCAATATTCCTCATTTAAAACAAATATAGAAACATCCTAGTTATTATTCCTCATTTAAAACATATGCAAAAACATCTTTATAGTGGGATTTATAAGTAGAAACTAGTAAAGTTGAAAGAGTTGCAAGATCATTTAGATCATATACATAAACATCTTTGTAGTGGGATTTATACGCGAGAAACTAGTAAAGTGGAAAGAGATGCAAGATTCATTTAGAACATATACATAAACATCCTTACATTGGGATCTATAAGCAGAAACTAGTAAAGTGGAAAGAGTTGCAAGATTCAAGTTAATATAACATATTCAAAGACTGCAATCTTTATGAACCAACAACTCAAATTGAAAACAAAGTGGGTGCAAAGAAGAAAGGAAAGCAATACTGAAATGGAAGGACAATGCATTTACTTCATAGTTGTGGGTTTTATCCCTGAGATAACAAGCCTCATTTCTAACTTTTATTTTAAGCATGCAACTGAAAACAACAAGCAACACCTCTAGAATGGGTTTTATCCCATAGATAGCAGACCTAATTTCAGAATTTATATTTCAATCACGCATCACAAATATACTCCAATATTCCAGAAAACTAAAACACTGCATTAACCTAGAAAATAGAAAATACATATGATATATGGGTTTTTAACCAATTCTGCATGTACACACATCAATGTTTATGCACTTTATAAGCTTATAGGAAAGCTATGCAAGATTGTTCACTTAAATTCTATGCCAGAAAATTAGTTTACACAAACAAAGAACTATTTAGGTGCAAAACAAAACATCTAAACATTGTGATGTTGTGAAAACAAAGATGACATGACCAAGGTGTTGCTTCACAACTATGAGTTTCAGTGGTGTGAAAACAAACCTCATTTATAAAATTTTATTCCAATCATGCTCGACTCAAAAGAACTAGCAACACCTCTGGAATGAACCGACATCGAGTACGAATGAAGTAATAGTCAATGCTAGTGAGTAGGCAAAACAATACTAAACGGTGTGTTACACCGTTTAAGTCATGATTATCAGTGATGGAATGTGGGTGGGTGGTGGTGGCAACTGCATTAAATGTGATGCATGCAAAAATAAAGGCTCTTTAGTGTTATTGATAGGTTGTTTTCTTGCATTTTAAGGCACCGATCACTTTTTTTTGTGTGGATATTTTCAATACACATTTAAGATTTTTAATGCACAATTATTGGACCAAGTAAGAAAAATATGGAAAATGAAGAGTTTGTGAGAAAACACAATGGAAATAGTTGCATGATTGAAATAAAATGTTAGAAGTGAGATTTGTTTTCATTCAACAAAAACATGCTTGCATTGGGATCTATAAGCAAAAACTAGTAAAGTGTAAAGAGATGCAATGAAATATTACTCTAATAACTTGCTCCTTAATTGGAGAAGCTACAAATTTTATATAAATCTCATAAATTTGAAAGCTGAAAAAGGGAAATATGTGTATGATTGAAATAAAATGTTAGAAATGAGGTCTATTTACATTCAAATTTTATCTTGCAACGAAAATAAGTTGTTATCTATGATTAAAATCAAATGATGTCTTGCCAGTTTACCAGTTTTTGCTTTTACATTCTAGTGCAACATGTTTATATTTCATAATTTTCTTTCCACTAAATAGTTTTAGCTTAAACATTTGCATTACATGATTTCCTTCCACCTTAGTAGTTTCAGCTTATAGATCCCAGTGCAACCTTGCAAGTTGAAACTACTAAAGTGGAAGGACTTGCAAGAGTTTCAATCAAACAACTTAAAAGAACCAACAAAACCTCCACAATGTACCAACAATAGATAAGAATGGAAAGGAAGTGGGTGCACAATTACTAGCCAATACAGAGATTCCAATACATTATGGATTTTACAGTATTTACAGTAAACCTTAATGCAATATTAAAGCATTACAAAGCTTTTGTCGTATTATGGAATTTACAATAGTTACAGTAAACCTTCAACCGTATTTAAAATATTAATATTATTATAGAGTTTCCAGTCCATTACGACATTTATTGTATTTAAAAAGTACTTAAAAGAATATTAGAATGTAAAATACATTATATGTGCTTACCTACAATAGCTGATTTTGTCTCTTTCTTGTTAGGAAATTCAAGAGACACATAATGTTACAAATTATAGATCCATAACATAAATTTCCAAAGATTATAGTTTATGAAGTGTAGTAATTAAAACACGATTAAGATGTTTAAATTGCAGATTACAATATGTGAATAACATCAAAATTGAAAGTAACTAAACACAGTGATACAAGATATAGATGGGAAAACATTGGAATGTAAAAAGACACTGAAAATCACTTATCTTTATTGAGAATAAAATTTCACCCAACACTCCCACTATTTCTCTATCATCTCGCTCATATGACTCGCATAAATGTTACCATCAATATGTGTAACTCGATCTCTAATGAGATCACCTTGTTATATACAAGGTGGGTGGTCATGATCCACTCTTAAAGCCGACCCACTTTGTGGTCTATCATGCTTATATTTTAAATATAAGCTATAAGCCAAAAACATATAGTCTTTGGCGGGTTTCTAAAATAAGCAATTTCCCGCTTAATATTATAAACCCAACACTTCCCCTTAATGTTAAGTAGGAAACACACAAAATTACTTTTACATGTCAAAGTTTGTTCCAAATAACACATGCCAAGTCACCTTTTGGTACAAAAGGAATTACAATCCATAAATCAATAAGTGATTTAGGTTAGCATAAAAAACACTTGTTCCATGAGGTTTTGCAGTTCTGTGGTGCACTATAGCAGTGTCCCATGGGTTTGTCAACTTTGTGATACACTACCACAATGTCCCACAGACTTATACAAGCCTAAAAAAACTATAACCATTTTTGCGGTTTTTTAGAGAAGCCACAGTACATTGTTTGTTGCGGTTCAAAGTAGTGTTATGTGGATTCTATAAAAACCACAATACAAAGGAACATTACAAATTCTTAAGATAAAGTGATTAAGGATGAAGTCTTACATAAGATTATGGAGTTAATAAACTCTTCATATCTAATGCTTCGTTGGGGATTACAAGTAAACTTCACATACATGACAATTTACTTAAACAACATAGAAATAGTCTAGGGAGTATCCATTTTGACACAATCAAGTCATTAAGAGATGGAATTGCACAAGAAAAAACATACAACATGCTCATTTCTTATTTCCCCCTCAAGGGAAGCTCTGAAAGGCCAAAAATCATATAATTAGAGGTGAAGATCAACGTCATTCACATGATCATAAGAGCTAAACAACACATGCTCAATTGATTCAGAGGTGGAGATCAATGTCATCCACATGATCATAAGAGCTAATATCTAAAATGCCCAACATAACACGGAGTATGCAGAACTTTGCAACACCCAAGGGCTTAGTAAAAATGTCTGCAACCTGCTTTTCAATGGAACAAAACTTGAGATCCATGTCACCATTAAGAACTTTTCTATGATGAAATGCATATGGATCTCAATATGTTTGGTTCTTTGATGTTAGACTGGATTGTTTGCAAGAGCAATACAACTTTGGTTGTCACATAGAAGTAGAGTGCTTCCTTTGACGCCCATGTGAAGTTCTTCCAACAATATTTTTAGCCACATGGTTTCTTTTGTTGCTTCCATAACACTTCTATACTACTGCTTCATAGAAGAGATAAATATTGTTGGTTGCTTCTTGTTGCTCCAAGTTATTGCACTTGCACCCAACTTGAAAACATATCTAGAAGTAGATTTTCTATCCACAATATCACCAACATGGTCAAAATCACAATAACCAAATAGAATTGCATTATTACAAGAAGAATAATCAAACCATAATTGATTGTACCTTTGATATACCTTAAAATCATTTTTTCCATTTTCCAATGGTCCTCATAAGGATCCTACATGAATCTAGAAACAATTCCAACTACATAGGATATATCAGGC